>JARBWK010000008.1:78420261-79020261 GCA_030556195.1 Anolis apletophallus
TGTTATTTTCTGGAAAGAAATGCTGTAATAGTACAAGAAGTCTAAAATGTTACATTTATTTGAAACTGGTTTCAGTCAACTACCAAACAATACCCCTCCAAACAAAAGGCCTTATTGGGTAACCCCTAACTTTACTACTATAAACATCTGACCAATCCCTTTGCATTAAAAAGAATAAAACTCCAAATCATCCAAAAGATGATTTTGGGAAGATTTGGGGAAAATTGGTAGAATATGTATATATAGAAAGTAAAGGAACCAAACCTGTAATAGTAACAACTGATTTTTGGAAATAAGTATTATAATTGGCTGGTCTGAGGTGAAGGGTCAGCACTGGGTGATAGGACAATATGTAATGAAGCTGAAGGATGAAATAGTATAGGCATTAAGACATGCATGTTCTGTACAAGTTGTTAAGGGAAAGTGTTAAGTATAACAATGTTTAAATACTGAATATGTTAAAACTACAATAAAATAAAAGCTTCAGATTGAAAAAAGGGGGAAAAAGAACAAAAACAGGAATAAAACTCCACATACTCTTACAAACCAAAATTCCAGTAATGTGCCACTTTCCCAGAACACACACACACACACACACACACACACACACACCCAGTTAGAAAATACAAAAACGGCTTATGCAGCAACTGCCACCACAAAAATATCTCCCCTGGCAAAAGTCATATACCATGGATGCACAAGTCTAAACAGGATGTGCCATAAAACTAAAAAAATGTGCAAAACAATTATTTCTTTGTTTTACACATATATATTCAATGAGACAAGATGCAGACACCTCCAAAGCACACTAATCAGCATGGTGCAATGTGGAGTTTTTCAAGCTGTGCTCCTCCAGATGTTTTGGGCTTCAGCTCCCACAATTCCTAACAGCTGGCAAAATGGATTGGATTTCTGGGAGCTGAAGTCCAAAACATGTGGATCAGTGTTTGAGCGTTGGACTATGCCTCTGGAGATCACAGTTAGAATCCTTATGGCCATCTCTCCCATCTACTTCAAAACCCCTCCCCCCCCCCCAATTACTATGGGTCCATTCAAACTATAAAATGATAGTGATGTGATTCACTTTGACTCCCATGGTTCTATCCTGTGAAATCCTTGGACTAATTGTTTAGTAAGGTGCATTTTACATTTCAGCTGGAGTTATGAGAACGACCGCTATCTGTGTAACTTGCCTATTTTAATAAGGATAGAAGTTTATTGATGATACACTTCTGGCTCCTCCGCTTTCCCACAATCTCCCAAAGCCCTGGGATTGCAGAAATAACAGCAAGGACAAGGAGCTTTCCTGGTTGTTCCCTTAAAGACCTGCTTAAGGTGGTGGGGAGCATACTCTTGTGCCGGTTTGCAACTCAAATATCAGCTCACCTGTCAAAGCAAAAAAATCGAGCCATGGCTCGATTATCTCACAGAACTTGTAAGTTGGTTCACTTGTAAGTCAAGGTTTTGCTGTTATTACCGAAAGGATTTTTTTTCAGTACAAAGGAATGCTTTGATTACATCTCACATTCCCATCGAAGACGGAGATCCTATGGCTGGGTTGTCCTGGTGTTGGTGAGTGCCGATTGCCTACCCTGGATAGCGAGCGGTTAAGCCCGTCATCTTTGGTAAAAAGCCTGAGGGTCCAATTGGACCCACTGCTATCGATGGAGACCCAGGTCTCCATGGTTAGCAGGTCTGCATTTTTCCATCTTCAATAGGCTAGGCAACTGGCTTCTTACTTATCCAGGAATGATCTAGCTACGGTGATCCAGGCGATGGTCATCTCTAGGCTAGACTACTGTAATGCCCTCTACATTGGCCTTCCCTTGTCTGGTGCAAAATGCTGCTGCTCGACTTGGCTGGTGCAAAATGCAATTGCTGGCTACCAGTAGAGTATGCTGGTGGGGTTTTTACCAAGGCGACAAGAGAGCATATTACACCAATTTTACAGCAACCACCAACAAAATGACACAAAATGGCTAACACAGTAGGTTGAGAAAGACTGGTCTAGGGCCAGTGTACCTGTATGCCTCATCCCATACGTTCCCCCGAGATCATTGCGATCACAAGAACAAAACCTTCTGGTGATTCCATCAGTCCATTCCTGCCACCTTTCAACAACAAGACAAAGAGCTTTCTCTGTGGTGGCGCCAACTCTATGGAACGAGTTACCAGATGGAGCTCGCGCTATTACAGAGTTGGCCCCTTTCCAGTCCTCTTTAAGCAGGCTTTCAATCTAAGCGCCTCCTGATAATTTCTATCCATGTTCTTTTGTTTTATGCAATTAAATGGTTTTATGTATGTTTTATAGTTTTATGTAAACCGCCCCGAGCCTGCAGGGAGGAGGGGTATATAAAAACGAATAATAAATGAATATTAAAATAAATTAATAATTTATATTTATATCACTAGTTTTCTATTCTGAAAATATAATAGTTACCATAGGTTTTTTTTCTTTTAACAGAAGAAATATTTGTGTGTTATGGCTGGCTATTCCGATTTGATGGAGGATTTTTTAAATAAAAAAAGTTTCAATTGATTTGTTTACCAACATATTTTTCTTCTTTCCTCGATTCCTTTGTTAAGAACTTTAAGCATGATAAATGAAACATTAATAATACAACACATGCTTGTATAGAGCTGATTGGTGGGGAAGATTTAAATGTAACTAAATTATCTGCAAATCTTAACAAGGAAATATCTGGATACTTTGCTTTTAAGAAGAAATAAACCTTTGTCAGTAGTTTGTGCTGGCGTAAGAAGTAGTAATAAAACAGAAGTTACCACTAGAATATTTCCAGATAGGACGAATAAGGAAAAATGATGTGATTTCTAGATACTTGTGCATTGTGATCTAGCCAGGACTGTGAACTTTTCTAAATGGCTAAAATTTGAAGATAATTCCAAACATGTTCCAGCTTGAATTGATCTCTATTGAGTTGGATCAGCTCTTAGGTGAAATACGATGTTGCACCTGGTACTATCATTTGGTTATCAGACTTTCCTGTGAAGCTTTGATCTCTAGCCAACACATTTGGAAGCAGATTAAAGCCAAGAGCAGTAGAATCTGAAAGGTTTGAATAAGAAAAGTGGTGGCATATTCAGAAAATAATCCCGAAGAGAGCATCACAAAACAGTTTCCAAGTATCTACTGCAGTTTTCCTCCTCATTCTTTTAATTTGTTACAATGTTGTTACAGTACTTTATTGCGTAAGTGCATTATCTTGTAACAATTAACTTCACAGGTTTCCAATCAGCTTTACACATTCCAGTAGCACTGTCTCTTTTTAAGGATCTTGAATTTGCTTAACTATGATGGTTGTCGTCATAACTACCTGATGAAGATGGCTGTATCACCTGGCCATTTAAAAATCTAATCTGAATGTTCCTGCATGCTGGAAGTAATTTTGAAAGGCCCTCTGCAAAGTATCATGATTTTCCATGATGCATTAAGCTCTGTTGCCATATGTTGATTAACAGAGAGAAAGCTGCAGTGAATAAAAAATGGCATCTGAATTTGATTTCTTATATGCTAAGGTCTTGGTCACATGTAGAAATTAAGATTTAAAAATATATGGTTCAGCTCCATAATGTCTGTAATAAAGCTCTAAATTTATATAACTAGCTTTTCATTGCCCATTGGGGCTCAATCCCAGGTAGGTATGTAGTGTATTCCAGTGTTTCCCAACCGGTGTGCCGCGGCACACTAGTGTGCCATGAGAGATCATCAGGTGTGCCGTAGGAAAGTACAGTGGAGAGAGAGAGAGAGAGAGAGAGAGAGAGAGAGAGAGAGAGAGAGCCTAGCAGAAAACTTCAGGCAGCGGAAATGAGGCTTTCCTGGCCGAAGCAGCAATGCCAGCCAGCCTGGCTGCAGTCAGGGAGAGCCCTCGGCATCCAGAACTTTCCTCCCTCCTTTCTCTCTCCTTCCCTTCCTTCCTTCCCTCCCTCTGCACACCAAGGGCTAGCTGGCCGGGCTGCCGCTCCTCCTGCTTCCTGGCTCCTGGGCGTTCTTCTGTCCTCCTTCCCTCCGGCAGCAAGGAAAGCCTCGCCTCGAGCCTTGGGGAGCGGGGTCAGGCGGGGGCAGCAACTGCAGACTCCCCCTCCCCCTCCTTGTTGCTGGAGGGGAGGAGGGCAGAAGAACACCCAGGAGCCAGGAGGCAGGAGGAGCTGCAGCCCAGCCAGGTAGCCCCTGGCGCGCAGAGGGACCTAGAGTCTAGCCTCTCCACGCTGGGAAAAGGGAGCAACCCCTCATTTCCTGGCCTCTCCTGGCTGGGCTCCATAGCTTGGTTCCTTCTCGATTTGGCCCCAAGGCAACAGCAGGGAAGGCAAAGGGACGCAGGGGGGGGCACTCCTGGGATGGCTGAACCCCTTGGGGAAGGAGAGCTGGGAGTGGCGATGGCTGCGAGCCTCCACCGCAGTTTGTTCTGAGGCTCGGAGCCACCCCGTATGCTCAATTCCTATTCATCCTACTCAGCCGAGCCCGCGTGTGCTTCGGCCACTCAGCGCAGCCCTCCCCCACGGGACGGTGACGGGCCTCCTGCGCATCGGCCTCCCGGGGGGGGAGGGGGGTTTGTCGGAAGCAGCGGCGTCACGAGGGGGGAGGGTGACAGTTAGTAAAATGACAGTTAGAGTGTCATTTTGTGTCATTTTGGTTGGTGGTGTGCCCCAGGATTTTGTAAATGTAAAAAATGTGCGTCGGATCAAAAAAGGTTGAAAATCACTGGTATATACAACTATCAATTCTTTGTCATCCTTCCTTCCCCTTTCTTTGTTACCTGGTTTCATTGGGAAGATTTAAATGAGTGATTCTCATCCTTCACAATGTCGCGACCCCTTAATACAGTTCTTCATGTTGCGATGATCTCCTACCATAAAATTATTTTCATTGCATCTTCATAACTGTAATTTTGCTACTGTTACGAATCGCAATGTAAATATCTGGAATGCAGGATGTATTTTCATTCACTAGACCAAATTTGGCACAAAACCCCAATATGCCCAAATTTGAATACTGGTGGGGTTGGGAGGGATTGATTTTGTCATTTGGGAGTTGTAGTTGCTGGGATTTATAGTTAATCTACTAACAAAGCGTTTTCTGAACTCCAGCAATGATGGAATTGAACCAAACTTGGCACACAGAATTCCCAGGCCAACAGAAAATACCTGAAGTGTTTGGTGAGCATTGACCCTGAGTTTTGGAGTTGTAGTTCGCCTACATCCAGAGAGCACTGTCAACTAATACAATTATGGATCTGGCCAAAACCTGTCATTTATTTATTTATTTAAAATTTTTGTACCCTGACCTTCTCATCTTCATGGATGGACTCAGACTGGCTTACAGCAAAATTCAAAGCTATACAAATTTAAAACATCTTAAAACAGCATATTAAAATACATAAAAACAGAAATACATAAAAACCACATTGCCATTAAAACCACATTCAACTCGGTCTATAAAAGTGGTCACTCATTTCAGATTGAAATCAATCTCAGCTTATTCTGGGAAAGCCTCGTTCCACATCCAAGTCTTCACCCGCCTCCTGAAGGACAACAGGAAGGGGGCAGATCTAACATCGCTTGGGAGGGAGTTCCACAGCCGAGGGGCCACAACAGAGAAGGCCCTGTCTCTCGTCCCCACCAGATGCGCTTGTGAAGATGGCGGGATCGAGAGCAGGGCCTCTACGAAGTACTCAATCTGCCCAAATGTGAACACTGGTGGAATTTGGGGAAAATGGACCTTGACATTTGAGAGTTGTAGTTGCTGAGATTTATAGTTCATTTATAGTTCATCTACAAAGAGCATTCTGAACCCCACCAACGATAGAATTGGGCCAAACTTCCCACACAGAACCCCCATGACCAATGGAAAATACTGTGTTTTCTGATGGTCTTGGTGACCTCTCTGACACCCCCTTGCGACCCCTCCCCCCAGGGGCCCCGACCTCCAGGCTGAGAAATGCTGATTTAAATTATAAACTTTTTAGGTGAAAGAGAGCCTATGAGAGTTTATATCAAGAGGCCTTATAAGTTGTACATTTGGTACTTCCATTTCCCCTTTTGTCCATCATTTCACTTCCATTTTCTTCATAGAGGTTGCTGGTACACTGCCATTGCACAAATGCAACTAATGTTTGGGCATCTTTGCGCTGAGCCAAAGAACCTGCTGAAAATGGGAGCAGATTGGTGCTAGGATTTAGTCACTTCAGAAACAAAAATCAAACTTCCTCCTCCTCTAGTACCACTTGTTGTGATATTTATCTCCTGACTTCAGGAAGCACAACAGTTTTCTAAGATTTCAGATGTCATCCTGAGACTGTACTAGCAGTATTTAAGTATTTAAGGACCATAATGTATTTAAGGACCATAATGGTGGTGCAATGGAATCATAATCTGGAAGGATCCAGAACCATGTATTTTGAAAAGGAATGCCTGGCTCTAGTCTCTATATTGAAACAGGATACTTTACATATGTTGCTGTTTAAATGATTAGATCAACTAACTCTTGAACATGGCACAAATGTATCCTGCCCCAAATAGAAATTTTGTCTTTTCCTTTGTGTTTATATAGTCAGATCACACCTGTGAGTTCTAGCTGCATTGCAAGGAAAGTAATTCCCCTTTGCATCTTGGTACTCAACATGCCAGGGCCCCATCTACACTGACTATTAAATGCAGCGGCATGGTGACTTGAAACTGTAGTAGCTGCAAAATTCATGCTGCAGCATGGATCAAAGGGGTCATAGTGACATGGCAGAGAATAATGCAGTGGTTCCCAACTCTTTTTTTGACCAGGGACCACTCTCCGACATTAGTACCAAAAGGGTTACGAATCAGTTTTTGTTCAACTTTAGATTCGGTTTGGTTCTTTGGGGTGCTGATTCAGAAAATTGCATTGGATAGACCACATCAACTTTACTTTCTGATACAGAACATATGCCATCCAGTAGTCGTCATCTGAGGCCAGTGGCTATCTGATGCCCTAGGGGTGAGAAAAGCGTTATAGAAATGCAGTAAACAAACAAATAAATAAATCTGCTCGCCTACAGAAAACCATATTTAATAAGCCTTGGCACTAGCGTTGCCACATGAATAAGGGACAGGTACCTAAAAATAGGGAATTTTTGTCTTGTTTTTACTCATGTATTTTTAAAAGAAACTAAATACAGCATTTTTTTAAAAAAAAACAAAAGTAAAGGACACTTCATAAAAACTTTGAAAATCAATTGATGATTTTCATGTTTTTATGAAGTGTCCCTTATTTTTATTATTTTTTAAAAAAATGCTTTATTTAGTTTCTTTTAAAGATACATGAGTAAAAACAAGACAAACATTGAACAATAAACACAACTAACAAGAGTCACATAGAGGGAAGGTATGTGGGGTGGAAAGGGAAAGGTGGAGGGGGGTGGGGAAGTGCGGGGGTAAGCGAATACTAAACAGCAATGATTACTTCCATCCCATACGTTTTCCCATACATATATTTTAAACTTAAATAGATCTCTTAATATCTATCTGGGTCTTACATCACGCCCGCCTGACATTGAGTCAAAACCTCATATTATAGATCCATATTGATCAACCAATCATATTTTTGTCTTTTAAAGTAATTTGTGAGCAGAGACCAGTCAGTCCTTTTCATATTCTTATTTTCTCTTAATGCCTGCGTGAGGCAGTCCATCTGCATTACGTCCATAAGCTTCTTTTTCCATTCAACAATTGCTGGAGTTTCTTCTTTCTGCCACTTCTTAGTGATTGTTAACCTCGCTGCTGTTATACTCTCTCTCTCTCTCTCTCTCTCTCTCTCTCTCTCTCTCTCTCTCTATATATATATATATTCATTATTTTCTTCTATTTGAAAGTCCAGTAGACCTAGAAGCATGTATTCTGGTTTAAAACTAAACCTTATCTCTAAAATTTTTCTGTATTTCTATGTGTATCTTTCCCCAAAAATTTCTAATTTTCACACAGTTCCACCGGCTATGATAAAAACTCCAATTTTCTTTCTTACATATCCAACATCGGTTGTCATAGTCATTATTATATCTGGCAATTGTTGCTGGCGTGAGATACCATCTATGTAATATCTTTAAATTATTTTCTTTAAGGTCATAGGCATATGTAAATTTTAAACGAATCTTCCAAGACCTTTCTCATACCTTTAAAGGTATGTTATAGCCAAAATCTTGTGCTCATTTAATCATACAGTGTTT
Organism: Anolis apletophallus; assembly: GCA_030556195.1. Lineage (NCBI taxonomy): Eukaryota > Metazoa > Chordata > Lepidosauria > Squamata > Anolidae > Anolis > Anolis apletophallus. The sequence continues at coordinate 78,428,472 of JARBWK010000008.1, forward strand.
GACTACTTCTGTCCCTTACTTTTGTGAAAAGTTCCCTATTTTAGGTACCTGTCTCTTATTCTTTTATCAAAAAGTGGCAACCCTACTTGACACTATAAGAAGGTTTCGCGAGACTAGTTGCCCTCGTTGCAACCATGTAGTAACAATGAGGCTGCAGACCACATTTTAATTCTTGCCGACCACTGGTGGTCCACAGACCACAGGTTAGGAGCCACTGGTATAATGGATTATTCCAGATCTTATTACAGGCTACAGGTGGATCAATTAGATCTTTTGTGTCAATGTTATAAAGTTTTAAACTGAAAGTGACATCCTGCCAGTCAGTGTCTAAAGAAGATTCAGCCAGGAATGTAGTTATTGGGTATGGCAAAAGAAAAATAAAGGTGGTGGTATGTAGTGTGTGATGCTGAAAAGTCAAGCCTTTTCCCCTTGTCTTTTTTCCTCTTTCTCTTTTAGGGGGGTGCACCAGTTAGGCCAGGAGTAGCCATGACTGATCTTGCCACAGGACTGTATGCATATGGAGCAATTATGGCTGCACTTCTTCAACGACATACAACAGGGAAGGGAATGCATGTAGACTGCAATTTGCTGTCATCTCAAGTAAGGCCAAACCCAGATGTTTGGATAATAACAACATGATCCCCCCCCAATTCCTGTAGTGTGGCATGCATATAGTGACTTTCTCAAGAGAAGTATTTACTATTTATGTGCTTATGGTTAATCAAAAGAAAACTGCCAATTTCTGTAGGATATTTATGAGGTGCAGAATTTATTGCTCTAGCTTTATGAACTTTTGAGAACATCTTAAGCAATATTTAAAGATAGGCTTGATGATTCCCAGTCTTCATCCATAAATAACAGTATAATATTAGTCTTATTTAGATGTTCCCAGTTGTGGGAAAGTGTCTAAGTGTATGTGGCCAAACATGGTTAAAAGATGTTTTAATTTCATAATAATAATTTCATGCAGAATGTGTAAAGATTAGGAGTGCAGGGAGCGGAGCAAGCACATATAATGGATGGGCCCTTTCAGACTTCACAAATATAGTACAACAACTTCTGGTTATCCTGGGAATAAAAACTAGGCCTTCAACTCAATTTCTACCCTTGAAAAGAATTCAGGAACATAACCTCGGGTTGCAGACGGTTGGATAAAAATGGCCACAACTCAATTTATTGAAAAACAGGAACATAGGGTTGGCGGCCACGCATGGATCCTGGATCAGGGTCGAACAGCCCCCATGAAAGTCCATAGATGTTTGCAAGCCTGGGGTGCGAGCAGCTCAATGCCTATCCACGGAAACTCAGCACCCCAGGGGGTCTGGGTGTTATCCCCCTTACAAGCAAGGGGCGATAAGATAGCCTGATCTAGGGGCCATGCCACACGTCACACGCCACACGCCTCAGGCAAAGAAGATGGCACGCGGGCAACGTTGCCCCGCAACCCGCTTGGCCGGTAAGTCGGCCAAACCCATAGTTATACAGTCAGCCCTATTGTTAGGGGCACTGTACCCTTGTGAAAGTGAAAAACTTGCAAATTAAAAACATGCTATTTCTAGGTCTTTTGGGGTTTGCTCCTGCCTGTCAGCACCAGCTTCTCATGCGGGGATATGAGAAAAACTTCCCACAGGATGGTAAACTTCCAGGCGTCCCCTGGACAACGTCTTTGCAATTCTCTCACCCCAGAAGTGACTTGCAGTTTCTCAAGATGCTCTTGACACGGAAAAAAGCATGACTTCCACTGGAAGCAGAGCATAGAATTGCACTGGAAAAATCTACGTATTCCCATAGAAATGTTCTCTTGGGGTTTTTTTTAAGCTTTTTTGAAAATGTTGATGTTAAAGTCAAATCTGAGAATAATAATGAAATATGTAGAACTCAAACCTGTGAATGTGGATGGCTGACTGTACAATTACCAAGGTTTGACCAAAAATGTGCAACAGCAACGGCATTGTCTGTAGCCTCCAACAATTCCTTCTCTCTACATGAGGCTGGGCACAGTGGACAAGCATACAGGTGCAGAGTTGTCTGTTCTGCTCCACAATCACACAAGGAGTGGGATTCTTTTAGGTAGCGCCATTTTGCCAGGTTGTCTTTTGATCTGCCCACTCTGCTTCTGAGTTTATTCAGGGACTTCCAAGTTGCCCATTCTTGGTTTGCCTTTGGAGGAAGACCCTCGTGGGGGGGCATCCAGTTGGGATTTCCTGATTTAGCTGCCCAGAGGGATCCCCTTGCTGTTGCTGGAGGGACACCAAGAGGAGTGGTATTTCTCAAGCTTTTCCTTAATTTGAGTCTGCTGGGAGGAGGCTGATAGCCATGTAGTGGATGGCTTTCACAGTATTCAACCTTATTTCTCTCACATTTAGCAGCAACTTCCCATCGCACATCAGGAGGGGCAATGCCAGCTAGCTTGTAGAGTTTATCAACAGGTGTTGGATTAAGACATCATGTGATTATTCTGCATGTTTTGTTCAATGCTGTGTTCACCTGCTTTGCATGAGCAGACCTATGCCAAACAGGGCAGGCATACTTGGCAGTTGAGTAAGACAAAGCCAGGGCTGAAGTTCTTATGCGCCCTATGTGCTGCCAGTAAGTTTTTACAGGATGTTGTTGCATGCAGCTACTTTGTGCTTGGTGTTCAAGCAGTGTTTCCTATATGCCAGTGTTTGATCTAAGGTGACACCGAGATATTTAGGATGGAAACAATGTTCAAGCTCTTGACCTTCTCAGATGACTTTCAATTTCCTGTTGGCTTCACGGTTGCGTATGTGGAAAGCACACACTTGTGTCTTGGCAGGGTTAGGCTTCAGGTGGTTATCTTTGTAATAGCTGGAGAGATCTTTCAAGGCATTCGTAAGTTAGATTTCAACTGTTTCAAAGTCTTTTGCTTGTGCTGTTAGGCCAAGGTCATCATAAAGCTCATTACATATGATAATCAGACCACTAATGGTAACTGATATGTAGATTAGTGCCAGAGAAACATACTCTTCTACTGGAAAGGGCAGCTTCTAAGGGGTTATTTGCTTTGGGAATACAGTGGAATATATTTATTCCCCAACTCAGGCATCCTCAAACTGCAGCAATGATGGCTAGGGCTTCCAGGAGTTGGAAACCCAAACATCTGCATTTGAGGGTGCCTGCTCCAACCCATTCACTGTCCATTACTGGTCTATTTTGATTCTCACTGCCTTAGCAATTTTAACTTTTATGAACCTTTTAATATCCCAATTAACACCTACTTTTATGTGTCAATACTTTTGGGTCATCAGAAGTACCAGCATAAAAAGGAAATGAGATGTTACTAATATATATGACAGTCTGCAAATTAAAAATAGCTCCAGGTTATGAGAACTGAGGAATTAGATTATCATAAAAACTAGTTTCTTTAAATAAAAAAAAGCAAAAGAAACATATTCAGGAATAGCTGGATTGGCCTTGTAACAAAAGACAACAAATCCAAAAACAGTGATACTTTTCTGACCAATCATAAAAGGAAAAAAAACACATAATGCAAGATTTCCAAGCTCTATTGCATTTTGTTTATTTTGTTTTTTGTTAGGCGTTCCCTCGTTGACAGAGTAAGATTGTCTTCCAAGTTTGGTGTACTGGTGGTGGGTACGTAAGTGACTGTGGAGCCCTATTCTGGATTTGCATGTTCTCCCACAGTGAGGGCATCGGTTTCCAGATGGAAGGCAATCCCGGTCAGGGTTGGCTTGACGCACCTTCCTCTTGGCAGGTTTCTCTCTTTCCCCCTCCATTCGTGTCTCTTCAAATTCTATAGCACTGCTGGTCAGAGCTGAACTCCAGCTACAGCGCTCAAGGGCCAGGGCTTCCCAGTTCTCTGTGTCAATGCCACAGTTTTTAAGGTTGGCTTTGAGACCATCTTTAAATCTCCTTTACTGTCCTCCAACATTCCATTCTCCATTCTTGAGCTCGGAGTAGAGCAACTGCTTTGGGAGACGGTGGTCAGGCATTTGGACAATGTGGCTGGTCCAGCGGAGTTGATGACAGAGGACCATCGCTTCAATGCTGGTGGTCTTTGCTTCTTCAAGCACGCTGACATTTGTCTGCCTGTCTTCCCAAGAGATTTGCAGGATTTTTCAGAGGCAACTCTGATGGAATCGTTCCAGGAGTTGTGTGTGATTTCTATAGATAGTCCACGTCTCACAGGCATATAGCTGGGTTGGGAGGACAATAGCTTTATAAACAAGCACCTTGATATCCCTATGGCTGTCCCGATTCTCAAAAACTCTGCTTCATTCGGAAAAACGCTGCACTCGTAGAGCTCAGGTGGTGTTGTATTTCGGTGTCAGTGTTGACTTTTGTGGAGAGGTGACTGCCAAGGTAGTGGAAATGATCAACATTTTCTAATGTTACACCATTAAGCTGTATTTCTGGCATTGGAGAGGGATTGGCTGGTGACTGCTGCAAGAGCACTTTGGTTTTCTTGATGTTCAATAAGAGGTCGAGCTTCTCGTACACTTCTGCTAAGGAGTTTAGAGTGGCTTTTAGGTCTTCTTCTGAATGTGCACAGATGACGTTGTCATCAGCATATTGGAGTTCTATAACAGATGTTGTTGTAACTTTTGGTTTTGGCTTTCAGTCTGCTGGGGTTAAATAGCCTGCCATCTGTCCGATAGATGATTTCCACTCTAGTGGGAAGCTTCCCATCAATAAGATGAGGTATCATAAGATGTTGCATTTTATCGGTGTGTTTTGAGTTTGTTTTACTCTGCTCTGAGCCATAAAGAGAGGTGGGTAACAAATTATTAATATTAATATTGGCTTCTTTGTTGTATTCATTGTCTTTTGCTGCCCGGAAACCATGGCTACCTCTTATGTTTCCTGCATTTGAAGATACTGAATTTAGCTGCAGCTTGAGAATCTTACACAAGAGGGAATTGGGGCTTTGGACTTAGCTCTCTGAGGTCTTTTCATTTCTAGTGTAATTGGCAAGTTTAACCTATGCAACACCCTTAAGGTTTATCCAGATTAGCAGCGATCTCCTGAATTTCATAGATTTAGTAGAGCAGAGAATATCAGGAAAAACAAGCTCAGTATTCCTTGCCTTAAAAAAACCTTACAAAATTCATGGGGTCTCCATAAGTTGGTAGACTACTTTGAGGCACATATACACAACCTTAACTAGGGGAAGTGCTTTCACTAGACCAGTGTTTCCCAACCGGTGTTCCGTGGCACACTAGTGTTCCGTGAGAGATCAGCTAGTGTGCTGTGGGGAAGCCTATCTTCCCCTCTTTCTTCCTAGTGTACCCTGGGGGTGCCTTCTCCTCGTGTGGGAGGCCCTTCTTTCCTTCCTTCCAGCCTCTCCCTCCTGCCTGGTTCACCGGCGTTGTTGACCAGGAGGATCCTTTCCGGGGGCGGCCATGCGCCTCCCCCCTCCTGCTGGTGGACTTCCTGGACAGCGCAGAGGAGGATTTGGGTGGCGTGGGGCTGGGCCAGGTCTGCGGGGAGGGCGCATGGGCGCAGGCGTGGCCAGTCCCAGTGGAGCAGCGACTCTACCTCCCGCAGCGGGCCCTCTGCCTGGCCCGAGAGGAGCAGCGCCGAGCCCGGAGAGAGGAGCGCAGCCATTCGGAGGCACATGGCCCGGCCCAGGCCCTGCAACGCTCCCATCACCACGCACAGGCTTCGATCCAAGCTGCGCGCCTCCATCGCCCCCGAGAAGGCAGGCAGCCAGGCAGGCAGGAGGGAAAGGAGGAAGAGGGAAGGGCCTGGGCCAAAAGGGGGCGGGGGGCAGGTGGAGGCCACGCCCCGAGTGACCAGGGGAAGGCTCACTGCCCGTCCTGCCTTTTACTTGTTGCACTCCAGGCTAGGAAAGCCCTCCTCTGACTTTAAACACCACACTGCTAGTGTTGAGCACTCCATAGAAATAGATAACAAGCATTCCATAGAAATAGGTAAACCCAATGAGGTAGGAAGATAAACAGGAACAACGAGTCCAGGAAATGAGTCCACCAGAGCGCATGAAAAACAAATACAGAAACTTCCAAGATAAAATTCCAAAAACTTGAAACACAAATCCAAAAAAAGACACTTAAGACATGAATCTATCCAAGGCAATGCTTCCAAGGACTAGGAAAGATGTCTTGGCTCAATTTTCAACTATGCTTCATCTGATTACAAATTCTGTACTTGGTACTTTTACTTGGTACTCCCCTGAGAGTGTCATTTTGTGTCATTTTGGTTGGTGGTGTGCCCCAGGATTTTGTAAATGTAAAAAGTGTGCCGCGGCTCAAAAAAGACAAAAGTGAAGTTATAGTTTTTTCTCATTTGGGTATAAATGGATGGACTTCCCAGTGTCTCATACTCTCTTCCCATGAACTTATAACCCAGAAATAAAGTTTGGTTGGACCCCCTCCCCCCTTCCGTTATCTGATTCATGACTGTCGGCCTGCTCCTGTTAGCGTCAGCATCTAAATAGTATTCTTTAGATGATACTAAGCAAAAAGGAAGTGGTATTTGGACTTGTTTCCAGTGATGGAAATGATCTGTGTCTTCTGTTGTGGCTTGAAAGTATCTCTTGAAGTTTTTAATATAATTCCTGCATTTAATTGCAACCAGTTGAGGAATAAACAAACAAGAAAAGAAGAGACATAAAGTCATTTCAAATTCTGCCTTAGTCTGACATGAAGCAAGAAATCCCACACTTTAATAAAATTCAACATTTTTTCAACTCCTGCAGACAAAAATCAATCAATCTTGCTTTGATTTGGAGAGTGGCATGATTATCCTCAGGCATTCATTCACACTTACCCCCAGCAAATTGTATGAGCTGTTTTAGAACTGAAGAAACCTTTAAAAGGAGAACGCAATACAGTATTGTAAAAGGTGGCTTTAAAGCAGCATTTCTCAAACTGGGGGTTGGGACCCCTTGGGAAGGGGTCATGAGGGGATTTCACAGGGGTCACCAAACACCATCAGAAAACATATATTTCTGATGGCCTTAAGACCCAATTTGGCAGAGAAAACTGAAGATCTCTTCGCCTGTCCTTCTTTTCCTTTTTTTGGAAACAGGTGGTGAATCCTCCCACCAAAAGCCCCCTCCTCTGTGATTGGCTGGCCTCTCAGCCAAGGGGAGGGCTTTTCTGAGAATCCAAGCGGAGAATGGAGAGCAGGTGTGCTTGGCGCATGGCAGCGTGGTGCACATGTGGGGGATGACAGTGTGCGAGATGGGAGGGAGACCTGCACCAGTGAGTCCCTTCAAGGCAAGGGGGTTCTGTGGGACTTTTGGCCCAATTCTATCATTGGTGAGGTTCAGAATGCTCTTTGATTGTAGGCGAACTATTAATCCCAGCAACTACAACTCCCAAATGTCAAGCTCTATTCTTCCCAAACTCCACCAGTGTTTACATTTGGGCATATTGAGTATTTGTGCCAAGTTTGCTCCAGATCTATCATTGTTTGAGACCACAGTGCTCTCTGGATATAGGTGAATGACAACTCCAAAACTCAAGGTCAGTGCCTACCAATCCCTTCCAGTATTTTCTGTTGCTCATGGGAGTTCTGTGTGCCAAATTTGGTTCAATTCCATTGTTACTGGAGTTCAGAATGCTCTTTGATTGTCTCCCAGCAATTAAAACTCCCAAATGACAAAATCAAATCCACCCACCCCACCAGTATTCAAATTTGGGCGTATTGGGTATTTGTACCAAATTTGGTCCAGTGAATGAAAATACATCCTGCATATCAGATATTTACATTACAAGTCATAACAGTAGCAAAATTATAGCTATGACGTAGCAACTAAAATAACTTTATGGTTGGGGGGGGGGGGGGTAACCACAACATGTAAAACTGTATTAAGGGGCCGCTGCACTAGTAAGGTCAAGAAACACTGTTGTAAGAAAATGTATGGGCGGGATCCAGTCTCTCCCTGAGACATAAGCTTTGTTTGTATGTAGAGTTTTGCCTGTGGTTGGCACTATTTATATTGCATGATTGCTAGTAAACTCTTTCTCTGCTTCTAATTAAGTTATTTAAAGTGTCTATAGCTAAAAAGGAACACTATGTCATTCTAACTGTATAATAACACTGGGAAATTCTATCAATTTACGGGATATAGACAACAATAAGGCCTGTTAAAGATATTTTAAACAATGTATAGTTTGCACTTCAAATGATCAACAAGTTGTTTCAGTGTAAATACATGTATATGTTGCAGAATACTCAAATGATGCATTTTGGTTTATTAGCCAAGCAAAATAGAATTGATTTTGTGTGACTGACTTAGGACGGAACCATACATTAAAAAGAATAAATCAATAGAATAACCCACATATTTTCTATAGAGAATATTAATAGAATTTTATTTATTTACTTACTTACTTACTTACTATGACATTTCTCCCTTGCCTTTCTCTAGCCCGGAGGTGACTCAAGACGTCTTTACAACTAGGCAGCCATTCGATATTGATCTATTTGACCTCATCCTCTCTTTTCCAATTTAGGGTGCCATTCCCAAACATTTCTTTTTTCTTTCTTTCGGCTGTACTTTTCTTTCTATCGTGATTATTCTGTAACTGAATGCTGCGACACATGTACAAATGCATGCACACACATTTTTCAGTCTCTGTGTAATAATAATAATAATAATAATAGTAATAATTTTATTATCTACATCACCTCATGGCTCGAGGCGGGGTACAACACAGTTAAAATACCCAGATATAAAACAATACCATAAAATACATATATTAAAATACATACTGCAAAGATTAAAATAGGACTACATATGAATCTGCATACTACTATCGGCATTACTTTGCGAACGAAGATTCTTAGGAAGGACTCATCCCACGCTTTTTACAAGCGCATTGATGACTAAAAAGGCCAATCTGAGATAGGCAAGTCTGGTTGCAGAAAGCACAACAGAAAGTCGCCTTGGGTGATGTTGCTTCCAAGTTGCGGTTCTTTCTGCGTTGTCGTTTCTCTTCGAGACCCGTTCGGCGTATCTTTTCAAAAAAAGGCCGCAGCATTGTGGATAGTGTGTCTCCATGCCTCCCGATGTGAGGCCAGGGTGGACCATTGTTGGTGATCCATCTGGCCGAGCCTGAGATGTTGTTTCAGGGAGTCCTTATATCTCTTTTTTGGGGCACCTCTCTTGCGCTGACCTGTGGTGAGTTCACCATAGAGTAGTATCTTTGGGAGGCGGAGGTCCTCCATCCTAGAGACGTGCTCTGCCCAGCGCAGCTGTATTCTCAATAGCATGGCCTCAATGCTGGTGATCCCTGCTTGCTCAAGGACAGCAACATTAGTCACATAGTCGGTCCAGTGTATATTTAGGGTTGTGCGAAGACAGCGCTGATGAAAGCATTCGAGGAGTCGTAGGTGTTGGCGATAGGTGACCCATGTTTCAGACCCATTGAGGAGAATAGACAGTACGATAGCTCTGAACACACTGATTTTGGTGCTTTGCCTCAGGTGCTTGTTGCTCCAGACTCTTTTGTGAAGCCTTCCAAATGCACTATATGCCTTTGCTAATCTGTGATCTATCTCTTTATCAATCTTGGCATCTAAAGAGATGATGCTTCCCAGGTACTACTACTAATAACAATCATCATCATCATTTTATTTCTTACCCGCCTCTTCTCGTAGTTTGAGAACCCTTTGGAATAGAGCTATTCTTTATCATATGAGTATTCAGTGTTCTTTTTATTGTCTACCCATCATGAACAGAGTCTGGGTTTCAGATCCCCCAGTTCTCTCACTTCTATCATCTTGACATTTTTTCTCTGGGGAAAATTACTGGCGTCGCTGTCATCTGTTTTGGCTGATTATGGGTGATTTTATGTAACAAAGAAATCTTACATGACTTTGAAGAAGAGACAATTTCAGCCAGCATAGCTGTAACATCATGCTGTAATGAAACAAAGATGCTTCTGAAATATTATCTAAGCATCTTGGTAAATGGACTGCTGTTTTCACTAGCAATTAAATTTTGTAGATACCATCTGAAGAAAGCTATGAATTTGCTATTTAAGTCCAAGGGATAAAAAAGCAATAAATGTAGGTGTTGACAAATGGAACTATCCCTCTTTTCAGAAGAAATCTATATATATAAAGGAAGAGTTGTCATGGAACGACCGTCCCAAACAGAGAACCCTTACAACGCAGAGACACCAAACTTGCCAACAGAAATAGGCCTCAGACAAAGTAGGTTTGTAGCAAAGAAACTCCCCCCCCCAAGACCGAAAAGGCCCCCAAAACAACGAGTAAAAAAAACTACATTTCCCACCATCCTCCGGGGCTGCCAACGACTCTCCCAGCCTCTACATTCTGACAACATGATTGGCTGCCAATAAGGGCGGATTTGCATAACTCCTGTACTGGCCAGCCAACATGAACATTCTGACCCATAATAAACTGTCAGAGGAGGATAAGGCAAAGGGCTGAGGTACAAACACAAACACCCAATTCACTTCCCACAGAAAATTTACACCCCTACAAATCACAGACCACGCTCAAAATTGACAGTAAGGCTTCATTAACTTAATTTCCCTGACTAGGCCTCACTTAATGGAATGCTGTTTACGCTCTGAATTGACAGTAAGGCTTCATTAACTTGATTCTCCCGACTAGCCCTCAGCTCATTGGACATTGTGTATGGCCTGAATTGACAGTAAGGCTTCATTACCTTGCTGTTCCTGACTAGGCCTCAGCTCATGGGACATTGTGTATGGCCTGAATTTACAGTAACCTACCTTGGCACACAGAGCCCCTATGACCCACGCTACATTCTACTACAGTTTGGAAGAGGGTGGACCATGGATTATGGGACTTGAAGTACCTCCATGGATAATGGGATTTGTACTACTTCAAAACCCATCATTCCACACAGACCACTGCGTCCAAGAACCAAGACCGATAAAGACCAAACTTGGCAAACAATGCACCCCATGACCCACACTCCATCCGACTGCAGATTAGAGGAGGACACACCATGGATAATGGGATTTCAAGTACCTCCACTCACTTCCAAAGTACCCCACCCACACACACATCAACCTCTACATCAACACAGCAGACAGAAAGACAAAAAACATTGTATATCCACAAGCTATGCAGAACGCCAGCAACACCACACAACAACAAATCCACAGGACTCCAACATCCCACCCACCAAAACAACCCACAACAACACAGCCATGACCCCAACAACACCATAACTAACAACAACTCCAACCCTTACATACTCAGACTTCCTCGCATCTCCAAAATAGGGCACAGCAACGCGTGCCGGGTACAGCTAGTATTTTATAAAGCCCCCTGCTCGATTGCTTGTCCTATTCCTCCTATTCTGCTGAAAGACTGTCTTTCAGAGATTTGAACACAGACCTGTCAGGAACTTCAATGCTTTCCAGTAAAGACGCTACAGAACTGCTGCTTCTTCCAGTGGTAGTTTATTGAAGACACAAAACCTATAAAGCTGAAGCACCCGCTTCCCATCACCACAATCCTTATATACTAATCCCTCCCCCATGCAATGCCTGGAGAGGGTTGCACCCTGACTCAGCAATCCCAGTGAGTCTTTGCATTACCCAGAGTTCCCTGGGTATTACATCATACCCCAGAGTCTTATCTAGACCAAAGGTCATAGTCCCAGTATATTCAACTGCAAAGAAATAGAGCAAAGTTCAGGTTGAGTCATCTCTCTGACTCAGCAACTCAGGTGAAAGTAGTAGGCTCATGGCAGGCTGGGATCTGTCTCTGGCCCCAGGCATAGAGATTCTAGCCCTGACATAACACCTTCCTCCACCTTCTCCTCCTCCCCCCGAGGAAGACAAAGCAACATTCAAAATTTTGGCATAATTGGGTTAACATATCGTTTTAACAAGTTGCAATGAAACATAGAATAAATTTTCCTCAAGGCCCTTGGCAATATCAATCGGTACATTACCTCATTCACTCGCTCAGCCACTCTGAATGGTCCCACATACTTTGGGCCCAACTTTCGAGAAGGTAACCCCAACTTTAAATTCTGAGTGGATAGCCATACCAAATCCCCTTCCTTATACACATCACCTTCTTGTCGTTTTTTGTCACCAAATCGCTTGTGCAACCCCTGTGCCTTATGCAACGCCTCAGTTACCTCCTTCCACTCTTCTCGAGCTCTATTGTACCATTTCTCCTTATCATCCTCTAGCACTCCTATACCAACTGGTAGTGGAACAACCTCTTGGCCAAATACAATTGAAAATGGAGTCCTGCCTGTAGATGAGTGCACAGATCCGTTATAAGCCACTTCAGCGTAAGGCAACAAGTCTGCCCAATTACTCTGCTGGGCATTTACAAAAATTCTTAGATAACTACCCAACGATTTCTGCGTCCTCTCAACTCCCCCATTACAACAGGGATGATAAGCAGTTGTCAACTTCCGGTCTGCTCCTAAGGTTTCAAGAACCTATCCCAGAATTTCGCCGTGAATTGCACACCTCTATCGCTAAGCACCTGCTCTGGACACCCATGTAACCGGTATATATGCTGCACATATAACTTAGTCAATTTTTCTGCCGAAGGCAAGCCAGTTAAGGGTATAAAATGGGCTTGCTTTGAAAACATGTCCAGCACAGTCCAGATATACCTATATCCTTTACTAGGGGGCAACTCCCCCACAAAGTCGGTACTAATATGTGTCCATGGCCGCACCGGGTAGCCACCACCTGGATCAATCCTGGGGCTTAGCAGTAGGTACCTTCCCCGTGCACAAGCCTCACAACTACTCACATAATTATTTACCGATGTCCTCATTCCTGGCCACCAATATCGGGCTTTGATTGCAAAGAAAGTCTTAGTAAATCCCCAATGCCCTGCTGTCTTGTGGTCATGGAACAACTCCAACACCCTATTCCTTAACTCCGCTGGTACATACAATTTCTCCCGAACTATCCACAATCCCTTGACCCTTTTACATTCCAACTCATGGGCCTTCAACCAATCATCCTTCTCATAACACCTCTGAAACTCTTTTACCCACTCTTCCAGCTCCTCATCCTCCTGCTTTATTTCCAACTTCGCTTGTGCTCGTGTCTGCACCCTCAGACCCCACTGGTCCTTTGTGAACACTCTCCCCACACTTGGAAGAGGATCTGGCCCCACTGCAGGATAACGCGACAATGCATCAGCAACCACATTATCCTTACCCTTTATATGCTTCAACACAAAATTAAACCTAGCCAGATACTGGGCCCATCGTAACAATTTAGGAGACAACTTCTGGGGCTCCCTAAGAAATTGCAAATTCTTATGATCAGTTAACACTTCAAACGGGTGAACTGCCCCCTCCAAAAAGTGTCTCCACGTCTGCAGAGCATAACGAATAGCAAACGCCTCCTTTTCCCACACTGGCCAATTCCTTTGCTGCTCCCCAAATTTCTTAGAGAAATAAGCACAGGGTTTCAACACCCCTTCCTCGTCCTTCTGTAACAAAGCTCCTCCATATGCCCAAGCGGAAGCTTCACTCTGTACCACAAAGGGTTTTGCTGGATCTGGATGCACAAGCAAAGGACCTTTAGTGAAAACTACCTTTAAAGAATCAAAAGCCTTTTGACACTCTACAGTCCAACCCAACCTGGCACCAGGCGCCCTCACCTTCCTAGCCTCACCCTTACCTTTTGTCTTGAGCAACTCTGTAAGAGGCAAAACAATATTAGCAAATCCGGAAATAAAAGACCGATAAAAGTTAGCCATCCCCAAAAAAGCCTGTAACTGTCTCCTTGTTTTAGGAGCTTCCCAAGCCAACAAATCTGCCACTTTACCCGGATCCATGGACACACCCTCTCTACTAATTCTATATCCCAGGAAGTCAATTTCGCTCTTGCTAAATTCACATTTACTTAACTTAACAAACAATCTGGCCTGTCTCAATCTCTCCAATACTTCCCGAACTAACTGCACGTGCGCCTCTTTGGTTTGTGAAACCACAACAATGTCGTCTAAATAAACATACACCCCCTTATACAAAAGGGGGTGCAGCACCTCATTAATCAACTGCATAAATATACCGGGGGGCCCGGCCAAACCAAAAGGCATGACGACCCATTCATACAGCCCCAAGGGACACGAAAAAGCAGTCTTCCACCTGTCCGATTCTCGCACCCGCACCATATGGAAGGCATTTATAATATCCAGCTTTGTGAAATACCTGCCTTTCCCCAATTGCCCTAATAGATCCTTGATTAAAGGCAATGGATAACAATTAATGGTACTTATCGCATTAAGACCCCTATAGTCGATACACAACCTTAATTTCCCATCTTTCTTTTCCCTAAAGAGAACAGGGGCTGCAATAGGGGATTCCGATCTTTGGATGTACCCTTTCTTTAAATAATCATCTATCTGCTCCCTTAACGTAACCTTCTCCTTCTCAGACATAGGATAAATCTTTGGCTTAGGGAGTACTGCCCCTTCTTTCAGTTCTACCTTGCACTGTACATTCCTGACTGGGGGCAGATTGTCGGCTAATACAGGGTTGAACACATCTGCTAAGTCAATATATTCCTCAGGAATCTGTGGCTCACCTCCTTTCTTCTCTTCATTCACATACACACCACCATTCGCCACAGGCCGGCACTCTAACGTACCTGCTTTCCAATCTATGATTGGATCAGCCTGTCTCAGCCAAGGCAATCCCAATATAATTTCATGTTCCATAACAGGAGCCACTACACAATCCAGCTCCCCTCCCAAGTATCAACCTTTCCCTTTAACCCTTTCGTTCCCAATGGAAAGGGCCCTCCTCCCACAAAAGTTCCATCCAACTGGGCAAAATGTACAGGAGCTGGTAATTCCTGAATTTCACATTTCAAATCCTTAACTAATCCAGGACACATAATGTTTTCAGAACACCCGCAATCCACCAATGCTTTATGCGTTTGATATTTTCCTTTCTTTTCCGATTCGATTTTACAAACAATACTTGGGGCCCCTTTTCTCACCCCATCCGCACTCTCCATCTTTTCACCCAGGGCACCTCGGGCAACTTTCACATTTTTGGTATCCGGTAACTTTCTTAGATGACATTGGAAGGAATAATGTCCCGGCTTAGAGCAAATGTAACACAAGCCTTTCCCCACAGTTGGCTTTCCGCTAACACTACTCCGCTGGCTCTCGCTTCCGGTTACACGTCTTGTCCCTGGCCGAAATCGCCTCGTATGTCCTACTGCCGACTTCCGCTGTTGCACCTGGGCCAGAATACCTTCTACGTTACCAGCCAATTGGATCCATCCATCAACATCACCAGGGTCTCCACGATGAAGGCACCACTCCAACAACTCTCGTCGTAATCCGTCTTTAAATAGTTCAAGGAGGGTTGCTTGAGACCACTCCGCTACCTTGCCCGCAAGGCTCATAAACTCCTCCGCATACTCCGTTACAGATTTATTGCCTTGCGTTAACCCCCTCAGAGCTTCTTTGGCCTTTACTCTCTCCAGTGGGTCACGAAATCTGTTCTTCACAGCCCGAAGGAACCCTCTCAATGTCCCCAAACATGGATCTTGTCGATCATGGCACTGCACGTACCAGTCCGCAGCTCTTCCTTTAAGCACAGCTCCCACAGCACGCACTCTGCTGCCTTCACTTGGGTACAAGTGTCCATAATCTTGCATGTGATCGCCAACTGCCGCCACAAAAAAGGCCACTTTACATGCCTCACCATCAAACTCCACACGGAGCGGCTCCTTCCTTGGACGAACATCACCCCCCAATTGGGGTCTCCATTCTCCTGCTCCATCTCTTCCGGGCATCTGGGCATCAGGCTGGGATCTCCATCCTCCAGATCCATCCCTCTTGGGCACCTGAATACCTCTTCCCAGTCCTACAGCTTTAGGCTGGACTGAAACCCCTTCATTCACCACTCTCAGCCTGGCACCACCATATGCTGCTCCTCGCGGAACTCCTGACTGGGCATCAACCCCCCACACTCCCGAAGGAGATCTAGGATGGGTTTCAACCCTCTCACTGTCCATCAAAGAATAACGCGTAAAATCGCCTCCCTCAGGCAGCCCCCACATAGAATCTTGGTTCTTAAACATCTGCTGGGACATTCGCTGCAATGTCTTCTCCAAAGCCGCAACTTTGCATCCCAACACCTCCACTTCCGTGGGAGAACTCGGCTCAGTAGTTTCACTCCCCCGAGTCGCCTCTCTGGACTTACTGTGCACCGCCGCAGCTGCACCCTGGAGTCGCACTGGATCCACATGACAAGCTTCTCTGGATCCCTCACGAAGAATATGTCCCTCTGGAGCAGCCGCACGCCATGCTGACGCCATTTCTCCGACCCGATCAGGGAGGCCAACCTCATCCATAGTATTCCACCCCCATTCCAAAGTACATCTTTCATGGACTGCTCCAGTAACATAATCCCAGCTTTCCACATATTCCTCCGCCTCTTGCATAAACCTCTCCATTCCTGGGAAAGTTTCAGGGGCTTCAGCTTCTGTCAGGAACTTCAATGCTTTCCAGTAAAGACGCTACAGAACTGCTGCTTCTTCCAGTGGTAGTTTATTGAAGACACAAAACCTATAAAGCTGAAGCACCCGCTTCCCATCACCACAATCCTTATATACTAATCCCTCCCCCATGCAATGCCTGGAGAGGGTTGCACCCTGACTCAGCAATCCCAGTGAGTCTTTGCATTACCCAGAGTTCCCTGGGTATTACATCATACCCCAGAGTCTTATCTAGACCAAAGGTCATAGTCCCAGTATATTCAACTGCAAAGAAATAGAGCAAAGTTCATGGTTGAGTCATCTCTCTCTGACTCAGCAACTCAGGTGAAAGTAGTAGGCTCATGGCAGGCTGGGATCTGTCTCTGGCCCCAGGCATAGAGATTCTAGCCCTGACACAGACCAAGTCCACCATTTTGTCTACCTGGGTACATATCTCCGAGTAATCATAAGTAAATGATTAGGGACTGTGGTAGCACAGTGGGTTAAACAGCTAGCTGCTACCAGAAGGTCGGTGAGTTCCCGACTGTCATCCCTATCTTCTTCATACCAGCATGCAATGCAAATAAATTAATACGTGCCGTCTCAGCAAGAAGGTAAAAGGGTGCCCCATGCAGATATGCCAGCAACACAATTGGAGATATATGTGGACAACAGGCTCCTTGGCATGGAAAAATTGAACAAGAGCACCTCCCTCTCCATGGTTGTAGTTGAGCATTGTGTCCAGACACTAGAGATGGAAAAGGGGGGAAGGAATTTACCTTTGTCTGTGTTGTATGTTGTTGTTCACTGTGTGTCAAAAGGCATCGAATGTTTGCCTCATATATGTATTGGAATCCACTCTGAGTCCCTTCGAGGAGATAAAGTGGAATATAAATAAAGTGTATTATTATTATTAATAATAATAATAATTAATGAGCATTTTTTATCCTTCAATTTTTCTCAGAAAATGAACCTGATGCCATTTTTTCTGTTTCATCAGCAAGTCTGTTTTGGTCTAATCAAGAAAAACACAAAGACAGAATTATAGATACACGTGTCAAGTCTTGTAGATGTGTCAGTTGAGGTGGTAAGGAATTTCCTCCCCCTTTTCTGTAAATCAGCAATATTCCTTAAGATAAAGATTTTTTTTGGCAAATATTATGTTTAAAAATGCAAAAGGCAAAATTAGTTTGAAAATCATTTGTGGCTGGATCTACATTGCTATATGATGCGGTTTGGAACTGTATTATATGGTCAGCGCAGACCCATATAATGCAGTTCAATGCAGTGTAGATCCAGCCTTCCCCTACTATTGCTGATAATATGGAGATTTGAGTAGATGGATGTAACTAGGGATGGTAACGTGCATGTATTTTGATTTTGTATGCATAGCAGATGAATGCTAATTCAGTGATCCTCCAAATCAAACAGAATTTTAGATGACACATTCTTTGAGTTCTGCTGTGTTCTGACATCTGAATGGTTGAACATACATTTGTAGTGAAGCCATCACAAAGTGTTCAAAGGAATGTGAAATAGGTGGGTGAACAGTGGGTGTTCATCAGTCCTACAAAGATGTAAAGTCTTTAAAAAATATGCTCTGTTTCAAATGTTCGACTCACCTCCAGAGATTTGTTTTGTGTGTTACCCTACAGCTCAGTGGGACAAAGGTACTTAATAATAGGCCACTTTCAAGTGTCTTTGTAGTCTTAAAACCACTTTATTGTTCATTCAGCTGACACAATGTTGGACTGCCTTGGTGCCTTGTAGTTTCTTGATCTCTCTGTCATGTGAAGCAAGAGTTCGTAGTACTTTAGACTGTGGTGCAGACAGTTGAAAGCAAGGATGCCTTTAGATGTGCTTTTGAAATATTTCCTTTAAAAATGATTCTTTGGAGGTACTGCCTTTTCTTAGCTATTAAAGACATCCCCAGATTAATGGATAAAGCAAAAAGTCCTGCACTGTTGCGAAATGTGCTGTTGAAATGTTGATAATATTTTTAAAGAAATGAAACATGAAGCTGGAATATGGTAACATATATCGTTAACATGTGTTCTTATTTAGATTCTGCCTCTAAATGTACATCATATAGTCCATTGCCATATATGACATTTATTTTAGACTGAAGTTATAAGTGTCTCTGAGGTTTCGGGCCAGAATACAGGTATGGGGTGAGAGCAAGATATAATTAATATTTTGCTTGGAATTTTAGAGATAAAAATGTTGGCTTGGAGTGCAAAAAGTGGATGAAAGAAGTTTATCTTTCAGTCATATATATCAGAAGCCTGGTTTTGATAATTATAGAAGCATAATGCTAGAAATACTGGACTACTAGAAGCATAATACAAAAATCATTGGCGTTTCAAGAGAAGCTTAAGGATAGATTAAAGCACTTCTTCTCAGCTTGCAGTTATGTTGTGGAATTAATTGCAGTAAGCCAGTGTTTCTCAACCTTTATAATGCTACGACCCCTTCATACAGTTCCTCGTGTTGTGGTGACACCCAACCATAAATTTTTTTTTGTTGCATCTTCATAACTGTAATTTTGCTACTCTTATTAATTGTAATGTAAATATCTGATATGCAGGATGTATTTTGATTCACTGGACCAAATTTGGCACAAATACCCAATATGCCCAAATTTAAATACTGGTGGAGTTGTGGGGGGATTGATTTTGTCATTTGGGAGTTGTAGTTCCTTGAATTTATAGTTAACCTACAATTAAAGAGCATTCTGAACTCCAGCAACAATGGAATTGAACGAAACTTGGCACACAGAACTCCCATGACCAACAGAAAATACTAGAAGGGTTTGGTGGGCATTGACCTTGAGTTTTGGAGTTGTAGTTCACCTACCTCCAGAGAGCAATGTGGACTCAAACAATGATGGATCTGGAGCAAACTTGGCACGAATACTCAATATGCCAAAATGTGAGCACCGGTGGAGTTTGGGGAAAATAGACCTTGACATTTGTGAGTTGTAGTTGCTGAAATGTATAGCTAACTTACAATCAAAGAGCACTCTAAGCCCAGCCCTTAAGGGATCTGTACCAAACTTGGCACACTACCTACATGGCCAACATTGAATACTGATGGGGTTTGGGGGGTAGGTGGGTCTGTTTTTGAATTCTGGGAGTTGTAGTTCATCAACATCAAAAAGGAGGAGAAGGACAGGCAGAGAGATCTTTGGCTTTCTCTCCCAAAAGACCATCAGAAATATTGTAGCAACCCAGTTCTCGTTCGTGTCTGGGGGACAAGGAACAGCACCGGGGGTCCAACTTGCATTAGAGCCAGCTGGAGCTGAGGTGGATTCTGAGGAGGATTTGGAAGGGCTGGAAGAAGGAGATTTTGAGTTAGCTGGGCCTTCTTCCCCCACAGAGAGCCTGGCGTGGGATCCTGGCTGGCCTGACCCTTACGAGAACCTGGAAGGCCAGATGGCTGATGTAAGCAGTGATAGTGAAGATTATGAACGGCCGGGGGGGCGAGGATCGCAAGAAAGAATGTGGGAAACCACGGAGGAGGAGGCCCGGGAAGGAGATAGGGAGTTAGCTTCTCACGGAGATAGGGAAGCAGGTGCTGGGAGGCAAGGCGGAACCTTTGATAGGAGACGGAACATCGAAGCTAGCAGGAGGGGTTGGTTTCACAGCCTAGACCGGCCGCGGTCCCACAGCACAGATTGGAGGAGGAGAAGCCTAGAGCGTCAGGGGCCTCGCCAAGGGGATTAAGTATAGGATCCGTGGGAACGGATCCTCAGTACCTCGGCCACGTCTACCCTATGCAGACGTGTTAGCGAGGTGAGACCACGGAGCTACGTTTGGGCTAGTGGCCTGCTAAGAAGTGCCTTGGATCTTGCAACCTTGCTTTGTTCCCTGATCCGCTTTTGCCGAGCGGATCCTTGGCAAGTCTTTGGGAACCTTGCCAAGTTTGATTCTGGACATTCTATTCACCCTTTACCTTTGGATTGCTTTTGCTATTTTTATGGACAATACCTTTTCTACTGTTCTTATTCTTCAATAAAGTAGTTAGCTGAATACCGTCTCTGTGTGTGTGATTAAGGGGCCGGTCAAGTCCGTGCATCGTGACAAATATGTGTTTTCTGATAGTCTTTGGTGACTCCTCTTAAACACCACTCATGGGTTCCGAATCCCAGATTGAGAAACACTGATGGCTGTTGGCTTGCAAAACTTTGAAAGGGACTGAGATTCAGAGAGATTAGGGCCATCATGGTCAATATGGCCATAGGTATGTAATCTCCAATGCCAAAGTCAATATGCCTCTATATAGCTGAGAAGCAAGTGATGGAAAGTGTAGTTGTATTCATATTTTAATCATGAGTTTTCCATAAGGAATGGGTTTCCTACTGTGTGAACAGTATGCTGGTCAAGATAAGCCTTAGGTCTGATCTAGGTAAGCTGGTTATATATTTTTATGTGAATGTATACCACTTGATTTAGCTAACTTAGGCAACTGAATCTAGATATTATTGTAATGTCACAACTGATATCCTCTGGATGTTTTGGACTTCAACTTCAATCAAACCCAGCCAGCACCAACTGTTTTATTATGTCACCTTTACTAACATCTCAATGATGTGCTTAAATATAAGATTCCAGGCCTTTTCACTCAAATTGCAAAGAACTCTAGAACTGCGATCCACATTAGGTTAGAGTAGCCCTTTGGAGAAGATGCAGAATATGTTCATCTTCTAAAGAAGACAACAATCAGATTCATCATTGTGGTGGTGCAATGGGTTAAACTCTTGTGCCGGCAGGACTGCGGTTTGAATTCGGGGAGAGCTGTTTGAGATCCCTCTATCAGCTCCTGGTCCCTATGCAAGGACATGAGAAAAGCCTCCCACAAGGATGGCAAAACACCAAACATTTGGGCATCCCCTGGGCAACATTCTTGCAGACGGCCGATTATCTCACACCAGAAGTGACTTGCAGTTTCTCAAGTCGCTCCTGGCATGAAAAAAACAAACAAACTTCCATACATTTCTTGACTTTGAGAGAGCAATTTGTTTGTTTGCTTGATCAGACCACATTGTATACTCACAAACTTGCAGTTTTCTATTTCCCATTCTAGAATACTCCATGGTAAAACAACTAATCAGGCCCGAATGTGATACTGGTGTGTGGCATCCGATGGGGGTTATAGGTTGCCATTATAGAATGCAAAAGAGTAATAATGAGTGATAGAAGATTCTTGTTTGTATACTAAAATAAACTGGAATTTGAATATCCAGTTATCTCCTGAACATATGGAAACATCTATAATGCACCTGAATCCATTCAGTACAAAAATGTACTCTGTAAACAATTATTTGTTTGAAAGCCTGGGATAAAATGTAGTTGAAAAAGAACATAGGAAGATGGAGGATCTTATTATCTACCTTGTCATTTGCTTTTTATTATACATACATACTTGGAAGATTGCATGTGTATTATTTCAACTCAATCAGTTAGATTAAAGTAATAATACCCTGTGTTTGTTTAAAAGCAAATTGAATTACTTTTCCTTCTTTGCTGTTGCATAATACATTGTTTCCCTTGCTGTCTGATTTTGGCCACACAGCATTTTAAGCACTAAATTGCTTTCAGTACAGTGCAATAAAGCAGTGATGCCTTACCAGGCCAATTACTTATTTATTTATCATTTTTCTATACCACCCCTCTCAGCCCGAAGGCGACTCGGGGCGGTTTATGCAAGGCAGTCTCTGCCCTTCAATCAAAAACACAAGCAAAACAAAACCAAACAATAACCATATAACAGAACAATTAGCAATTAAAACATACAAATGCAGTCTCAGCGTCACGTTGAAATCCCTTTCCGTCACATCGTCGTCATTCCATAGATCTAATTAAACCGTTATATTTCATCAGCAAATGCCTGCTCAAACAGCCAGGTCTTGACTTTCTTGTGAAATGTCAGGAGGGAGGGGGCCAATCTGATGTCACTAGGGAGGGCATTCCAAAGCCGAGAAACCACCACTGAAAAGGCCCTGTCTCGTCCCCGCCAATTGCACCTGCGAAGAAGGTGGGACCGAGAACAGGGCCTCTCCGGATGATCTTAAACATCCCGATGGTTCATAGGGAGAGATGCGTACGGACAGGTAAGTTGGACCCGAACCGTTTAGGGCTTTATAGGCTAAAGCCAGCACTTTGAATTGTGCCCAGTAGCAAACTGGCAGCCAGTGGAGCTGACACAACAGGGGAGTTGTACGCTCTCTGAATGCCGCTCCTGTTATCAACCTGGCTGCTGTCCGTTAGACTAGTTGCAGCTTCCGAACAGTCTTCGAAGGCAACCCCACATAGAGAGCATTGCAGTAATCTATACGGGATGTAAGCAGAGCGTGGACCACCGTGGCCAAGTCAGACTTCCCAAGGTATGGGCGCAGCTGGTGCACAAGTTTTAACTGTGCAAATGCTCCTCTGGTCACTGCCGAAACCTGGGGTTCCAGGTTCAGTGATGAGTCCAGGATCACACCCAAACTGCAAACCTGCGCCTTCAGGGGGAGTGTAACCCCATCCAGCACAGGCTGTAACCTTATGCCCTGTTCGGCCTTTCGACTGACCAGGAGTGCCTCTGTCTTGTCTGGATTCAATTTCAATTTGTTAGCCCTCATCCAGTCCGACACAGTGGCCAAGCACCGGTTCAGAACCTGAACAGCCTCCTTAGTAGTAGTAGTAGTAGGTGGGAAGGAGTGACAGAGTTGGACATCATCTGCATACAGATGACACCGCACTCCGAAACTCCGGATGACCTCCCCCAGCGGCTTCATGTAGATGTTAAACAAAATCGGAGATAGTATTGAACCCTGAGGAACCCTGAGGAACAATTAGATCAGACGCAGATGATCAAGACAGTTTTAAACAGTGTATTTTAATATTGAGACAAAAGTTTTTAATGCATATAATGAATTCTTGTCCCGGCATTGAATGCTTGCCATATATATGCTGTGCTCCGGCCTGAGTCCCCTTCGGGGTGAGAAGGGTGGACTATAAATGTTTAAAATAAATAAATAGATTGTTTTCTTGATATTGCCAGACATATAGAACTCAGTATGTGACATGGTCACCTCTTGTGATACGAACAAAAAAAAAGTATGTGTGCATACTCATAAATCAGTTGAGAAAGTTAAAGGTACATGCAGACAGACATGATGATATGCATGTACAATAGGTAGATTTGATTGTGCAAATGAATGCATGCTGAAATTGCATATTTTGGAACATCTGCTTCAATGTCTAATGGCCATCCTTGTGGGTTTGATTCTTAAAATGGAAACAAAACGTGCCTCATAGACTTTAAAGAAAACACTCTAACCTACAGACTAAATAAAGTTTGGTAATGAGATGTATTATTTTGTCTACCTTCCTGAAGAACTGCAAAACATTTGGAACTACTCTTGAGTGTCCGTGTTCTCAGTTTGCTTTTTTCCACTGTGGCAGGAGAATGTTGCCATAACACCGGATTCTGTAAAGCTAGCCACAGGGAAAACAATTCCTTAAGGAACAGCAAATGTTGCTTCTGCAAATACAGTTTTCTTATAAACTTGATATATTGGGACAGAAACAATAGACAAAAAATCACAAAAAGCAATTTGATTTTTGTTATCCTCCCCATCCCCCTATTTTTTTATATGATACATTAACCGAACATTGGGGGTGGGGAGAGAGATGATGGATATCCATCTAAATAGTACTTAAAGAAGACGAGTAGCTGTGTGAAAGCTGGAAGAAGAAGGAATTGGGAGTTTAGAGAAAAATAGACATTGCTGTTTGGGAGACAGAGACCATATAAAACTTGACTTAATTTAAAACCATTATAGCAAGGCTAGATCAGGAACAACAAGTAGGAGTTATACTGGACCCACAGCAACCAATATTTATGATTTTTCGCCCCAAAAGATATCCTATTATTTTTATATCTAGTTTTTCATTCTAGGTCACCACCTAGACCAGTGGTTCCCAACCTTTTTTTTTCCACCAGGGACCATTTTGACCAGGGACCACTCTCCAAAATTAGTACCAAAAGGATTATGAATCAGTTTTTGGTCAATTTTAGATTTGGTCTGGTTATTTGGGTGCAGATTCAGAAAATTGCACTGGATAGACCACATTAGCTCTAGTTTCTGATACAGAACATATGCCATCAAGTAGTCGCCATGTGCTCGCCCACAGAAAACCATATTTAATAAGCCTTGGCACTATAAGAGGGTTTTGTGAGACCAGTCGCTCTTGTTGCAATGGTGTAGTAGCGGTGAGGCCATGGACCATATTTAAATTCTTGTGGACCACTGATGGTCCACGGTCCACAGGTTGAGACCCCTGACCTAGACACATGTTTACTTTTGTTCGTCAGTTCAATGAGCAATTGCCAGTTAATAATGTTTTTTGTTTATTTGCCTTGTTTATAGATGCTATTTAGTATAGGAATCAAACTTACATATCTCTACCTTTTCCTATCTTTGCAGGTTGCCTGCCTTACTTATATAGCAAGCAATTTCCTAAACTGCAAAACAGAAACCAAACGATGGGGCACTGGACATGCAAGTATTGTTCCTTACCAGGTAAGATGCAGGGCAAGCATGTGTCCTTTTCTGATTCTGTGATTTTGATAGTTTTGAAATTGGGAAATGCATTTTGTTTCTACCATTCTCTGAAATCTCTGAGTAGGGTTTCCACCTCTCATTTTTCAGTGTAAAGTATTATATGCCGTGTATTAATCATGACATTGCTAAAAAAATGATCATAGTTTTCTAAATGAAACTGGTCTTTTCTTCTGAGATGCTTCACATTTTATAAAATGATTGTGTTTATTGAAGAACACATAAGCTGGATATATGATTTATAGTTGCCATTATTGTTTGGCAGTGCTATAGGTATTTACATCACACCAACTACTTACAGGTTCTTTTGAAGTAAGTATTGGTCACCAACAAGTTAGTAATAAGAAATTGGATTTGAATGGATCAACGGTGTTAGATATGGTTGGATAACATTACTGGGTATTGTGGACTTGATTGTTTTATGCTTGAGATGAATATCAAAATCTCATTTTATTTCACACCATTAAAAAAGTAAGTTAGCTTTATTGTAAAATATGGAGGATAATATTGGAGTTGTTCTAAGTTGTTCCAAATAGTAGCAAAGCTTGTTGACTCTCTTGGGTCTTGCTTTCCTCAGGAGAAAAATTAGTAGCATTGTTTAGAAGTCCCACATTCTATGTATCAGGGGCTAATCCCAGTCCTGTCATAAGACAGAGTGAAGAAGTCATTCTAAGCAATAGATGTTGGAGATGGCAACAGTGTTAAAAGGGAAGTCTGTATGCCACAGAGCTTGCCTAACTCCCCTGACGTTAGCCCGTTGTGTTCAGCTGTTGTGCAGCAGGGAATGGTCTCTCATTGCTAGTCCAGTCAACTTTTGTGCATGGAATGTGAGAGGATGCCATCTTGTCCTTCATCTCAGGCAGACATGGCTGATCCCCATTTTTGAGAACTTGAACATTGGTTGTTACTACAAATAAACAAATTATCCTGCCTTGTTACTTGTTATATGTGTTTTTTCTGGCAGCATGTCTGTCCCATCTCATATTTGCTGTGCTGAAAAAAAAAAGACAAATGGAAACTAATATTTCAATATGTGTTTATGAATGTGTTTGCCACAACATAGGGTTTGCTAGATGTAATTTCTCCTAAAGTATGTATTTCTCAATGCATTGTATCACAAAACATATAAGTTCAAATGCATTTTTGAACTAAGTACAGCATTACAAAATTCAGGGAAATGTGAAATCTTGAAGGATCACTATGATCTGATCCAGTGTAAACAGAGCAAGGGTTGCGTAAAACGCACAAGTACTACACAAAAGGCAATATTCTGTAATATTCAATTATGAGGAACTCTATAAACATACTATACCCATTTCTGGATACAGGGAGGCACATGAAGTGATATTCAGGAAGACGCAATGTCCAAATAGCGGATACTTCGGATTAAATATCCATTTCCACACTACAGTGTGCAAGAGAGTCCATACACAGTCCAAATTAAATGTCTCTAGTCCGTAAATAGGCAATATATCCCAAAGGAAGTAAGGACCAATAAGGAGACTGATGTATACTCCAAAATAAGGAAATTAAGACAGACTCTCTTTCACACTGTAGTGTATCCAGAAATGGGTATAGTATGTTTATAGAATTCCTCATAATTGATTATTACTCTAGTTCCGTTTAATATATATATTTTTATACGGAATATTGCCTTTTTGTGTAGTACTTGTGTGTATGATCTGATCCATTCAAGATGTCGATCAGGCTGGTTCATAATAGAATGCACAAAGTTAATATTGCTGAAATTATTCCCATAGTAAAGCTTTGCTGCATTCTTTTAACAGGCTAGTATGTTGAAAACCTGTGACCTAAAAGATCACGAAGCTAATCTTCTGGAATAAAAACCCAAGAATGTTTAAGTTATAATCTCCAAAGATATGATACACTAGCTTTTTATTTCCTGAAATGTGATGTAAATACTAAAAATTATATTCTTCCGCAGAGCCTTTTGTTTTTGAACATTGTTTAATGGTTAATTATAGCTTAAATTAAAATAAAATTACATAAATCAGTTCTTTTAAAAATTGGGTTTGAATCTTTAAAAATTCACGAGAAATTTTTAGTTGTTCTTTTTTAAAAAAACAACTTTTGACCATTTAAAAATTGGCTTGAACTTGTGTTTATAAAAAAAGCTTTAAATTATAATTATGGAAAGCTGTGGACTTTGCTATGGTACTCTAAAAATGTTAGAATGTTATTAAATCATCGAGGATTAAGTAACCTTTGGGGATCTCTTTTGAACAGATGTTGAAAGTTTTAGAGAAGTCAATAATTTCAACATCTGGGGCTTTGTACATGAGATAACTCTGAACTGTGACCAGTAGAGTCATTTATTGGTAGTTGTTTACTATTTTAAAAGTTTTTGTAATCAAATTGGGTTCTCTTAGTTATGCTTAAACTGGAAGAGTTGAATGGATACCGTAAAATGGTGCATTTGGTTTCTATGAATCACCTTATTTACTGAGACTTCAACCAAGTTTTACAGCGTAGTCCTTTATGTATCTACTCAGAAGTAAGCCCCTTTGAGGTCAGTGGGACTTTGTTCCAGGTAAGAGTATATAGTCACTGGGTTGTGGTGCGTTTTCTGGGCTGTATGGCCATGTTCCAGAAGCATTCTCTCCTGACGTTTACCCACATCTATGGCAGGCATCCTCAGAGGTTGTGAAGTATTTTGGAAGCTAGACAAGGGAGGTTTTTATATCTGTGGAAGGTCCAGGGTGGGAGAAAGAACTCTTATCTGTTGGAGGCAGGTGTGAATGTTGCAATTAATCATCTTTATTGGCATTGAAATGCCTTGCATCTTCAAGGCCTGGCTGAGTCCTGCCTGAGTCCTGCCTGGGGGAATCTCTTGTTGGGAGGTGTTAGCTGGCCCTGATGGTTTCATGTCTAGATTTCCCTTGTTTTCAGAGTGCTGTTTTTATTTACTTTCCTGAGTTTTTAAAATACTGGTAGCTAGATTTTGTTCATTTCCATTGTTTCCTTTCTGTTGAAATTGTCCACATATTTGTGGATTTCAGTGGCTTCTCTGTATAGTCATGGTGGTCCAGCGTTTCTGTGTTCTCAAATAATATGCTGTGTCCAAGTTGGTTCATCGGGTGCTCTGCTATGGCTGAATTCTCTGGTTGGATTACTCTGTAGTTCCTTTCATGTTCCTTGATTTGTGTTTGGGTGCTGGGTTTGGTGGTTCCTATGTAGACTTGGCCACAGCCGCATGGTATATAGTCAGAGTGGATCCCCATGAAATGCCGAGGTGTTAAACTCAGTTTTTCAGCCACTATGTACAGCTCAGGGACTGCATTTCAGATTTTGACTGAACAAGCACTAATCAGAAGGTTACTTCCTTTTTCATTTGAAATTATTTCAAGATTCAACAAGGGGGCAAGGGTTGCCCTACTTTAACTGAGAATTGTAAGCAACAGATGCTTCTAGAGACACAATTATCCATTATTTTTGCATTTTTTTCCTAAAGGAGGGGGAGGGGGATTGAGGATATAGAAACAGTATTGTTGGGTCGCATTCCCAAAATTATTTTCTATTTTGGCCACAAAGATACTATATTCCTCCTTTCCAGAAGTACGCCTTCCTCCCCTTAGTCTACTTTTCCCCATATCCAATTCTGGCTGCTTTAATCTAGATGCAGTTTTGGATTTAGAGCAAAGCTGAGTAAGCAACCTGTTAGAACAATAGACATTTTTGGTAACGTTATTATCTGCCAATAAATTGGCTTTGACATAAGAAAACTTATGAAGGAGAGACCTCTAAGACTTCAACTCCTGTTTAGTTCTTGCAAATTCAGGGCCGTGGCTTTCTTGAATGTATTAATTTACCTGTAACACAGTCTTCATCTTTTCCTACTGCTACTACTACTAAAGTTACTGAGAACTATATTTTTTTCTAAAGAGTCTCATGTGTCCAAATATGATAGCCCCATTATCAAGAATGTAAGAATTCCATAATTTCTTCACAGTTGATTTGACTTGGAAAAGATTTATATGCACTTAGTTTCTTTGGATTTTTTCTTCAATGAATAATAATACACTATTGTATCCTTTTGACTAGTTCTTCAAATGCCCCTTGGAATAATCCACAAGCACATATTAATACCTACATTATTTCCACTTCTAACCCGTCATAATTTTGCTGTTGTTGAGTGGCTTTATAATCATTTCTGAGTTATGGCCACCTAAGATGAACTTTTCAGAGGTTTCCTCAGATAAAAGCATTTAGAAGAGACTTGCTTTGGCCTGCTAGTCAGACTAGGA
Source organism: Anolis apletophallus (assembly GCA_030556195.1). NCBI lineage: Eukaryota > Metazoa > Chordata > Lepidosauria > Squamata > Anolidae > Anolis > Anolis apletophallus. The sequence goes on from JARBWK010000008.1 coordinate 78,457,790, forward strand.
AAATATGAATTGATCATTGTCACCAGTAGGTTTTCTTGACTGAGTGGGACATGAGCCCTTGTGTCTAGAGTCATAGTTCAACACCAAAATCACTATATGGCCATACATTTAACTAAGAGGCAGGCCTAAGGATATTTGAAGTGTGAGGCAGCAAGAGACAGGATAGCCAGGGACAATGAGATAGACTATTGTGTGTGTGTGTGTGTGCGCGCGTGTGTAGCCGTCCCTTGCTATGCGTTCCTGTAGCCCAGTCTGATGATCAGGAAAATAATGAGAAAGTGTTGGTTTCTAATACATAATCTCTTTAAGCTTGTGGGTAAACAGTATTTCTTGATGTTACTTTGTCAGTGTTGATGTAGAGATTGTCTGGTTTGCCTACTCTGGAACATGCAACATATAATTGTCCTTCTTTAGGGGTTCCTTTCACATCTATGATACTATATATCTCTCTGTGTGAATCATATATATCTATATCTATTACGTTTTTTGCCCTGGTGAAGGGAGTTGGACTGGGTGATCTTAAGTATTTTCTATTGGTCAACATATAATTGTCCTTCTTTAAGGGTCCCTTTCAAATCTATGATACTATATCTGTCATATGCATATAGATGTGTGCGAGAGAATCTCTCTCTCTCTCTCTCTCTCTCTCTCTCTCTCTCTCTATCTATCTCTTTATCTATGGCTGGATGGCTTTTCGTCAGGAGGGCTTTGTTTATGTTTTCTTGCCCTGCTGAAGGGAGTTGAACTGGATGTCCTTAAGGCAGCATTTCTCAACCTGTGGGTTGGGACCGGGGGGGGGGGGGTCATGAGGGTCACATGGGTTGTCAAAGACCACCAGAAAACACAGTATTTTCTGTTGGTCATGGGGGTTCTGTGTGGGAAGTTTGGCCCAATTCTATTGTTGGTGGGGTTCAGAAGCTCTTTGATTGATAAATCGCAGTAACTACAACTCCCAAATGTCAAGGTCTATTTTCCCCAAACTCCATTTGTGTTCATATTTGGTCATATGGAGTATTCGTGCCAAGTTTGGTCTAGATCCTACATTGTTTGAGTCCACAGTGCTCTCTGGATGTAGGTGAACTACTACTCCAAAACTCAAGGTCAGTGCCCACCGAACCCTTCTAGTTTTTTCTGTTGGTCATGGGAGTCCTGAGTATTAAGTTTGGTTGAATTCCATCATTGGTGAAGTTCAGAATGCTCTTTGATTGTAGGTTAACTATAAATCTCAACAACTAGAACTCCCAAATGATAAAATCATTTTTTTAGTGATTGTCACTTCTTGGAGTAGAATGTATATTGTGGCCAAATTTGGTGGCAATTAGTCCAGAGATGTTTGAGTTATGATGTCACCCAAAACAAACAGAGCATTTTAAAGAGAGAGAGAGAGAGAGAGAGAGAGAGAGAGAGAATAGACTATAGATATCTATAGTAATGTTTCACCATTATTTGATGTTTTTGTTTAATATGTTATTATCTGTTTTATGATTGTTTACTCACATTTTTGATTGCACTTTACGGCAGTGAATGTTTGCCACTGTATGTTGTCAGTTGCCCTGGGTCCCCTTGGGGAGATAGGGTGAGATAGAAATAAAGTGTATTATCATTATCAATATTATAGATAGTTGTTGCTATCTCTTTGACAGTCTTGTTCTTCCTGACCATTGCTCCATAGTCTCCCCAACTTCACAGGTTCATACAAAGAAACAGTTGCCTTGTTATATAAGACTCCAGTTCATTACAAAGATTTTCCTTTCATTGCCACATGACTTGTCATTTCGGTGGGGCAAAAACATAATCATTACAATCTTGGAATCCCCCTGTCATGCTAGCAATGTTGTTATTCTCTGTTTAGAACAATTTATGATGTATTTTTCAACCCACTGAGATTTTAAAAATGGAATTGAAGTGTTATTTCCCCACATGATAATGCTAGGGATGCCCTTGGTTTAGCTTGCTATCTTGGCTTCTTTATAAATTTCCTCCCACCAAGACTCAGATTTTCATTTTTTGACATGTGTTAGGCCACAAGTAAATGCAAATGTATCTCATTTAATGAAATCAATGTGTTTCTCGGTTCCACTTCTTTACCAGAAAATTTGGTAACAGAGTTAGGAATAATATAAAAAGAATAGGTTCCTACATTGCATAAAAGAAGAGCAGTTCAATATGTTTAACATTTGATTAAAAACTGGTAATACGATAAACGAAACAAATAGCACTTGCATCACTAACGAAACAGTCCCTAGTCATTTGGGTTGGCGTAGTGGTGAGAAGACCGATATTTCACCAGAGAGAACTAAGAACTCTCTTATATATTCAAAACAACAGAGAACTTTCCTGAGAGTAGACCAAAATTTTTCAAAATAGGAGAATTAAGGTCTACTGTAAATTTAAAAATATATCTCCCTTCCTTTCCACTGGATTGTTCAGTCCTGTTTCTCTGCTCCACAATTTCCTACTACTGTATATTGACCACTCCTTATCTAAAATGCGTGGGACCAGAAGTGTTTTGAATTCCCCCCCCCCAGATTTTAGAATACCTGCAATTGCATATATGCACATAATAAAATACCTTGGAGATTGGAACCAAGTGTACACACAAAATGCATTTTTGTTTCATGTACACCTGGTACACATAGTCTGACGATAATTTTATACAATATTGTCAATCATTTTGTGCATGAAACCAAGCTTATGTACACAGAACCATTAGAAAACAAAAGTGTTACTATCTGAGCCATTGATGTAGACAATTTTGGAATATTTGGGATTTTGGAATTCTGTTTAAAGGATGCTCAACAGTTACAGCAATTCATAGAATCATGGAATAATAGAGTTGGAAGAGACCACATGGGCCATCTAGTCATGGAGGAAAAGCACAATTAACCTACCCCTGACAGATGGCCATCCAGCCTGTTTAAAAGCTTCCAAGGAAGGAGCTTCTACCACACTCTGAGGCAGAGTTCCACTGCTGAACAGCTCTTACAGCCAGGAATTTCTTCCTAATGTTCAAGTGGAATCTCCTTTCCTGTAATTTAAACCCATTGCTCCTATTCCTAGTCTCCAGGGCAGCAGAAAACAAGCCTGCTCGTTCTTCCTTATGACATCCTTTCACATATTTTAACATGGCTGTCACGCATCCTCTCAATCTCATTCTCAGTTCTTTAAGACACTCCTCATATTGTATGGTCTCCAGACCTTTGATCATTTTAGTCACTCTTCTCTGGACACCTTCCAGCTTCTCAATATCTCTTAAATTGTGTTGCCCAGAATTGGACACAATATTCCAGGTAAAGTCTAACCAAAGCAGAATAGAGAAGCACCATGACTTCCCATGATCTAGACACTATACACCTTTTGATGCAGCCCAAAATCCCATTGGCTTTTTAGCAGCTGCATTACACGGTTGGCTAGTTGTCCACGAAGACTCTCAAGATCTTTTTCACATGGACTGTTGTTGAGCCAAGCATCACCCATTCTGTATCTTTGCATTTCATTTTTTTCTGCCTAAGTGTAGTACCTTACATTTGTCCTTGTTGAAATTAATTTTGTTAGTTTTGGCCCAACTCTCTAATTTGTTAAGATCATTTTGAATTCTGATCCTATCCCCTGGAGTATTAGCAATCACTCCTAATTTGGTGTCATCTGCAAACTTGATAATCACACCCTTTAAGCCTTACTCTAAGTCAGGGGTGCTCACACTTTTTCAGCATGGGAGCTACTGATTAAAAAACCAAGTCCCAAAGATCACCTACCCAGAAATGTAAAACGTATAACTATTTACTTATTTATTTATTTATATTTATTATTCATTTTTATGTACCACTCCTTCCAGCAGGCTCGGGGCAGTTTACATAAAAGGAAGTTATAAAACATCAACATTTCAATTTAATAACAACAATATAAAACAGAGCATAAAAATACATCCAACCACCCCATTTCTCCCACACTGCCATATTACCACACATATTATCAGCCAGAAAGTAAGAAGAGAGGCTTTTGAACTGCAAGGCCATTTAATACACAGCAAGGTAAACAAAGGGGCATGCAAAAATACAGCCAACCACCCCATTTCTCCCACATTTCCATATTCCCCAACATATATTTCTCAAGGAACAAAGCAAGCAGAGAGGCTTTGGAGCTAAAAGGCCATTTTTAAACACTAAAAATAAACAAAGAGACATGCCACAGAACAATCAAGCACCCACCCCAAAGTAAAAAGACCGACCTTTGAGATGCGGTAAGGAAATGACCCCAAAGTGTCCTTCTTCTCCTCCTCCGTCATTGCTCCTATTTCCATGCCGCCAGCATGCGTGCTGCCTCCAAGAGCTCACGAGAAGTCCAAAAGGCAGAATGGGCGCTTCTGCGCATGCGCGCGGGGCCAGCCATGCATCGCGTCATCCAGGCCCGCCCCCTTTGGTCTCCTACGACTCTGAGTGGCTGGAAAAGGACGGAGGGAGGAGGAGGAATCCAAAAGAGGGGGCCCATTCTGCCTCTTGGACTCTGCAGCTTTTGGAGGCAGCGCGCGAGCAGGGAGGAGCAACGACGGAGGACTTCTTTGAAGCGTGCAGGGGCGTGTGAAGAGGACAAACTGCAAAAAACCTGGTCAGGGGCCTGAAGATCACCAGGATGAGGCCCAAAGATCACCCTGGTGATCCCAATCACCATTCTGAGCACCCCTGCTCTAAGTCATTAATAACCATGTTGAACAGCACTGGGCCTAGTTTTGGACCATACAATCTATGGTAAACACAAACTGAATTATGTTGACTACAGATGCAGCTGAACTAAGGTTCAAATTTGTTTTAGATGTTGTCATGAAGTTTCTGAATAAGAGCAAAAAAAGCGGCTTGATATTAACTGAATCTGGAGAATACATACTTTACGTCTCAGTTTAAGGATATATGTAATTTAGAATTAAAGAAACACTTGTCTTGTTTTAGGGAAATGTTTTTCTGGTACACTCTGCAAAGCACCACACCTAAAATTTAATTGGATTTTAAAAAATGACCGAGAAGCAATTCACTTCTCATTTAAGAATGTCTTGAAGCAATTGTACTTAAATTGCCATGAAGCAATATGCCCACTAGATGTCATTCATGTATTCCCATAGTGCTACAACATGCATTTCGGTTTGGTTCTGTTTTTTTTTTAATGAGGACAATGACAACATTATTCATTTCTTTTTGGATTTGCATATATATACATGTTGGGAATTTGAAATGAGATTGTCATTAAATATAGGTTACTCTACTGCTGACTCTTGAATCTCAACGCTGGAATTACCTCTTCTTATGTAATTGGATTGACGTGCTGTTTAATTCACCTGCCTCCAAGAGAGACTTTTGAAGCTAGAAATACACTCCAACCTGATTTTTTTAATGCTTAAAGACTGAATGGTCAAAACTGTGCAAGGCTCAGTGCTGAACTGGTTTAAATTATGTGTCTGATTTCACTGATAATGTGAAATAATTTGGCATTGATGAAGCGTTTCGTGATTGACAGAAAAGTTACAATATAAGGACAATCTTTATGCTCCATCTAAACTCTACTAAAGAGAAATTGAAAGCTGAAATCAAGGAAACTGCAATTTGATAAATGATACTATATTTATTTGATTGCAGCATTATCAGCCTACCCTTCGGGGGGTGGGGTTCCAAGTGGGCTGGGTACTATTGAGGTGGTGTGGAAAAGGAGGAAGGGTGGGTACTCTCAACCCAGGGAGAAGCGCGACAGAGTTCTTGCGACCCTGGAGAAGGATAGGTGTGGTAGTCCCCACGACAGCCCCTGGACTCAAGATCCTGCTTTTGAACGCCAAATCTGTCAACGGTAAGACATCTATCATTCAGGATTTGATCCTGGATGAGAGGCAGATCTGGCGTGCATCACTGAGACGTGGTTGGATGAGTTGGGTGGGGTAAATCTCACCCAGCTGTGTCCACTGGGTTTTGGGGTGCATAAGCAGGCTAGGTCCAGGGGGTGGGGAGGAGGGGTCGCGGTGATCTTTCGGTAATCCATCACCCTGATCAGATGCACCATCCCACAATCTCCGAAGTTCACATGTTTCTACTAGAAGGTGGGAGCCCGAGACACCCTGGGGATCCTGCTGGTGTACCGTCCACCCTGCGACCCAACAGTTTTCCTGTTTGAGCTAGCAGAAGTGGTCTCAAATTTGGCCTTGGCCTCTCAACAACTTTTAGTATTGGGAGACTGTAACATCCATGCTGAGACCACATTTACAGGTGCAACTCAGGATTTCATCATTGCCATGATGACCATGGGGCTGATCCAAGTAATATCTGGCCCCACACATCAGGCGGGACCTTGTTTTCATTGTGGGTGGTAGGACAGTCAGAGTGGAAGAGCAAAATATTATTCCATTGTCATCGTCTGACCATCTGCTTAAAATTAGCCATGCCCTCTAACCTCCGCAGGGGTGGTGGACCCATTAAGATGGTCTGCCCCAGGAGGCTTATGGATCCAGATGGACTCCTGAGGTCTCTTGGGGATCTTCCTGTCCTGGAGGCTGACAATTCTGTCGACACCCTAGTTGATCGCTATAATAGGGCGATTGACACGATTGCTCCTGAACATTACCTCTCATTGCATTGAGTCACACCGACTCCTTGGTTTACCGAGGAGTTGGCTGTGATGAAGTGCGTGAGGAGAGGCCTACAGTGCATATGGAGGAAATCCGACCAAGCACGGGCTAAAGGCTTACTCCGCGGCTTTGTGAGCAGCCAAGAAAGCATTCTCGACTGCCCGCATAGCGTCTGCAGCTAATAGGCCATCAGAGTTGTTCTGAGTTGTTAGGGAGCTCCTCCGGCCTCCTGAGGTTCGGGGGTTTCCTGACGACTCGGCAACTCGGCGCAGCGATTTTGCGCACCACTTTGCAGGCAAAGTTGCTCATATACGTCTTGAGCTGGACTCCAGTTTAAACGCAGATGAGGCAACCAAGTCACCTGTCTGTTTGATCTTATGGGATTCTTTCCCTCTTGTTCTTCCTGATGATGTGGAAGGGATCCTTGGGACTGTGAGAGCGACCACTTGCACTCTGGATCCTTGCCCATCCTGGCTAGTTAAGCTGGCCAGAAGGGGTTCTTGGAATGCTTTGTTACGATAATAAATGCTTTATTTGGCCAGGGGAAATTTCCGTCTTGCCTCAAGCAGGCGTTGGTAAAACCTCTATTACAGAAGACCACCCTTGACCTGACTATATGTAGCAATTGCAGACCAATTTCCAACCTCCCTTTTCTGGGCAAGGTTCTGGAGCAGGTGGTTACCTCGCAGCTTCAGGGATCCCTCGATGACACCTATTTTCTAGATCATTCGCAGTCTAGCTTTAGGCCTGGACACAGTACCGAGATGGCTTTGGTCGCAGGGAACTGGACAGGGGGAGTGTGATCCTGCTTGTTCTCTTGGATATCTCAGCGGCTTTCAATACCATCGACCATGGTATCCTTCTGGGGAGACTCGCTGGGATAGGACTTGGGGGCACGGTTTTACTGTGGCTCTGGTCCTTTCTGGAAGGTCATTCCCAGTCAGTGAAGCTGCTCGGACCCCTGGTCATTGAACTGTGGGCTCCTGCAAGGATCTATTCTGTCCCCCATGCTATTCAACATCTACATGAAACCGCTGGGAGAGGTCATTCAGAATTTTGGAGTATGGTGCCATGTCTACGCAGATGACACCCAACTCCACTACTCATTTCTCCCAGATTTCAAGGAAGCCCCTCGGATACTGGACCAGTGCCTGACCGCTGTGATGATCTGGATGAGAACCAATAAGCTGAGGATCAATCCTGACAAGACAGAGGTCCTCCAGTTCAGTCGCCTGTCTGATCGGGGTATTGGGTGGCAACCTGTACTGGACGGGGTTGCACTCCCCCTGAAGTCACAGGTATGCAGTTTTGGGGTCCTCCTGGATTCAGCACTAACGCTTGATGCGCAGGTGTTGGCGGTAGCCGGGAGGGCCTTCGCACAATTAAAACTCGTGCGCCAACTGTGACCATACCTTGTGAAGTATGACTTGACCATGGTGGTCCATGCCTTAGTTACCTCTAGACCGGACGACTGCAATGCACTCTATGTGGGGCTACCATTGAAGATGGCCCGGAAATTACAACTTGCCCAACACTCGGCAGCCAGATTAATAACCGGGGCAAGTTACAGGTTACAACCCCCCTGTTTAAGGAGCTTCACTGGCTGCGGTTTATTTTCCGGTCCCAATTCAAGGTGCAGGTTATCACCTACAAAGCCCTACATCAGGGGTGCTCAGAACGGTGATCGCGAGCACCTAGTCGATCTTCGGCCCTCTTCCTGGTGATCTTTGGGCCTCACCAGCTGTTCTTCGGGCTGAACCCGAGGAGGAAGGGGGCTGCGGGGATGGAGACTCCGCCTTGCCCTCACTTGCCCTCGAAAGAGAAAGGCAGCGAGGGCACAAGCAGCAGCAGCAGCAAGTGGAGCCGCCTCCTCTGCTCTTCTGCTTTCCCCCTCCCTCCCTCCTCAGAATCGTCACAGGCCAAAGGAGGGAGCTGACGCGATGCCCTCCTTTGGTCCGTGACTACTCTGAGGAGGGAGGGGGAAAGCAGAAGAGCGGAGGAGGAGGTGGCTATGGATGACGCCCCCCCTGCTCTTCTGCTTTCCCCCTCCCCCCCTCCTCAGAATCGTCACAGGCCAAAGGAGGGGGTGGCCGTGGGTGACGCGATGCGCTGCTCGCCTGCGCAGAAGCGCCCATTCTACCTCTTTGACACCTCATGCACACTTGGAGGCAGCATGCGTGCAGGCAGCGTGCGAAGAGAACCACGGCGGAGGAGAAACAGGATGCTTTGGGAGCCATTTCCTGACCAAATTTTAGCACAAAGGTCAGTCTTTTTTATTTCTGCCTGAGAATATCTGTGGGAATATGCCAGGGTGAGAGGAAGGGGTGCCTGGATGTATTTCTTGCAGCTGAAAGGTCTCACTGTTTTCTTTCTGCCTGAGAATATCTCTGGCAAAATGCCAGGGTGAGAGGAAGGGGTGCCTGGATGTATTTTTGCATGCCCCTTTGTTTACCTTGCTGAGTATTAAATGGCCTTGCAGTTCAAAAGCCTGTCTTCTTACTTTCTGGCTGATAATATGTGTGGCAATATGGCAGTGTGGGAGAAATGGGGTGCCTGGATGTATTTTTGCATGCCCCTTTGTTTACCTTGCTGAGTATTAAATGGCCTTGCAGTTCAAAAGCCTGTCTTCTTACTTTCTGGCTGATAATATGTGTGGCAATATGGCAGTGTGGGAGAAATAGGGTGCCTGGATGTATTTTTGCATGCCCCTTTGTTTACCTTGCTGAGTATTAAATGGCCTTGCAGTTCAAAAGCCTCTCTTCTTACTTTCTGGCTGATAATATGTGTGGCAATATGGCAGTGTGGGAGAAATGGGGTGCCTGGATGTATTTTTGCATGCCCCTTTGTTTACCTTGCTGAGTATTAAATGGCCTTGCAGTTCAAAAGCCTCTCTTCTTACTTTCTGGCTGATAATATGTGTGGTAATATGGCAGTGTGGGAGAAATGGGGTGCCTGGATGTATTTTTGCATGCCCCTTTGTTTACCTTGCTGAGTATTAAATGGCCTTGCAGTTCAAAAGCCTCTCTTCTTACTTTCTGGCTGATAATATGTGTGGTAATATGGCAGTGTGGGAGAAATGGGGTGGTTGGATGTATTTTTATGCTCTGTTTTATATTGTTGTTATTAAATTGAAATGTTGATGTTTTATAACTTCATTTTATGTAAACTGCCCCGAGCCTGCTGGAAGGAGCGGTACATAAAAATGAATAATAAATATAAATAATTAAGAAAATGGTTATACGTTTTACATTTCTGGGTAGGTGATCTTTGGGACTTGGTTTTTTAATCAGTAGTTCCCATGCTGAAAAAGTGTGAGCACCCCTGCCCTACATGGTTTGGGACCCGCCTACATGGTTTGGGACCCGCCTACCTTCGTGACCATATCTCTCTCCATGAACCAGCCTGAGCTCTTCAATCTTTGGGGGGAGGCCCTCCTTTCGCCCCTGCCAATTTCACAGGCTTGTCTTGTGGGTACAAGGGAGAGATCCTTTTTCTCTGCCCCCCCGACCCTGGAACTCATTGCCCGGAGAAATTAGGAAAGCCCCCACCTTAGAAACCTTTAAAAAGAATCTTCCATTGCGCCTTTGGAGAATAGCCACACAACCTTACTCTATTGCTCCCCTCAACTTTATTGTCCCTGGAGTACACTCCCCCCCCCCCCTTGTATGAAGGCTTGTTTTTACAACCCTGTTCCTTTATGAGCTCTCCCTTGCAAAGCTGCTCCTCTTTTATCTCACCCTGGGTTTTAGCATTTTATCTTGCACATGCGGCCCGCTCATTGTCATTGTGATTGTGAATATTGTATTTGTATATTGCTTATTGTATTCATATATTTTATGTATATTACTGTGTTGTTGCTTGTGTTTTGGTTTTTATTCTATTGTAATTTACTATTTGGGCTTGGCCTCATGTAAGCTGCCCCAGGTCCTTGTTGGGGGGAGATGGTGGCGGGGTATAAATAAAGATTATTATTATTAGGTGACAATAGAATTTACATTCTCACTGTGAAATGAATTCTGCCAAGTGTATACATATCAAAGAAATGGACATATTTGAGAAGTTTGTTGTATCATTAGTTTTGATCAGCGAAGCCTAAAACTCATGCCACGAACATTGGTAAGAATGATCATTGTACGATCAGAATTCTTAAACATTCTAGGTAAGTCTTAAGTTAGAATTGGGAATATGTGGCCCTCCAGTTGTTGGTTTGAAGCAGCCAAATCTAGGAGTTATGGAACTCCAGTACCAAGTTAACTTTATCAAGCTACCTGAACGTGCGGGTACAAGGATGAGGAAGAACACACGGCAACTGTGAAATAGGTGAAAATCAAAAAGATTTATTTTCTGGCACCAGCTGGTGGGCTCTTGCCAGCAGAACACGCTGCAATCAGGGGCAAAAGAACCCCGTCACTTCCAATACAAAGACATTTATACCCCAATGGAGTCATTTCAGTTAAGCCCACCCCTTCTTCATGGATAAAAACAATCATAATTGGCTGGTGATTACTGTTGCTTACATGACATTTCATTAATCCAATAAACATTGTATTTTCATTAGCATCACATCTTTAAGTCACACCTATGAATGAGAACAATAGTCATTTCTGTTAGTTCTTTCTCACAGTACAGCTATCAATCCTGAGTCTCTGATGTTCCCTAATTTGAAACATTGACTTCCAGGCTCCGTGCCAGCAACGGAGGGGGGTCTGACTCTCTTGCCATGCGCAGTTCTTTCGTTATTCGCATTAAGTTCTCCCATAGCTCAAACTGTACTGTTCCACCCATCTAGCCTATGTTATCTCAAGTCAGGCACAGGGTGTATTAAAACATCAATCACAGTGTTATTTTCACATTGCAAGTGCCTGTCTGATTCTTGGCACAGGAACCCGCATCTCAAAGCTAAACACGCATGTAGCATCACTCTCTGACTGTACTTTTTGCACGGAAAAGTACCAAACCCGCTTTATTCAGAATTTCTTTTCTTGTAGGAAACTCATCACATGGAGTTTCCTACACACACGTCTGGAACACCTTAAGAGGACCAATTCACTCTCCAGTCCCGTGGGACCACAGTTCCTCCAGTTCGGACAGCATGCACACCTTTTACTGTATCTATGGAACTCTGCACTGCCCTAGCACAACATTTGAGCAAAATGGGCAGACAGCACATTATGATTAGCACAGAGCATATCACCACTATGATTATCATCACAAGTGACCGCAGCCAATGCAAATTCGGTAGCCAGTTTAGCAAAGTACTCCAAAAATCACTTGGAGCCGAGTAAGTCTTCTGTATTTCTCTAGCAACACTCTGAATCTTGTTCAGATCCAGCTCAATGTCTCCACTCTTATTTATGAAATGACAGCAGGATACGTTCAGCCACGCACAAAGACCCCCCTCTTTTGACAGAAGGTAATCTAGTGCCAACTTCTGCTGCATGGCCATTCTTGCCAAAGAATTCACCTCTACCTGCATTGATGTCATTCCTTCATAAGTGTCATTGGCTAAAGATTCCAAGTCATATGATAACACACGCAACTGCTTTATGTTCCAGGCCACACCCAACCTTGGCTCTGCAATTGCTATAAACCTCTGGGCTTCATTTAGATAAGTTTTGTCAGGATCATACCCATAACGTTGCACATCAGCAAATGAGCGCTTATGGATATGTAAGTACAAATTTGTCACATGAGTCTCCTTGGGGAGCACTCTCAAACCCCCAGGCTGTAGGGTGCCTAGGGTGCATACTCCAGACCAAACTACAGGAAGCACGGGCATCGCCACCTTTCCACAAATCCAAACAATTCCCTCAGGAAGCCCCGTGGCACGATACCCTAAACGTCTAGCTGGCAAATTCTGAACCAGGTTCACTATAGCATCCTCATGATGATTTCTGAACAATATGTGAGTGCAGTTTGAGCTCTCCCAACTCCAAGTCCAAACGCCTGTTGTTCTCAGACCACAGCGTCCTCTGTACCTGCTATGCACTGTAATCATGTGATCACAAGCAGGATAGGCACCTAGCTCAACCTGATTAAAAAACTCATACATGCCAAGCCTCTGGCTTCCTGCATAGTAAGGCCTCCCTTCCTTCTCCCATTTAAAACACAGCGCAGCTCTCAACACAGGAGAACCGTGAGTTACCATGAACCAAGCCCTTTCTGCTTCCCCTCCCATCAGTTCCTGCCTTCCTTTGGTGCTATTCCACCCTCTCAATGTTAACACCCCGCTAGGAACTATCGGCCATCCTGACTTATGGCTAGAGGGGCCTTGACTACAAATCCAGCATGAATTCAAACTCAGTTCATGTGACATGTTAGTTATCAGTCTATGAAACATATTTTGCTCCCACCCCCCGTGTGTCCCAGTAATGTACAATGTCAATATCAGAGCCACGAATCCAAACACTGTTCTTACTCTCCCTGGGCGCTTACTCCTGTAACGCTGTCCCATTAGGATGTTAAACCACCATTGCAGAGAGAGTGCCTTTGGCTCTGTCCATCTTTCTTGCGTTGGACCACCATTACCCGGATTGGGAGCGATGGTATCAGACGACTCTTCTGTGGCCTTCTTCTTCTGTGTGCCCCTTAAATAGGGCGTTGCAAAGTATTTGTAATCCTCAGGCGTAGGGGTTGCTTGGATCCACGGAAGACTCCAAAGCAACCGGCGCCCTCTTCACCCGCGTGTAGTGCACCCATGGACGAATGCCTTCCACCTTTATCGCCGTTGGTGTGCTCAGCAGCACGGTGAAGGGACCTCTCCATCTGGGTAGCAAAGGTCGTATCTGCCACTCCTTGATGAGGACGGATTCGCCAACTGAAAAAGAGTGAAGAGAAGTAGACGGGAGAGGAGGTCGCAAATCTGCAGTATATTGACTAAGTTTTTCTAGCTGTTTCCCTAACATCTGGACATCTTGCAGGGTTTGCTGGTGTCCTAACACATGACTATCAGAAGTCAGTCCACACATAGTTTTTAAGTTCAATGGAGGCCTGCCATACAAACGCTCAAAAGGTGACAAGCCTGTCTTCTTGTGAGGGGTACATCTGACCCTCAGGAGGGCTAGAGGTAACGCCATCCTCCAGTTCAACTTAGTCTCTTGGCAGATCTTTGCTAAACAGTTTTTCAAAGTCCGATTGGCTCTTTCTGCCCTGGCAGAAGACTGCGGGTGGTACGCACAATGAAGACGCCACGTGATCCCTAACAATTTGCACAGTCCCTGGACCACGTGGTGCACGTACGCGGGCCCGTTATCTGAGCCTATCTGCAAAGGCATGCCGAATCTAGGAATAATGTCTTTCATGAGGCCCTTCACTACCTCAGCTGACTTCTCCGTGCGTGTAGGAAAAGCTTCAATCCAACCCGTGTAAGAATCCACAAAAAGCAACAAATAGCGAAAGCCTCCACTCATTGGCATTTCTGTAAAGTCTGTCACTAACACTTCAAAGGGCCAATTCCCTTGATACTGTATCCCAGGCGCTTTCAAAGGCCCCTCTCTTGGGTTGTTCTTTGCACATGTCCAGCATCTCTGCGCAGCTAAGGACGTCAGGCTGTGCAATCCGTTGATGAACATCTGTCTTTCTAGGAGCGCTGCCAGGGCGCTTTTCCCTAGGTGTGTATTCTCATGGTAAAACTGTACTATGTGCCACGCTTTTGTCTTAGGAACAAATACGCGGTTGTCTGGCATCTTTATGAAACTGTCTTCCCATTCTCCACCCTCACTCAAAGCCCACTCTTCCTCCTCTCTAGTGTAGTTGCATTTCTCCACTTTGGGCTCTGAGTCAGTGAGATTTAACATTACAGGTGTGTACTTCTGAGTAGCTACTTCTTTGGCAGTCAGATCCGCTAGCCTATTTCCCTGTACCACCGGGTCATTACCTTTTTGATGTGATTTACAGTGCATCAAAGCCACTTTACTAGGGAGCCAAACAGCGTCCAACAAATCCAACATCGCATCTGCATATTTGACCGCCTTTCCAGCAGAAGTCAAAAAGCCTCTTTCCCTCCACAATGCCCCATGGCAATGAAGCGTTAAAAACGCAAAACGAGAATCAGTATAAATATTAACCCTTTGCCCTTCGGCTAGTTTCAAAGCACGAGTCAGCGCAATCAGCTCAGCCAGTTGGGCCGAAGACCCAGGAGGCAAAGGTTCCGCTTCCAGAACCCCATCCTCCCAGGTGACAACAGCATAGCCGGCATAACGCACTCCCTCTCTTATGAAACTAGATCCATCCGTGTATAGGGTTAAATCTACCTGTTCCCAAGGGAAATCACGCAAATCGGGCCTACTGGAATAAACCAAGTCCATTGTCTCAATGCAGTCATGTTGTGAGGGATCTGAAGGGCTGGGTAAAAGTGTTGCGGGATTTAACATGGGACACATCTCCAAGGTAACGAGGGGGTTATTACACAAAACACCCTCATACTTAGTCAGTCGCTCATTTGTCAGCCAACGCGGACCCTTTGAATCTAGCAGTGCTTTTACATGATGGGGGACCCTCACTGTGAGTGCTTTCCCTAGGGTGAGCTTGGTGGCTTCTCTGATTAAATCCACCGCAGCTGCAACAGCCCTCAAACAAGGGGGAAGCCCCCTGGCTACTGTGTCTAACTGCTTGGACAAATAGGCTACAGGGCGTTGCCATGTACCTAAATACTGTGCCAAAACCCCTATGGCCGTCCCATCTCTTTCTGCAGCAAAGAGATAGAACGGTTTGTCTAAATCTGGCAGGCCCAGCGCAGGTGGTGAAATTACAGCTTCCTTCAGCATCTGGAAAGCCTGGTCACAATCTTCTGTCCACTCAAAAGGATCTTTATTACTTCCTCTGGTGGCTTGATACAATGGCTTTGCAATGACAGCATAATTAGGAATCCAATGTCTTACATAAGAAGTGGTTCCTAGAAACTCTCTTGTCTGTCTTCTGTCTTTGGGGGTTGGAATAGCACAAATGACTTCCTTCCTCTCAACTTCCAACACTTTACTCCCCTGGGTCAGGCCAAAGCCTAAGTATTTAACTTTCTTTTGACACAACTGTGCTTTCTTTTTGGACACTTTGTACCCTTTCTCCTCCAACACTTTCAACAGTTCTAGAGTGTAATGCTCACACCCTTCTTTAGTCTTTGTACTGACCAACAGGTCATCCACATATTGAAGCCAAACACCTTCAGTCTCTGGAATTTCAAAATCTGACAAGTCCTGAGCTAAGGCCTGACCAAAAATGGTAGGGGAATTTTTATAACCTTGCGGAAGTCTACACCACGTTGTTTGACGTCTTCGTCCTCCCTTTGGGGTCTCCCATTGGAAGGCAAAGATAGGTTGTGAGATAGGAGCTAGCCTAATGCAGAAGAAAGCATCACGTAAGTCTAATACAGAGAACCAAGCAGCTGTGCTTGGTATTAGACTCATCATTATATATGGATTTTGGACAACAGGGGTTAATGTCACTGTAGCTTGATTGACAGCCCTAAGGTCTTGCACTATGCGATACTTTCCATCTGATTTTCGAACAGGGAGGAGGGCTGAATTCCAAGCTGACTCACAATGCACAATAATCCCATGATGTAACAATCTTTGTAACTCTTCTTGGATCCCTTCCACAGCATCTCTACTTATCGGGTATTGGGCCTTTCTCACGGGAAGCTGACCAGTTCTTATCTCTACCACCACAGGGGCAACATTTATCGCCATTCCTGGTTCATTATCTTCCGCCCAAACCCTGGGAGTTTGGTCCCAGCACCAAACTGTATCTTTCTTTCTGACTTGTTGCAATCTAAACAATCTGTATTCTTCTTGCTGTGGGACTGTAAGTTCCAACTGGCCTGTTTCCAAAAATTCCAACCTTGCCCTTATCTTCGCCAGAATGTCTCTCCCGAGTAGAGGGATTGGACAATCTGGGACATACAGTAACTTATGTATCACCTCTCTTCCAGCAATGTTGCACTTTCTTTGCTGTAACAAAGGACATTTCTGTGGCTTTCCTGTCACTCCAACAACCTTGATGTGCTGACCACTAGGGGGTGCTAATTTCTTATTCACTACAGATTTGTCCGCGCCGGTGTCTACTAGGAACTTTACACGTTGACCTTCCATCTATGGCAATCAACGGCTCCTCTGGGTCAAGTAACAGAAAAGCCCTGCCAATCTTTCAACATTCATCTTCCCACTCAACTTCCTCTTCCTCTTCTTCTTCTTGCATGGCAGCAGCCACTACAGCCTTCTGATAAGGCCTATAACTTCCTCTGCCTCTTCCCCTAGGCTTTCCTGATCCTCTGGCTGGAATTTTGACTCTTTTTGTACTAGCATCACTTTCTTCTGACATTTCCTCCACACAGTCTTTTTGCCAGTGGCCCTCTTTCTTACAACGAGCGCACTGATTTCGACCCAACTTAAACTGTCCTCCACTGTTTCCTCTTCCTGACCCTCTGCCACGACCATTTCCTCTTCCTCTGGCTGATCTTTCTTCAAACATGCTCACCAAAACTCTATATCCCTCTCTCTTCTTCCTATCCTTCTTCTCTTCTTCTACCTGCTCCCTGGCCATAAACACTTGATCCGCAATTGCCAACAGTTCAGTTAAGTTCTTGCCCAAAAACCCTGGCTGTTTCTGTATTTTCTTTCTGATGTCTGGGGATGACTGAGAGATGAAGGATTGTGTGAGAGCAACCCTCCCATCATTCTGTTCTAGGTTGTAAGGGCTATATTTTCTGTAAGCTTCCTCCAATCGCTCGAGAAAAGCAGCAGGCGTCTCAACTTTATCCTGTTGGACTCCTTGTATCTTTTGGATACTAGAAGGCCGGGGTGGACCCTTTCTGATGGCTTGTAAGAGAATTTGCTGATAGTCTTTAATTCTGTCTCTCTGATCCACATGATTCGGATCCCATCCTGGATCTTGTTCCACTGGGAACCTAGCACTCCCAAATGCAACAGCTTCTATCTGCCCATGTCCCTCTTGAGCTATCAACCTGGCCTGATTGATGATGCACCTTCTCTCTGCTGCAGTGAACAGGGCATTTAACAGCTGTTTACAATCCCACCAAGTGGGATCATGGGTAGCCATAATCCCTTCAAGGAGATCCCCCATAGCACGAGGTTGCTCAGAATATGGGGGGGTATTATGTTTCCAATTAAAAATGTCCGAAGAAGAAAACGGAACTATTTGATAAGCTTGTTGAACCCTGTTATGCACGTCCAGTAGTGGGACCTGCCTTATAGGACACTCTAATGCCCCTCTCTCCACCTCTTCTTCTTCCCTTGCTTCCTGCCCCCTGGTTTTACTTCTGGTTCTCATTGGAGAAGCGACTCTTCTTACACTGTGCCTTCTGTGTAAATCCGGCGAGCGCTCTATCGCTCTTATGGATTCAAAGGAGCTGCTCCGCTGCACTTTGGGGGTTTGCCCGATCAACCTCCCTGCTGCCTCGGGGCACTCATCATCTTCTCCCTCTCTGCTTCGGGGACGCACTATCATCCTGCCAGCATTAGGGGTTGGCCATCTCGCTTCTTCCTCTCTGCCTTGGGGACGCACTATCGTCCGGTCAGCGCCAGAGGTTGGACATCTCGCTTCTCTCTCTACCTCTCTTGCTTCTTCCAGGGGGTAATTAATCTTCATGGAGAGAGGGGCCTGATAGGCAGGCGGCTCTTCACAAAACAGGTCCCTTTCTGAAGGGGAAACAGGGAATGTCACTATTGCTGGTGTCTGAAACGGAGGGGCCGGCGCGGGCTGGGACGCTGCTCTGGCAGACGGAAACGTCCCGCTTGAACCCGCATTTGCCTGGCTCCCTAATTCGAAATGGAAAGTCATTGATGAATTTACTGGAGTTGAAATTGGCGCGACGGGAACAGGAAGAAACTCTGGGCTTGCCGGGAGCGGCGAGGCGGGGACAGACGGGATTGGCGCAGTGGGAACAGCCGGGACCGCCTCAGATTGCGTCACGGCCGTTGACGTCATCTGGACGGCCGAGCCAGTCCCAAGGGTGGGGGACATGGCTGGAACTTGAACAGGGGCACTCAAACTGGCGTAGAGCGGAGGCGCAGTGGCGGCTAACCACGCTCCGGTTGGGGCAATGTGTCTTTCTCTCTGTCTTCTCCTTAAGGGGGGAAGGTCTTCTTGCTCCGCCGGCAACACCGGAGGCTTTCTCTCTACCTTTCTGTTTACAAAGCACCCTTTCTTTTCACGGATCTTTGGGCCAGCCCACCAAACCCCTTGAGCGACCATGCGTTCCCACGTTGCAGAATAAATCCACTGGTCATTTGGATGGACTGCAAAACAATAATCCTCAAGTTGCTGACACTTATCCCAATCCCAGGTCCCTGTGCTTGGCCATCCGATCTCACGGACGGAAGGCCAAACTTCTGTGCACAGATTACTAAGTTCAAAAGATTTCATCTCTTGGGGGTTTCCTTCTACTGCCAACAGGCAAAACCTGTCCCAGTTATCTAACACACATTGCAAAGGGGTCTCTTTCTTCTGCTTTGATCCTGCACTCCCCATTTCTCTTGCCTAAGATCAAACCCCACTTCAGTGCTCTCCCCAACCCCAATGTGTGTTCCCTCAGTGTTAAGTGCTTGAAAGAAACTAATACTTGCCGGCTCCTGAAGACCCCGGGACTCGCGTCTCGCCTCCCGCGTCACCACTCGATTTGCGTCGGCTCTTGGCGAACGGACCTGACGTCGCCTCCGACTCTCTGCGCGCTTGTGCCGGTTTGCTAGCCCACGACGGCTGGGCACCTAGTTACGGTGTCCCCGGACTTTACACTTGCCGGCTCTCAAGGGGCTGCTTCCCAGCTGCCCCTTCCTTCGGGCTTTGAGTTCACCTACAACTTTAGTTGCAGTCTCTCCCGTGTCCACAGGCGTTCGTGTGGGGCGAATCAGGCAGCCGGTCAATGGAAAAATCGGACAAAAAGGTGGGGCCCCAGCTCAGCCTTCCTGATCCGTCTCACCTTACTTGCCTTGGAGCGGGGGCTGTCCTCGATGGGGACCGTGCTTGTTTTTCCTCACCACAGACCCGTCTAAATACCTTTTTAGATCACGTCGGGGTCACCAAATGAAGCAGCCAAATCTAGGAGTTATGGAACTCCAGTACCAAGTTAACTTTACCAAGCTACGTGGACGTGAGGGTACTAGGATGAGGAAGAACACACGGCAACTGTGAAATAGGTGAAAATCAAAAAGATTTATTTTCTGGCACCAGCTGGTGGGCTTTTGCCAGCAGAACACGCTGCAATCAGGGGCAAAAGAACCCGTCACTTCCAATACAAAGACATTTATACCCCAATGGAGTCATTTCAGTTAAGCCCACCCCTTCTTCATGGATAAAAACAATCATAATTGGCTGGTGATTACTGTTGCTTACATGACATTTCATTAATCCAATAAACATTGTATTTTCATTAGCATCACATCTTTAAGTCACACCTATGAATGAGAACAATAGTCATTTCTGTTAGTTCTTTCTCACAGTACAGCTATCAATCCTGAGTCTCTGATGTTCCCTAATTTGAAACATTGACTTCCAGGCTCCGTGCCAGCAACGGGGGGGGTCAGACTCTCGGGCCATGCGCAGTGCTTTCTCAAGTCGCATTAAGTTCTCCCATAGCTCAAACTGTACTGTTCCACCCATCTAGCCTATGTTATCTCAAGTCAGGCACAGGGTGTATTAAAGCATCAATCACAGTGTTATTTTCACATTGCAAGTGCCTGTCTGATTCTTGGCACAGGAACCCGCATCTCAAAGCTAAACACGCATGTAGCATCACTCTCTGACTGTACTTTTTGCACGGAAAAGTACCAAACCCTTTAAAGGGGGTCGTCAGTGGCTGGTGGAGGGACACCTCTTTACAAGGAATGATCCAGGTCATGGAAGCAGCCTATTAGAAGGTATCTTCTATGTTCTTGCCAGATGTATCTATGAGGGTGGTAGACTGGAGAGAATGCTTCTCTGGGGACCTCAATCTAGGCAGCTGATGTATTCTCCATCAGAAAGACTGGTTTTTCATTATGAAGCTGCTCGGCTTGATGGAATTTGGACCCAAATCAGAGATGACTTTGTGGTCTCTTCCAACTCTGTGATTCTATGGTTCTACACAAACTGATGAAACAGAATGTAACACATTCAAATGTTAGTGTCATCACTTTAGGATGGGACTACAGTATCTCAGAGTACAGTGACCTGGATACTGAGGCCCAGGGAGGTTAGATTGTTAACTGTTTGAAGCAGATTGTTCTGACTAGTGATTTATTACTGGTTATTTATCGTATCAGAAGTGAACCAACAGTACAGTTGTAAAGCATTTAAAAAACACCAAGTTTTCAAAACTTGCCATTATACTAAATGTTCTTTGACCAGTAGCTGGCCACTTGGAGTGCCTCTTGTGTCGCTGTAAGGAGGCCCTCCATTGTGTATGTGGCAGGGCTCCAACTGCATTGTAATAGGTAGACTGTGGTTTGCTCTTCTCCACACTCACATGTTGTGGACTCCACTTTGTGGCCCCATTTCTTAAGGTTGGCTCTATATCTCGTGTGCCAGAGTGCAGTCTGTTTAGTGCCTTCCAAGTCACCCAGTATTCTGTGTGTGCCGGAGGGGGGGGGGGTGTCTCTCATTCGGTATCAGCCATGGCTTGATACAGAATGATTTAATCTGCCAATATTACTGGTGAATTTGTTTCCCACTGTACCTTTGATCTTCTGCGTGGCGGGAAAACATAGTACAGGTGCCTCCATTTCTGAAGACTGTAGGATAGCAGGTTGATTATATCAAATTTCAGTATAAATCAGTTTATAACTGTTAGATTTTTTTTGTTTTGAAGTGTCTAATGGCCCGCTTAATTTTCTAGTATGCCACACTTTAACAATTAAAAACGAGCAACAGGATTATGTACCCCCTCTTCTCCCTTAGCTCTTTTACCCTCATTTAATTAAAGTACTCTTAGCTATTGCATCTAAAATGGGGATGTTGAGGCTGGTTTAAAAGCTGGACTACGATATGAGTCATTAAGTTGCAGTTTGTTTATTTCCAGACTTCATATCTGCTTTTCATTTGAAATATTCTCTAATGATTCACAAAAAAAATCTTAAGTACAATAAAATAACATTTAAAAGATACGGCGAAAAAACAAAAAAGTCAGGAAAATCAATAGAACAAATAATAAGGAGTAGCCAATAAGATTAACAATTAGGAAAATCCCTTTGCTTGATGGTGGAAAACACAAATCTAGGAGTTATGGAACTCAGTACCAAGTTAACTTTATCAAGCTACCTGAACGATGCGGGTACAAGGATGAGGGAAGAACACACGGCAACTGTGGAATAGGTGAAAATCAAAAGATTTATTTTCTGGCACCAGCTGGTGGGCTCTTGCCAGCAGAACACGCTGCAATCAGGGGCAAAAGAACCCCGTCACTTCCAATACAAAGACATTTATACCCCAATGGAGTCATTTCATTTAAGCCCACCCCTTCTTCATGGATAAAAACAATCATAATTGGCTGGTGATTACTGTTGCTTACATGACATTTCATTAATCCAATAAACATTGTATTTTCATTAGCATCACATCTTTTAGTCACACCTATGAATGAGAACAATAGTCATTTCTGTTAGTTCTTTCTCACAGCACAGCTATCAATCCTGAGTCTCTGATGTTCCCTAATATGAAACATTGACTTCCAGGCTCCGTGCCAGCAACGGAGGGGGTCAGACTCTCTTGCCATGCGCAGTGCTTTCGTTATTCGCATTAAGTTCTCCCATAGCTCAAACTGTACTGTTCCACCCATCTAGCCTATGTTATCTCAAGTCAGGCACAGGGTGTATTAAAACATCAATCACAGTGTTATTTTCACATTGCAAGTGCCTGTCTGATTCTTGGCACAGGAACCCGCATCTCAAAGCTAAACACGCATGTAGCATCACTCTCTGACTGTACTTTTTGCACGGAAAAGTACCAAACCCGCTTTAACTCTATACCAAGCCTAGTGACCACTATTCTTTTTGTTGCTGTTAGTGTTATTATTTACATCATATTTCTGATATATAAAGGTTCACATTAATAAAAATATTATAAAGTTAAAGTACAAGGAAATTAAATAGAATTAAAAGCAATTTAAAAGCATGTCCATTAAAATGACAACAAATATGGTCAATGCAGCACATTATTAAAAGCTCCCTTAATAATAATCTGTTCCCAAAGGTCTGTTGATAGGGGGGGTCGTCAGTGGCTGGTGGAGGGACACCTCTTTACAAGGAATGATCCAGGTCATGGAAGCAGCCTATTAGAAGGTATCTTCTATGTTCTTGCCAGATGTATCTATGAGGGTGGTAGACTGGAGAGAATGCTTCTCTGGGGACCTCAATCTAGGCAGCTGATGTATTCTCCATCAGAAAGACTGGTTTTTCATTATGAAGCTGCTCGGCTTGATGGAATTTGGACCCAAATCAGAGATGACTTTGTGGTCTCTTCCAACTCTGTGATTCTATGGTTCTACACAAACTGATGAAACAGAATGTAACACATTCAAATGTTAGTGTCATCACTTTAGGATGGGACTACAGTATCTCAGAGTACAGTGACCTGGATACTGAGGCCCAGGGAGGTTAGATTGTTAACTGTTTGAAGCAGATTGTTCTGACTAGTGAGTTATTACTGGTTATTTATCGTATCAGAAGTGAACCAACAGTACAGTTGTAAAGCATTTAAAAAACACCAAGTTTTGAAAACTTGGCATTATACTAAATGTTCTTTGACCAGTAGCTGGCCACTTGGAGTGCCTCTTGTGTCGCTGTAAGGAGGCCCTCCATTGTGTATGTGGCAGGGCTCCAACTGCATTGTAATAGGTAGACTGTGGTTTGCTCTTCTCCACACTCACATGTTGTGGACTCCACTTTGTGGCCCCATTTCTTAAGGTTGGCTCTATATCTCGTGTGCCAGAGTGCAGTCTGTTTAGTGCCTTCCAAGTCACCCAGTATTCTGTGTGTGCTGGAGGGGTGTCTCTCATTCGGTATCAGCCATGGCTTGATACAGAATGATTTAATCTGCCAATATTACTGGTGAATTTGTTTCCCACTGTACCTTTGATCTTCTGCGTGGCGGGAAAACATAGTACAGGTGCCTCCATTTCTGAAGACTGTAGGATAGCAGGTTGATTATATCAAATTTCAGTATAAATCAGTTTATAACTGTTAGATTTTTTTTGTTTTGAAGTGTCTAATGGCCCGCTTAATTTTCTAGTATGCCACACTTTAACAATTAAAAACGAGCAACAGGATTATGTACCCCCTCTTCTCTCCCCTTAGCTCTTTTACCCTCATTTAATTAAAGTACTCTTAGCTATTGCATCTAAAATGGGGGATGTTGAGGCTGGTTTAAAAGCTGGACTACGATATGAGTCATTAAGTTGCAGTTTGTTTATTTCCAGACTTCATATCTGCTTTTCATTTGAAATATTCTCTAATGATTCACAAAAAAAATCTTAAGTACAATAAAATAACATTTAAAAGATACGGCGAAAAAACAAAAAAGTCAGGAAAATCAATAGAACAAATAATAAGGAGTAGCCAATAAGATTAACAATTAGGAAAATCCCTTTGCTTGATGGTGGAAAACACTCGACATTCAATGAGCTAACAATTTCAAATGAGGAGAGCCACAATGTACAAATGTAGTTTCATGCAAAGCACATTGCAATAGTCCCATATTGAGATTTGTTGTTCCTCATTGTGGTCTTTGTGAATCACACAAATAGATTTCTCCACTTGAGCATCTAGTGAAAGGGGTCATGAATTGATGAAGTTTAAGAAGTCCTGCTCTAAACCATCATTGCCTGCAGCCATTCATCTAGGTCAGGGGTGCCCACACTTTTTCAACATGGGAGCTACTTATGATAAAACCAAGTCAGAAAGATCTACTGAGAGAGAAGCAGGGCGGAGCAGGGGGAAGGGGGCGGGGCTTGGCGCAGCCTGGCTTCGCCCCCTCCCCCTCTGGCTTTAGTGCTTCCACAGCTTCTGCAGGCTCGAGGAGGGTAATGCCAAGCCAGTGGTGGCATAGATAGCCACTACTGGCTTGGCATACCCTCCTCAAGGCTGAAGAAGCTGTGGTAGCGCTGTAGCCGGGGGAGGGGGCAGGGCCTGGCACGGTCTGGCTCCGCCCCCTCCCCGCTCTGGCTACAGCGCTACTACGGCTTCTCCAGGCTACAGGAGGGTATGCCAAGCCAGTAGTGGCATAGCTAGCCACTACTGGCTTGGCCATACCCTCCTCAAGCCTGGAGAAGCTGTGGTAGCACTGAAGCTGGGGGAGGGGGCGGGGCTTGACACGGCATGGCTCCGCCCCCTCATAAGCGCCCCATCCAGCTGGGATCGACCTCCTAAGGTCCCAGGATTGACCAGTCGATCGTGAGCCACCTAATGAGCACCCCTGATCTAGGTGGTGAGTGGCTCCATCTGACTCTCTATCTGTTCCTTGTGACTATGTTTAATGAGTATTAATTAACCCATAATGTAAGTGTTGAGGAAGGGAGACAGTGAAGGACTCCAAGGCTCCATTGCTCATTTCTGTTCCTAAATGATGGCATAGCAAGCAAGGAGTTGTATATCTGAACCAAACCAATGTTCAGGTATGTGTGCATGTGTGCATGTCTTATTTTAATATATATCACAGAGAGGTTCTTTATATGGGCTGAATGGGGTAATAAAAATAAATAAATTCAGGCAGCCAGGAGAGGAAGAGAGAAAAGTCTTTCATTCCAAAGACAGTGTTTTATTTGCTTAGTCTAAAGTGTTGGCCTCCTAATCTGTTAAACTGAGAACATCAGTTTACTGCAGTGGAATGTTTTCTGAAGGCTACTGCCCTGATGCTCAAATCTCGGAAGCTATGAACCATGGAGAAAACTAAAAATGGGAAACCTTGCCGAGTGCAGTTCTAAATCAGTGCTGTCTTGACCTGCCAAAGGGTCTGGGGATGTTGAATGGATTTAATCTCTGAGTTGATGTTTAGTGTATGCTCCTGTGTAATTTAAATGTCTTCCCCGAGCATCTAATTTTATCTACAGAATTAACTAGTCCAAGGGGGTGAACTGGAAAATGTTTGCTTTCCAGGCTCTCTAGAATTCTGGTTTATTTTCTCTCCTCTCACCTTTCATCCCTCTGTCTCTTCCCTATTTCACAGCTGGTCCACACATGTAAAGTAATTGGTTAGATCAGGTATAAGCAATTGTGGAAACACAGCAAATCTGGGGAACATGTTTGGGAAGCAGAAACAAGATGAAGTTAAAATAAAGCAGGTTTGCCTTACCTTTAACATTTCGTAAAATAAACAATAATAGTTAAGACAGCAAATTGGTTTTATAGGTATTCATTGATTTACCACTGGTTAAAGGAGCATGTTTGGATTGTTGCCAAGATGTTACACATTGCTCAACAAGATTACAGAGAGATCCCAGACATGCACTAGAGAGTCATTAAATTTAACATTTCTAAAAGATATTTTCAGCAGCTCAGGACTTATTTGAGTATTAATTCCCCCTCCAATCCCACTCCCAGCTCCCTAATTGTTCAAAACCCATCAAAAATAACAGCTCCCAAATTTTATTACTATAAAATCATTTAACAATGAAAATGACTGCATTTCCTGTGTTAAAAGAAATGGAAAAACTTCAGATCAGTTTGTTCTTTTTCTGAAAATCACGTTTTCTGAGAAACCTCCTTGTAATTATTTTAAGTAAACAGGAAAAGGTGGTTATTTGTCTGTAGGTGCATGCTTAAAGTAATGAAGGATAAGGGAATAAATGTGATACTGAAAATTTTAGTTTGAATAAACACGTGTGTGTGTGTGTGTGTGAGAGAGAAGAGGAACAGAACCTCAAGTTTGTATTACACTTTGACTGTAAAAATATTAAAAGTTTTTGCCATTTTCCTCCACATGCACTAAGAAAAAAGAACTCTTCTTTCCTATGTAGATAGAAGTAGATGTTTATGTAACTCAAGATGGGGTTATGGCCAAAAAAAGCAGATTTGTAAAGCTGTTACCTTGCTTCTCTTAACATATTGAGCAGATTCCAAATTCTGTCATGTTTACAATAGACCAATTAAAATCAATTGAGACTTAAATTAGTCTTAGCTTTTACCCTATTGTTTTCAGTGTGTCTGCTGGAAGTATGACTACCTATTACCTTTCCCAGCAGGACACGCCAGAATAAACACCTCATAGGTGTAAAAGTTTAAATTGGGCCACAAATGATTGTGGAGAAAGAAAGGCCAAGTCTGACAGATTTAAGGAGGAAACATATTTGCGGGAAGTAGTGTTGGCCATGCAGGGAAATACATCTGAAACCAAATGCCGACCTGTGACTCTGACATTGCAATTTACCTTCTCCTGTATCATTTTTAATGTCCTTGCCTATTGAAGAGGGCAGTAAACTTTTGAAAACTTGCATGATATTCTTTTTTTGTATTTTTTTTTGGCCAATAAGGATATCACTTTTTTATTTTGGAATTTATTGATTTAAGGAGGGTTTTGCTAAAAGAAATGATCTTGTAGAGAGCCTTTTAAAAGATAGAGGGATAGATGCATGACAGAAGTTGCAGAGAAAGTGTTAGGGGGTTAATGACACAATCCTTTGTAAATTTAATTTATAATTCAATGTATAATTCTGTTGGTTGCTGGTGAAAGAAACAAGTACTGGTAAAAGAGGTATAAGCAAGGAGGCAAGAAAGAAATTCAGTGAGAAGGGTAGAGTAGGAAGGCATGAACAGGCAGGTTTATGAATAGGAATCAGAGCAAAGGGAGGGATGGTGTCTGAACTTGGCAAGATGGAGGAGAAAGGAAATAGAAAGAGGAAGAGTCTAGAGAGGGGTTGTTGGAATGGTTTGTTGGGATAATAAATGCTTCACTGGGCCAGGGGAAATTCCCATCTTGCCTTAAACAAGACCTCCCTGGATCCATCAAATGGTAACAACTACAGACTTATCTCCAACCTCCCCTATCTGGGCAAGGTTCTTGTTGTACCTTAGACCTGAATGACCGACCCCTCAGTAAACCACTTGAGACTGGCCACAGTTAAGTGCTTTATTTAGAATAACTGGATAAAATAAAGGGGCTAGGATATAGTCTATTGATGCTTTCAAGCAGCAACAGATAGCAGCAAATTGTCCAAGAGTAGCAAGGTAGTAAAGCTATAGTCCTTTGGCAAACAGGAACAAAAGTAGTCAGGAACAGAAGTAAAGTCTTGATGCCACAATAGGCTAATCCAATCCATAGAAGAGTACTTGACACAAGGCTTGGCAAATAGAGTTCAATAGCAAGAAGGCTCAATAGCCCCTGCAAAGTTCATGAAGGCAAGATTTCAAAAGTTGACGAGAGATGCCATACATCTCTCAACCCCAACTCTTATAGGACTCAAAGGCTTTGAAGTTCTGACGTACCTTGCGTCGGACCGGGTTCCCAAAACAGTTCTCCATCTGGTCTTTCTCAGGCCTTTCACATGGGATCAGAATGTAAGCCCAATTAACTCCGGCACCTGGGTGAAAGAGAGTCGTCCCATCTCTGCTCTCCTCTGGCTGCTTATCGGTTCAAGATAGAACTCGAGTAGCTGTGTCCTTAAATGGAGCATGAACTGCAGCGCTATGCAGCTTCTGTCTTTGAGGCTTGCTGGACATTTCTGACACTTTGGATTTAACATGGCGTTGGTCTTGCTGAGGGCCAGGGGAACTCTGGGGTGTGACAGTTCTAGAGCAGGTGGTTGCCTCGCAGCTTCAGAGATTCCTCAATGACACCGATTTTCTGGATCATTCGCAGTCTGGTTTCAGGCCTGGGCACAGTACCGAGATGGCTTTGGTCGCCTTGGTGGATGACCTCCGCAGGGAACTGGACAGGGGGAGTGTGACCCTGCTTGTTCTCTTAGACATCTCAGCGGTTTTCGATACCGTCAATCACGGTATCCTTCTGGGGAGACT
The DNA here is from genome assembly GCA_030556195.1 of Anolis apletophallus. Taxonomy (NCBI): domain Eukaryota; kingdom Metazoa; phylum Chordata; class Lepidosauria; order Squamata; family Anolidae; genus Anolis; species Anolis apletophallus. Next base: position 78,486,323 of record JARBWK010000008.1, read on the forward strand.
TGCTGGGATGGGACTTGGGGGCACAGTTCTGCTTTGGCTCCGGTCCTTCCTGGAGAGGCGTTCCCAGTTGGTGAAGCTGGGGGACTCCTGCTCGGACCCCTGGCCATTGACCTGTAGGGTGCTGCAAGGATCTATTCTGTCCCCCATGCTATTTAACATCTACATGAAACCTCTGGGTGAGGTCATCCGGAGTTAATTTAAAAACACAATAAATCATTTATGTAATGCAGTTCTCTCACCAATTTGACATTTTTATCATTTCTGTTGTTACTCAGTTCAGGTCAAGTACAGAGCCTGGTTTCCAGTGCAATTTTTTTAGTGCTTTAGAATGGAATGTTGTATTTCATCCTAGCAAATTGAAGTGTTTTGAAAGTTTATTAGAAGATCTTAACCCCTCTATTGTTGTTTGTTCTTTTCTCCCAAAAGAAATCTTACTCAGTCATACATTACAAAATAAAATTGAGTTGTGAAAAATATTATATGTGATGGAGGAAATCTGAGATCATTTTTACATTAAAAATCTAAATCCTATACAACCAGAATAGATTTTTGTAAAACCCTTTTATAGTTCTCAGCTTGGTAGGTCTTTGTAATTACAAAATAAGTACAAAATAGCAAAATATGTGTTAAAAATAATGATACTCACTCCAAGTACTGTTTGAGCAAAAAGGAAAGTGAGTTCTGCTGCCCTTGCTAACACCATTATTCAGATAGCTGATAGCCGGTTTATTTCCTGGGCCCAGCTTTAGTTGCCAGTACAGCATTGTTATTGCAATACATTTGAAGTGCAGTCTACTCAACGAATAAATAAGACTAGGAAATCGAATATTTGTCCTCCAGGTTTGAGTAATATGGCTATGGCTGATACTTAAATGAACTCCATAGCCATTAGTTTTAATGTTGTTCTTAATCATTTTGTGTCTGGCTAGGCCATTTCTAACCTTTTTGTAATATTTCAGGACGATCAAGTAGAATTTGCTGTTTCCTTTTTAAACATCCAAGTGTTATTTTTTTCTGGTGCTATGACTCACCAAACATTTATCTTTCCAAGATGCTGTCCTTTTTATATCTAGCCATATGTCAAGGTTGTTTTCTCTTTGCTGTTAATTTTGTCTGGATTTGTGTGTGGTGAAGCAGTAGAAATCCTATACGGTCTTTTTAGTAGATTACTGGGCAGATTACTGGGGCTCTTGGAGGTCTGTCAGTCATATAGTAGCTGTAAGACAACTTGATGGCACACAATAACAAAGGCTGTTAATGCTTCCTATTTATGCCTCTGAATAGTAGCTTGTAGGGAGCAATTTGTTTTGCTGTGAGCTGTATGACTGCTGTAGGAAATAGAGTGCCCACTATGTAGCACTTTGATTAGTATTGTTCATTATATGATAATTTGCTTTAGGTACTTGGAAACTAATATTTGTCAGGGATGAGGAACAAAATACTGTTAGAAAAAGATCAGAAAGTAACTATTATGTCATGAAATTAGGAACCAGCAGCTAAGTTGTGCCTCAATGTCAAAGCTGAGTGACTTAATAGAATACACCAGAGCAAGGATGCATATTACTGCTTCGGCGAGGTACTAATACAAACAGGAAAGCCTTTCTGTCTATACGTCTCCAATAGGTATCCAATTAAGGACTCCTTTTTCAGGGAGAAAGAGATGAGGGTAATGCGAAGTGTGAGAGAATTTAGTATGCTATAAAATTATCCAAACCTCAGATTTCATAATTCCCCCATGTGGGGCAAAAAGTTGAGGATTCCTGGATCTAACTTTCTAGTGTGAATGGGAATGTTAATACAATGCAAACTCCTTAATAGTGTTTATAGAAAAATGCTGTTAAACATGTCATGAAAATCTTATGAAAACAGCTACGTGGCCATTGGTTACGCTGACTTTGTGATAACTTCTGTGGCTTAAGACTGACAGAAATCGGCGGCAAAGCACATTTTCATCCAGAAAGGAAGGTGTTCATCCAGAAAGGAAGGTGTTTCCCAGCACTACTGAATATTTTCAGAGAAAATACTTGTATAAGTAAAATCTTATAATTGTAGAGCTGGATTGATCCCTGGGGTCTTCTAGTCCAACCCTATTCAGTGAAGGAAATCACAGCTGAAACATCTCTGCCAGATGACTGTCCAGCCTCTGTTAAAAAACAGAAATGAAGAAAAAATCCTCAAATTCTGAGGTGGTCTATACCAATGTCAAATAGTTCTTACCACCAGGAAGTTTTTCCCAATTATTAGTTGGAATATCCTTCACAGAATTCAAATCTGTTGAATCCATTGACTAGGCTTCTGCCATCTGGAGCAGCCCCATCACTGCATCTTGCATGCTGTTTTCCTGTGGTTGAACATACATTTCACTTTAAGATAAGAAAAAAAACCCCAACATAGGTGATTAGCATTTCTGTATCTTTTCCATACAGATTCCTATTTCTTTCTCTTGCCATGAATGTAGCTGAAAATATGAACTGAAAAGCAGAGTCCTTTCCTTGATAAGAATAGTCTAGCCACACTCATTCATATGCTGGCATGATCCAGATTAAATTACTATCAGTCTTCCAGGTTCTCAGCAGTATGATCTCTCTCTTTGAAGAAATATTCTAGCAAAGAATGAAGCCCAAAAGGCATAGAAGTAAACATCAAAACAATAGACTTGGGCATGGATTTAGTTTGAATGGTTCCTTTCGGCCAATCTGGCTTGCTTGGCTAGCCATAATGGTAACGGCTTAGGCACGATGGATTTTTTTGGCCCGAAATGGTCCACATGGCTGCTGGGTGTGGCTTCTTCCCCTCTATCCAGGAGTGCACGGCACATGCTTCCTTAACTCTGTTGCTCAAACCCAGGCTCCCTTGAAAGGAAGAAAGAAAAGGAGTCCAGGAAGGGTGCTTCGTTAACCCCATTGCTCAAACCCAGACACCCTTGAAAGGAAGAAAGGAACGAGTCCCAGGAAGGATGCTCCCTTAAGCCTGTTCCTCAAATCCAGGCTCTCTTGAAAAGAAGAAAGGAAAGGGTCCCAGGAAGTGTGCTTCTTTAACCCCATTCCTCAAACCCAGGCTCGCTTGAAATAAAGAAAGGAAAGGAGTCCAGAAAGCGTTCTTCCTTAACCCAACTCCTCAAACCCAGCTCCCTAAACAACAAGCAAAACACAGGGTGAGCTATGGAAATACAAATCTAAAGAAACAAGGTTCTAGTCCTTAAGTAATATGCAATGGACAGTTTCACACCAAACAGGCAAAAGGTGATAACCAAATGTGGTATATTGTTTCATGTCATTCATATGCAAATTCAAAAGACAATAGAGTAGTGGTATCACTATCAAAAATGTAGGCTTCCACATGGATGCCTATTGTGGCTTGTAAGCCAAGTAACATCACACAATACATATCTCTAATAAATAATTTCCATAAGCAATATTGCATATATCCTAAAAGCAGCAGCACATAAATAGATATTACAAATATTCAAAAAGCAGCATCACATGCCATTAGAAAAGCAGCATCACATAATCTGAAGGTTGGAAGAAGCCAAGTTAGCTATATCCCACAATACTATTGAACAAACAATATAATAAAGGAAAGTGCATTCAATATGCTAATGCATGCTGGTGTCTGTCCTAGATGGGGAAACACCATTAACTCACAAACCGTGTAGAGTTCCGCACCCAATGATTTAGAAAATTGTTATATAGGCATCAGTGATAATAATAGATAAATGGCGAGTCCAGATGGCGTTATGGAGAGTTCTTCCGGAACTACAGGTCCCAGAGTCACTTGCGGGGGAGCGGAAGTGATGTGTTCTTTTGGCAAGAGCAATGGACGGAACTAAATGCCGTGCCGATATCAATGAATTTACCCAAAGAAATATAGGGGCTGGTGCATCCGATGGTAATATAAGTTCCAGCTCAATAAATTACCCCAAAAGAACCCCAAAAGAGCTATGACAAAAGTCGACCCACGGAAATCGTCGTGGCAGTGTCGCTTCCGGTTTCCTGTAGAAGTGCGGGAAAAACAAACAGGGCTTATCCAAATGCAGAAAATAAAGATGTAGAAGGCACAGACAAAATATCGGTGCAATGGTGTTCAACAAGAGGCCAGATGACCTGTAGAACTGCCTGACGGAATCATGGTTCCAGGCCTGATCCGTTTCGCCCTTGCGGGGCTTTATCAAAGACGGATTGTGGTGTATAAAGAAGCAATTCGTATTTCACATGGATGAGGAGTAGGGCATACTCATTCCAGGGAATCAAGTGACCTCAATAGGTCCTGCCTTTGAGCCCACAGAGCCTATGAGGACAGTTGTCAAATGATAGTGACAGCTATTTAATTGCAGTCATACATATGTTGGAACTGACTGGGAGGCACACAACAAAAACAAAATATTTGAATCCATGGGTAATAAATCAAACTGTGTTTATCAGGGAATAAGTGAATTTATCAGGGCAAAAGCAAGGATTTTAAATAAATTTCTGTATGTTTTCATTGTGTTTGTTTTCAAATAAAATGTGTTTGGATTGCTGGAAAATATCATTCTTAGAAGTCATAATCACAAATATGGAGCATTCCAAATAGATTAAGGGGCGAGAGAGGCAGAGGAAAACTTCCTTCCTTCCAATTCACTCATTTATTATTATTGAGGTGCAAAGAAAATGTATGCATGAAAGAAAGTATTTGCAAATTAGTTACAAAAGAATTGGCCCCAGTAACACAGAATTAAAATTGCATGAGGTCATGACTGCATTAGCATGTGCAGCTGCATGCTATTAATTGCAAATGTTAACATCTGCTTATCTTCCCCTGTTGATTAGGATTATCAATTAAACAATAAAATCTGCTGAGTTATTTTCATCTAAACTTTTAAAAATAACGCTTGGCTGTCTCATCATCCCCTGTCCAATGCCAGATTTTTCTGCATGTGGCAGTTCCCTTGGCTTCTAGGAATGGTGTATGTATCCAAGAAGGAAACAAAACATTCTTTAAGGAAATATCTTGAGGTTGCATAATTTGGAACACAAAATGATAAATGTAGCTAGACCGGTTATTCTAATGTGCAGCAGTTTTAAAATTATTAGATTAGGGTGACCTTGCAAACAGGTGTTTATACAATTTTTACTGGCTAGAAAATTAAAATGGAAGGAGCCTGAAATCTAAAGATTATTTCCACATTCAAATCAAATTATAAAATATTACACAAGAAATATCCTCCTAGGATAAAGAAAAACTGTTTTTGCTTGTTTAAATTGCATTTCTGAAACCAAAGCAACACATTCCTTGTAGTTTACAAATAGATCCCCTATTCTTCATTTTCTCTCTATCCATAAAACCAAGATGCATTTTTGTTTATCCAAATCCAACAAAACATGCCTTCTCTATGTCTTCAAGTGAGACTCTTACGGTATTTTTGAGCCAGAAATACTTCATTTCAACATGATATGCTATCATCTAGGGTTTTGTATATCCATACTGTATAGGAATCCGAGAAAATGCGTTTAAGCCTTGCCCTACCTCTACAGCCTCCTTTGATGATGGGAAGACTCTCAGAAGGAGTTGTAACTGTCATTTGAAAATGACTACAGAGATCCACAAGGCTGAGAATCCTGCACAGGTCCCAGTGTAGCAACCCAGTTCCCTTTCGTGCCTGGGGGGCAGGGGGCAGCACCGGGGGTCCCACTTGCATTAGGGCCAGCTGCAGTTAATGAGGACATGGAGGAAGGGGCTGATGAGTTAGCTGGGCCTTCGTCTCCCACAGAAAGCCTGGCCTGGGATGATGAATGGCCTGACGGCTATGCTAGCTGGGAAGTTCAGACTGACCCTGAGAGTGATGACTCCGATAATTATGAGAAACCAGGTGGTTTCGGGTCGCAGGAGAGAATCAGGGAAACAGTGGAGGATGAGCCTATGGAAGCTGAAAGGGAGTTCAGCTCTCATGAAGATAGTGACCCAGGTGTGGGGAGGCAAGGATGGAGCTTTGATAGGAGACAGAGCATCGAGTCTAGCAGGAGAGCTTGGCACCGCAGCCTAGAGTGCCAGCGAGGCGCGAGATCCCGTAGCACAGATTGGCACAGAAGCCTAGAGCATCGGGGCCCCGTCACGGGATTAAGTATAGGATCCGTGGGAATGGATCCTCAGTAGCTCGGCCACTTCTATTCTAAGAGGAGTGAAGCGAGCAGAGTTCCAGGGAGCCAAGTTGCCGGCTCGAGCCTTGCCAAGTAGTTTCTTGGAGTCGTTCATGAACTTTGCCTTGTTCTTTGCCACGGACCAAGTCCTTGATCCGCATAGTTTTGCGGTGCCTTGCCACGGTTGCCTTTGGATTTTACCTACGGACTCTTTGCCTATTTTGGATTGAACTTTTTGATACTTTTTATGGACAATTTACCTTTTCACCTGTTTTTATTATTCAATAAATAGTTAGCTGATTACCGTCTCTCTGTGTGTGATTAAGGGGCTGGGCCGAGACCCTGCATCGTGACACCCAATCACATAGAGCGTTGTAACTGTGTTCAGCAGAATGAAGATGCAACCATGTTCTCCTCAGTATGGAAAAACTGGAAACATATGGAGTGAACTGAATTTTGATTTTGCTTTACCTAGCTGCTTCTACAAATTTAGAAAAAATAACAATGAACTAGGTGGTAGACAGACATGCAATTTGTATTGTTTTGATCATTGACTAAATTTTTAGTAAAAATTTAGTTTGTCTTACAATGGTGTGTGCACCATTAAAAGTAACTGAGTAAGGACTCCAGCAGATGGACTTCTGGCTCTGTTTTCATGCGCCTTGGAAACGGAGTCCCAAGGGAGTTACAGGCAGGCTATTACATGGAATAAGGGCACTTATTTATTTATTTGAATTTATTTCAAACATTTGTGCCTCGCCCTTCTCAACCCCCGCAGGGACTCTGTGGGGCTCCATTTCAGAAACACATGGAAACTGAGTCCATCTTCAAGAGTTTTGTGTTGTCCAACACCAAACCTGAGAAAGTGAGAAAGCAGGCAAAAGATAGGGAAAGACGATAGTAAACGAGGTAAGACCCTCCGCTTTCCCCCACTTTCCCCCCACTTGTCTGATGAAGTCCTAACTATGTCATTTATTCTTTGTTGTAATGTTCTCCTTTGTCGGAGTAGGAGAAAGTCCAGGAATAATGCTATGGGGTTTCTTTTCTTTTGGGTGGAGAAAACAGTAAATCATTGTAATGTTTGTAATGCAAGCACAGGATAGTGGAAGCAAATAGGCAACTATATAACAGACTGTAAATGGGGTAATCTTGTATCGGCTTCTGAAAGGCAACCTACAAACATACATCTCAATTATGCCAGTTGGAAATGTTCAATTCCTTTTCCAAAATTCAAACTCCAAATGGGTTTCCAATGCTGCCCTCATCCTTGAGGATGTGGATTTCCATGCACTCCAATGGATACTGCTTTCTAGAACCAGGCAAGAGTCTTTACTACCAATTAACACCAAAATACTTTTTGTTAAAACTAAGTTTCCATTGAGATATGCTGTAGTAAATATCCTAGATCCCATCTATACTGCCATATAATGCAGCTTAGCTGCATTATACAGCAGTGTAGACTCATATGGTCCAGTTCAATGCAGTTAAACTGCATTCTGAAACTACATTATTTGACAGTCTAGATCCAGACAAATTTATGTGTATTCACCAGAGTTAGATTTAGGACAAATGAGTGCTAGTTAAGTTATGAGGCTTTTACTTGTCCCTGAAGGAGGTATGTGCGGTAGGTCTACACTGCCTGGTTTGTGGCACAGTCCCTTAGACCAGTGGTTCTCAACCTGTGGGTCCCCAGATGTTTTGGCCTTCAACTCCAGAAATACCAACAACTGGTAAACTGGCTGAGATTTCTGGGAGTTGTAGGCCAAAACATCTGGGGACCCACAGGTTGAGAACCACTGCCTTAAAATATCAACTATTTCATTATGCTCTGAAATAGAACACCTTCAAATTTAGAATATAGTGTCCAGCACTTGATAGTTGTTGACAGTTTCCCATCTAAGTCATAACCAGGACTCACCCATCTTAACTGCCAATATCAGATGGGATTTAAGCCCAATTAAATACATAGGTAGTTATTCTAGGTAATAGTGTCATAGCTTTAAAAGAGCAGGGACCAAATTATTCAGTGATATGGCTAAAATTAGTAGAAAACCCAATTTTCCTAGTTGCCAACAGACCACACAACCTCTGAGGATGCCTGCCATTATCAGGAGATAATGCTTCTAGAACATGCCCATACAACCCGAAAAATCTGCAACAACCCAGTGATTCTGGCTATGAAAGCCTTCAACAATACATTAAAATGCTCCAACTTCTCTACTCCAAGGTGCAAGTTATAACGTTGATGATGGAATCCGAAAAGTTGACAGCATCAGTATTAGCAAGCATGTTCATCTTATTTTGTCTCTATGCTCAAGAGCTTTGAATTTATCCTAATTTTCATAAGTGATTTGAAAAAAATTCTCTTTCATCGCTATCTAGATTGCCCATGCCTTAGTTTTAGAACATGCAGGGATCTGTAGAAAGCAAAAAGATGTAGGAAATATTTTCTCATTGTGAAAAGTTTGAAAACCATAATATTTTAATATTGTATTTTCATCTGTGATTACTGCATGCTAAGTAATGTCGGGTATTTAATGTTCAAATGTTGGCAAACATCAAGTATCGGTAAATACTCTAATGCCTGGAATGTATTCAGTATTATAGCTGGCAACAGGGAAGTATGGAAGCAAATTTATTTTAGCTGTAATTTAGTACAAGAACGGAAATACTGATTATTGCATTACTTTTATGTTCATTGTTTCATGTAGTTTTTGTTATGAAAAGCCATTCCTAATTTGCAACAGCAACCAGAACGTAAACCACAAGGTTTGTTATATTTTTTTGTGTTACAACTTTAAAAGAGCCTAAGTTAAACCAAGTTAAACAAAAAATGTTTTGAGGCCAAATCTTTTAAAATAAGCTGAAAATGCTTTATTTACAGTAAATGGCTGACTAGCAAACTTCTGAAAAGTGTGGTCTGTGATGAATAATTGCTGTCCTTTCAACCAGTTGTGGTGGACATGTGTAAAGCATGCCATCCACTTATGTGTTTAGTATCAATTTCATAAAACACTGTAATAAGGCAATTAATTTTGTATGAGACAAATTATTCTTATGTGAAACTAGCCACTATTACAAATTAAATTATATGAGGATGCCCATCATAGAAGCAGCAGCTGTATGATATGTTTCGAAACAGTGTTAGTTAATAACTCATTCTGAAGTAAACATTGTCTAGACCCCACAATTAGTTTAAGATTGTCAGAGATGGAATTAGTAACAACATTTGCTTAATTTGGAGAGCATATTGTTTTCCTATTTCTTAACTGTAACCATTGGAAGATGGTGGAACAATACATATAATTTTGTTGTACTTACTTAGAGTAGAAGAATGTCATGGGCACAGGCTCCTCTCTGCTTTTGTAGTCCATATTTGCTATCCTGGGAGGACTTAAAACTTCCAAATAAGCATGCATGAATTTGTAATGGAAGGCTCTAGTCTTGCTGACATATGTATGTACATGTACAGTCAGACCCTTCGACATGTGTCCGCATGGCAAACAGTTGCCTGGCTAGTGGTTAAAGACAATAAACTGAATGGACTTCGAGATAAAATATTATATGTTTTTGAAGGCGAGCCCCAGAGAGAGAGCCCATCTATATCTAATTGGTTTTACCTGCAGCAGGGAGTTCCAACATTCCTGCACATGTGGTCTGGCATCTTTAAAGACAAAGGGATGGGATTTAGCATCCAAAGACCTCCAGCCATTTCTACCTCTGTTTTCTTGCCTCAGTTAACCTGAAACTTTGTAGTGCAGCTTAGATTAGGAACACTCCACATCGCAAGATTTTTCATTTCCACAAAGATACAAAGTGTCCCATTTTGACTCCATTCCAAATTCATATTTTTCTCTGATTTATTCTAAAACTTTCTGCTATCTTGGTTTCCTTCCTCTGAACCCCTTTGCCTCTATGCAACTCTTTAAACTTTAGAAGAATATTTCTTCCACGGACCCGCTGATTGCCAAAACCCTCTGGTTCTTGAAAAGTCTTTGTCCGCCAACAGCAAGCGGCCTTTTAATGGAGGCCTGAAGCCATGGGCCCTTTATGCACAAGGGCTGCATGAAGATGGGCCAACATGAGGTCGCCCAGAATATGCTGGGAGATATAGTTTTCCAAGGACTTCCGTGTGTTTGGACTCTCCTCTGGCTATTAGCAAAAATAACTTTTCTCTTATAGTTTTCCCAAGGACGCAGATGGACTTTCCCCAAAGCATATGGATTTGATGCTTTTCAAGATCATATGGACTTTCTTTCTACTCCTTGCATATGAAATAATTATGAGATATTGGTAGTGGTATTTCCCTGAAACCCTCCCCTTCCATGTAACCATTCCCCTGCATGTTTTTTCCTTTCCCATATGTTTTTAAAAATATGAAGGAATGCTACGTGACCCAGCTGTTTGTTTTGAGATTAAGGTGACCACATTCCTGGCTGCACTCTTTAATCCAGTCATTGGAGCAATTTGCATGACAGAGGGCTCTTTCTGGTTTGGAGAGGTTTTCTTTCCCCTCTCCCCATTTTTGAAAGACTCCTTTTGTTTCATAAACGCTGGACCCTTTGAGATAAGTCTTGTCCCACATTTATAGAACCTATGGCATAACTATATTTCATATTTCATAACTGGCCGTCACTGTTGGCCTTGGAAACCAACACATGGCTGCAATTATTTCATTTGTTTACCATCCAGAAGGGTGAAATTCTCATGGATAAAATCTGCATATGGCCCTTTGTCTGCAGCTGACAAGAATAAAAACTTCAGTGGCATCTTCTTCCGGACTCCTTTGGTGAGATCATTTGGGAAAGGGATTTTTAGATTGCTTAAAAAAATTCACCAGAGGTTCTGCTGAAATCCTCATTTTAAGGGTGCTTTTGGGGCCTTTGCCCTCCTGGGCCAGGCTATTCTAAAATGTTCGGTAACATTTTGGTCATTGTTCTGCCCCCACGTTATTTTAACTTCTTGGAAGGTGAACTGGCTGCACAGGAAACAGAATGGAGACTATATACTTGAATCAAACAAGAATGTATTAACTGACAAGAAGTTTAGACATTCTCTCCTCCCGAGTCTCACTACAAAGCCTTTACAAGGAGAGGTAAAGTTTTTGAGAGATAGACATAGTTCTGGATGAAATTAGGCTCTTGAATCTTTATTTCTTCTGATTGTCTCTTTCTTGAATGGTGTTCAACTGTCGCTAAGATGGTCTCAAAGTTTAACCCTGTCTGCTATTTGTATACTGACCTTCCTCTCTCTTCACCTTCCAGTCACAAAAGGCTAACTCTTCCAAGAACCAGAAGTACCTTGCCAGGGACACCTCCCTAAAGGGGATTCTAAAAGGGGCAGGGCAACGGAGGCTTCAAATGCAAAGAGACTGACTAGACTGAACCCCCAGAAACTGTATATAAAATATCAATCCCTCTATTTAAAAGGGCTTGACTAGGGGTAAACAGTGAGGGTCTTCATGGGGCACGACAGTCACTGCTGCAATTCATTTGTGAACCTGGAATGTTTAAAGACTCTGGTGATTTGTTCTTCCCTTGAGCTGGGGCTTACATATTGATAAGTTCTGTTTAATTTTGATCTGCCTTTGATTCTCCGGTTTTTGGTGTGTGTGTGTGTGTGTGTGTGTGTGTGTGTGTGTGTATATATATATATATATATATATATATATATATATATATATATCCTTACCTCAGAGGCATGAGGAGGAGGGGTGATTCCAGCTCTGTTTCTGTTTGTTTTGTTTTGTTTTTAAATGCCTTGCCTTGAAGAAAGGAGAAAAGAAGATTCCTGCTTTCTTCCTTCCTTCAAAATGAAGGCAGTTTACAAAATGGAGCTCTTTGGAGAAAGGAGGAAGGAGGGACGATCTGAGTTCCAGAGACCTCAGTTTCAGGTTTTTAAAACTTCCTTGCCTTTGGAGGAAGCAGGAAGGAAAGGGGAATCAGTCCCAAACAGCTCTGCATCCATTATGTGAAGAAAGTCTAGAAGCAGAGCTTTGGAGCACAAAAAAAGAGAGAAAGGGGGGTGTGTGTGATGATTATGCGGCGAATTATGGTACAATAGACAAGTACAACCCCCACCCCAACCATATCCCTAATAACCACTATATCATCCATGAACTGTCTTTTCAAAATACCGAAACCTGGCATCTTATTTTAAAACTTTTAGAAAAGGATTGCTTTCATGTATGAGACCTGTGTGGTGGGTTCTGGTCACATCTTCTATACCAGGTGGACAAAGTGTGGCCCTCTAGATGTTAGACTACAAGTCTCACATCTTTCTTTTACTTATTTCCTATGTTGTCTATGGCTGCTGGAAGTTGTAGCTATGTGATTTCTATACATAATTTCCACTTTCTGATAATATCAGTTCATGGTTCTAAATAGGAGTGGGAATTTTGTGGAGCTGAGCAACAGCTTCCATAAACAGCATATAACAACAATCAGTAGTAAGCATTTCACATAATAATCATCAAACACTATCTGGTGGGCAACACTTTGTCCACCCTTCTTTTAAATGCAAATCTATCTACGTATATATCTGTCTGCCTATCTTTCTTTAAGCGGGGATGTAGTCATCCAAAGTATGACTTGGACATCTTTCATATTTTAACTTCGTTGATCTTTTTTTCTTATTTGTTTTACATAGTCTAGACCAAACTTATCATAGCAAAACATGTGTATTTAGAAAACAGTTTTAAAACATAGTTCATTTGCTAGAAGCATTCATATAAAGGTTAACCTACAATTGTGATTTGTATTTTTATCTATGAACAACAAAGAATTTTACATTATGGTTTTCAGTACTAAGTCTAAGGACATTCAGTACACTTGGCTTGCCAACAGAGATTAGCTTGCTTTGATGCTAAGATTTTGGCTACTATTTGGAGTTATAAAAGACATAATTTTAAGAATAAGTGTATGGCTGTTTGGTCTTTCATTGGCTCAGCAGCAAGAAATCAATCACAGTTAAGAGGTTCAAAATAAGAATAATAATTTGTTTCATATTATAGGAAACCATAAGCCATATAAAAATTGTAATACTTTCAAATAGATTCTGATTTCTAATAAAAATAACAGCTGCAGTATTTTGTAGAACAGCACAATGTGAGGGAGATTGAATCATTGGGTGCTTCACAGACCTATTGCTCATTGAAGGGATAATATTTCTTTCTACTGCATGACAGCCTCATCCATGATATAAATTATATGAGGACACATTTTTAACCCTAATTAAAAAGTTTGTCATTAGAACATTTGTGAAATAAATTTTACTCAAAGTTTGGTGTCTTGTTTTGGTCACGAGCTAAATATAGAATTGAAAATTTGCAGGATTTTGCCTGGTTTTTTTTTTTCAGAGGCCTTTTTTGTTTTCCAACCCACATTTCCAAAACAGCTTTTAAGCAATCTGTAAAACATATTAAAAATAATAAAATTGCATGACTCATACATAATTATGAAAAGCACTAAAACTACAGAAGATTGCTAATGCCAAACACCAGCTCAAGCACTACCAATATTCTTGTCAACCTTTTCCTAATGCAACAAGACCTCTTTTTAAGAGGTTGATCTTTATATGTCTGTAGCTAGGAGGCCTTAAAGAGCATCAACACTGAAAAGATCCTCTATCTAGTTTTTACCTGTTAAAGAGAAAGTGAAACAGAGCCTCCTTTAAAGATCAAGACACACATATATTGAAATCACAACTTGGCGACTCAAGTCTTCCTCCCAACCACACCCTCCTCATTTTCATGTGATGGGAATAGAAGGGTGGAGGAATCACTATGGGGCACATGGGGGAAGCACAAAAATAGCAGTAAACTTACTTATATCACAGGGGCTACCCATGATGTAACAACAAGCAGAAAAGGCTATACCACATGCAAAGCACAGAGTAAACAAGCACAGCGTGAAGGCTAATGCATAAAGCAAGTTAATGCAGGAATCAATAATACAAGCAATGGAGGCTTCTCTAGTACATACAAATGTATTAAATCAAGTGTGAACAAGCATGTAATATACAAAACATTATCAGGTAAGTACCACAGCAATATACATAAATATAGTGGCGGTGAACAAGCTCACGCGAAGGTGAACGGAGACGCCCAGGCTCAATGAAGGAGGATACTCGGAAGATGGTTTAAAGGCAGAGTCCCGGACGCCTTCGCCCAAACGAAGGAAAATGACCAAAATAATTCAAAAGTTCAGGAGAAATCCCATGTTTGAAGTAATATATTAGAGGGAGGTCATCCTCGGGCCGGCGAATGGATTCGCGTGCCTTCGAAGGCCGATGTGGGATGTCACAAAATTCTGAAACGACGTAGCCAACCATGCATCTTGTGAAGGGAAGTGTTGGTGTGTCACGATGCAGGGTCTTGGCCCAGCCCCTTAATCACACACACAGAGACGGTAATCAGCTAACTATTTATTGAATAATAAGAAACAGGTGAAAAGGTAAATTGTCCATAAAAAGTATCGAAAAGTTCAATCCAAAAGGTAAAGAGTCCATAAGTAAAATCCAAAGGCAAACGTGACAAAGGCTCCGCAAAACTATGCGGATCAAGGACTTGGTCCGTGGCAAAGAACAAGGCAAAGTTCATGAACAAACCCAAGAAACTTCTTGGCAAGGCTTGAGCCGGCAACTTGGTTCTGTGGAACTCCTCTCGCTTCACTCCTCTTAGAATAGAAGTGGCCGAGCTACTGAGGATCCTTTCCCACGGATCCTATACTTAATCCCCTTGGCGAGGCCCCCGACGCTCTAGGCTTCTGCGCCAATCTGTGCTACGGGATCTAGTGCCTCTCTGGCGCTCTAGGCTACGGTGCCAATCCCTCCTGCTGGACTCAATGCTCCGTCTCCTATCAAAGCTCCGTCCTTGCCTCCCAGCACCTGCGTCGCTATCTTCATGAGAGCCGAACTCCCTTTCATCTTCCATGGGCTCATCCTCCACTGTTTCCCTGATCCTTTCCTGTGACCCGTAACCACATGGTTTCTCATAATGATCAGAATCATCACTCTCAGGGTCAGCCTGAACTTCCCAGCTAGCATAGCCGTCAGGCCATTCATCATCCCAGGCCAGGCTCTCTGTGGGAGAGGAAGGCCCAGCTAACTCATCAGCCCCTTCCTCCATGTCGTCATCAATTGCAGCGGGCCCTAATGCAAGTGGGACCCCCGGTGCTGCCCCCTGCCCCCCCAGGCACGAAAGGGAACTGGGTTGCTACAGGGTGGCTATAAAATTGTTTTAAAAAGTGGAGAGAACAACATATGAGGTTGTATGTAAATATATATCTGTATGGCCCTTTGTATCCATGGATTCTCCAACTCTGAATTCAACAACAACAACGAGAATTAGAATACTTTATTTATATACCTCTCCATCTCCTCAAAGGGACTCAGGGTGGTTTACATACAAAAGAGCAACATGGCAAACACTCATTGCCAAAATGAACAAACATCAAACAACAATAAATCAACTGGAGTCACAGCAGCCTGGTAGAGGGTGATGGTGAAGCCCTTCTGGGCCTGTTGGTACCGTGGCAGCCTAGAGGAGGGCAATGGTGAGGCTCTTCTGCGTCTGTTGCTTCTGTGTCAGCCTTGGTGGGGGGTGGGGGTGATGACGAGTCCCTCCTGGGCCTGTTGGTACCATGGCAGCCTAGAGGAGGGCGATGGCGAGGCTCTTCTGCGCCTGTTGCTGCCATGCTGGCCTTGAGGAGGGAGATGGCGAGGCCCTCCTGGGCCTGTTTCTGCTGTGCTAGCCTTAGCACCTCCTTTCAATGCCTCCTTGAAGGCAACCATAAGGCTGATGTGCCCCTCCTTGAGTTTAGAACACCTGCTTTAAATGATAACTCCTGGGCAGTAGTTGATAGGGAGACAGCTTTTGTCTACTGTTACTGGGACACTTGCATTTGGATTGAGGGAATAGCCCATATCTATCTTGTTTAAAACACCTGAAACACATTTGTATTGGCAACATGAAAAACAAGAACAAAGCATTGTGTTATTTCCTAATAACAATGGTTGAGCCACTCTCTGTCTTGTGGTGCACACCATACAGAGAGTTGAATTCCATACACAGGGGCAAAATATATCTGGCAAGCCATGACCACTTTTCAGAAGCAACTATTGCAGTTGTCCCCATGAAGCAACTGCCATGCTAATATAGGCCCTAACTGATATTCCAATAAGAGGGAAAGTACATCCCTTCAGATGTTTTCAAATCCAGATCCTACTATTTTTTAACAGGTTATTAACAGAGGCTACGTACAGGGAGAGGACCACTCCAGTGGCTGCCGGTCTGCTTCCATGCTAAATACAAAGTGCTTGTTATCTATAAAGCCCTAAATGGTTCAGGTCCAGGCTATCTGACAAACCGCATTACCTCACGTGCTGCAGTCAGGAGAGGAGGTCCTGCTCTCAGTCCCACCGCCATCTCCAGAGTGGCTGGTATGGATCAGAGAACGGGCCTTCTCCGTGATCGCTCCCTACCTCTGGAACGCCCTCCACAAAGAAATAAAAACAGCCCCTCCCTCCTCTCATTTAAAAACCGCTGAAAATGCACATGTGCAGTTTAGCCTATGGAGAGGAGTAGGACTAGGACATCGTAATGACCACTTTACAGGGACGTTGGCAATTTTACCTTGTCTCTGCAGGCTGCTATAAATAATGGTAAATTATTTTCTTACAATATGCATTTTAGTAGTGTTGGTTCTTACAGAGTTATGGTATTCTGGGGTCAGAAGTCTTTTATTTAAACACAACCCACACAGGAAATTCATGAAAAGGTACTAAATGAAGCCCTGTGTGCTCTGATATATATCATCATCGGTTTAACCTGTGCACTGGGAATGTGGCACAGCTGGCTAAGTGTCAGCTGCATAAGATCTCTCTGACCAGTAGGTCATGAGTTTGAGGCTTGCCCGGGTCGAGGAGGGTTCTCGACCTTAAGTGTAGCCTGCTGCCAACCTTTGCAGCCCGAAAGACAGTTACATTTGTCAAGTAGGAGATAAATGTACCACATTAAGTGGGGAGGCAAATTTAGACTGATTTATGAGGCCATAAAAGAATCGCTGAGGAATGTGGAAGAACAACAAAGCGATGCTGGAAGGAAACGCTGAGAGTGATGAGGAACACGTCAGCTCCCCCTGGTGGCCAGAAAGTTTGCCTCTGTTTTTTTAAAAATGTCAAAATGTATGTACTGTTCTGTATTGTGATAAATGTCACATGTTTATATGTCATATGTTGAACTGAAGGGATTGTCTGCAAGTATGTGTTCTGTAATCCACTCTTGAGTCCCCTTCGGGGTGAGAAGAGCGGAATATAAATAAAGTAAATAAATAAATAAATAAGATCTGGAGAACTTTAACTTTGCATAACTGTTTGAATTGGAAGTGGCTTTGATTAGCCATTGCTATTATCCATGGATTCATATATCCACACAGTCCAGGAAGTTAACTTCCATGGATGCAGGTCTTGTACTGTATGCTTATTGCTTAATGACACTTTTGGCTTTGTGAAATGAACTTACAATGGAATTTTTAAAAAACGTAGCACTATATTGCACAGGCCTAGTTTTCGGCTTTAAATGCTTAGGCCTGTACATCTCTTAATCAGGAATTTCTCCCTGTTTTTCTCTGCCAAGACTAAGAGTATCCTTATATCAGTATTATAATGTCTGTGCTGAGGTCTTCAAGCCAAAGTAATGTTAAAAATCTCTGTGCACTTTTTTTCGGTATCAAGCTGTCGCATATATTTTCACATATGTATTTTAATGAAAACAATACGTATTATCTATGAAATGTAATGAAAGCAAGAACAGGGAATGTTCTATCTCTTTAAGCTGACATCATAATAGAACTATAAAAAGCTACCTTTTTATTCCAACTCTTTAAACAGTGATCATGCTGGCGATGATGTTGGGGGATTTCTGGGAGTCAGTCCCCTAAAGTAACTTTTTAAAGAACGGCTACTCCTTGGCACCTACACAGAGTAGCTGTTCGGAATGAAGAAACATGTCTGTGGGAACTGTACTGGAAACATGACAAATGAAACAAAATGAAATGTGATGACTGCTGGTTTGGGACTCACCTCTGCAAGGAAGAAACAGGTTTTATAGCCTCACATGCTGCGTACAGGATGTGGTTTCAGTTCCACCATTCCAACCTCTAACTTTTTGGATGCTATACTTGGCTTTTGCTCCCCAAAGCTCTCCTTGCCAGCGGCGGTTTCCGAGACAAGACTGTAAAGTAGCTAACGTTCTCTTTAGAAAATCAGCAGCTTGGTCCCCTGCAGCTTGCATTTGCATATGCATCTGGCCCTTACGAGGGAGGCTTAATGACGGCACAGCGTGGCACAGTGTCATTTGGGAAGAAGATTTCAAAGCTGTTTTGGCTCTTATGCTAACATTTGGGAATTCTGATTGCACTGAAACACCAGTCTCGAAGTTATAGGCGAAGTCTGAGCCAGGCAGAGGAGGGAGTCAACCAAAACCATAGCCTTTGTAGAGGCCATTAGTTTTCCAACATTGGATGCTCTGGGTCCTCTAAAATTCCTTCTTGCTCATAAAATGACAATTTAAAGTTTTATTGTAGAAACGAACAATAGCTTAATTCTCAGCCATGAGGTATTTTCTGAATTGTAAATGGTGCAGTTTGGAAACTACAATGACCATTTCTGCTATGCAAGAATTAAAAAGAGAGAATGCAGAAGGTTCTGCTCTGTGCCTGTTCCTATGTTAGTACATGCATGATGTGAAGCCATAGGTTGTAAAGCCAAATTGTGTTTCTTTTTTACACCCAAACCTCTCAGTTCACAGTCTGTATGCAAGGAGGTATCAAGTAAAGATTTAATCCCATGATGCTAGTTTATGAAACATTGTGCTAACTGTATATCATGGATTCTTGAACTTCCCAATTTTTGGGAAACCCAGGCCCGGATCACCCATAAGGCCACACTAGGCCACGGCCTAGGGGTGCAGCCGAGGGGGGGGGGGCAGATCTGGCCCTCCCAATTTTTTAAAAAAGTCGACCTTCGGGCGCTTCTGCGCCTGCGCACCATTCACGTCCGCCCCCGCGCCCCCCTTTCTGCACTCCTCTTTGGCTCCTCCCTCCCTCCTCAGGCCACACTAAGACTCCCAGAGGCTGCAGCGACAGCTGCGCAGCCCCCATCCACACAGCGCTGCACACCTCACGAGACGAGTATCAGCATGGCTTGAGGAGGGAGGGAAGAGAAGGAAGGAAGCCTCACCCCCGGGGGCGGAGCTTCCCTTCCTCCTCGCGACGAACCCAGCTTCCTTGACTCAAGGAAGCCGGGCACGTGGCGAGGAGGAGGAGGAAGGAAGGGAATGCTTGCCCCCGGGGACGGGGCTTCCTTTCCTCCTCCTCCTCCTCCGCGCGATGCGTCCGGCTTCCTTGACTCAGGGAAAGAGGGTGTGCTGCGAGGAGGTGTGTGTGTGTGTGTGGGGGGTTCGGTAGAGGTTGGTTTGGGGGCGTAATTCCAAAGTGTGGCCTAGGGTGCCTAAATTGGTTAATCTGGGCCTGGGGAAACCCCAACATTGAACTAAGGGACCCCCAACTGGGGTCCCTTAGTTCAGTGTTGGGGTTTCTCAAAAATTAGAAAGCATTTTCTGAACATCACCTACTGGCTGTTTTAGACTTTTACACAAATCTGTTTTGCAGTGTTTACAAGTAGACTGCAGAAAATGCTTCAGCTGTACTTCATAAAAAAGAAAATCACTCTGTTTAGCCAGCCTTGCAAATGGTGATTTATTATCAGCAAATGTAAACTGCTAAGCTGCTGAACTTGCTGACCAAAAGGTTGGCGGTTCGAATCCGGGAGCGGGGTAAGCTCTTGCTGTTAGGCCCAGCTTCTGCCAACCTAGCAGTTCGAAAACATGCACACGAGTAGATCAAAAGGTACTGCTTCTGTGGAAATGTAATGGTGCTCCATGCAGTCATGCTGGCCACATGACCTTGGAGGTGTCTAGGTGTCTCTTCAGTTTAGAAATGTCAGGAGAAACCTTTACCTTTTTACTAGGGTAATGTAAAAATTTATTGAGCTGAAAGGAGTCCTGAGTAGAAATGTTTAAGAAACCCTCATATATATTACATCTAACATTTTTTAAAGTGGGAAACAACAGCTATGGCTGCTACTTAACTTTGGTATCTGTTTCATGAAAAGAGAAGTCAACATCTGAATCTATGATAGCAAGTACTGAGCAATGGGAAAATAATAAAACTGGCAAGCAACTCTAAACCATGCTTTGCCTGTTAGGTGCATGGAAATATTAGTTTGCTTTGACCTTAAACCCACTGGGAAAGGTGCAGTTTTCCCCAATCTCGCCTTTCTTTGGAGTTAACTGCCGCAAACTACTTGAAACCCAGTTTATTGCAGTGAATGTACACAAAGAAAAAAGAGGGAAGTAGTAGGAGAAAACAGAAACCAAGGCATGTAAAAAGCAGTTGAAAAGGGGAAACAAGAAAAGATTAAATTAGGACCAAATCAGGACAGTCGGAGTATATGAAATGAGCAGAAAGGGATTCCATGGTTATAGTAGTTTGAGCAACCTTTTGTATAGTAGGTTCCTGCCTGGATCTTTAGCAAAATAGAAAAGTAATCCCCAAGCATAAACAAGAATATCACACACTAAAATCAGTAAGCCAACTTCACAGTTATAACTTTTACATTTACTGGGGCGAGGTGGGGGTATAACATGTGTCGATGTCTACTCAAAAGTGAAGAGATACATTAAGTTCAGTGGAATTTACTCCAGAGCCAGTGGTTGTGGAGTTGTAATATAAAGCAACATAACTCTTCTGACTTTCTTATGAGCCCTTTTACCGGTAACAGTTTTACCACAGTCAATTTAAACCCTTAGAAAAATTACTCAGATTATCTTTTAAAGCAATATAAATGCTTTTAACAGAGTCCTGATTGAGGTGGTAATCTAGTCTGCAAGACAAGAAGTATCTAGACTGCAAGACAAGAAGCTCATGTCATTAAATTAGTCTCTACATTTTTTTAAAAAAGAAATGAACAAGCTCTTTCACAAAACGAGAGGTCAGGAAGAAGTCTAGGCTTCTTTGTTCCGGTCATCTATTTGTGTGTGATGGGACATTCAGTTGTGTGAGCAGTCTGCAGTGCTGCAGCCCAGACACATGTTTCCCTCCTGAATAAAAATTAAACCTGTCATGCTAGCTAGGCATCTTTGTTAGCTGCTTGGCAGAAGTAGTTGTCCCTAAATTCTCTGTTTCTGTTGTTTTCACTACACAATTTGATATTTCTGTTCTTTCCCAACCTGGCTTCCTTTTCCCTCCATTATATTACACCAGGTCTTCTTGTATTGTCATTAAGCAGACACACTATCGAATTTTCCTGCTTATTTGTGATCTCAGATTGGTTTGCTTTGGATCAGGTTGTTCCACTCTAGAACTGAATTGGGCAAATTTGCACCTGGAGTTGGTGAAAATCAGTCCAAATCATTCAGATTAACTTATTTATTCTGGGATTTGGCTTAATCTGTGTCTAAATAGCTAAAATAATGCAAAATAGAATAATGGGCCAGATGGGGAGCACACCTGCTACATCTAGCTGTTACTTTGCAATAGTGAAACATGGGATTTACTCTGGAATTTCCAAAGGTGTGGATAGCTGTATGAGGCTGGAGCCAGTCTGATCTGCTGTTGACACCATCACTAGTTCCACTGTTGCATCACCACCAGCAAGTTACAGGTGATATCACATTTCCGAAGAGTTCCCTCAAGGTGCTGAACCATGTGACCAAAAGCATGATGTTTCAAGCAAGCCTCTAGGAGAGAGCTGCTTGCTTTTGATGACACAGTGGCCCCAATGAGCCACTGTGGCCAAAGGGCTCCTGGAGTTGTGTCATAGTAGCTCCTGATTCCTTTAAGTCAGACGCTGAGGCTGCAATTTGTATGTTTTTAATTGTTAAATTGTTATTATATGTGTTTTTTCTGGGGGGGGGGAGGGTTTGACTTGTTGCTGTGTTGTATTGAGGGCAGAGACTGCCTGTGTAAACCGCCCCGAGTCGCCTTCGGGCTGAGAGGGGCGGTATACAAACATGACAAATAAATAAATAATAAATTAATAAATAAATTTTCTAATAAGTGTAGCCACCACCCCACAGCACACCCCTAAATCCACAGCTCCGGGGGTTCTAGGGGCACGGAGCCCATATGACCTTTACCCTAAAAGCCCAGTTCCAGGTGACTTCCAACATGAACTCACTAAGTTCCACCAAGCACATATACATGCCTCAGGGTAAAGGTCATCATTTCATCTAGAAAGGGATGTAATCTTTTTCTGTGATTTTCACAATAAACCCAAGGAAGAGCCATGAGGATTTCACAATACCTAGCTAGATCTTCTCCTCAAGAACCCATTGAAGGTCCAACATTCATTCAAGCCTTGCAGACCCACTGTTAAGTCGGGCAAGACCCATTGTTCCATTCTGGACAGGTGAGATTGGGGCCATTAGTACCCATTAGCCCAAACCTACGCATATTCTTTCCTTTCCCACACCCATGAGAGGTGGATCAAGCAACAGCCACAAAACTTCAACTTGAGCAATGACAGTTTATTAAAATTCCCACCAAACCCAGAAACCAATCTGAAACAGTGGCAGACGACACATCTCAGACAACCAGTGCATGGATCCTATCCATCCCTGGGCTGAGCTAATCAGCACTCAGGGTGGCAAAAGTCCATTGTTTTGAACTGCTGTCAAATTTCTTTAAATGGTTCTGTATGTTTTCAGTGTTTTATATCAGTCATTACAGTGCAGATTCTGCTGGCATCCGAACTGTTCCTTTTGCCTTCAAAACATCCGAATCTTATTCAATCTTTGGAGCTTGGCACGCTGGGCCCAAAACCTGTGGTTCTTGTGGAAGCCAAAATCACTTAACAATAGGAATATTTAAATAAGATATATGACTTATCTTATTTACCTCCATCAAACCCAAGATGGAGGTGGAAACAAGGAAATAACCGTGAACTGTGAATCCTAATCTTTTACCCAAACTCTGAACCTATCTTGACTTTTCCAAGTTTCCTAACTAGGGCCACCTCTGTTCTGCAAAGTTATTTTCCAAATAACTTCTTGCTAAAACCTAGGGGGATAAATCTGTCTTTCTGGGAAGCTCCCAAACTGAAACTTGGCCAGCTCAAGCCTCTCAGAAGGATCTGTAAATTTCATTCAGTTTTGCCAAGAAGTAAGGTATCACCAATCTTCCTTAACAAAAAGAAAAATCATGATTTAAAGGTCTGTAACGCAAACCCCCTTGGCTACAGGTATTTTTCTGAAATTTGGCAGATGTCGTTTTGTCATCTCTTTGTGTGGGTTGCTATACCTGTAGCTTCTATTCATTTCTGACAGGCATGAAAATGTATCTATTCATTTCTATTTAGATACAGAAGCATTTGGATTTCCAAATCAAAATTCAGATTTTGAACCATGCTTCATATCTTTTTGGTGGCTAAAAGACGTGCACTGCAATTGTGGAAAGAAAAATAGGTGCTCATGACAGGGGGAGGGCCTAGTAGGGTGCTTAAGGGATTGGTGTACAGTGTTCCCTCGCTACTTTGAAGTTCGCTTATTGCGGACTCGCTGTTTCGTGGATTAAAAAAAATTAAAATACATATCATGCTATTTTTACTGTTTTGTGAGGTTTTGCCACCACCGCTGCTTTCCAAGGCGCTTTCCCTCCTCAGTCCTCCCTCCCTCCAGCGTTGAAGGGCCTTTCCTTTCCTTCACTTTATTTTAAGTTTATAAAGACTTAAAATAGTGTATACCTACTAAAATAATATATAAATATTAAAATAAATAGAGCATCCCTACAACACGGTTTTTCACTCACTGCGGGAGGTCCTGGAACCTAACCCCAGCAATAAGTGAGGGAACACTGTAATACATTATTTGTATATGGGGTCATTATGTTTTAATATGTGTAATGGTTTTAAATTGTATTTATATGTCTATTGTTTCTAGTGATTTTATGTTATGTTTTATATGATTTGTATGATGAGGCATTCCATTTTTGCCTAAATGTATGTTGTACCCCGCTCTGAGTCCCCTGAGGGGTAAGAAGGGCAGGATAGAAATGAAGCAAATAAATAAATAATACGTAATACTTATACTCAACAGAGCACTTTATTATGCTTTACCATTTAAATAAGTGACATACAGACATCTGGCATAGTGTCTACTCTTTATAAAGTCTTTATATTTCTATCAAATTCCAACCTTTCACCTTTGCCCTTTATCTGGCTGGAAGCTTTTTAGTAGCACCAGTATTTGAAGGTTGGTGACAGAGGGCTGGGGAAACACAGAGAAAAACAGAGATTGCAATTAGTCTTCAGTAGACAGTGCAATATTGCTTGATTTGGCAATGGGCAAAAATAATCCCATAGTATTTATTTTTTTATTTATTTACAGTATTTATATCCCGCCCTTCTCACTCTGAAGGGGACTCAGAGCGGCCGCACAAAAGGCAACAATTGGATGCCATAAAACATTAAACAGACATATAGTAAAATAAACAGACACATTAAAATGTAAGATTAAAACGTACAAGAACATTAAAACCTATGATTAGCAAGAACCACATAATCCAACATCTTAGTCAAAAAGCCGTTCCAGTCATGATTGCACATATTCCATCTTCCCTTATTGTATTGCTTTGCAATCCCAAGGCTTGATCCCACATACATGTCTTTAGTTTCTTTCTGAAGGTTAGGAGGGAAGGAGCTGATCTTGCTGAAACAGGCAAAGTAAATAGCAGTTGCCTCCAGAATCCCTTACCAGGCATGCATGAACCACAACATAGAAAGAAAAAGGAGAAGCCAATAAATCTACTTGACTAAGTATTGTAAGACCTGTTTATTTGGGGATTCCATATCCATGGTTTCACTTAACTCACACTTCAAAAATTGCTCCCACCAGAAGAGCTTGTGGGATTCTCAAGGTCCTCCAGTGTGGTTCTATGGTATGTTTCAGTCCCAAGCACAGTCAAAGTATAGGGTTCACTAATATCAATGGTTTCAAGTTTCCACAGGACTTATTGAAATATATCTCTGCAGGAGTTGTGTGTTAAAAAAAGTTACAGGAGTTGTGTGTTAAAAAAAGCATAGTTCTACACTGGGTTTGGCCACTAAAATGGAAATTATAAAAAGTGGAGGTTGGTAAAGTAAGAAGTCATCCCAGGATACATTTTTGAAGAAAGATCTCTAGAAATATTTTTCTTTACATGTGCAAAGTTTTAGTGACCTGAATGATACATTTCCTATGTAAACATTGTTTTGAATTTAAAACTTTGCTGAAACATGTTGAACTGCTATTTTTTGTTTGGAGCCTATTTCAATTCTTCCTACAATACAGTTTCTGTTAAAGTAATCTCTAGGAACATATATTTGGTTATTTAAGGTATACCTGTATTGATACTTAGTACCTCATCAGACACAGGATCCCTCCCCCTTTTAAGGACGGGAGTCCTGTGAAGCCCATCATAAGACACAAAACTACTTTTGACCGTTCCTCATGGAACTCGGTGTTAATATGTGTTCAACGTGTGTAGAAACTGAGGTTTTAGGAGTCGGGTAGCAATAATCTTTAGAGCTCTTGATTCCTGCAGAAACGGCTATTTACACTTAGGATGGGAGCTGTCAGATTCCCCCGCGTTAGATCATTTTAGTGACATTTAAGAATGGGTGTTCCTGTGGGCACTCTTGAAATTAGCTTCAATACTTCTCTTCTCTGATAATCTCCAGGGTGAGATGAACTACATCCAAGAGTATTGAGGGAACTAGCAGAAGCAATTTCAGAAACACTGGCAATTCTTTCAGAATTCTTGGAGAACAGGAGAAGTCCTAGCAGACTGGAGGAGAACAAATGTCCCTATTTTCAAGAAGGGAAAAAAGAGGACCCAAACACTTACTGTCTAGTCAGGCTGGCATCAATACCAGGAACGATTCCTGAGCAGACCATTAAGGAGGCAGCCTGAAGTCACTTAGAAAGGAATGCTGTGATTACTAAAAGTCAACATGGATTTCTCAAAAACAAGACTAATCTTATCTCTTTTTTCGATATAGTTACAAACTTGGTAGGTGCAGGGAATGCTGTAGATGTAGCATATCTTGATTTCAGTAAGGCCTTCAACAAAGTCCCCATGACCTTCTTGCAAGCAAATTAGTCAAATGTAGTCTAGGCAGTACGACTATTACACTCTCTACGTCTTTGAAGACTGCCCGGAAGCTGCAATTAGTCCAGCGCGCAGCAGCCAGACTACTAACGGGAGCGGGGTACAGGGAGTGCACAACTCTCCTGTTGCACCAGCTCCACTGGCTGCCAATTAGTTTCCGGGCACAATTCAAAGTGCTGGTGTTGACCTACAAAACCCTATACGGTTCTGGCCCATTTTACCTGTCCAAACGTATTCTCCCCTATGAACCGTAAAGAGTGCTAAGATCATCTGGAGAGGCCCTGCTCTCGGTCCCACCACCTTTGCAGGCGCGTCTGATGGGGACGAGGGACAGGGTCTTTTCTGTGGTGGCCCCCCGGCTGTGGAATTCCCTCCCAAATGGAATTAGATCCGCCCCCTCCCTCCTGACCTTTAGGAAGCGGGTGAAAACGTGTCTGTGCAATGAGGCCTTCGGAGAATGAAGATGGAGATCGCAAAGCGACTGAAGTCACCAACCACTTAATACGGACTGAATATATGGATTAAGTTGGTCTTGATTTTACTTTGGTGAAAGACTTTTTAAATGTATTTATTGTATTGTATTTTATTGTAAATTTTATTATAAATTCATGATGTTTTTAGATTTTAAATGTTAGCATTGAATACTTGCTGTTTGCCGGTCTGAGTCCCTCTTCGGAAGTGAGAAGCCCAGGGTATAAAAGTTTTAAATAAATAAATAAATAAATAAATATTAGGTGGATATGTAATTGGTTAAATGACCAAACCTACACACTTTGAACACATTTTAACACCGAGTTCCATGAGGAACGGTCAAAAGTAGTTTTGTGTCATATGATGGGCTTCACGGGAGAAGTAAGCTTCCATCTTGGAAGCAGTGCATTTGGATCATCCTCCTCTCCTAAAGGGCCTGGTCTAGGGGATGCTGGGAGCTGTAGTCTGGAAGAGAGAGTGCATATTCTATTGTGGGTGGGGGGGGGGTTGCCAGGGGAGTCATTTTTGTGCATATGCTGTAGCATCTTTTTGCTTTTTTGGCTTTGTAAGTAACCTCTGCTGTGTTTTTCAGTGTTTTTATGAGTGGCGGTCATTCATGGGCTTGATAGGTGTATTGTGTCCAAATTTGGTGTCAATTTGTTGAGTGGTTTTTGAGTTATGTTAATCCCACAAACTAACACTACATTTTTATTTATATAGATTTGTTTTAAAAAGGGTTTTCTTCTTTTTTCTCTTCCCCTCTTTTCTCCTTTCTGACAAGATTTTTGCCCAATGAAAAATTAATGGGAAGATGAAAAACATTTGAACTTGAATTGAACTGGGTAATCAGCCTCTTGATCAATTTGAGCCAAATTGGTTTGGTTTCTAATCAGAGTCATACAGTTCTTGTGGTCAGTGCACTCCCCTACTGCACACAATATTCAGCAGTAATCATGATCTAGTGAAGTTCGGAGAGCAGTGTATAGGGAAAACTGGACAGGTGGGTTTGCATATATCTTTGAGTGGTGCATGCCTGAGTAACAGAACCTTCCTGTGTTTATGCAAAAATATGGCCAGAGCAATGAATCATGGAAATAGATTGGGACTATATACCATAAAGCTAGTTATGGTTTCACTTCCATTAGGAATTGTGTTTTCATGTTCCAGAGGCTTGTCACATATAAACAGGCAGGAATCACACACACACACACATCTTAGTAGGAAAACCATATGTGGTTTATTAATTAAAATTGTAAATGGTTGTGGAAATGAGAGTAGCAGAGCTGGAAATAAAAGTCGTTTTTTAAGAGAAACATCGTCTGTAAAATTCTTCACATTGACTGAGCCTCATTCAACAGGATGCACCCTCTTCAGGGTGAGAGGAAGTTCAATTTCCATATAGCTTAAATCCTGATCTCCTTTGAGCATGAACTGCCAATTTTGTAAATTATGTGTGGTTTTAGTGATGATGTCTACTGTCTTTTAATGACTGAGGTGCGAACATCACGGTTTGCACCAGGGACCTCAGATTAACTTCAACCATTTACCCACAATTCAAAGCAAACTATATTGCAAAGCTGTCACCTAACCAATAACCGAGTTCTCAGAGTTTTATTTGTTCTATCAATCTATGTAACTCAGGGTTATTAATTTTTCCAGCATACATCTTTTCTGTTTCTCCCCTTCTTCAAGGTCTGCATTTTTCATACTCAAATTTCCATTTCCCTTTGGACAGTACTAAATTTATAGAATATGTTTTTTATACATTAATTTTTTTTCTTTACTGTCATTTTCCATTCTCTTATTTTGTTTTATACAAAAGTGCAAGTTGCTTTAGCCGCTGATCTGGCAGAATATCAAGGATGTGAATAAGCCAACAACCTTAAAGCTGTTTTTTCCAGTATTGAAGAGTCACATGCAAGTTTTGTTCATCAAGAAATAAAATATTATCAGTGTGAACTGAAACTGTGTGTAAAGCTCTATCCAGACTAACCCTATGATTAAATAGATTTTAGTGATACTTAAGTAAATATGATGTAAAGTTGGCAAAGTAAAGTTTGAAAAAGATGAGGCCATCAAGGGCTGCTGTGCTTTTGTGATGTGATTTTACATGCTTTTATGGTTTAAACCTGGATTGTTTTAATATTAATGTTATTTAATACTGTTTAAATATTTGTATATTCAAAGTTGTACTGAAAAAAGTGGGATAGAATAATCATCATCATCAGTTTATTCTTTGTTAATCGCCCTCCATCCAAGATGCTCCGGGCCATTTACATAAAAGGATAAAAACATAATAATAATAATAATAGATAGAAAATATCTGAAGTTCAGATTTGTAAATTAATATTGTGTTATTCATTCTGTTGCCCAAATTGTGAAAATGGATGCAAAACTTGTTTTTTGAGATTGTCTTGAGTTTGGCCCTAGACTTTAGATTTCAGGGCACATCATCTTGGAAGCTAAGCAGGGTTGGACCTGATTAATACTTTAAAAGGAGACTGCCAGGTGTGATAGGCTGTATTTAGAGGAAGCTAATACCACTGAGTATTCATTGGGTAAGAAATCCAAATTAAATTCCTGGTATCACCATAAGATAGCAAGCAACTTCAGGGCATACTGATAGAGAACATGCTTAGCCAAGTGTTTGGTGGCAGCAATGTCAGCATAAGAGTCAATAAACTGAAACTCGATCCAGACAAGTTAGAGGAACTCTTACTGTGAGGCTTTTCAGGCTAATAGTGATCAACAATTAGGGTTTGCTCATCCCTAAAGTAGTGATTCCAAAGCTAGAGCTTCCAGATATTCTTGGATATAACTCTCAGAAAGTGACTTTGACTTTTGGAAGCTGGAATACATCAATATGACAGGACCAAGATTGGGAACTACCACTCTGAAGGATATTATTTATCATTGTGTGTGTGTGTAGTCATTTAGAAACCTAAATGATGTCACATTTTACTAGATTGGGCTCATATGTCTGATACTTAGATAGAACGTTTCATTTTGATCATTGTGATTCATTATGTCTGGATCTGACATTGAAGATGTTACAAAATATGGCAGCTTGAACTAACCTGATCATTTTTGCCAGTATCGCTATGATACTCCTTTCTGCCGAATTCCAAAAAGGCTCTTTCTGTACTAAATCAGTGTCTGACAGCTGTAATTGACTGGAGAGGGTAAACAAAAATATTAGAGAGCCAATGCTGCTGCCAACTTCATAATCCTTACTGTATTTTTCATTTTAAAACACTCAAAGGGTATGATTAAACAGTACCTTAAAACAACAGTTTCTAAACTTTGTTTCATGGAAGCCAAGGGTTCCACAAAAGGATCGTACAGGTTCCATGAAAAATCATAAAAATCTTTTTTAAAACTTTTTTTTAAAGCTTTAAGAATTCATTTTTAGACTTTTCTTACAAAGAATTGGAAGGTATTCTAAGAAAATTGTAAAACAATTCTAAAAATCTTTGAAGGTTTTTAAAAAAATCAAACTTTTGTTGTTGATACTAAAATTAGTGTGCGCCTTACAATCAATAGCATATTAAAATTGAAGAAATATGGAATTATGAAAGAGGAAGGAGTCACATCAAAAGGTTTCCTGAGACCCACTGAAAAACTGGAAGTATGGATGAGCATATGTGTATATCACATTTGGGGTCCTGTGAAGGGGCCCTACAAATGAGGGCAGATTCTGATAGATCTGGCTTCTTCACATGGGTGGAGAAGTTCTGAAAGTACTCATTTGAATCTAGGAAAAGGATTGACGAGAAAACAACTAATTGACGAGAATTAATTTGGTTTATTTTACGATAAAACTATACCAAGGTTTACACATTAGTCCATAAGACTGATGAAAAGATTGTGGATTTGTTTTTGCTTTAGTAAATCATGTGAGAGACATTGAAACTGACAAAGTAATCTTTCCAGTGAGGGATTACATAGATCTTATACTGCTGGTTTTTAGTATCTATTTATTCAGTCACATTGATAGTGCACACCTTCCAACTGACCCTGTTTGTCAGTGAAATTCCCAGTTAATCTTCTGGTATCCCACTTTTCAACTGCTTCTAAAAAGTCCCAGTTTCTTTCTCTTCCTCTCTCTTCCCACATTTGCCCTCATCTTATTAATCCTGATTAAAATAGTGCAAACTGAGTTCAAAATGCCAAAGTAGTTTACACTTTGTCAACTCAGTTGGGGTAGAAGAGAGGCTGCGGTGGAATCATGCTCTTTCCAATAGACTAACCACCTCATCAGATGGGACTTGGGAAACATCCTTGGATGCTTTTCAGCCAGTCCAGCGAGGGATGGGCACACTGTGGAGGCCCCACCCACAAGTGAAGTGGAAGCATCATACAGCACTTCCCTCCCAACATGGGAACCTGCCCCGGATCTTCTCTGCAAGGGCTATGTTTCCCACATGTAATGGTGGAAGGATTGCCATGAGGGGAGCAGCACGTGGGCCAACAGATTCACCACACTGCCTCTCTCTTCCATAGCGAAACCTTTGTGATAAGGTAGTCAGGCAAATCCAAACTGCCAATAATTAGAGCTAGGGTTGTACTAAACAACAAAACACACTGACAAAAGATTCTTATCAAATATATATATACTATGAAAGAATAATGCATGGAAAACTGCGGTTGCCATTAGACATCATCAATAAACATTAAGCATTAAATAAGGATCAAACCGAGCGCACATACTCTATCCTGCTAGGGTTGACGTAAGAGTCCCACCAATCCAGAGTTTGTATGTAATAAGCGCAGTGAGCCTCTCGGCAGGGTAAAGTCCATACACAGAGTTCAAAAGATCCAAGCAGCACAAATATAAGCCGAATTTAAACCTCTGGCGCTAGGTGTAGATCCAAAATGTTTCATGGAATCCAGACTGCCTCAGCCTCCCCTAGCATGTCTTTTCTTCCTAATAGTTCCCATTTTAAGCTCTCTCTAAGCTTAGCCACATGTGCTTTTATTTTGAACTGTGAAACATTGGAGAATAGGGTGATTTTCATTAGGGTTGCAAACTATTACATTTGGCTGGTACAGATGTGTGACAATGTTGTTTGGTTTGTGTTTTTGGTTGTTGTTAAGAACTTTTCAAAAATCAGCGTATTTCTCATTAATCATTCCAATATGGATTCAAAAGTGGCCTACAGTATCAATTAAAACAAAATAGCTATAATAATATGTGGTACAGAAATTTTTAAAAGATCATTACACAGCCAATGTAGTTAAAAACTCATTTTAAAATAATTAAAGACAGTTGTAGAGTAGCAGACTCATATGAGACTGAACAAAAAGATGAAAAAAGTACAACTGACAAATTTATCTATATTTAATTAAACTCCAGCCGGTGACTTTGGGTAAGTCACATACTCTCAGCCTCAGAAAACCACATCATTCTAAGTTGGAAATGACTTCAAGGCTCACAACAAAATTTGCAGGACTCTTTCACATGCTCACTGATGGTGTTGCTAATGCTGATCTGTAGATGAGGAACAAACTTAAACAATCTTACACTGAAGATACAGATGTTGACTACATCAGTGAGCAGAATGCAAAGTTCAGTGGGAAAGCTGAGAAATATACTGTCAAAACCATTGATTCAGAAGGTGACATCATTTGAATGAACCTTCTTAAGGACACTCCTTTTTAGTAGTTCGATGGATTTCCATTAAAAGGCTAATCCTACCCACAAAAGTCCTTCTGTCTTATCTTGTTGGGTCTCCCCACTCACATCATTGGTCACCTGTGACAGCAAGACATGTTCCATTGATCCTATGTGTAACATTTCCAGGGAACTAGAGAGGCTGCTGTGGGAAGGAAAGGGCAAGAAAGTTAGATCTTGCTGGAAGGGGTTACGTGGACCTCTGTTGAATATAGTAAACAGCTTCCTTGAGCAAGGAGTTTTTCCAGAGAGTTTAAAAGAGGCGATGGTAAGCCCGCTGCTGAAGAAACCGGGTCTAGATGGCTCGGTCCCCTCCAATTACCACCCAGTTTTGAATTTACCATTCCTGGGCAAGGTAATTGAGAGGCCAGCAGCGGGACAGCGGCACACCAGTCCTCCAGCGTTTGCACTGGCTTCCCATCGAGTACTGGATTGCCTTCAAAGTTCTGGTGTTAACCTTTAAGGCCTTGCATGGTCTGGGGCCAGTGTATCTGAAGGACCGCCTCTCCCTGCACATTCCTCAGAGACCACTACGGTCCATGGACCAAAACCTATTGGAGGTTCCATCACTCATGATTTGCCAATTGTCATCGACTCGGCTGCGCACCTTTTCTGTAGTAGCGCCTACCCTGTGGAACGCCCTCCCGGCAGAGGCACGAGCAATAACGGAGTTACAGGCCTTCAGGAGGGCCTGTAAAACCACCGTGTTCCGCTAGGCATTTAATCTCCAAGGTTGTGCTTTCCATTCTGGTCCTAATCTGTTTTTATTCTGTTTTTAACTATGTTGTGTTGTGTATTCCTTGTTGTGAACCACCCTGAGCCTTTTTGGGAAGGGTGGTATATAAATCGAAATAATAAATAAGTCCACTTCTACCTATACATTTACACAATTCCTGTACATACCTTACCTTGCTGCTTAGAGTTTTTAATCTATTCAACTCTACAGTATGTGTGTGTTTTTGGAGGTGTATCTTGGTTCTTTTCTCACCCTGCACTTCAGCATTTTGGGAAATTTTATATCTCTAGACAGGTAAAAGAATCATAAAGGATGCATCTGCAGTAACTCAAACCAAACTTTGTTAAGCTAGAGTTCCTAATATTTCCAGACCACAGCTTCTCATACAATACAATGATACTTTTGGAAACACAAGTTTAACTCATAGTTATTAGGGCCAGGAAAATGTATTTTCCTTTGCAGTCCGCTTGCCAGTTCTAAACTTCTTAAGCCACATGTTGCCAATTACATGCTTATAACCTTTTAATTTAACATTAGGCATGTTGAAAGGCATAGCAAGTTCCAAGTAGCAAGGCTGTTTTCGTGTGTTGTTGTATAATGTTGTGCTGTAATATTAATTACATTACAGGAGATTTTTACTTCCATTTCGCTTTCCTGTAATATGCAACACTTTAGCAGGTTGTTGGAGAGAGTAAACCTGACTATAAGTTGATTTGGGGTTTTTTTTTAGTTC
Organism: Anolis apletophallus; assembly: GCA_030556195.1. NCBI lineage: Eukaryota > Metazoa > Chordata > Lepidosauria > Squamata > Anolidae > Anolis > Anolis apletophallus. The sequence goes on from JARBWK010000008.1 coordinate 78,520,260, forward strand.
AATGGTTCTTGCTTTGTACTGCTTTTCCTGCCTTGCTATACTTAATTCTGCCAAGCATCTCTATGCCCCCACACATATTCTTGGCTTTAGTACAGTATAGCCACACATATGGATTCACTTTCTGCTTTAACCAGCCTCCTGAAAGTACTCCATAACTTTAACATGTTTCTTGAGATCATCTGGGCACTAGGAACATCCCTTGTGAATCATACCAAAATAGATTTGAAATCAATCGTGGCTGCTACCTTCCCTGACTGTAGAACAGTGAATAAGTTCTAGATTTTGGGTTAAAATGTAAATTAGTGCCATACCCTATCCCCAACTAGATTGAATCGTTAGAAGAATTCCTTTAAATTCATAATCAAATTCACTGCCCCACTGAAAAGGAAGCTACCAGCTGCTACTGCCTGATGAGTTAGTTTCCTAGAATCACACAGAAGAGACCTCATGGGCCATCCAGTCCAAACCCCTGCCAAAAAGCAGGAAAATTGTATTCAAAGCACCCCTGACAGATGGCCATCCAGCCTCTCTTGAAAAGCCTCCAAAGAAGGAACCTCCACCACACTCCAGGGCAGAGAGTTCCACTGCTGAACGGCTCTCTCAGTCAGGAAGTTCTTCCTAATGTTCAGATGAAATCTCCTTTCTTGTAGATTGAAGCCATTGTTCTGCGTAATAGTCTCCAGGGCAGCAGAAAACAAGCTTGCTACCTCCTCCCCATGACTTCCTCTCACATATTTATACATGGCTATATGTCTCCTCTCAGACTCGCTAACCAAATATCTTCAAGAAATTCACACAAAAGTTATTAAGAGTATGCTCAATTTCAGTACTGTCTCTCCATCCTTCTTTTCTGTCACTCCCACTGTTCTTTCCTGGCCCCATCCATATCTTTGCCTTCCCCAATTCTTCTAATATTTGATAGCTTTAGTCTACTCAGAAATTAAAGTTTTGTCTCTTTTGAAGGAAGTACGAAAGAAGAGAATGCATTTTAATGCATTTTCTTATTTGGTGTAGAGGCTGATCCTACACTGAACCAAAGGGGTCATTGTAGATTAGGATGAGCCCCTTAACAACCAAATACCACACAGGGCTGATCCACAGTAGCACAGGGCAAAACTGTGGAAAGGCTGGTGGGAAGGTAGGAGGGTGGGGTGCAGCTTCCCACCAGCCTTTTTGTGACCACCACCACATCACATTACATTGTACAGCAAATCCTTTTTTTGTAATGCACAACTTGAGGAGTACATTCCATTTGATGGCATGTTATATTCTAGTACAGTAGTTCTCAACCTGTGGGTCCCCAGGTGTTGTGGCCAGAAATCCCAGCCAATTTGCCAGCTGTTAGGATTTCTGGGAGTTGAAGGCCAAAACATCTGGGGACCCACAGGTTGAGAACCACTGCTCTAGTAAGTGCAGGTATTTACATCCAGGATTTTTCATCTTAGAGTAGACCTGTTAAAATAATGTTGCTGGACCTAGTCAAGTCTACTGTAAGTCCCATCAACTTTAGTGTGTCTACGCTAAGTAGAATGAAGTCTTGTTGTTTATTCATTCAGTCGCTTCCGACTCTTTGTGACCTCATGGACCAGCCCATGCCAGAGCTCCCTGTCGGCCGTCACCACCTCCTTCAGAGTTAAAGCCATCCATCCATCTTGCCCTTGGTTGGCCCCTCTTTCTTTTCCCTTCAATTTTCCCCAGCATCATTGTCTTCTCTAAGCTTTCCTGTCTTCTCATTATGTGGCCAAAGTATTTAATCTTTGCCTCTAAAAACCTTCCCTCCAATGAGCAGAGAATTAAGTCTGCATTGAATCTAAACACAATGTAGCAAGTTTGGATGAAGCATTAGCTTAGTTCTATACCCCTCTGCCCTGCCCAGCTACTATTGTTTCAATTTGTGACATTTTTCTCAAACAGAAGTATGAAGAAATCAACCTTTTCTCAGGGACATTAACTTGTTTGAGCCACCACATTACTGGAAGTAATGCCTTAGAAGCGGTGTGCATGAGAAGTCAATGGAAATAATTGCAGGAAAGATCTACACAAAGAGATCAAGTTTGTATGTATTACACACTGGTTTGTAGCAGATGTGGACAGTTTATTTTACTTTTAGTTGAGAAATTTCCATTCCTTTTAACGTCCAAGCATCCAACACATATCCAAAGAGGGCAAGAGGAGGGGAGAACTACACCCTGCACATTTTCCTTCAAAGAAGTACAAATGTGTAAATCTGGGTGGGCCCAGGATTGTTTGCACATCTTTTTCGTGAACAAAGAGAACAAACATTTCAGCTGGAGCATACCACACCCTAATCAAGTAATTTTTTAAAAAAACTTTCATATTTTCCGAGGAAAGAAAACCTCTGGATACTAAAGGACAATTATTACATAGCAACAATTGATATACATTTGGATGAAGCACAGATTCCATTTCCTATTTCTCTTAGATTAATTTTTCTCTCATCTGAAACACGTACCATGTTTTTGAGTCATAAAATTAGCTACCGCCACCATGGCCAGGAAGACTTGACTCAGTGTATTTCAAAATAATGCAATGGAAGTCATCAAAATAATTCCCTTACACTACTTAATTCCATTATGGTCTTTTAGGTAATACATTTCCCCTCCTGATTTGTATAATCCTATAGTGTTTTCCTATATGGTTATTTGAAGTTAAAAAGGATATAGCATAGCTACAGCACCAGTTTCTGGAGTGAGGTGTAGATAAGTGAGGTGAACAGGCGAGACAAATAAGAGTGTAACAAATAAGAGTGTTTGCATAGATATGGTGGAGGAGATAGCACAATGTGACCTTGTGTATCTTGTTGCAAGGCATACTTACCATTACGGATATTTCTACATGCTGCCACAGATTAGAAACAAATAATGGAAACATTATTTTAAAATGCACCAGTGTACTTATTTTTTTACTTTTTCTGGGGTAACTGGTTACTCATAATTATAGAAGTAGCAAGTGTTGTAATGCACTAATAACATATTAATCTCACGGTTATTTTTTTAAATTAAAAACTAGCCGTCCCCTGCCACGCATTGTTGTGGCCCAGTCTGTGTATATGTGTTTTTCTATGTGTATATGTGTGTGTGTGTGTGGGGGGGGGGGTTGCGCATGAATTGTAATGTATTTTTGGCTTTTTAAGTGTCTTCCGCTGTGTTTTTCAGTGTTTTTATGAGTGATGGTCACTCGTTGGCCTGATAGGTGTCTTGTGTCCAAATCTGGTGTCAATTCATCCAGTGATTTTTTAGTTATGTTAATCCCACAAACGATCATTACATTTTTTAAATTTACTGGTATATAAGATATCCAAAATGGCTAGTTCCCCATGCCCCCGGTGTAGCATTTTTACCATAAGTAAGTATTACTTTCTGTGAATAAACCATAGAATGGATGTTGTTTGCTTTTAAAACATGTAAGAATAATATCCTTTTAAGAAAAGTAACAATGAGTAATGACCTTACTTTTAACAACCTCTGATAACATGAAGCAGAAAAGCAACTAATAAATTGTTTGTGGATACAATTTGGGCTGCCAGAATAAGTGCTTTCTTTTATGCCTTATACCTAGAACATAGAAAGCACTCTTGTACCGTGTTGTTGCATTGACCTATCTGTCTCAGTAATATCTACATCCTTTAGCTAAGGTCACCCCTATGCTCTTATATGGAGCTGTGCCTGTTAGAGCAGACAAAAAAAATCAATATCAGACCTCTTAGCTAGTTCAGTTGACAAGACACATTAGAAGTTGTGGACTTCCAATTCTATATCCCAAATCTCTTAGAAGAACTAGATTCCAGAATTGTTGCTCACCAGATACTTGATATAAAAGCTCAGAAAGACATTGTCATCCTCAGTCAAGCTGGCTCATTGAAATGACTAAGTGATTTTAAACATACTTTTAAAATGGCCCAATATCTAAACACAGAAGTGCCTATACACCTCAGGAGAATATTTACCAGAACTAGATTTGAACAGCTGGATACACTGGTCCAACATGTAAGATTTAACCAAGTTCTGTATAATGAACACTTTTGTATCTGTGGAGCGACAGAGGTAGAAGATATCACACATGTACTGCTAAGTTGTAACTTGTATAAAAAGGAGAGAAACCAATACCTTGGGCCATATATTACACAGATGTAAGTGTGATCCATGGTTTTCGGGTTTTAGGTCCATATGTCTACCTTGCTCTCTAGATAGATTGCTGGTTTCACAATGGGATCCTTATATTAAAACTACATTGTTATTGCCCATCCAGAATGCCAAAATAACATACAAAATGGCAATTTTTCTATTTTAAGCAAGACAGCTGAGAAGTCGATTGGTCTAAATTGTAGGGGCGAGGCAGATCGTTGATCAGGATCTTGACCCCTTGTTAAATAGCTTGTTTATTTTAACTTTGGTTGTAATATGGGTTGTATCCTGCAGGTGAACGTGTTAAATGTGTTTGTCAAACATTTTGATATGGCCGATGGGCTAATCAATAAAATGTATTCTACTCTATTCTACATCCTTTAGCCACAACAGTCCAGTTTCAAGCCAGGGTCCTTCCCATCTCTACTAATGATGTTGTGACGAAAGTGTGGAATTTTCTATATGGAAATCATACATTGTGTTGTGAAATTGTTTACATTGCAATGGGGACTTAATTACTTTCTCATTTTTAAAAAAAGTTTGCACTGTTACTTGGGCAACCAGGAAATCTTTTCCTTTTTTGTTATAAGGTTCTTAAGACATCCAAATTGGTTTTAGTGTGATAACCTTATGATTATTTCATAACAATTGATGATATGAGCTTGTTAGAACTTCATCCTACACAATAACTAAAGTGTTGTTGAATGTTGCTTTTCCCTTAAGCTTCACGACATCCCATTTGGAAATTAAACAAATGATTTTCCTACCCTCATCACATCTTCCTTTGTTCAATCTTCTTTTCAAATTATTGCTTGCATTCCCATCACATGGGAGAAATTCTCCTCCCCCGATCTCCTCCCCCGTTTTTTTTTATTTGAAGAAATATTCTGTGTTTGTTTTTGCAGAAATGCTTTTAAACATGAGATCATTAAACAGGATTTCTTCTATTCTATATTATTCTAATTACAACTTATAAGTACAGTACAGATGCCTTTCAATTGAAAAGGTACTCCCCCCATTCCTAGCCACTCTTTTGTGTTTTATCATGTCATTGAGAAAACCGTTATGAGTTGGGTGTGAATTTTACCATCCATCACTCTCGGCATCATCCCATGCAAACACCCTTTGAAGTAATTCCACAGCCCGTCAGCCGAAATCAGCAATAAACAGTTTTATTGCGGTTGTAAAGCTATTAACAACATATACAAAGTAAATCCATCAGTCTCTCTTGCTGCTCTGGTAAAATCAGCAGCTTAGCTAGAGTCACAAAAAGTAAGTCCATTCTGTTAGGCGTACATTGTCAGCAATAATGGCGACTCAAGAAGAGTCTTATCAGTAAAGCCCACGCCTATTGCATACCAAGGTGATGACACATCAGAGGAAGCAGGAAACATTTGTACTGTTCTTTTTTGCAAGCTGACCACTCCTTCTGTAGCCTTTAACTCCATCTTCGCTGGATGGCTTTGCAAACATGCAGGTTACCAGCTTTAAACACAGTGTTGTGATTGAGCCTCCAGCTGCTACTGATAGTAGTGATTCAGAAGACTCTGATGGCTCAGCATCTGGGGAGAGTATGGAACTGGGTGGGGCTGTTTGTAACAGGAGTACTGGTGTTTTCAGAAAGAGGCTTACTCATGAGTCAAGTGAAGAGGATCACTTGCAACTCAACAGAGCCAAGCAAATAATTACAGCACCTATAGACTCTGAGACATTTGAGGGATGCTCTGGGAATGATGGGAGTCAGAGTACAGAGGACATTTCTACTGAAATGGATTGGACCCAAGTAATAGAAATTCAGAGGGCTTGTGAGGAGCCCACAAGTTCAGACACCTTGGTAGGATGCACTGATGATCAGGATTGGCCCTCAGAGTCCCCAGACAATGGGGAGGATGTTCTAAGTCTTAACCACAGGTGGAAATCTTGGAGGGTCAGTCAAAGGCAGCAGCTGCTGGGAGAGTAACACCTGAGGATGATGATAGGGCGTCGACCTCATCAAGTCGATCTGACTTGTAGTGAGCTTAAAAGGTGAGCATTTTGGGACTAACCTCTGTGGCTAGCAAGGAGTTGCCTTTGGATCCTAGGGCTCTTACATCCTGTCATCTTGCAGCCTTGTTTCCAGACTGATTCTGCTGCTTCCTGTGGTGGGGTTTGAACTCCACTGGATTGCTCCCCAGTTGGACTGTGGGTTGTGTCTTCGCTTCTACGTCTATCTCCTCTCCTTGACCTTGGCCTGGCTCCTGGATTACATCTCTCCTACGCCCCTTTGGATACCTTCTTAGACAACCCTTTGATGACTTCAATGCTGATGACCTTGGATTGATTCTGACGACGACATTTTCTCTGCTGCCCTCAGCGGGCCTTTTTCTGTTTGTTTTGCTTTGATTTTGCTAAAGAGTTTTTGGCGTTTTGAATGCAGGCTTCCTTTTGTTAGCGTTTTCACTGACCATTAAGTGCTTTTGTTTTTCAAATACTTATCTCCAGAGACTCTGTGAATATTAAAACAAACTATTTACACTTCGATTGGGTTTGGCTCTCTGAACTGGTGTCTGCTGTGACACACAGGGTTCTCTACTCTCAGAATTAAAACAAAGAAATCAATTGCCAATCCACTTAAGAAGTGTAGGGAAAAATGGTGAAATACTTGGAACCTATGGTACAAGCGTGCATCATGAGATGGGCTTCATTGGTAGCTATTTCTTAAATGTGTAGAAACAAATGATTTTATTGTGTGTGATGAAATCCTTACTAGCCATTTCAATTAGTATTTAACTAATGGAATGCAGCCATTTATTCGATGGGTCAACTCAAGGTGGGATTATTTGTAGAATTCAGGCTGGATGTCCTGGAATGCTTAACAGTTATTCTAGGGAAAACTGTATTGCTACTATAATAATTGTCTGGAGGACTCGGAGATTTTAAGTTAATGGTTGCTTGACTACTACAACTACAGCCAATGGAATAATGCCGGGTTTTAGTAACTAAGCCCCTGACTATTGGAGAAACTGGCTTCTAGAGGGCTTTTTTTAAATAAAAAAAAGTCTGCTTAAATAATCTGCATAACAAGGCCACAGGATGTTTTCTAAAAGGATGTTTTAAGTGATTGTTTGGGTAAGGAGCATGGAAGACAGAATGCAATATCTCTGCCATAAAACCTGATTTTTTTAAAATAAAAAAGCAAAATATAAATAAAATAAAATGGAAGTGACTTCTTCCCTTAGGTATTTCCCCTTCATTCTGACCACCAAGCATTCATGGGGCCATTTATCTCAGTTAAAGGGAATGAGTTTCAGGCCTCCCTGCCAGTTCTCTTTTAATTACCACATGTAACATTGGTCATGCCTGTTAGGAATAATGACTGAACAAAGCTTTTCCTGAAGTGGCTTTTTAGCAAGAGAGGCTGTGTTAGATTAGAAATGATTGGCAAGATGTTGATCGCCCTCTTATTGAAATCTTTTCTTTGTTTAATTTGGTTTGAAAGAGCATGTGGGAAAACAACCATATCAAATAACAGCATTTTTGGGCAGGGCATGGATCTGACTAGCAGCAGTTGTTTACACAAAAATTTGATTGTGATACATTTAAAAAATGCCAGAAGGGTGTGCTAGGATGTCTGAGGACTTCGGCAATGAACTTAGGTCATGCTATGAATGGTCTGAAATTTGTTTGACATCTGATTTTTAGTGTGATGGTTAGAGATTGGAAAGGTAATCTGATTGCTTGGGGAATATCATTAAGAGAACTGGATTGGTTGCGATTTGGTTAGGAAACATGGAAAGAGTGTTCATTTTCGCTTCTATGATTATAATCATATCCTTGAAGATATAACAACAAGGATGGGCAAGATTTTTGTGATGGTGAAGGACTACCTAATGGAATCTACATGAGCGCCACTCAGATTTGATGGTCTAAATTCAAGACTGGGTGCAATAGTTCAAAACCAGATTTCTTCCTGCACTAGAGGGCACCATAGAATGGCAGACCGGCAACACAGAATGTTCCTTTTCAGAAGAGAAAGGAAGGACAAAAGTCAGTAGCTCTCATCACAAGGAATGTCTCTACACATAGCAGAGGCTAATCCCATAAAATCATTTTCCACACTACAAATATTGAATTGCGGAAGGAGCAAGGCAAGCATGCAACTTGCTTCACATACCTAATTTTATTATTTATTTTATTTAGAAAAAATATTTTATTTATTTTATTTAGAGAATTTGTACCCTGCTCCATTTTAATTCCGTTAAAACATTACACGTTTCAGCACGACTTCCAACTCAGCAGCAGTAAATGATTGCTACCTCCAAACATAGGTAAGAACAAATGTGGTTAACAATCTATGCTTCTCAGTTAGCATGTGGACTACCCATGGCGCAATGGGTTAATGCCTTGTGCCAGCAGGACTGAAGACTGACAGGTTGGAGGCTCGAATCCGAGGAAAGCGCAGATGACCTCCCTCTGTCAACTCCAGCTCCCCATGCAGGGACATAAGAGAAGCCTCCCACAAGGATGGTAAAACATCAAAAACATCCGGGCATCCCCTGGGCAATGTCCTTGCAGATGGCCAATTCTCTCACACCAGAAGCGACTTGCAATTTCTCAAGTTGCTCCTGACGTGAAAAAAAAAGTTAACATGTGATGAAGCTTGATTTTACATGGAATTTACATAATGCAATTTGAAGTCTAGAATTTGGCAATAATAAAGAATTTGGTGTCTTGTCCAGCCTTAAACAGGCAGTCCTCAAGTTATGTACAAGATAGGTTCTGTGGGTTTGTTCTTTAGTTGAATTTGTAGGTAAGTCAGAACAGATACATTTTTAAAAATGTAACTCCAGCAATATATATGTATGTATATGTATAAGGTAAAGTTTTCCCCCTCACATGAAGTCCAGTCGTGTCCTACTCTGGGGTGTGGTGCTCATTGTCATGCCACAGGCCCCGTTAGCCCCACAAGCCCTTGCTTTTCATGAGCAAAGCTACAACCATGTTGGCTCTAAGAATTCTTGCAAGCAGGCCTGTCTCCCTTTTGAGAGGCTAGCTCAGCCTGCTTGCCGTTCCCGTGAGAGCTCAGCTCCAAGAATGTGGCATGAGCTGGTCAAGGTTACTCAAGCTAGCCTGGGTGATAAGGGAGGAGGCCCAGGTCGAAAATCAGCTCGCCTCCCTTTTGCATCTGGAGAGCCTAACGAGGTTTACATTCCCAAGTAGCTGAGGTAGCTTATACAACAGCTGCCATCCATCATGTTGAATTGACACTCGACGCACCTAGATCAAAGAGTCTGAACAGTATAACTGTGTGGAGATCCCCCATAATGGGATCTCGTGCCAACGCCGCTTTTGGGATGATGCTTCTGTGAGAGAGGCCACTGGACCTTCCAGAAAGACTTTGCCAGTCAGCTTTGGCTGCCTTGATTTCTGCCCATTTGGATGAAGCATACTTCCCTTGCTAAGTTCCTGTCTGTTCCTGAAAGGTTTTTCATTGCTTTGCACCGGCTGCTTTCTAAGAGACTTCCTTGCATTTATAATCCGGCTTTGTTCCTGAATGCATCCGGCTTGACTCCTGGTTTACCACGGGACTATTTACTCAACGCTTTGTTCCTGATTTTTGCTGCTATTGGAAGTTATAGTATTGCTTCCAACTTCTTTCCTATAAACTATATTCTAAATAAACTTGTTGTACCTCAGCTGATTGTGTGGTTTATCAAGGGAGGTCTTGAGCCAGGGCCAGGAGGGCGACACTCATCTCCATTACCACCTGCTCCCTCGACCCGTGCCCCTCCTGGCTTGTTAGATCTTGCCTGGAGGGGCTACGTGGGCCTCTGTTGAAGATCATTAATAGCTCCCTTGAGCAAGGGTTTTTCAGAGTGCTTGAAAGAGGCGGTGGTGGCTCCATTACTGAAGAAACCATCATTGGACCCTGCGGTTCCCTCCAACTACCGCCCAGTGTCGAATCTTCCGTACCTGGGCAAGGTAGTTGAGAGGGCAGTAATGGAGCAGTTGCAGTCCTTCTTGGATGATGCAACATGGCTTGACCCCTTCCAGTCCGGCTTCCGTTCGGGGCATGGGACGGAGACGGTCCTGGTCTCCATCACAGATCAACTCTGCTGCCAGCTCGACCAAGGCGGGTCTGCGCTGCTCGTGTTATTGGACCTCACGGCAGCGTTTGACACGGTCGACCACAATCTTGTGATCCACCGCCTGGCCATGGCTGGAGTGAGGGGACAGCCCTTAAATGGCTGGCCTCCTTTCTCCGCCAGCGGTCTCAGCGTGTGAGGAGGGGTGGGTGGTCTCCGAGGGCTCCCCACTGACTTGCGGGGTTCCTCAGGGGGCCATCCTCTCCCCTCTGTTATTTAACATCTACATGCAGCCGCTTGCACAGCTGGTGCGGAGTTATGGGCTGACCTGTCATCAATATGCCGATGACACTCAGCTCATTCTGAGGATGGGGGGGCAGGCCGGAGTCCGTCCCAATAATTTCCAGCACTGCCTTGAAGCCGTAACTGGATGGCTGCGAGCCAGTAGGTTGAGGGTGAATCCGGCGAAGACGGAGATCTTGTGGCTGGGCCACCCGGGCGGGATGGGTGCCCGGCTTCCGACCCTGGACGGTGCGGCACTACAACCAGCGCCGTCAGTGAAAAGCCTTGGCGTCCACCTGGGCCCCAGCTGACCATGGAGGCCCAGGTCTCCATGGCCAGCAAAACTGCCTTCTTTCACCTCCGCCAGGCGAGGAGGTTGGCCCCCTATCTCTCCCGGAATGACCTGGCCACGGTGATCCAAGCCACGGTCATCTCGAGACTGGACTACTGTAACGCGCTTTACGTTGGCCTGCCTATGTCGTCGATCCGGAAGCTCAAGCTGGTGCAGAACACCGCCGCCCGGCTCCTGTCTGGGGCCCCAGCAGGTTGCCGAATAACTCCAATCTTGCGGGATCTGCACTGGCTGCCTATTGAGCACCGGGTCGCCTTCAAAGTGCTGGTTCTTACCTTTAAGGCCATTCACGGCCTGGGGCCAGCGTATCTGAGGGACCGTCTTGCCCTATATTGTCCACCGAGATCACTGCGGTCTGAAGAGACCAACCTGTTGGCAGTCCCATCTGCCAAAACAGCCCGTCTAACATCTACTCGCCGGAGGGCGTTCTCAGTGATAGCTCCTACGCTATGGAACGCCCTCCCGGCTGAGGCCAGAGCCCTGAGGGACCTGCTCCCCTTCAGACGGGCCTGCAAAACCCATCTGTTTAGGCAGGCCTTTGGGGAGTAGGCCCCTACACCGCTGCTGTTTTAATCTGCCATTTTAATCTGTTTTAACTGTTTAATTGTATTGTTTGTTTTAAATTGTATTACTTGTACTTTGTTTTTTATACTGTTCCCCTGGCACGGAGCCAGTGGTTTGTGAGCCGCCGCGAGCCCTTGGGAGTCGGCGGCGTAGAAATCGCAATAAATAAATAATAAATAAATAAATAAATAAGCCGAAGAGCCAGCATTGTCTGTAGACACCTCCAAAGTCATGTGGCCGGTATGACTGCATGGAGCGCCGTTACCTTCCTGCTGGATCAGTACCTTTTGATCTAGTCACATTTGCATGTTTTCAAACTGCTAGGTTGGCAGAAGCTGGGCCTGACAGTTGGAAGAGCTATTCAAACAAAGGTGTAGTGCTGACACTAACACTCTTAAAGCAGAGCTAAACTGTAAATTATATAGTGTGGACATTCCCAATATAAACAATGTTGAGAATCTGTTCAGACATAACCCGATATAGTATCCAGTATTATGTTGGTGGAAATAAAGTCAAAGTCACTCACAAACTTCAGTTCCCACGTGGGGTTTTTTCCAATGGAGGTGTCTTTAACAGTTTCTTATTATGTTGGCGGAAATAAAGTCAAAGTCAATCACAAACTTCAGTTCCCAAGTGGGTTTTTTTCCCAATGGAGGTGTCTTTAACGCATGTAGAGTGGTTTCAAACACAAAATTTGTACATCCACAGTAATGTGTGGAACCCATCGTTATTGTGGATGTACAAACTTTGTGTTTGAAACCACTCTACATGCGTTTTGAGGATATAACCCAGATTAAATCATTTTGAACTCTCTTATGGCGAACTGAGTTTTCACTTGAAGGCTGTATGTGAGTGAAAAGAAACTGTTAAAGACACCTCCATTGGAAAAAAAAAACCCACTTGGGAACTGAAGTTTGTGAATGACTTTGACTTTATTTCCACCAACATAATACTGGATACTATATTGGGTTATGTCTGACCAGGTTCTCAACATTGTTTATATTGGGACTGTCCGCACTATATGATTTACAGTTTAGCTCTGCTTTAAGAGTTTTAGTGCTGACAGTTGGAAGCTCACACCGCTCCCCAGATTCAAACCTGTGACCTTGTATAAGTATATGTATACGTATATGTACACACACACACACACACACACAAAGCTTTGGATAGCATAATGAAGAGTTTGTGTTTGTTTTGCGGCCTGTGTCCCTATTCAGAAGATTTCACCCCACTTTCTGTCCCTGTGATAATTGGATTTTGTTGCTGAAACAAGGATTGGTGATAAAGCCTCAGTTGAGACTTCCTTTCCCCCATGGCAACTCTTTCAGAAGTGTATTTCACTTCATAGGGATAGCTTTTTCTCACTTCCTGTTGTCTCGCCCTCATTCTTAACTATGAATTGTTTATAAGTTGGATGTTTGTGACCTGGGGACCGCCTGTACAGTTGATCATGCCACAATAGCGGAAGATATAGCCAAGTACACTGTCAGCAATGGAATCCCACTAGTACAAACCATTCTGTCACCAACAGAGGAAAGCCCAAGTTTGAACGGAAGCCATTGAATTCATTGAGATGATACACAATATAAGTTGCCAATGATTTATCACTTAAATCACTTGGGTCAGATTTCTGTTATAGGACTTGCGCCTGTGTTATAAATAGATGTATTTCTCAGTCCTTTGGAAAGAAAGTAAGCACCATCAATCTGATTCCAAACTTGTAGGAAGAAGGGGCATTGCCAAGAATAAGGCAATTGATACCTCATCCATCATACCTGCTCTTAGAATAGTACAGAAATCACATTTAATTTTGTTTAATGTGTGTAATAAAGACAAAGGGAAATATTATAATGATCTTTTATAAATCTACCACATTGTTAATGGTTTGTTAGCATTTCCCTCATAAAATTTTATTTCCAGGGCCTGCTTCTCAGCCATTAATATGAAATAGGTATGCTTCAAGGAGGAAGTCATTCTTGGCGTACATCTCACCTCCCAAGGTTAAAGAAAGAAAATTTATTATGTTTAACTGTTATTTTTCCTCTTTGTCAATGTATCATTTAAACCCACACTGTCGTGGGGTGGGGGTGTGGGGAAATCCTCACTTGAATGCTCTGCTTCTTTGCTTCCGCTTCTCCTTCCTCACTCTTGATGGGAATATATTATTTCCCACATCTCCTGTCTTCTCCCACCCAGGAGGAGAAACTTCTGAGCAACCAGACATTACGAAAGACATTATAGGTTTGTTACATAAACACACGTTTCATTCTGCTGATCTCCTATACTTTTAGGGATGCCCAAAATGTGACATGACTTTATTGCACACCAGGTTTCCCCACTTTTTTCATGCAATGCAACCTAAATTAGATCTTAATAACAAGTAGAAAATAATTGTCAACCACGGTAAGTCGTATTTCTGTAAACTTGGCAGGTGTGATGTACGTTAGAATGACTTTCTTCTTGAGGTTTCATAGTCATTGCCAAGAAACAGGCCTCTAAAAATAAAAATTTATGAGAGAAATGCTAACAAACCACTAACTATATGGCAAACATAGTGGATATAACTGTAATTTTTCTCCTTTTTTATTGCACATTAAATAATATTAAATAAGTCAGAACACATGTTGTGCATATACCTTGGATGTTATGGAGAAAAGAGACATAGAGCTTCTGTTTTCAGCATTAATCCGGTATCTGCAGTAGTATGGATATAGCCCTGCCTTATGCAGCTGATCATTCTCCCATGTTCTTCTGGCACTAAGAACACCCAACTTGGGACTTGTATATACTATGCAGAACCATGAACCTCTGAATCACCATGAAGTAAGTATATCACCATTTATTGCCCAGTCTGCTCTTTGTCTCATTTTTTTTCAAAATTAATTTTATCAATTTAATGACACCTATTATAGCAGTAACTATTTTTCTTCCCTTTTATTTTTATGCACTCGTGTCTATTTTAAGGATCTAAATAAGTATTCAATTAATTTTAAAACTCTCAAAATCACAAGAGCATTAGAAAAGCCATGTTTTATTAGCTTAAGAGTCTGCCTAGTGCAGTATTTAGCCAATAAGATGTCCATAGGAAGTCGAAATTATTTCTTGTTCATAGTCCCCAGCAGTAGATACACAAGCATGAGTATATGGTCTCTGGTAGTGGAAGGAATATATACTCATTCGGAGTAACAGGCACTCTATGAATTTGACTGATGCTTTTTTCCAAGCCATCCAATTTGGTGGGTAACAGGACATCTTGTTGTAGTGAATTCAATTTTGCTCCTCTTTACTGACCTTTCATCTAAGCCAGGGGTGCCCACACTTTTTCAGCATGCGAGCTACTTATAATAAAACCAAGTCAGAAAGATCTACCTACCTCCTCAAGGCTGGAGAGGGGAGGGGTGTGGGTGGGGCTTGGCACAGCCTGGCTCCACCCCCTTCTGTCTTCAGCACTCCCAGCAGCTTCTCCAGGCTTGAGGATGGCAATGCCACGCCAGTGGTGGCATAGCTAGCACAAGGTTGGCTTGGCCCTAACCCTTTTCAAGGCTGGAGAAGCTGCTGGGAGTGCCGAAGCTGGGGGAGGGGCGGGGCTTGGCACGACAAGCTAAAAAACATAGAACATTGCACACATTCATGATAGTTGGAGCCCATTGATCATTTTAGAAACGTATCCTTTTTAAGGGTAATTCAACTGCAATTTAATGAATAAATCTATGTGGATTATAAAGTTTTAACGGTAATTATACGTGAAAATAACAGCACCACCACTCCACTCCTGCAGTGCTATAGTAAGAGAACAATCCCGTGTTCTCGAACGCATCATCTCAGATATGGCGGTTTAGTACCTGTATGCTTCCCTGACCTCGGTATGCAGACAATGATACAACAGAAGGAGGATATACTAGTGCACCATACTAATTGGCTCCTTTTCTGCATAAAAATGCATGCAAGTTAACATGGCTTATTTCACATAGAATCAAAAGTTTCTCATTAGACTTGCCAGGTAGCCTTTGTTCTTGGTGACAGGGTAAGAAGGCGCAAGGTGCACATACGAGGGCGGGTCAATAAGTCCGTGACTTTTTGAATGAAACACAGGTTTTTGGATAAAAAAATCATTTTATTTTTCAACATAGTCTCCTTTGAGCTCTATACACTTTGTCCAACTTTTTTTATCCCTTCCAAAAAATAAGATTTGTTGAGGTCATCAAAATAAGTATTTTTTTGTGAGATGATTTCATTGTTGAAGTCAAATCTCTTTCCGCTGAGCCATTTCTTCAGGTTTGAAAACAAGAAATAGTCACTCAGGAATAAATCCAGAGAATAGGGTGGATGAGGGAACAATTCGTATCCCAATTCATGGATTGTTGCTATGGAAACTGCACATGTGTGCACCCTTGCATTGTCCTGGTGCAAAAGAACTGTCTTCTTGGCCAAATGCGGTTGGGTTCCCCCCCCCCCCCAAATCCTCATTAAATTGACCCAATAAGTTGGCATAATATTTGCCATTGATTGTTTCACCCTTTTGAAGGTAGTCAATGCAGATTATACCGCATGCATCCCAAAAACGGTTGCCATGACTCTATTGGCTGACAAACCCACCTTGGCCTTCTTTGGCGCCGATTAATCCCGAGAAACCCACTGTTTTGACTGCTGTTTGGTCTCTGGTTTGTTGTGGTGGATCCATGTTTCGTCCATGGTTACGAAACGGCCCAAAAACCCATCCATATTGAGGTTGAACAACGCCAAACACTCCTGCGAAATTGTCACACTATTTATTTATTTATTTATTTATTTATTCGGCTTTTATGCCGCCACTCCCTAATAGGCTCGGGGCGGCTTACAGCCAGGAGCAAAACAATATACAATAGACATATACACTCTAAAATGCAATATAAAAAACCAAGATAAAATACACGATAAAAACAGCATTAAAAACACAGTTAAAATAGTTAAGACGGTCTGGCAACGTTGGCATGACTTGGGGTCCCGCTATTTGGCCTATGCCTGGAAAGCCAGCCGGAAAAGGTGAGTCTTACAAGCCCGCCTAAACGGGAGTAGGTCATGGATAGCCCGTGTGGCTGGCGGTAGGGCATTCCACAATGTCGGCGCTATGACCGAAAAGGCCCTTCGACGGGTGGCAGTTCTTTTGGCCACTTTAGCGGAGGGAACAGCTAAGAGATTAGAGTCCTCCGAACGAAGTGATCTGGAAGGGTAATATGGGGTGAGACAGTCCCTCAGATACGCTGGCCCCAGGCCAATTGTGTTTGTGGTCGATTGTAAGCAAACGCGGCACCCATCTTGTGGAAGGTTTTCTCATACCCAAATGATCATTTAAAATTGAAACCACTGAGCCATGTGAGATGCCTATGGCTTCCACAATCTCTTGCACTTTCAATCTCTGATCGGCCAACACCATATTGTGAATTTTTTCCATTGTTTCGGGTGTAGAGACCTCAACTGGACATCCAGAGCGCTCGGCATCTTCCGTGTTTGTACGGCCACAACAAAATTCAGTAAACCACTTTTTTACCATTGAAATTGATGGTGCAAAGTCCCCATAGTATTTATCAAGCTTAGCCTTGGTTTGAGTTATGGTTTCCCCCCCGCAAAAAATAATGCTTAATGAGCACACAAAATTCACTTTTTTCCATTTTCTCCTCAAATCATGTGGTAGTCTACTATCAATGGCTGTCAAACACAAACTAAATGACGCAGCTTGTTCAAATTTTGACAGGAGTCAACTGACAGATGCCTGTTGACAGGAGCAGTGTTGCCCTTTCAGTGAAGAGACGGGAAATTCAAAAAGTCACTGACTTATTGACCCGCCCTCGTATTTCCACTCCTAGCAGGCCTTTGTGTCTGGGAAGGGCCACCTTCCTGAACTGCCTGATCTAGAGCAGCCAGTGTTGTACTGGCACCTGTGTGACTGTGACACTACTTGGATTTGATCCCCTGTCAGCCAGGGAGGAGGCATCTTGGCTGCAGGCACCTGGCAGTGACGTGGTCACAACAAAGCGCAGCATCATGATCTGGCAGACAGAGATTCTAGACACTCTTTTGAATTTGGCTGCCAGGTTGAAAAATGGGGGTAGAAGGAGGCAAGCAAGACAGCACGGTGCGATTGGCTGTAAGGTGGCAGCAGATGGAGGCTTCCACAATAAGCTCAATAACTCGAATATAGATACATATGTACACACTACTGTAGTTTGGCTTGAGAAGGAACCACACACAGATGTGTGGGTGAAGGGGATTTTTGGGTAGGGGCAGGGCTATATGGCAAAGTGGATAATCAGCAACTCTCCCCTGTTATTTACTCTTCTGCTCCATTGGAAGCCGTTATCTGTCAGTTTTGCCCCCTTCATTTTGCTCCCCCCTCCATTTTTCTCCTCGATCCTGGCCATTCCCTTCCACACTGCCCAGCCCCTTGATCACTGGCCACTATCCTGCTATCACTGCTACTATGCTTCTCAGGTTTTCTCATTACATTCAGGCAACACAGCTGTGCATTGCAGCCGATGACCTAATGCAGGGGTCCTCAAACTTTTTAAACAGAGGGCCAGGTCACAGTCCCTCAAACTGTTGGAGGGCTGGATTATAATTTGAAGGGGGAAAAAAGAACGAATCCCTATGCACATTGCACATATCTTATTTGTAGTGCAAAATACACTTTAAAACAATACAATAATTAAAATGAAGAACAATTTTAACAAATATAAACTTATAAGTATTTATTTATTTTCTTTTTATTTATTTTCAGGATTTTACCCCGCTCTTCTCAACCCCTGAGGGGGGACTCAGAGCGGCTTACAGTACGGCACAATTCGATGCCACATCATAACAGCATAAAACCCCAAAACCCCACAACAATTAAGATACATTAAAACACGTTAAAATACAATTTCATCAGCATCATACACAGTCATTCCAAGTTAAAACAATATTCAATCCATGAAAACATTGGCCCTCTTCATCCATTTCCATTAAAATCCCCATCTAACATGCTGCTTAGTGCTGGTGGGAAGTGTGGGCCTGCTTTTGTCTGATAAGATAGGATTGTTGTTGGTGTTGTTGTGTGCTTTCAAGTCATTTCAGACTGACCCTGAGCAAGGGCCGGGTAAATGACCTTGGAGGGCCGTATCCAGCCCCCATGCCTTAGTTTGAGGACCGCTGCACTAATGAGTTGCAACATGCAGTTTGGAAAGCTCTGCATTGGAGACATGATCCCACTTAGACTAAATTCTGCCAATCACAATTTACCAGTCTCAATGAATCTGAGAGAAGGTATATCTAAAATATTGATCAATTTTGGTATAAAATGTAGCTCCTCTAGTAATTTAATGCATGGAAGATATAAAATGCAGAAGTTCAAAAAAGGAGAAGATAAGCTGGGCCTCATATTTAGCTCGAATTGTGCAATGTAAACAGCTTTCTTTTATGCACAGGATTTTTAAAAGGACTGAAGGCTATGTGTATAAGCCAGTGTTTCCCAACCAGTGTGCTTCGGCACACTAGTATGCTGTGAGCGATCATCAGGTATGCCGTGGAAAACTGGAACCTCCAATACCCTTCCCTGTCCTGCCGAACACTTTTTCTTCTCCACTCGGGCTCCCTTCTTCTCAGCCTCGCTCTGCTCGCTTTGCCTCGCTTTGCTCACGCTGCCGTGAGCGTGTTCAGGAGGGGAGGGGGGAGGGAGGAAGATGTGGGGCGAGTCTGCGCAGTAGCGCCTGCATGGGTCACATCTTCCCCCCTCCCCCTCCCCTCCTGAGCACGCTCATGCTGCCCCCTCGGATCAAGCAGAGCAAGGCTGGGAAGAAGGGAGCCCAAGTGGAGAAGAAAAAGTAAGTGTTTGGTAGGAGGGGGAAGAAAGGGCGAGAAGGGGAAGGGGGAAGAAGAGGTCTCTGTCGAAAGCTGGCTTGGGCAAACTTGGACCTTCCAGGTGTTTTGGACTCCAACTCCCACCATTCCTAGCAGCCTCAGGCCCTTTTCCTTTTCCCCCTCAGCCACTTAAGCAGGAAAGGGCCTCAGGCTGTTGAAGTCCAAAGCACCCAGAGGGTCGAAGTTTTCCCATGCTGTTTTAGGGACCTTAAAGTGGTGAGCCTTCTTCCAACATTGTGATTCTGGATAGAAAACAAACAACAGCATAACATTTTTTGAGTCCACAGCGCTCTCTGGGTGTAGGTGAAGTACAACTTCCAAACTCAAGGTCAATTCCCAAGCAAACCCTTTCAGTACTTTCTGTTGGTAATGAGAGTTCAATATGCCAAGTTTGTTTCAATTCCATTGTTGCAAGAGTTCAGGATGCTCTTTGATTGTGTATTAACTATAAATTGAGCAAGACCTTTGTGTGTGTCTTTCTGCCATTCCTGCCAGGATATCTATGTTGTGTTCATCAAAACAGGCCCAGGTTTCACACTGAGTGTATAAATACATTTAAAACATATTAACTATATGTATTACTTTGTTAGAGTGTCATTTTGTGTCATTTTGGTTGGTGGTGTGCCCCAGTATTTTGTAAATGTAAAAAATGTGCCGCGGCTCAAAAAAGGTTGAAAAACACTGGTATAAGCTATATATGAAACATGAATGCCATGTTGAGATTTGGGTCTAATCTCCATTGTGTACATATATTCCAACACCCCCACCCCTCACCAAAAATTAGAATCCTAAACACTTCTGGTTCCAAGCATTTTGGATAAGGGGGAATACTCAATCTGTCCTGCAAATTTCTGGCAGATTTCATTAAAAGTTCTCTCGTTTTCAAAAGTCTGTGTCTGTCTCTCTTCATATAAATTGCACTGCCAAAGAGCTGTTACCTTTAACAGGGTTCCCTTGACGCTCAGTTGATTTTCCTAATGTTCATTTGACTCCTTTGCAATGTCCATACATTTTGTTCTATTCCTTCGTAGCTGCATAGAACAAGTTTCCTCCGTGACAGCCATTCAGAAATGTGATGACAGCTATTATGCCTCCCTTTAATCTACTTATCTTTTCTAGTATTCAGAGAACACGTTGTTTATCTCTAATGACATCCTTTACAAAGGCCTAACAAGAAAGGGTTATCTTTTTTCTTTCTTTTTTGTGAGACAGAATGTTATGTCCATAACAATATTCACAAAGCATTTCATGCAGCGTCTTTTGGTACAGCCTGCCTGCAGTGGTATGGGTCACATTAAGAAAAAGAAAGGAAAGGAAATTCACTTTTCTGCTGCAGATTTCTGTGTTGTCATTCCATATGAATCTTTGGTTATTCAGCTTCGAATGATATCATAGCATGTGTGGTAAACAGATGGAATTACTCGATGATGTGTTACTTAGTTCTGTCACTCGCTGCTGTGTGGTTTT
Organism: Anolis apletophallus; assembly: GCA_030556195.1. NCBI lineage: Eukaryota > Metazoa > Chordata > Lepidosauria > Squamata > Anolidae > Anolis > Anolis apletophallus. The sequence goes on from JARBWK010000008.1 coordinate 78,541,007, forward strand.
ATGTAAACAGTTAAAGAAAAGCCCAAGTAAATTCACTGAAGGCAAGATTAAAATCAAACAATTGTTCTTTGGCTTGAGATCATAAGGGAAAGGAAATTCAAAGCAAAGAACCCAAACCTCAAATATCTAAGCACAATGTCATGCCAACCTTAATTTTACACAATTGCACCCTATTGTGAGATGATATTGGGCTTGATTCTGAAAGTTAGAATTTTATTGCTTTTGTGAGCCTTAGCCAGAACAATAACTCTTATTTTAATGCTGCCTTTGTTTGGTGAAAAAACTGCTTTTTTGAATTATTTAAATTGTTTCCTCTAGGTCTTTTGCCAGTCAAAATAAAACACATCCCTAATAAATGATGCAGCCTTTCAAATATACATGGTTTTATCATAAAGCTAGTAGGAAATTTCTGAAAGGTAGCCATTGTATGGCCTGGAATTAATGAGCTCATAGAAATTTGGAACAATTTAGAGATGACTTTTGGTGCTCCAATTAGATCCAGAACAGACAAAAAACACATCTGTAAACCAAGACACTTGAACTCTCAATGATTCAAGTTAATGGAAGATCCACAAGTGTGTAAAAAAGAAGAAGCTTATACTCCATTGACATTCTACCCAACAGTTACTTAAAGTGTTATGTCTGAAAAATAATCCATTTCTTAGTGAAAGTAATGAGGATAGCAGGAACAATATGTCTGTGGCTGTGCCAACCTGGACAATCAAAATATAGTGGTGAATTGGCTGCAGCATTTGTATTGTATTGGGAAACGTACCCTGAGCATTTTCCAGCAAGGATTAGCAAACAAGGGATTGACGGTTCTTTCAGGCTTGCCAATCCCAAGGTCAATTCAGGGTAAGGTTGCTGCTGCTTAGCAATGTGATCTTGACCTTCCAAGGAATAACGTCTCCTGTTTACAATGTGGAATCCCTACAGCTGTGCTTCTGAGTCTATAAATTAAGGATTTGACAACTTTGAGGTTAAGTTAACCTTTCCTGACCTTGTTTGCATCTGACCTGAGCAAAAGGATCAGTGACACAAGATTGGGTTTTCTAGTGTAGTTTGCATTAAGGTTTTAGGCTTCTTGTGCCATGTATCACTCAGTTTAAAATTTAGGAACCAAATTGAACAATAAATATTATACCTTTCAAAGAACTGTCCACACTCCAGCACTGTGGATTGTAAATCATTCTGTTTAGATGGAAAGACTTCCTTTGTGCAGAAGGAAAAAGAATTGTATGCTGGAGATGATCTACTTTCTAGGCTTTGTGGTTATTAGGAGAACATGCAGAGAATAGTGGGGTGTGTCCACCGCAAGAAACACATCCCTTCTGTTAAGCATGTGGAAGACAAGATAATTACTCAAGTCTTAAGTCTCAGGAATAGCTTAATTGTTCTTGAATCCCGGTGCCGTAACTCAGCCTTTAGAGTCCAGTGATTCAAATGGAGAGCAGGCAGCAGATAGACACAAATCTACATCTCCTGATAAAGATGGTCTGAGTCCAAGGAGCCAGGGTTTGAGGGAGAGGGGAATCCTACTCCCCAACAGGACGCTGCAATCATTTATAAAATGACAAAGGAGAAATTATGCAGGACACACTGACCAAATTAGCACCTGATATATAATTAACACCCTCTATCTATCTCAGGCCCGGATTACCCATAAGGCCACCCTAGGCCATGGCCTAGGGCGGCACCTTTGGGGGGGGTAGCAGGTTCAGACCCCCCCAAAAGTTTTTAAAAATTCAAAAAAAATTCATTTTTTTTAAAAAAGGGCGCATGCGTGCGGTGGCATAAGCGCCATCCACAGCCGCCCCCTTCTTTGCTCTGCTCCCCTCAGCTCTGCCCCTGCCCTCGGCTCCACCCCACCCCCAGCTCCACCCCGCCTCCTCGCCAGCACGAGGAGGAGGCAGAAAAGCCCCACCCCCAGAGCCGATGTGGGGCCTCCCCAAAGCTCCTCCCTCCCTCCTAAAGCCGCGATTTCAGCCACTTCTCAGGCCGGCATAGTGGCTTTAGGAGGGAGGGAGGTAGGTAGGTAGGAGCTGGCGAGGAGCCGGGGGCGGAGCCGGGGGCGATGCGGGGGTGGGGAGGAGCCAGGGGCGGAGTGGGGTGGAGCCGGGGCAAAGTGGGGAGGAGCCAGGGGTGGGGCGGAGCCTTTGGCCTAGGGCGCCAAAAGGGCCTGATCTGGGTCTGATCTATCTATCTATCTATCTATCTATCTATCTATCTATCTCCCAGCCATTCCCTGGCACCTTTTGGCTTTATGTGTGTTTCTGTTTTCTTGACTTTTATTCCAGCTTCCCCCCCCCCGCCCCCATTTCTTTTCTCACCATCTTTTACTCTTGCTTGTTCTATCTTTTTTCCTTTATCTCATTTTCATTTAGTACTAGCTGTACCCTGCCACACATTGCTATGGTCCAGTCTGGTGATCTGGAAAATAAAATAATAAGAAAGTGTTGGTTTTTAATATATGTAATTTCTTTATGCTTGTGGGTAAACAGTATTTCTTTTTGTTTCATTGTCAGTGTTGATGTAGAGATTGTCTGGTTTGCCTACTCTGGAACATGCAACATATAATTGTCCTTTAGGGGCCCCTTTCAAATCTATGATATTATATCTGTCATATACATATATATGTGTGTGTATGTGAGAATCGTCTCTTTCTATCTATATCTATGTCTGGATGGCTCTTTGTCAAGAGGGCTTTGATTATGTTTTCTTGTCCCGGTGAAGAGAGTTGGACTGGAGGGCCTTAAGGCAGCATTTCTCAACCTGGAGGTCACAAGGCGGTGTCATCAGGGTCGCCAAATACCACCATAAAACACAGTATTTTCTGTTGGTTACGGGGGTTCTGTGTGGGAAGTTTGGCCCAATTCTATAGTTGGTGGGGTTCAGAATTCTCTTTGATTGTAGATGAACTATAAATCCCAGCAACTACAATTCTCAAATGTCAAGGTCTATTTCCCCCAAACTCCATCTGTGTTTGTATTTGGGCATATGGAGTATTTGTGCCGAGTTTGGTCCAGATCCATCATTGTTTGAGTCCACAGTGCTCTCTGGGTGTAGGTAAACTATAACTCCAAAGCTCATGGACAATGCCCACCAAACCCTTCTACTGTTTTCAGTTGGGAGCCCTATGTGTCAAGTTTGGTCCAATTCCATCATTAGTGGAGTCCAGAATGTTCTTTGATTGTAGGTGAACTATAAATTCCAGTAACTACAACCCCTAAATTACAAAATCAATATTTTTGAGTGATGGTCACTCCTTGGGTTAGTAGGTGTCTTGTGGCCAAATTTGGCAGCAATTCGTCCAGCAGATTTTGAGTTATTATGTTACTCAAAACAATCAGAGTGCATATATATATACAGTATATATATATATATATATATATATATATATAGAGAGAGAGAGAGAGAGAGAGAGAGGGGGGGGAGATTGTTCTCTTTTTATATTGTTATGCTGTATTATATTATATAATTCTAATAAAAACATTCAAGGAATAAGTCCTAGATATCTGGCAGTGTGCAGTTCTATCTCTCTATAGTAACTGAAATGAATAAACAGTTTACTGCCGAACCTCTACAGCTGATGATATCCCTTTAATCTGTATGGTTCAATTGGCTTAGCTATGCAAGTAATTATGACATTGTCTTCTGCCTGTTAAGGAGTTAATTAGTAGATGCTGATTAATTCAGGAACGAAGATAAGAACTGGAACCCCCCCCCCCCAAAGATCAATTGAATAATACCTATACATTACATTGAAACAGTGAAAAATTAAGTTTATATTGCAAGAAAAATCAGAGACAGATTGCTTATATTACATGACCTCTACCATGGATGGAGATGGGACCTCTAGAGCAGTGGTTCTCAACCAGTGGGTCCCCAGATGTTTGACCTTCAACTCCCAGAAATCCTAATAACTGGTAAATTGGCTGGGATTTCTGGGAGTTGTAGGCCAAGACACCTGGGAACCCAAAGGTTGAGCACCAATGTGCTAGTACATGGTAGCTTGATCTCACTCAAGAACACGGGCAATATTATCTGTGTTGGCTAGTTCCTTGCAGTTATGAGAAACACCAGTTCACAATATACTAGCCTCTTGAGTGTTGCATTGCTGTAGAAAACCTTCCAACCCCTTGCTCTGAAATTATAGCCAGAGAAAGAGAGAAAACATGTGTTCAGCGATAAATCTTTTACAATTCAGCTTGACTTGAAGGTGTCAGTAAAAGATTTACTCATAATATGTATAAGTCTGGATCTGTTTAAACAAATCTGAGCATAGCTTTCCTTTATGATATGACTGTGGGAGCATGTGCACTTAGGAAAAGAAGGTTGTAGTAGGAGAAATGTACATTGCCCAAAGGGTTTGGCTTTTCTTGGGCTGGATATGGCTATATTAAGGAATGTCCAGTCAGGTATCTATTTCTCACTATGATGATATTTCAAGAGTAATTTCAGTGAAACATGAAGCAGACCAATATTATGCTTAAACTGTAGCACAAGAGCCCTGAAAGACAACCAGTCCTACCACAAAGTAGGATCAAGCAAACTCTGCTGGCCAACAAGGAGGTACAGACTGCCAGAAAATACATTGGGTTTATTTGTAACAATTGAAAAAGAGGATTTTAAACCAGTCTTGCAAATTTAGTCCCAGGGTAAACCCTAATGTATATTTCTTGAGATATATCTATTTATTTATTTAAAACTTTTGTACCCCGACCTTCTCACCTCTATCGAGGGACTCAGACCGGCATTACAGAAAAAATTCAATGCTATACAGTTTAAAAACAACTATAACAACATATTAAAATACATAAAAATCCCAGCATAAAACCACATCGCTACTAAAACAATTCCACTCGATCTGTAAACGTGGTCATTCATTCAGATAAAAGCCAATCTCAGCCTATTCTGGGAAGGCCTGGTTCCACATCCAAGTCTTCACTCGCCTCCTAAAGGACAACAGAGAGGGGGCAGACCTAGCATCACTTGGGAGAGAGTTCCACAGCTGAGGGGCGACCACAGAGAAGGTTCTGTCTCTCGTCCCCACCAGTCGCGCTCGCGAAGATGGCGGGATCGAGAGCAGGGCCTCTCCTGAGGATCTTAATGTCCTTGATGGTTCATAGGGGAGAATTCGTTCGGACAAGTAAACTGGGCCGGAACTGTATAGGGTTTTGTAGTTTAGAACCAGCACTTTGAATTGTGCTCGGAAATTAATTGGCAGCCAATGGCGCTGGCGCAACAAGGAAGTTGTATGCTTCCTGTATTCTGCTCCTGTTAGTAACCTGGATGCCGAGCATTGGACTAACTGCAGTTTCCAAGCAGTCTTCAGAGCCAACCCCACATAGAGAGCATTGCAGTAGTCTATTCGAGATTTAACCAGAGCATGGACTACCGTGGCCAAGTCAGACTTCCCAAGGTACGGGCGCAGCTGGCGCACAAGCTTTAACTGTGCAAAAGCTCTACCAGCCACCGCCGAGACCTGGGGCTCCAAGCTCAGTGATGACTCAATCATATCTATCTATCTATCTATCTATCTATCTCATATGGGTGTTTTAAAAATAAATCTTATCTTTCTAACAATTAAAAATGGCTAGTTCCAGGACAGATTTGCACCTAGTTCATATATAACAGCGTCCCTCCCTCAACCTATATCTTCCTCAGAGCAGGAATAAGCATACAGCTTTGCATCACAGGTGCAGGTATGATATATCGGTCAGTCCTATGTCTGACTGTAAGAAGATCACCCTCATTTGCACTAAACCACATAAACATGTGGCTGAAACTACTGAGGTAAAGTGATTTACGTTTCTCCGGTTTCTCAATGCAGCATAAACGTTTGCCCTTGAGAGAGTGAATATGTGCATCCAAGGTTTTCCGACTGCTTCACTAGCCAAACCACAAACAAACCACTTTTAAAACTACCTCAAGCATAGAAAGGTTTTTTTTAAAGGAGCTATTGAAGAAAATACAGATACACCAAAAATGAGATGAGGGGAAGGCCCAGGTGCTTCCATCTACATACTCCTGTGGGGATTGTGGCTGTCATGTGTGTGTCAACACACAAAATGAATTGCAATGACCAAGTAACCCAGCCTTAATAATGCATAATGTAAGTCAACATATATAGGGTGAGAAACCTCTCTATAATGACATAAGAAATAGCTTCATGGACTGAAGGACCTGATCTTGTTCTGGATCATGTATGCAAAACAGCACAGGATCCACACAAAGTTGGTTTGGCAATGTGAGCTCTCTGCCTCCATTCCTTCACTCCCAGAGTATTTGTGGCAGGATGTCCAAAGGTTGTCACTTTCTCTCACCAAGATAGTGCCTGAGTGACATGGGGATGACCTCAAACAGGTTACAGCAAGAGGCTCCAGACAGGATTCATACAGACCATAACTTTTGCTGACAGGGATTGAAATAAGCGGTAGTTGGAGAATCCCATCAAGCTGCCTACAAAACCACCATGTCTGTTACTCTTGGAAGATTTCTTTGGTAATTGTTTTAAAGTTTGTTTGTTGTTGTTGATTTTTTAAAAAAGAAGAACGTTCATTAGTTATATTGGAAGGACCCAGGCCCGGATTAACCCCTTTTGGCGCCCTAGGCCACACTTTGGAATTACGCCCCCAAACTAACCTCTACCGCACCCCTCTCCTCCTCACGGCGCCTCGCACCCACCTTCCTTGAGTTAAGGAAGAAGGGCGCGAGGAAGAGGAGGTGGAGGGAAGCCCCCGGGGCCACTGCCGGGCATGCGCAGCAGGAGGGCGCAAGCTCCTCTGCCTCCTCCGCCATGTTCCTGGGTGCCGTGCATGCCCGGCAGCGGCCCCGGGGGCTTCCCTCCACTTCCTCCTCCTCCTCGCGCCCTCCTTCCTTGACAAGGGGGCAGGGGCGATGGTGATGGGGGGCGCCATTCCCTCCTCCCCCCCCCCCTCGCAGCGCTCTCCCCCCGCCCTCCCCCGAGAGAAAGAGAGAGTCATCTCCATGCTGCGCATTGCAGTTTTGTTTCAACATTTTTTTTGGTCCGTGTGAACTGCGCCCCCCTTTGGCTTGCACCCCTAGGCCATGGCCTAGGGTGGTCTTATGGGTAATCCAGGCCTGGAAGGACCTATTCTGAACTGTTGATAAAATACCTTGACCATTCCACACATCCCTTGAATATTAATCCCTTTAATATTGAACAAATATAGATGGTACACATTTTAGGAAGGAGGCATGGACAAGATTAGGATTCTCCTAACTGAAAGCATATTTCACCTCCAAGTAAAATTTGTCCAGCTTCCATAGCAAGGCTCCTGTTTCTAAATGTGATATACATGGCAGAGGCAACAAGGAAAATTCCAACACATTTGACCTTTGAAATGGAATGATAATACAGGGACATGTTGCAACCGGAATTTCAGTAATTCTGTTATCATTTTTTCCACAGAACAGAGCTAAAATCAATGTAATCAGAGCTAGTGTTTCAAATAGAAGTGAATGAGTTTTATTAATAACTAGCTGAGGACCCGGCGGTGCCCGGGTTATTTGAGGAAGGCATTGTGTGCCAAGGTTGCTTCCTATTAGATGCGTATGTGGCTTGCAGTGGTCTCAGGAAGTTAGTGAAGCTACTGCAAGTCCCATTGGCCATGGTCCATCCCCCTCCCAACAGCACCAGGATGTAGAGTGGGTCATGGGGGCTCTTAGTGCCACGTTTGGTGTTGATCATTCATTGAATGAGGGTCGCAGTAGTCTCAGAAGGTGAGTGAAGGTACTTCAAGTCCCGTCATCCATGGTCCATCCCCCTCCCAACAGCACAGGATGTAGAGTGGGTCATGAGGGCTTTGTGTGCCAAGTTTGGTCTTCATTAGTCATTGAATGAGGGTCGCAGCAGTCTTGGGACATGAGGGGAGGTACTTCAAGTCCCATCATTCGTGGTCCATCCTCCTCAATACTGCACCAGAATGTAGAATGAGTCATGGGGGCTCTGTGTGCCAAGTTTGGTCTTGATCAGTGTTTGGATGAGGTTGGCAATGGTCTGGTGAAATGAGTGGAGGTGGTCTGCCCTCCGAACTGCATCAGGACGTCCATTGGGTCATGGGGGCTTTTTGTGCCAAGTGTGGTCATGATTATGCACTGGATGAGGGTCGCAGCGGGCTTGGGAAGTGAATTGAGGTACTTGAAATCCCATCCTTCATGGTCCATCCTCCTCTAAACTGCAGTAGGATGGAGTGTGGGTCATGGGGGCTCTTAGTGCCACGTTTGGTGTTGATCATTCATTGAATGAGGGTCGCAGTAGTCTCAGAAGGTGAGTGAAGGTACTTCAAGTCCCGTCATCCATGGTCCATCCCCCTCCCAACAGCACAGGATGTAGAGTGGGTCATGAGGGCTTTGTGTGCCAAGTTTGGTCTTCATTAGTCATTGAATGAGGGTCGCAGCAGTCTTGGGACATGAGGGGAGGTACTTCAAGTCCCATCATTCGTGGTCCATCCTCCTCAATACTGCACCAGAATGTAGAATGAGTCATGGGGGCTCTGTGTGCCAAGTTTGGTCTTGATCAGTGTTTGGATGAGGTTGGCAATGGTCTGGTGAAATGAGTGGAGGTGGTCTGCCCTCCGAACTGCATCAGGACGTCCATTGGGTCATGGGGGCTTTTTGTGCCAAGTGTGGTCATGATTATGCACTGGATGAGGGTCGCAGCGGGCTTGGGAAGTGAATTGAGGTACTTGAAATCCCATCCTTCATGGTCCATCCTCCTCTAAACTGCAGTAGGATGGAGTGTGGGTCATGGGGGTACTGTGTGCCAATGTCACAATGCAGGGTCTCGGCCCAGCCCCTTAATCACACACACAGAGACGGTAATCAGTTAACTATTTATTGAATAATAAAAACAGGTGAAAAGAGTAATTGTCCTTAAAAGTATCAAAAAGTTCAATCAAAAATGGTAAAGAGTTCGTAGATAAATCCAAAGACAAAACTTGGCAAAAGCTCCGCAAAAGTAATGCGGATCAAGGCAAACTTGGTCCGTGGCAATTCAAACAAGGCAAAGAACAAGGAAACAAGGCCCAAGAAACTTCTTGGCAAGGCACGAGCCTAAATCCTGGCTCCGTGGATCTTCACTCGCTTCACTCCCTTCAAATCAGAAGTGGCCGAGCAACTGAGGATCCGTTCCCACGGATCCTATACTTAATCCCCTTGGTGAGATCTACGCCGCTCTAGGCTTCGGCGCCAATCTGTACTACGGGACCTAACGCTCCTTTGGCGCTCTAGGCTGCGGTGCCATTCCCTCCTACTGTACTCAATGCTCCGTCTCCTATCAAAGCTCCGTCCTTGCCTCCCAGCACCTGGGTCGCTATCTTCGTGAGAGCCAGACTCCCTTTCGGCTTCCATGGGCTCATCCTCCTCTATCTCCCTGACCCTTTCTTGCGAACCAAAACCACCTGGTTTCTCATACTGATTATCTGAATCAGCACTTTCAGTGTCGGCCTGACTTTCCCAGCTGTCATACCCATCAGGCCAGCCATCATCCCATTCCAAGCTCTCTGTGGGAGATGAAGGCCCAGCTACCTCATCATCCCCTTCATCCATCTGCCCATCATCCGCAATTGGCCCTAATGCAAGCGGGACCCCCGGGGCCGCCCCCTGCCCCCCAGGCACGAATGAGAACGGGGTTGCTACAGCCAAGTTTGGTCTTGTGGTTCAGGGCCGCCTTGGTCTGTGGGGAATGAAGAGTTTGAAAGTACTACAAATCTAATAACCTGTGATGGTACTTCAAGTCCCATCATCCATGGTCCTCCCTACTCCAAACTGCAGTAGAATGAATCATGGGTCATAGGGGCTCAGTGTGCCAAGGTTGGTTACTGTTAATTCGGGCCATACACAATGTCCCATTAACTGAGGCCTAGTCAGGGAAATCAAATTAATGAAGCCGTACTGTAAATTTTGGGCCTGGTTTGTGATTTGTAGGGGCTACAGTGTTTTCTGGGAAGTTAATTGGGTGAAGGTACTGCAAATCCCATCATTCGTGGCCCATCCTGTCCTAAACTCTCTTTTGGGGCCTGGCCATACACAATGTCCCATTAACTGAGGCCTAGTCAGGAAAATCAAGTTAATGAAGATTTACTGTAAATTTTGGGCCTGGTTTGTGATTTGTAGGGGCTACAGTGTTTTCTGGGAAGTGAATTGGGTGAAGGTACTGCAAATCCCATCATTCGTGGCCCATCCTGTCCTAAACTCTCTTTTGGGGCCTGTAATGTTCTGGTCTGCTCTGCTGGTAATTGGTAACTTTAAAAGGTGGAATGGCAGGCAGCCGTTTTCTAAAAGCTGAGGGGGAGGAGAAAACAGGAATCCATTTTGTTTTCACAGAGCCAAGTGGGGAGGAATGTTGATGGTGCATTTTTCCCCTCAGTGGGAAGAAATCCTGTTGTTTGAATGTAGAGGCCTGGATTCTGGGATGCTGGCTAATCAGTGGCAATCAATGCCCTCTGTCTGGTGCCTTAGAATTTTGGAGTGGCGAGGCTGGCCAATCAAAGGACTTTATGCAAATAGCTGCCACATATCCAAATCCTATTGTTTGAATGTAGAGGCCTGGATTCTGGGATGCTGGCTAATCAGTGGCAATCAATGCCCTCTGTCTGGTGCCTTAGAATTTTGGAGTGGTGAGGCTGGCCAATCAAAGGACTTTATGCAAATAGCTGCCACATTTCCGCCCTTCCGCCCTCCGCACACATACATACATACATACATACATACAACAAACATTCTGCTTTATTAAGGTATACAGATGGTTAGACCTACGAAACACATAATCTAGGCCAATGTGCAACACTATCACAAATCTTATTGGGCTTTCAGTAAGGTTTCTCTCGAATAAGAGGAAAGTCATCATGGTGCAGTAGTTTGAACATTGGACTATGAGGGTCATTCCAGACAGGGCAGAAACCTGTGAGGAAGCGGGTTATTTTAACCCGCTTCCTCCCGAGTTTTTGTCTCCAACCCTAACTCAAACCCTGGGTTTCCCCCTGAGGGGTGTCTAGATGCCATCCCAAGTCAACTAAAGGTTGACCTGGGGTGTCATCCAGGTCCCCCAAGTTCCCCAGTCGTCGTCCCCCCAATTTTTTTTAACCAGAGGGGCCTGCTGGCAGCACAGGCCCCTATGGATAGTACTCCTGACATGCAAAAATGATGCATCCGGTGGTGGAGGGGGAGGCGGGGGGGGGGGGAGGGAATATCCTCGGGATGGCTGAGGATTGATTGCTGAAAATTTGTTCTTGCATTTTACCTAGTTTAGTAATTCTAGTAACTCATGAGCCTATACAAAAATACGCCTTTTTCTTAGAGTCAGATTTTTACTCAATGTTACAATGCAACAACATTAGCCGCTTTCATGACTTTATATAAACCAGATAACATGTGAAAGCAGGTATATATTTAAGTGATTGGTTACGGTTTCAAAAGCAATTATAAAAGTCAACATCCAAGAATCTTGAAGTCTATTAAAACACATATTATTCTTGGAATATTTCAAAATATTTAGCCTTGATTTGTCTTTGCTGACATCAGCAGTTTATAATGAGCCAACAAAGGGGGCAGTAGAATGAAAATTAATCTTAGTTACATTGCAGATGCCCCAAAACAGACATGCTTAGGCAATGATCCAAACCATACTTATCCTTTAAATGAGTGGTTCCAAAAATTGGGTCTTCCAGATGTTTTGGAGTTCAGCCCCCAGAATTCCTGACTTTTGACCAAGCTAGTTGGGGCTTCTGGAAGATGAAGTCCAAACCACCTGAGAACTAGCATTTCGGAATTACTTCAAACAATTATAAGCCATCTAACAAAAATTAAGACAGTATACTAGTCTCACACCAGTGTGGCTAGAATCCTCTCGGCATTGCTTTGTGAACCAAGATTCAGGAAGGGCTCAACCCACGCTTTTTACAAACGCGTTGATGACTAAAAAGGGCAATCTGAGATAGGCAAGTTCGGTTGCAGAAAGCACAGCAGAAAGTCTCCTTGGGTGATGTTGTTTCCAAGTTGCGGTTCTTTCTGCGTTGTAGTTTCTCTTCAAGACCCATTCGGCGTGTCTTCTTGAAAGAGGCCACAGCATTGTGGATAGTGCATCTCCAGGCCTCCCGATGTGAGGCCAGGGTGGACCATTGCTGGTGATCAATCTGGCCGAGCCTGAGATGTTGTTTCAGGGAGTCCTTATATCTCTTTTTCGGGTGCCTCTCTTGCACTGACCCATGGCGAGTTCACCATAGAGTAGTATCTTTGGGAGCCGGTGGTCCTCCAGCCTATGGACGTGCCCTGCCCAGCGCAGCTGTGTTCTCAATAGCATGGCCTCAACGCTGGTGATCTCTGCTTGCTCAAGGACAGAAACAGTCACATAGTCGGTCCAGTGTATATTTAGGATTGTGCGAAGACAGCGCTGATGAAAGCATTCGAGGAGTCGTAGTTGTTGCCGATAGGTGACCCATGTTTCAGACCCATATAGGAGAATAGACAGTATGATAGCTCTGTGCACACTGATTTTGGTGCTTTGCCTCAGGTGCTTGTTGCTCCAGACTCTTTTGTGAAGCCTTCCAAATGCACTATATGCCTTTGCTAACCTGTGATCTATCTCTTTGTCAATCTTGGCGTCTGAAGAGATTATGCTTCCCAGGTAGGTAAACTGCTGAACGGACTTAAGCACAGATGTGCCTATGCTGTCATGGGGATGATGGTGTTCTTCCTGTGGTGCGGGCTGGTAGAGGACTTCCGTTTTCTTCTGGACGACTTCCAGCCCAAACAGCTCTGCAGCTGCTGCAAAGCAGGATGTTAGGCCCTGCAGGGCTGCTTCTGTCATCAGCAAAAAGCAGCTCACGGACTAGATAGTTTAGAGTCTTAGTGTGAGCCCTCAGACGGCTTAAGTTGAACAAGCTACCATCAGTATGATAGCGTATATATATATGCCGTCTTCTTCTTTGAGGTCTGCCGTAGCCCGTTTGGAGCATCACAGAGTCACAGTGCTGTCAAAATACAACCAGCCAACTTTAAGCATAAAGTTTTGTAGGGTCTGAAAACACAGCCCAACCAAAAACATTTTTTGCATGTCTTGGTTTTTAGACCTATTTTGGGGGTTATTTGGGGTTCTGATTCAGAAGATTGCACTGGACAAACTGCATCAGCTCTAGTTTCTTAGATATGGTTATTATTTTCTATGGGCAAGTAAATGAAGACTGGTATATGGATATGTTTTGTTTTCTCACAAACAAGAACCGATAGGGGGAAACTGGTGCCATTTTTGTAAACAGCAGATCAAATATACTCAAAAACAGATTTAACATTTGAGGTACCAAAATGTGTGTTGGCCAGTGTAATTCTTACAATTTCTATAGCATATGGCTCATAGTGTGGGGCTTTTATAGCGAGTATTTAATTTTCCAATGGGAATGAATATTGCTTTTTTCTTCTTTCAAAGCAACACAAATGCAATGCCAGCAGTCTCCAATCATGAGAGCTATTACCACAATTGCTGTATAAAGATAAAAGGGTACAGAAACAAAGTTTGGTTTCAAACTTTCAATACATTGTTATGAATACTGGAGGGGAAAATGTTTTAAAAATAGTTCAGTGGTGCCCTTTGAAACCCATAAACTCTTATTGTGTCTCTCCTGTAAGTAGCAAATGTCTGTGTAGTGTGTGCATGCTTTTCTTCTGAAATGTTGCTTACTGTATACCACTTTGTTTAATTTTTCAGTGGAACTGAATTTTTATGATCTGGTCATAAACCTCCTGAACATTGAGGTCTTAATGGAAACACTGACACAACCTTAATTATACTGGCTCCAGCATGATACTGTGATTAAAGTTTGTTTGTTTTGCATAGCAGTGTGCAGTGTATGCGAATGTATGTTTATATGTATGTGTAATTTTACATAGGAAAACTAATAGAAAATGATGTCACCATGGAGGAATATATAATTCTGTGTATGATGTTTTATTCTTTTATTGGTGAACTTTAGTTGTGTACTTTCAGAATCAAATTATTTGTTTATTTTAGTTGAAGGGCACTATTGTTTTGTTGGGATGTATGTAATTTCTGTTAAATTGTCATTGGTTCTCACATTTTAATGTGTGCTGTTTGGATGAATTTATGTAGCTGATTAGTAAAGTATTTATTTAAAGCATTTGTTGATCACCTCTCAACTCAAGAATGCCACTCCAGCGGATGTTAAATTTCAATCAGGGAAGAGATAGTGTTTCATTTATCCATATCCCAAGTCTTTTAGCACTTTGGAAAGCAAAATCTGTGTCATGAATTATCATGATTGATTTTTTTTTAAAAAAATTATTGAATATTTTGTTAGCTTGTGTACTACACACAATAGTATATTGCAGTGTTTCCCAACCTTTTTTGAGCCGCGGCACACTTTTTACATCTGCAAAATCCTGGGGCACACCACCAACCAAAATGACACTCTAACACAGTAATACATATAGTTAATATGTTTTTAAAATGTATTTATACACTCAGTGTGAAACCTGGGCCTGTTTCGATGAACTCAACATAGATATCCTGGCAGGAATGGCAGAAAGACACAAACTTTCCACACAGAACTCCCATAACCAAGAGAAAATGCTATAAGAGTTTGGTGGGCATTGATCTTGAGTTTTGGAGTTGTAATTCACCTATATCCAGAGAGCACTGTGGACTCAAACAATGTTGGATCAGGACCAAACTTGGCATGAATTCTCAATATGCCCAAATATGAACGCAGATGGAGTTCAGGGGAAATAGACCTTGACATTTGGGAGTTGTAGTTGCTGGGATTTATAGTTCCCCTACAATCAAAGAGCATTCCGAACCCTACCAATGATAGAACTGGGCCAAAATTCCCACACAGAACCCCCAGGAGGCAAGAGGAGGTCTCTACTTGGGGAAAGGGAGGCGGGCCTTTCCAATGCATGGAGAGGGAGAGACCAAGGTGGGGAGGGGGGGGGTGTTTGTAATTTTGTGCCTTTATCGAGGTAGGTTTCTTAGGGTTTTTATACTTCAACACACTAGACTCCCCCCCCCCCCCCTTCCTGGAGGTTCCAATTTCCCACAGCACACCTGATGATCGCTCACGGTACACTAGTGTGCCCCGGCACACTGGTTGAGAAACACTGGTATATTGGATATTACAGTATTTATGTACTTAACACAAGCAGTCCAACAAACAACAAGGAAAGGGGGAAAATTTCAACGAACAAAGGAAAATAAAAGAAAAGATTCCTAGTAAACATTGGACTCATTGATGGGATGTTTTGAGGTCAAAGAACTCTTATTTGAAAGGAGTCTGTCTTCTCTCATAGGAGAGTTTTAGTGGATGGTTGAAGAAGCACCATAGTGTAGAGCAGAGCTTTCCAAACTTTTCATGTTGGTGACATGCTTTTTAGACATACATCCTTTCACAACATGATAATCCAGTTTTATTAACAAACTGGAGGTTCAGCCAGCAGGGGCCATAAGGGTATAAGAGTTAAACCATAAGGGCATAAGAGTTTCATAAGAATTTTACACAATGTGTGTGTATCTGTATCTCTCTATCTCAGTGGTTCCCAAACTTTGGTCCTCTGGCTGTTAGGAGTTGTGGGAGCTGAAGTCTCAAACACCTTAGAGCAATGTTTCCCAACCGCTGTGACGTGGCACAGTAGTGTGCCGTGACGGACCTCCTGCTGTGTCGCGAGAAAAGCTTTCTGCCCCCCTTCATTCCCCCTCCTCCTGCCGAACTCCTGCTGCTTGGGGGAGGAGGAGGAAAAGCCGGGTGCCGGCGAAGAAAAAGAAGGGGCCGGGGCGCCGCCTCCTTGGGCCGTTTCTCCAGCCAGCCTCCAATCCGCCATGACTCCTGCCATGACCCTCGCCCCTCGCTCGCTGAAGCCGTGCAGAGGAGGAGCCCCGCCCACTGAAGCCCGTCCACTGCTCATGCTCCTCCTCCTCCGTGCGGCTTCAGCGAGCAAGGGGCGGGAGTCATGGCGAGAGCTGCACTGGGGATGGGGGCCATGACTCCCGCCCCTCGCTTGCACTGCCCCCTCAAGGCTGGAGAAGCTGTTAGAGAGCTGAAGCCGGGGGAGGGGCGGGGCATGACATGGTCTGGCTCCTCCCCCTCCCCCGGCTCTGGCACTCCCAGCAGCTGCTCCCAGCAGACCACCATCCCCCAGCTGTTCTTTACCATGTTAGAGTGTCATTTTGTGTCATTTTGGTTATTGGTGTGCCCCTGGATTTTTTTAATGTTAAAAGTGTGCCGCAGCTCAAAAAAGGTTGGGAAACACTGCCTTAGAGAACCAACATGATTGTCAACAGATTTTTTCTTTAATTAGAAACTTATCAATTTAGTGGTAATTAATGCTACAACTCAATCAACAAATTGTGCAAATTATAAAAGTTATAATTAGTCGAACAACATGAGCACTCCACTTCTGTAGTGATTAAACTCTCTGGAGGTTTTCAAACACAGGTTGGATAACCATATGCCGGGAGAGCTTTGAATGCCTGGCTGAAAGGAGATGCCCTTTGGAAGTCTGGACATTTTAAAAGAAAGGTTGGATGGCTTTTTTTGGGATGGTCTCATTTTCCTCTCTTTGTTCTTCCCCCCAGTGACAATTTATTTATTTATTTATTTTATGGTATTTGTACCCCGTAGCTTCTCACCCCTGCAGGGGGATTCAGCACGGCTTACATTTGCAGCACTACAGGCTGCAGCACCACAATACAATATAAAATACACCATATAATCAACATAATTAAAAAGCATTAAAACATTTTAAAAAAACAAAAAACCCATTACATTAAAAATGACTAGGATCGCTGTTTGGCACAATGCTGAGTGCTGAGATGGAGGAAGAGGATGGTGGCTAACATGGGGCCTCAGACTTCTGCTGTTGCCAGTACTCTCACTTGTGTTTCATTCTCCTCCTCCCTTCTGTGCCAACCAACGTGAGGCCTTGTGCTTCCATTGCCGCTCTTCCTCCTACTGCACCTCCTCCCTATTCTGTCTTCATCTTCCCTCCTCCTCCCCCTGGGCCAACTAGTGCAGGGTCTTGGCCTCTGCCACTGCTGTTGCTCCTACTGGGCACCTTTATTTCTGGGGATGGTGGGGGAATTTTATGCAACACACTAGTGATCAACAGCCAACACACCAATGTGTCATGACACACAGTTTGGTAACCTCTGGTATAGAGTGTCTTTCCAGAACTGGGCAGGTGAGATTGATGAGGCTGTGGATGTTCATTTATTTATTCAATAAAGACAAATCAGTCCTCATGAAACATGGCATTTTACTTGTCCATTACATTGCTTAGTTGTATATGAAAATTTCCCCATTAGCCAGATGTTCCAGGTTCTTTTCCACCAGTTGTTCAGTTGTTCAGAGTAAGTCCCATTCATTTCCAAGCTTTGGCAATCTCCATTCAGGAAGAAAGCAATTAATCTCTTGTGCTTTCAATGTCTATTATTATTGTTATTATTATTATTATTAACAAACACTGAAAGTAGAAGGAGTACAAGACAAAAATATATGGTGTGTAATACAGGAAATTCATTGCAGGATAACATTCCAGAGATATAATACATTGGAGCATTCTAACCACACATGTAGGTGTTAACCAATAGCTTTACAACCTCTTCGACAATATGGTAGAATAGTCTTAACCATTCTGGACAAACATACAGGTGTAAGATATTATTTGTGCACAACTTTAAGACACGTTCACTCATGGCAACTGGCACCAATTTGTAGGGAAGAGATGACTAGATTGAGTTTCAGTCAGAATCTGTAATATTTGATTTCAAATCAGATTGCCATGTTTTTGGGTAATGCACTTATCTCCATAATTATGTTTGATGAATTAGGGATTTTAATATGTTGTTGCAGTACCTTTTGCTAATGAGCCATCTGCAGTAAAAATGTTTCAAATGAGGTTTTATAGGTGTGAGGTTTCCATGTAATGCTGGTTAAATATTGAGTAGCATGCATTTCAAAGAGAGGGTTGGGACGGGAAGTAAGAAAAATATAGTTCATGTGAAATACCGCAAGTAAAACAGTATTAAATCGGAGGATGTATGTAACATTGCTCATGAAGTGTATGAATGTGTAAAAATGAAGAGATTGGGAGGAGATCTAATGAACTGTAGTAGTAAAAAAGATCTGATTATGTTTGTGTACTTTGAAAAAAGGAGATGCCAGTATTTTGTAAGTTAGTTCTCACTTGTTATTCACATGTCACAAAATGTTTAAGGAAATTATTCTACAAAGAAAAACATGGAGGTCTGTTTACTTATTTATTATTTTGCATCATAATTTTGTGTGTGTGTACACAAACCCCAGCAACATTATGGGGGTGGGACGACCCATAAAGCAATCCTTTTGTTCAAGATTGTTTTTTGTTAGCTAACTATTTTTTTCAAGATAACTGATTGTTGTGCAAAAAACGACAGCCTTGTGGGAAAACCCCCGAATGTGGCTAGTTTTTTTAAAAAAAATTAAAAGCAAGCAATCAAATTGTACAGCTGGCTGGGAATGGTAATGCTGGCAACATGGACATGATGGTGGTAGTGCCCCATGTGAACAGTGGAAAATTCCAAGTCCCAAAGTATGACAAAGCTACGGGATGTTTGAAGCAAACTCCAAAGCATCCTCTGAATTTTGCTAAAGCGGGGCAAAGCTAGATTGACCAGTTTAACCTGCAATACTTACCGGAAACGGAGAAACATTGTGAAGGCTGCCAGGAGCCAACTGTGGGTGTGTCCAGGTTTTAATACTTGTTTGAATGAGTTTCTAGTCTCTGTCTAGAGGCACCATATCTCTAAATGCAAATGGCTGATAAACAAAAGCAGAAAAGACATATTGTTCTTTACCTTACTTCCCATGTACATCTTGCCCTATGGGAGAATATCCTGGACTAGAATGTCATAGACTAGATCAGTGGTTCCCAAACCTTTTGGCCTACCGCCCCCTTTCCAGGAAAATTTTTACTCACCGCCTCCCTAGAAATTATTTTTTAAAAAATTTAATAGCAATTAAACATAAAGCTATATGTATTAATGCAGTGGTTCTCAACCTTTCTAATACCATGACCCCTAAATAAGGTTCCTCATGTTGTGATGACCCCCAACCATATTTTCGTTGCTACTCTTATGACTTCTAATCCTAATATCTAATATGCAGGTCAAAGCGAAGGGGGCGGGGCCAAAGAAGAGGGCCGCGTGACCTCTCCTAAATGGCCAATTGTTCACCGCCCCCTTAAAGGGTTTAACTGCCCCCCAAATTCCCCTGAGCCTCCCACCACCCCCTTGGATCGCCTCACCACCCACCAGGGGGTGGTACAGCCCACTTTGAGAATCAGTGGACTAGATATATCTGACCCTGCAAGAATATTTTTAGTTCTTCTATAATAAGTGTTTGTTTAAGTAGTTATATCTTTTTTAAAAAAGAGGATGTGAAATACAGTAATACTTTGAAGAGTTTAAGGAAAAAGGAGAGGAAGAGAGAGAAAGGGGAGTGGGAGAGAGGAGTGGGTGGAGCTATATTGTACATATACAGTACAGCGTCCCTACATCGCGGTTTTTCATTTATCGTGGGGGTTCCTGGAATGAAACCCCCATGATAGGTGAGGGAACAGTGTATTCCGAATGATGTACATTTATTTCTGTTGAAGCACAAAACATAAATCATGCAGGACAATATAATATAATGTAGTAAATATGGAAAAACTGCACTGTTTGTATATTGAAACACAGTGCTATATTTTAAAACACACAAAAACAGCAGAGATTTCTAGACTGCCTTACGTCCATAAGGTTTTGGCTCAGTGGTACCACTTTTTGTTATGCTGTAAATTGAACTGCTATATAATAAAAGTGCTTCCTTATTTCATTAAACTTTAAAACATTGCCGTTTTAACCCAAATAGAAAAACAAACTAGCAGTGCTTAATGTGGTGGCTGTAAATTCTAAAACTTAATAAGGCTTTCTAAAAATTATTGAATTTATGTGTATTGAGATGAAACATGATGTTCTTTTGAATAGTTGATGTAATACCCACCCACTGAAAGACTCTGCTGGTACGTAAAAACATGGGAAAGGGACTTTCCCACCTCCTTCCCTACCTTCACTCCTCAAAAAACTTCTTCCAAGGATTGGGGAACCCGACTGAATGAGGTGGACTATGGCGTAGGGACTTAGAAAGAAAGAAGAGTGCCAGAAACTTTGTGTATATGAGGGGAAAAAATGAGAAACAGAAATATTTGGATTCATGTAAGTAAAATAAAATAGAAAATAATTCAGTAGGAATTTCAACTTTTCTCTTTCTCTGTTGTTACTCAAATGTTGAAACATGCTTTTTTCTTGGCAATAGTTTGTTTTGATTGCACCACATTTCATCTTTCTCATTGCTGAAGATAAATTTCAGCTGAAAATCCTAGACCAAAATCCTTTCAGTCTTTGGAATGTTTCAGATGTGATTAAGGTCCATTATATTTATATTTGTTCAGGAGTTTGAATAACTGAGTTTCAGTAAATGAAGGTTACCTGGGAAGGCCAAGAACACTGTTCCCACCCTAAATATCTTGGCATCTCTTTAGTTCAAACACAAACATTTAGGAAACATTGTGTGGACACCAAGCATAAAGTAGCTACTTGCAATAACACCCTGTAGGAACTTCCTAATAGTGCATGGGGCGCAGACCCAAAATTAATAAGGACATCAGCCCTGGCCTTGTCTTTCTCAACTGCTGAGTATGTCTGCCCCATTTGGCTTAAATCTGCCCACTTGAAGCAGGTGAATATAGTACTGAATGAAACATGTAGAATAATCACAGGATGTCTTAAACCTACACCTTTTGATGGACTCTATAAGCTAGCTTTCACCCCCCCCCCCCGTTGTGCGACGGGAAATTGCTGCCAATTGTGAGAGAAATAAGGTTGAAGACTATGAAAGCCACCCATTGCATGGCTATCAACCTCCTCCCAGTAGACTTAAATCGAGGAAAAATTTCATGAGAACCACCACTCCTCTTAATGTTCCTCAAGCAACAGCAAGAATATCCCTGTGGGCAGCAAAATCAAGCAATTCCAACTGGATGCCCCTCACGAGGGTCTTCCTCCAGGGGCCAACCAAGAATGGGAAACTTGGATATCCCTGAACAGACTCAGAAATGGGGTGGACAGATCAAAAGAGAAATTGGCAAAGTTTCACTACCTAGAAGAATCCTCCACCTTGTGCGACTGTGGAGCAGAACAAACAACTCAGCATCTGTATGCTTGCCCACTATACCCTGCCTCATGCACAGAGGAAGAACTGTTTAAAGCGGCAGACAATGCAGTCACTGTTGCCCTTTTTGGTCTAAAACACTGATTCTCAAAGTGGGCGGTACCGTCCCCTGGTGGGCAGTGAGGTGATCCAAGGAGGTGGTGGGAGGCTCAGGGGAATTTGGGGGGCAGTGAACCCCTTTAAGGGGGCAGTGAACAATTGGCCATTTAGGAAGGGTCACGCAGCCCTCTTCTTTGGCCCAGCCCACTTCGCTTTGACCTGCATATTAGATACTTGAATAAGAATTCGTAAGAGTAGCAAAATTATTTATGAAGTAGCAACGAAAATATGGTTGGGGGTCATGGCATTAGAAAGGTTGAGAACCACTGCATTAATACATATATTTTTCTGTCTAATTGCTATTAAATTAAAAAAAAATAATTTCTAGGGGGGTGGTGAGTAATTTTTTTTCTGGAAAGGGGGCGGTAGGCCAAAAAAGTTTGGGAACCACTGGTCTAAAACTATTTAGCTGTTAGTAATCCTTTTATTTTATAAGTTTTAAACTTACTTATGCAATGCTTTTGATACAAAATAAATAAAAGAGTTTGAATCTTAAACTAGTTTTTAAAAGAAAAAAAAGCATTGATGGTATTTTAGGCTTGAAATGGAGGCCGGAATTAATCCTTATTTTGATCTTTACTCTCCCCTCAATTTCTGATCTTGTAGAGATGTAAAGGTTACGTTGGAGCACTATTTCATGTTGTTATTGAATTCTTTCATTTTTAGTTTTCTTCTGTTGCAGTTGCTGTTTTTCACCATTTTAAACATTAAATCTCAAATGAATTGAACCAGGTATCCAAGTATGAGGGATAGAAAGGAAAAGGAAAGCCTATAAAATTTGTAATGAAGCCTCCAGTTGCAGGTGCTTTAGTCCCATGGACAGCAACAGTGCATTAGCAAAGGTATTTGTTGGCCTGGAGTACAATGTTAGCTTTTAAAATTCCCCACTAATAATGAGATCCTATGAGATTTAACTGGGGAGAGCATTCCTGCAACGACTGTGTGCTTCATGATATGAGGAAGGTAGAACTAGAGGCCACATTTCTCAGTAGTCCTGAGTATGAATAGTCAGAGCTGGGGAATTTGGGGTGGGGGAGGTTATAGTTCAAGAATTAACTTTTCAAACCTTTGCTTGTATGAAGGATCCCTGTAAAGCACTTCACATTGAACCAAAAGATGAAATGAACATTGAAAGTCTTGAAATATTTTAAAAGAGAAGGGGACGAAGAGGGAGGTTGGGTCACAATGCTGACTCAATCCGCTGTCATACAGGACATCCTTTACCTCCTTTACCCAGGTTTCTTATTAATTTGATAAAGTGAAATAGATGTGCATAAAATTATTCCATCTGAACTGCTGGTATTATAATAAATTAATTTTAATTACACTATAATTCAGCCAGATTGGTTACACGACCATCCAGGAGTGAGCATATTACACCCATATTAAAGTCACTCCACTGATTGCCAATTAGTTTCCGGGCAAAGTATGTGTTGGTATTGACCCTACATGGTTAGGATCCTGGTTACCTACAGCATTGTTTCCCAACCTTTTTTGAGCCGCGGCACACTTTTAACATTAAAAATATCCGGGGGCACACCACCAACCAAAATAACACAAAAGGACACTGTAACACAGTAAAGAATGGCTGGGGGATGGTGACCTGCTGGGAGCAGCTGCTGGGAGTGCCGAAGCTGGGGGAGGAGCCAGGCCACGCCATGCCCCGCCCCCTCCCCCCGGCTTCAGTTCTCTCACAGCTTGGCCAGCCTTGAGGGGACAGTGCCAAGCCAGCATTGTGTTGGCTCTGCCACCGCTGGTTTGGCACTGCCCCCTCAAGGCTGGCAAGCTGTGGGAGGGGGCAGAGCCAGGCCGGGAGGGGCGGAGCCAGGCTTCAGCACTTCATGTTCCGCCCCTCTCCCAGCATTCAGCACTCTGCCACAGCCCCTCAAGGCTGGCGGCTGTGGGGAGTGCTGAAGCCTTGAGGGGGGCAGTGCCAAGCCATCATCCCCCCCCCCCCGGCTTCAGCTCTCTCACAGAGGAGGAGCATGAGCGGTGGATGGGCTTCAGTAGGCCGGGGCTCCTCCTCCGCGCGGCTTCAACAAGCAAGGGACGGGAGTCATGGCGGGAGTCATGGCAGATTGGAGGCTGGTTGGGGAAACGGCCGAAGGAGGCGGCGCCCGGCTCTTCCTCCTCCTCTCCCAAGCAGCAGGAGTTTGGCAGGAGGAGGGGGGGAAGGAAGGGGGGCAGAGAGCTTTTCTCGTGGCACACCTGATGATCGCTCACGGCACACTGGTTGAGAAACACTGACCTACAGGATCACCTTCTCCTATACAATCCACCCCAGGCATTTAGGTGCCAATCGAACCAGCCAGAACTCGACAGGTGACAGTTACACAGAGGACCTTTTCATCAACCACCTCAAGACTGTGGAGTGACCTGCCAGAAGAGCTATGATAGTTGACTGTAGTCTCAAGGTTGGACTACTGTAACGCTCTCTACATTGGCCTACCTTTGTCGGTGATCCGGAAATTTAAGCTAGTGCAAAACGCCGCAGCCCGCGTGCTCACAGGCACGCCTGTGGGCTACCGTATCACACCGGTGTTGCGGGAATTGCACTGGCTGCCTATTGAATTCCGGATCACTTTCAAAGTGTTAGTCTTGACTTTCAAGGCCTTGTATGGTCTGGGGCCAGTGTACCTGAGGGACCGCCTTACCCCATACTGTCCCACGAGATCACTGAGATCCGAAGACAAAGATCTTCTACTGGTTCCGAGCGCCAAAGCCTATCGCCTGACGTCAACGAGGAGAAGGGCATTCTCCATCATTGCCCCCACTCTTTGGAATTCCTTGCCGCTGGAGGCCAGGTCACTCCGTGACCTTCTGGCTTTTCAGAAAGCCTGTAAGACCTGGCTATTCCGGCAGGCTTTTGTAACCGAGTCAGTTTAGATACATGCTAGTTGAACAATTACTGCTGCTCAATGTAACCTTTTAATGTTTTATTATTGCTGTTGCTATTGTTGTGGGGTTTTATTGTGGGGTTTTATTGTTTTACTGTTTTATGCACTATTGTACTCTGTTATTTCCCAAATCTGTGAGCTGCCCCGAGCCACCTGGGAGTGGCGGCTGAGAAGTCCAATCAATCAATCAATCAATAAATGTGTTGTCAAAATTTTAAAACAATCTAAAGACCTATCTTCTGTTTTAATCTCTGTTTTGTGTATTTTAAGATGTTATTTTTTAGAAATATTTTAATATGTATATTTTAGAGAAATACATTTAATATTTGATTTTATTCGGGTTTTTTTTACAATGTTTGTTTTTTAACTATGCTGTAACCTGCTTTGAGCCACGAGGAAAGGCAGGTAAGAAATAAAATTGTTGTAGTTGTTATTATGGTTTTAATTAGGAATAATTTAGTTGCACTCTTTTCATTGAAGTCAAAAGAAAAGAGTGGCTGCTGCTGACACGAAGCTAAAGTCGTTACTCATACAGATGTACAGACTGCTGATAGATGCAGCAGATTATCTCTTCCTGTCTAAAAGGATAGCACAATTTGGAACATTTGTTACTTGACATGAAATGGAGAATTTTTATTTTGTATGTTTTTCTTGGCACTTGTAGAGCAATAGCTTTATAGGCAGTGTGCATAGCATTCCAACATCTGCCTTTTGGTGAAAGTGTAACTGCTGTTTAGGGGAATTGTTAAAGAGCAAGTAAAATTTTGTTTTTAATATGGAAAGGTAAAACTGATGCCAATGCATTGGACAGGGGTGAAAAAGAATTGGACAGACACATGTCAGTTTCTAATGGGGTTCCTTGCTTCTTCCCTGTTGAAGTGGAACTGTAAAACAGTAGCAAAAGGACTATGTGTTTGGAGGAAATCTGTTGTAACAAGATCTCTGTTAATAGTTACTACTATTACTATTTTATTTTTTACCTGCCTCTCCTCATGGCTTGAGGCAGGTTACAAGAATGCGAAAACATATAATCAAAATGCAAAATCATTTAAAAAACACTGTAGAATACACATATTAAAACATATTTCCATGAAATACATATTAAAATACACAAAACAAAAATTTGACATAGAATTGAAGTTTAAAATTCATAATTAAATCTGTCTGTGTAGGCCTGCTGGAAGATATAGGTCTTCACTTGTATCTTAAAATCTGACAGCTGATTGAGCTGTTGGAGCTCTACCAGCAGGTAGTTCCACAATTATGGGGTGGCCGATGAAAAGGTCTTCTGGCCGGTGGTTGCCAGTCGGGTTTTGGCAGGCTGGAGCAGATGCCTCCCAGAGGATCTCAGTGTTCAGGGCAGATTCTACAGGAGGAGATCCTTTAGGTAAGGAGTAACTAACTAGGGACTTCAGCAGACCAGTAGGAAGGAAGTGAAATGTTGGGAATAGTGGGGAAACCATGTTACCCCATTCTCTCCTGGCAGAGTCCATATTTGGGGATGGCCAGCTATCCCACAACCTTTCCCTGTCTTCTTTTCACATTCCCTTGCTTCCACCTGCTTTCTGGAACCAGGAGTTCGGTAACTCCTGAGAAGGGAGTCTTCTTTTCCTTGTAACACGCTGGTAAAACGGAGTAACAGACAAACATTGGCTTATGTCGGTTATCCTCCAATGTCTTTTATACCTAAAAGACATAGATTTGCGGTTTTGGAGCCCCCACATCAGCTTTTTCCTTTGTGAATTGTTTCTGCTTCCCAATGAGATATGGTGAGGGATAGCTTTCACTCCAGGCCATGCCCCCAAAGTCCCTAAGGCTGAGCATTTATGACGGTGGGAGTTGGTGATCAATCTGGCCGAGCCTGAGATGTTGTTTCAGGGAGTCCTTATATCTCTTTTTGAGGGCACCTCTCTTGCACTGACCCGTGGTGAGTTCACCATAGAGTAGTATCTTTGGGAGGCGGTGGTCCTCCATCCTTTTTGAAGGCACCTCTCTTGCACGTGTCCCATAGAGTAGCCTTTGGGAGGCGGTGGTCCTCCATCCTAGAGACTCCTGCCTGCTGTGTTTCTCAATAGCATGGCCTCAATGCTGGTGATCCCTGCTTGCTCAAGGACAGCAACATTCGTCACATAGTCGGTCTAGTGTATATTTAGGATTGTGTGAAGACAGCGCTGATGAAAGCATTCGAGGAGTCGTAGGTGTTGGCGATAGGTAACCCATGTTTCAGACCCACAGAGGAGAATAGACAGTATGATAGCTCTGTTCACACTGATTTTGGTACTTTGACTCAGGTTCTTGTTGCTCCAGACTCTTTTGTGAAGCCTTCCAAATGCACTATATGCCTTCGATAATCTGTGATCTATCTCTTTGTCAATCTTGGCGTCTGAAGAGATGTATCACCTTATGTATCACTAAAAGAAAGCAGCAGGTCAGACAGATTTGGGTTAAGGTTTTTTTTAACAGGTTATATCAATCAAAACTTTATTACGGTCACAGACCAGCATAAAGCGGGCACAAGCGCCCTAAGAGGAGAAGGACAACTCCCCAGTAAACAGTTATTTAAAATCAGACTAGAAATCAGTATAAAAATATATTTTAAAAAACAGGATATTGTTGCCTTACGGTGTCAATCATCACCCGTCTGATATTAAAGGCAGCAGCACAGAACTTAGCAACACTGTAAGTCATTGCAGAACAGGTTATATTGGAGAAGTGTTTTAAAATTCAGAATTTACCAAAAGTGCACTCATCTGTATGTTTACACAGAAGTAAATCTTAGTGTGTTCAGAGGATCTTGTACATCTTACTAAGTGTATTTTGGATTCCAACCCAAAATTGTAGCCTAAAGGATCTGAAGTGCATTAGGTTTGGAACGAAACATATTTTAATTGTTTCTGAATTATTTCATATATCCTTTAAAACAACCTAACATTTTTCGTATCAGTTTTGTTAACCTTATGAGGGGTAGAGATGGAGGAACATATAGCCTTCTAAATATTGTTGCACTGCAACTCCATCAGCCCTCCCCAACATTGAAAGGATGATGGCATTTGCAATCCAGAAACATCTGGATGACCATATGTTTCTTTCCTTGATGTGGTTAAGGATGGTTTTTGCATAGGCAGACATAATTCAGTTGCAACCAATGTTTTAAATGCACAGATGAACAGGTTTTAAAAATTATACTATAAACTCTAATGCTATGAAGTCAACCTCAGGATTCACTTTCAAAGGTCATTTTTGCTAACTTTTGAATAAAATGTTTTTCTGTACCTCGCCTGCTTTAAAAAATCCATGTTGCGCCATTCTATTAATAGCACATCATTTATAAGTGTTAACTTGTTTTCAGCAACATAAGCAGATTTCTTTTAAATGTTATGAGTTATCTATACCCTGGACAGAAACCTTTCTTTATAATGAAATCTTCCTCAGAATGTTCCCTTGATGATGTTGGCTGGTTACCAGTTAGAAGAGTCTTTTGATTTGGAAATTTAAGATACTGGGGCAGAAGTGACAAATGAAGATCCCAGTGATCTACTATGAGTAGCTGTGCCTCAACAGTAGGCCACTACCAAACAAAAGGTACACACCTACACAGTTCTACACAAACATTATAATGCAGTTCAAAGCTAACTCAAGGGCAGGGTGTCCAAAGAACCCCCTCCCCCAAATAGTTCTGCAGTATGCAGTAAACCAGAAACTGTGTTTTAAAAAATCTCACCAGAAAGTCTAGAATAAGCCATCAGTACATCTCAGCAGACTGGTTAAGGGAGAAAAAGGATTTTCCAGCAACTGTTTAGCCACAGATACTGCAGTTCCTGGGTTTGGTTCTGATCTCCAATCAGCGGATATTGTGGCCACTGTCCCAGTCTCGAACCAGTTCTGGAGTCTTTGTGTAGGAGTGGAATTTCCAAACTGGATTAAACTGTCTGTATTAAACCGCCCATACAGTCACTCTGTGGAAACTTTCCTCTGATGAAAAGTCTCTCATTGTGATGCTGTATCCAAAACGTGTTTGAAAAAAATTTAAAGGAATATCCTCTTCCGCAACTTGCCTGAGCAACTTGTTTTGCAGCACAGCTCTTACCAGGGCCGTACCCAGGATTTTGATTCGGGGGGACGGGACGGGACAGGACAGGACGGGACGGGATGGGACTGAGTCTGAGTGAGAGAGGATTTACCCTAGCAAACCTTTTGTATTGTTATTCCAATACCCCCATGCATATGGGATATATTGAGCATGGTGATCAGATCATGATATGAATACACATAACAGTTTAGATAATGTACCAGTAAGGCCTTCTTGCGGACCACCTTTAGAATTTCGGAAAGGGAGGGTTCAGCCCCTAAGCCCCCCCTCCCCCGGGTACATGCCTGGTTCTTACTATAATTTGATAATGATGGTGATAATTATTCTCAAAAACTTGATACATTTATTGATTTGATTTCTACCTTAACTTTTGGATGAGGAAGATTCCAATGTCAAGGAATTTACCAGCTTCCATTCTGCTATGGCACATAGTATTAATTGGAGTTGGGCACATCCCTCAATCCTCATTAGGCAGTTTATTTTGTTTATTGTTGTGTATTTATTTACATACTTCTTCTTTGTAACGTTTCAACCAAACCCCCAGAGTCTTTCTAGTCTTTTGCAGAAAAGTGTTTGGGGACGATACATCTTTCATCTCCTCCTAACAAGCTCTGCAATTATTTCCTGGTCCGTTGCCTTTTGTTTTAGCTACTCTTAAGCTCCAGAGTTCAGGACACCAACATTGTGTACTATTTTGTATGTAATTTATGTCATGTTCCTGGATCTCCTATCATAAATGTTCATTCTCTGCAGACAAAAGTCCCACACACAGAAAGACTTTTGCCTCATATGAAATTAATGTTATTGCGCTAATGTAAACTGATTCACTGCAATGGGCAGCAGTTTATCAAAACAAAATCTCATTAAAATCTGTCTGCACTTTGCCCTCCATCTCCTTTGTATCATAGGATAGTGGAGCTTTCTGTGACCGAGCAGTAACCTGTAGTAACCTGCAGTGTGTGTGTACATCCAAAGGCCATGAATGAAACCGTTGTTGGCATTCTTCAGTGTTGGCCTTGCTGTGCTAATAATAGTTGAAAGTTTCTGCTTTATCAGCAACAATGCCTAGCAAATAATCAGCTGTTTTTGTATTGTGGAATTGCTGCTTTGCTGCAGAAATGGGTAAATTTCATGGCGATAGACACTGCTGCATTTATTCTAATACTACTATTGACTAAAGAGGACATGGCTGTTGGGTTTTTCTAATTACATTCTATCATTTCATCCATTTTCCCACACATGCCCCAAAGCCAGTGAAGCAAAAACATTAATGACTGGGTCCTTAAATGTATAGTGACTCCAGCAGTATAGAGTGTGAACATAAGTCGGATGCTGCTGTGTGGTCTGCCCTGCATTTGCAAAGTAATAATTGACAATAGACACACAATTGTGCATGCATTTGCCTTAATGGGATCATCAAGGATTCTGCAAGGAATGTACCCTAACCCTTATCTTGATGTGTCTTCCAGCATTTTGTGTTTAATGACTGTAAACATGTGCTGTGAGGCAGAATTGATCTAAGGTTGAAAAGCTATGTTTGCTTTGAGCATGTCTTGGCTATGGTTTCCAGGAAGCAGGAATTGGGCTTCGTTTTTAAGAGACAATGCTGAAGGCAATATGTAAAAAAGAAAGTCTTGCTCATTGTATCCACTGATCCCATTTTCCTTTCTGCGAAACAAATCTAGCAGGTTTTTGTAATATGTCAAAGTCCTGCAAACCTGTTTGACCACATCAGGTTAAAATAAACATATTTGTAAACATTTTTGTGCTACCGGGCACAATTCAAAAGTGCTGGCTTTAGCCTTTAAAGCCCTAAACGGTTCCGGCCCAGCTTACCTATTTTAATGTATCTCTCCCTATGAACCAGCTAGGAGCTTAAGATTGTCTGGGGAGGCCCTGCTCTTGGTCCTACCTCCTTCGCAGATACGATTGGGAGAAACAAGAGACAGGGCCTTCTCAGTCGTGATATTCCTAGGGATATCAGATCGGCCCCCTCCCTCCTAATATTTCGAAAAAGAGTTAAAACCTGGCTCTTTGAGCAAGCATTTGCAAATGCAGTGTAACAGACTAAATTAGATCTATGGAACGATTGGACGATGTGACAGGAAAATGATTTTAGTAATGAGACGCTGAGGACTTGTGTTTTATGGTTTTTACTGTTTTTACTGCTTTTATATGGTCTGTATTATTTGTTAATGTTTTAAACTATATTTTATGTGTTGGAGGCATTGATTGCCGATTGTAAACCGCCTCGATTCGCCTTCGGGCAGAGAGAGGCGGTATATAAATATGGTAATAAATAAATAAATTTTTTTTTGCCTGAAAGCTTTTGAAAACGCAGCCTGTCTCCAGCTGAGAAAAGCTTAAACTCAAATAATTTAACATCTTCATCCAGATTCCATGTTCTGAAGTAATCCTCAGAGGTACAATTGGAGTAGAGTTAAGATACACATTTCAGTCCTAGTAAATAGTCACTGAAGTGCATCAGAGCTGTAAAGGCTATCTGAAGAAAAACATTTCATTTCAGTAGGGGAGAGGGCAAATAGTCACTTTTGTATGCATCACATAATTGCAAATGTGCATAATGACTAGGGGCCTCGTCACATGAAGGTCCCTTATTTGGGCAATAATGGGGGGATTCACCACAGATGATGGCAAATCTGCCATGGGAAACCCATTGCCTTGCATTGCCTGGATCGATTCTCACTTTATCCATAGGGGAAGCATCACCACTCCCCCCCCCCCTAATTGTTTTCAGTGCAACAAGGGAAGTCTCCCTTGCTGCCGCCACTGCCTCCTGAGACAATTGCACCTCTCTTAAGGCACAGAGCCCTGCTTGAAGTAGATCAATGCCATGTGATAGG
Organism: Anolis apletophallus; assembly: GCA_030556195.1. Lineage (NCBI taxonomy): Eukaryota > Metazoa > Chordata > Lepidosauria > Squamata > Anolidae > Anolis > Anolis apletophallus. The sequence goes on from JARBWK010000008.1 coordinate 78,572,235, forward strand.
ATCTGGCAGGCTCCATGCCTGAAGAGAGGTGCAATCACGGTAGGACAAGCAATTTTACTCATTGGATGAGGTCATTACACTACTACAGTGATTTTCAACCTTTTTTGAGCCGCGGCACATTCTTTACATTTACAAAATCCTGGGGCACACCACCAGCCAAAATGACACTCTAACACAGTAATACATATAGTTAATATGTTTTTAAATGTGTTTATACATTCAGTGTGAAACCTGGGCCTGTTTCGATGAACACAAAATAGATATCCTGGCAGGAATGGTAGAAAGACACACACGAAGCTCTTGCTCAACAGCTGTCAGTCTCTCTCTGTTTTTAGTTTTTATCGCAGTCAAGCTAGAGAAGCTCATCTCACACAGATATGTGGTTGAAAACGGCAGCGATGTCAAAATAGCTTGGTTGGCCAGAATGGGGAACTCCACCCATTTTGTCCACCACTCATATTAGGGCCTTCATCTGTGTCATAATTTTGTCCAGGGCCCTGTTTGGTATTTGCATTTTCCCTTCTCAAAAACTTCTCCATCTCTGCCACTCACTTGTCTTGTTGTGATCCCAAATTGCCACTGTCACTTGACGCGCAGCTGCACCACTAATTCTAACGTTGTTTACTTAGCCGCGTATGAGCGAATCCAAGATGGCGAGACCATAGCACTTTCGCGTCACTTCATAGGTGACTGAGAGTGCTATGGTTCTATTTCTTAAAGGGACAGATGCACCTTATAGTTTATATATGAATGAAGTTCGAAAATAATTTCTCACGGCACAGCTGATGATCTCTCATGGCACACTAGTGTTCCACAGCACACTGGTTGAAAATCACTGCACTACTATATGAGCAACCATGGGAAAAATTAATTTTAGGCTGTATTAACTGATATGAAAGTCCTTTCTGGTCTCTGATGGCTTATTCACTCACATAGATTATGTCAGCACTGTAGTTATTAAGTGTCAGTCGTGTTTTAATAGGCCTGATGCTTTATGGATCCATAGAATACATTATATTAAAACATTTAAATGCTTGCACCAATTATCATTGTAATAAAAATATTTGAAAGGCAAATTGAAAAGTAATCATACCTGGAATCCCATTTGCATGACATCCTGCCCTTTTTCATGCAAGTTGAACACCAGTCAACAATGGGGGTAGGGGGTGAGGATAATGCCGTGTTGGTACATTTTGCATGACATTTTGTGACCCAAATTGAAGGCAAATGCTTGATTCCTTAGTTAAATCATGACAGCAATCTGACAATGCCAGGTACTGTAAATGTCCTACCATATGACAAATGGATGTAAGATAAGTTATTGTATACCTGCGAACTGTAAATTAAAGATAAGATGTACTTGTTAAATGATTTCTCATGACAAAACATTTGTATATCCAGGTTAATTTATATTTTGGGCTTGCTCTTTTTAAATATAGTTGGAAAGAATCCCATGGGCCATTAAGTCCAATTCCATCTCAATGCAGGTTCTTCAGCTAAAGCCTCTTGCTACCTCTTTTGAAGATTTTTTCAACATTTTAAGCATATGAATAGATTAATTTTGAGGTGAAGTAACGTTGAACCATATTTGGTGGGATGAGAGAAGAGGATTGTGAAAATGGTATCATAATGAATGGTTTCTTACTCCTTTCTTAGGGTTTCAAAACAAAAGATGGCTATATTGTGGTGGGAGCAGGAAATGATCATCAATTTGCCACTGTTTGCAAGGTAATGGTATCTAATTAATAATTCATAGGGTGAAAGATCAGGATGCTGTGTACATATATATGAGACGGCCTGTTCCGTGAACAATATAGATTAATTAAGATGATGTTGATTCTCATGTAATAGAAAATTACAGTACATGTTGCAACTTCTTACTGATCACTCACTAAATGTTTGTCATCATTTTAAAAATTCCTTTTGTACAGTATTAGTTCTGGGTTTCAGACAGGTTTATTCTTTGTATATGGATGTTTGCACATTTGGGAGCAAAATACCCTAAAGGCACCAGATTTTATCTGATCTTGGAGGCTATGCAAGATGCGTCCTGGTTAGTATTTGGACGGAAGATTTCCAAGAAATACTTGCTTAGGAAAGAAATACTTCTAAGTATTTATTTCCTAAGCAAACCCTATGAAATTCATGGGATAGCCATAAGTGCTGTTGTTAATATTTTTAATATCAGATTTATTTTCCTTGGCTTTTAAAAATTGAGTGAAAAAGCAATATATGAGTAAAATATTGCATGTGTTTTTGGAATGTGAACATACATTGCATGTTAAAGAAACAATGTACAAAGAGGAATAGACATTTGCTCAGGTGGTATTTGGCCAGCTAGACTGGATGGAGCTTATCCACTAGTCAGTCACTAAAGGTGAGAACATTGACCTCATCACACTTTCATAAATGAGCATCCTAGGATGTTTCCACCTTGTCTATTGAACGGAGCCCTATGCCGGCCATCACATGGCATTGTGTAATTTCTGGCAGAGGCCCCGCCCCCAACCAGGGAGGAAGCATCATTGGATGTATCCTCCACAACACAGAAGGCTTCCCATGTTGTGCTGGCTCCAATAGAGCCAGCACAGATCCTTTACAGAAAGGTAATACTTCCCACATGTGATGTGGGTAGCGTTACCGAGAGGGAGCTGCGTGCGGTGCCAGATGAAGCAGGATGTTTTGCCTGGCCTTTGTGATGAGGCACCAAGTTAGACGATGACATTTTGCAAACATTCCCATTTTTGTATTGTCAAAGGCTTTCATGGTCGGAATCACTGGGTTGTTGTAGGTTTTTTGGGCTGTATGGCCATGTTCTAGAAGCATTCTCTCCTGACATTTCGCCTGCATCTATGGCAAGCATACTCAGAGGTTGATCCCATTTTTGGGTAGTGTGAAGCTCCTGGCCTGGACTTTCTGGAGGAAGTGTCACCATGGACCACTAACTTTCTTACCCATTATTATTACCTGCCCTGAATTTGAGGGCATTTTTCTGGCTAGACTTACCTTTGCCTGAAAGGAGAATGCTAGTGTCTTGGACTAGCACTGATTGGACCCCAGACTATCCATAAGAATCATGAGGTGGAGATCTCAGAAAGGGCCAAGTGCAGGCACAAATCCCAAAGAAATTGTCCTTTCCTGAGAAGTTTTAAATGAAGGATATGATTACTTTACTCTGAGCATTGGCATAGTGCAAGGCTGTCCAACTTCTACCGGACCTTGGGCCGGAATTCCGGTCACTGATCACCTGGGGGGCCAAGCCCTGGCTCCGCCCCTCCCCTTCCCTGGCTCCGCCCCCTCCCCTCCCCAGCTCCGCCCCCTCCCCACCACCAGCATTGCATAAATATACAATTAAATATTATATTATTTAAATAAGGGGAGAGGGAGGGAGGGATGGATGGAACACATGAGGGGCATTAATATACAATTACATATTATATTATTTAAATAAGGGGAGAGGGAGGGATGGATGGAACACATGAAGGGCATAAATATACAATTACATATTCTATTATTTAAATAAGGGGAGAGGGAGGGATGGATGGAACACATGAGGGGCATAAATATACAGAATATCAAGGCAGAAAATCCCACAATCTCTGCTTTGAACTGGAATATATGACTGTTCTACTGGCCACATTGATCAGCATTGAATGGCCTTGCAGTTGAAAGGTCTGTGTGCTTTCATTCTGCCAGTTTACCCCTGGCTGATTCCATTCAGTGCAAATCATCAAAGTAAACTCAGGTAATTGCAAAGAATGTAAATAATTCTGGGGGGCCAAATCCCTTTTGCTTCCCTGGCGCTGAGGGCCTGAGCACCTCCGAGACGGAGCAGTAGCAATCCTGAGGAGGAGAAAGATAGAGAGGGAAGGGGCAGGGAAGAAAGAAGGATGAAAGGGTGGAATGGAAGGAGGGAGGGAGGGAGGAAGAAGAAATGTGGCTCACCTTAACGCTGAATGCTTCCTTGCAATAACTCCCCTCCCTGGGAAGGGAGGGAGGATGAGAAGGAGGAAGGAGCGCTGCCAAGGGGGAAAGCCATGTGGCCGGGTCGCTCTTCCTGTTTGCTGCCAAGGGGGCGGGGCCCGAGAGACATCACTCCCTCCCATTGGCCCCCTCCCTCAGGAGAAGAGGAGGCAGCCAATAGAAAGCCAAGGGGCGGGACCAATAATAATAATAATAAATAATTTTTTTAATTGAAAAAATATTTTTAAAATATTTTTAAAATATATTATTTGTTGCAGGAGGGTAAGGGGCCGTAGCCAAGGGGCTAGGGGGCCATGTGCCTGTTGGACAGGCCTGGTGTAGTGGACGAATAATAGAGACAAAATTAAAGAAAGCATGTGCAGCGGAAGAGGAAGAAGCTGGGTAATTCAGGAAAGAAGCAATTTGTGTGGGTTTTATTTATTAGAATGTTTATACTCTGAATCTTTTCTGCTGATCAAGTCTCACAAACCTCTGTGATTTAATAGGTTACTGAATACATTTTTTCCCATTTCATATAGATCCTGAATTTGTCTGAAATCAGCCATGATCCCAAATACAAAAATAACCAGCAGCGAGTGCTAAATAGGAAAGAACTTATTGACATCTTGTCAGCCAGGTATACTTCCCTACTTGTACAATATTAATATTTGTAAATGTGTTTGGAAAATTTTGCTTTTCTTGTCTGTATCTGAGTGTAAGATATTTTAATGTGTAGACCTTTCAAAAGTACTATTAATCATATTGTGCCCATCTTTTAATTAAAGCACAAGATTTCAACATTCCACCAAAATATTTTTCTCTTAAAATCTCATCTAGGGCAGGACTACATCTATTTATTTTTACCTATACTTCTGGCCTGTGTTAGTTTTTTCTGTTTATTACCTATTATTTTATTCATTATGTACATCAAGCCTCCACAAGGGGCCAGTTTTTAAATAGCCTAATGTCTTCAGCCCACTTCTCCTCCCTCCACACATGAATGGCTACAGCTTCTCACATGACCATCAGTTCGCCCCACATTTAATAGAATAAATGGGCCACGTCTTGTGCTGGTCAGCCATAGGTAAAAGGCAATGGAGAGGAAGTGGGTGAGAGGCAAACAGGGATGTGATCCTGGGTTGGACACCTCCCCTCCTCTTAGCCTAAAATTGAATGCCACACACATTCCTATAGATACTTTAAGCACCACAATTTCCCTCCATAGTTTCCAAAACATTTTGTTTTAATAGCGTTTAGCTTGGTCCTTAGATTCCTAAGTACTTTTGTTGTCAGCAAGTCAATTTTTCCGTGTTTGGATGTATATGTCCTTCAGCAGAGCTGCTTGAAATATTCCATCTTTTATCCCAAGGTGCATCTACACTATAGCCTGAATGCATCTTGACCCCAGTTTAACTGCAATGGCTCAATGCTACAGAATCATGGGAGTTAGTTTTACAGGGTTTTTTTAGCCTTCTCTACCAAATAATGCTGGTGCTCACTAAACCATAACTCCCATGATTCCATAGCATCGAGCCATGGCAGTTAAACTTGTGTCAAACAGCATTAATTCTACAGTGTTGGTGAACTCCTGGTTGTCTCTATGGACATTTTATTTGTTTCCAGAAACATGGCTCTAAAATCCGCAAGTGGCAGTAGTAGAATGTCTTGTTTGGAAAAGGTTCTTAGATCACTACAAATTCTCAATGGCCGTAGGTTTATATTCGCTCTTTCAAACTCCCCATATGTGTTTTCTTTCACATATTTTTATGGAGCGTGGCATAGGTTCACTTAATGCTTTTGCAAACTATCCACTTGGGATTTTGTGAAAAACAATCATGCATAAGTAAAGGTAAAAGTTCCCCCTGACATTAAATCTAGTTGTGTCTGACTCTGGGGGATGGTGTCCTCTCCATTTCTAAGCTAAAGAGCCATCATTGTCCGTAGACACTTCCAAAATCATGTGGATGGCATGACTGCATGGAGTACCATTACCTTTCTATTGATCTACTCACATTTGCATGTTTTCAAACTGCTAGGTTGGCAGAAGCTGGGGTGAACAGTGGGAGCTCACCCCGCTCCCCAGATGTGCCACCAAGGGCTCCAATCATATATATATATATATATATATATATATATATATACACACACACACACACACACACATACATACATATACATATACATACTGTACACACACATACATGCATACACACACATATACGTATATACAGTCAAAGTTGGCTTTTTCTCAGTTGTCTCTCAGTCTCTCTGGTTCTTTTCTTCAGCTTGTTTGCCAAATACATGATGTTGTGTTTACAGAACATCCCTGAAATCCTCTGGAACTGCATATGCTGCCTTCACAGACCTATTCTATCCTTCATATTCTAATGGAAGAACATAATTTATTAACTGTCATGTTAGTTTGAATGAATCTGGCACCCAATAATGAAAAACCTACTGTAACATGAATCTTGCTCCAGGATTTTGGATTCATATGTTTCCATTCCCATGCCATGTAATTTGGCTTATATTTGCTAATAGACATCATTTGTAGAACAATCACATTTTATATGGTAAATTTTTGAAGGACAGGCTGCCTAGGCTTATTACTGATTTTTGACAGCGGAAAAAAATGGTTCCTTGGAGTCTTTGCAACAGAAACATTGCGGAGAACACATAATCTGTCAGAAGAATACATTGATTAACATATTCTTCAAAGGGTACGTATCTAGCAAGGGATCTTGAAGAAAATATGATAAATTACCAAGACTGGCATTTGATTGTTACAATATCTGAAAAGCCAAACTAAATATAGTAATCATGTCTATAGCTGGGTTTGTCATGGTAACATTTATGTGCCATTATGTTCGCATTCGCATCCCCTCCCCCTACCCCATACTTTTTGTCCATTGAGGAAGATGTTATTCACTTTGTAACTGAACACAGACTTCCTTGTAGAGTCAGGCTGGAAAGCCAGTATACTGTAGGCATGACTGATGGATAGAATATATTTAATGCCTTTCCACTGATGTGCTCAGTGACCCAAATCCGCATTGCACAAAATAATCAGACAATGCCAATGAAAAATGGATTAAAGCAAAGATAAGGGCTTTACGGTAACAGAAATTGGGGATATAACATAAAGGGTTAGCCCTTCTTTTTCTGATGATAATTTGCCTTGTCCAGTGGCCACAGCATGGAGTCCTGGAGCTAGCAGCACACAAATGTTTCTTTGAACTACTAAACAAATCTTGCATTGAGCTGGAGGCTGCAATCCTTTCTACGGATATACTCCAAACTACCTTCTTTTTGGCTTATTGCTAAGTTTTGACATATTAAATTCTATATTTTTGTTATTTTAGTAACACATTCACAGTTTGTCTGGACATTCTGTTTCAATCTGTGATAATGTTTTAGCAGGCATCTATCCATATTGTTATCCCTTAAAAGGCACCCAAGCAGTTAAGATTGCAACATGGAAAAACTGATTGTGCATAATAACTTTGAGAAGTGTTCTCACTAGTCATGGGCCGAAATTCGTCTCATCCATGTTTCCGTTTCTTTCCATCCATTTGGATGGTATGAAAAGGGAAGGCCCCTCATGGAACAAAAATAAAATCAGTACGAGAGGCAGGCGGGAGTGAGTACTTGCTCCAAGCCTGGTTTTCAGATTGATTGCTGTGTGTAGACCCAAAGCGCCGGGACCTGGCAGGGCCTGCAGCCAAGTGCTGAGTAAGGAGCACTCCTTACTCAGTGATGAGCTGCAGGCCCTGCCAGGCCTGGGTGCGTAGGCCCAAAGCCTGCACCCATAGGCCCAAAGCACCTGGGCCTCTGGGTGCAGGCTTTAGATCTAAGCGCTCAGTCCTGCAGCCGAGCACTGAATAAGGAGCGCTCCTTACTTGGTGCTTGGCTGCAGGCCCTGTGAGGACCGGGTGCATACGCCCAAAGCCTGCACCCTTAGGCCTGGGCACTTTGGGCCTACGGGTGCAGGCTTTGGGCCTATGCAACCGGACCTGGCAGGGCCTGTAGCTGAGCACCGGGTAAGGAGCACTTCTCACTCACTGCTTAGCTGCAGGCCCTGCCAGCCCCGGGTGCATAGACCCAAAGCCTTCACCCATAGGCCCAGGCGCTTTGAGTGTACAGTTGAAGTCGTCCCCCCTCTAAAAATGGGCTGAAAGAAAATGGATCTTTTGGCACCGAAAACAGAAAACAAATATCTGACCTCCCGATTTTGGAAGACTCAGTCGAAACAGATCAGGGCCCTGACCGAAAGTCGGGACATGAAACAGATCTAGATTTACCTTGAATACACACAACTAGTTTTTACCATCCTTAATAATATAGATGTTTGCATTTAGCATGCCAGTTCTTTTGTTTTCTTGTATAATGATGAATACAAAAGAACACAGGATTCCCCTTTGTCTTTATGTTTGCCTATGAAGAAAACAAGAATATGCATAAGAACATAAGAACATAAGAAGAGCCATGCTGAATCGGGCCTCAGCCCATCTAGTCCAGCATTCTGTGTCACACAGTGGCCCACCAGTTGTACACAGGGATCTCTAGCAGAAAGGAGGGCGAAACCCTCACCTGCTCCCGACCCCCCACAACCAGTACCCGGGGAAAATCCTGCCTGCCTCCATCAACACAGAGGTGGCACTTGGATGTCCATTTCAGTAACTACTGATTCCCTTGGTATCCATGAATCTGTCTAATCCTGCCTTGAAGCTGTCCAGGCTGACAGCTGTCACAACCTCCTCTGGAAGTGAGTTCCATAACCCAATGACCCTCTGGGTGAAGAAATATTTCCCTTTATTAGTCCTAACTTTCCTACCTTGGAGCTTCAGGGAGTGCCCCCTAGTCCTAGTGTTGGGTGACAGAGAAAATATTTTTTCTTTATTCACCTTTTCTATCCCATGCATGATTTTATACACTTCAATCAAGTCACCTCTTAAACGCCGTCTTTCAAGGCTGAAAAGACCAAGGCGTTGCAACCTGATTTCATAAGGTTGCAACTCCATCCCTTGGATCATTTTTGTTGCCCTTCTTTGTACCTTTTCCAGTTCCGTTATATCCTTCTTGAGGTGCGGTGACCAGAATTGTACACAGTACTCCAGATGTGGCCTCACCATAGATTTGTAGAGAGGCATTTTGGCTTTTTTTTTGGAGGCATCAAATTATCAGTATGAATGCATGATTATGGCAAGAGTGTGCATCATGCAGTTTTTCAGATTTTGTTGGATTGCAACTCCCAGCACTATTCACTTTTGGCTACTGAAGTTGCCATTCAAAAACATCTGGAGGGTGCATGATCTCCATCCCTGCTTTGCAGTGATATTCTATATAGGTCTACTCATAAGTAAACCTCAGTGAGATCAATGGATGTATATACTTGGAATAGTGTGCTTAGGACTGCAGCTTAAATTTTGATCCTTATGTATGTTCAGAAATCTGTGTGCATTACTTTTAAGTAATGTGATTCAGCACAAAGGAAGGAACATTGCACTAACAAACAACAGGAAATGTGTTTTTAATGATGGGAATATGAGAATAAAGTAGGGTTCGAGAAATGGCCCCAAGGAGGCAACCGAGTAAACCAAGGAATTTTGGTTAGCACAGGATAAGGATAGTGTATCATACACAAAACCGGATGATCTGGGGACAGATATTACAATCACACAACACATAAACATGTAATCAATGTTGTTATCTGACCAACAATTGTGGTTGTTAATTGAGACATGTGTTTCAGATGTAACAAGACAGAGAAGTTTTCAAGACTTTGAATTGGATCTTTGTGTTTAAAAATAGAACTTTTTTCATTTATGGGGTTCTTAACCACATCACATCTATCTTTTTGTCATGAAAGAAAGACATGAAATAAAAATGTGATGCTCATTATTGTAATTAAGAATGGAAGGAAATATACTGGCATATATATGAAACTACTGATAATTTTGGTTTGCATCACTGCTGTATTGCATCAGAAAATCAGATAGAATTGTAAGTCAGTCTAACCATGATTTTTGCCCTAAGGCTTGCTCTCTGGATTTCTAAGCAACATGTGCAGAACATTTTTGCTACATCACTGACTGCTTGTAAAGAAGTTGACTTTTTACAGTTTAATCCATTGGCTGAAATGAATAGTTCAAGCAACATGCTTCTTTATTTATATTTAGATTCTTGGAAGAAGAGACCACCAAGTGGCTTGAACTCTTTGAAGGCAGTGGTGTCCCATATGGCCCAATCAACAGCATGAAGCAGGTGTTTGCGGATTCCCAGGTCAGTCTTCTTGGATGTATTTAAATATAGTGTTTGCTTAAAGTATTGAAGGTATGGCCCCGTTTTCATACATGCAACTCTTTTTGATGTTACCATACAAATAATTTTGATCATTGATTATGATAAAACTACCAGCAGAGTATATTGGTATTTTCAACATCCGATCATGGGAAAAGTTGATTCTTTTATAGTGTCCACATGGTTTTTCAATGTCAGGCCTTGAATTACATCCTGCCTACAATTTAGCAGTCTTACACAGAACAGGACCATCCTTTGCAGTCTCTAGAGCAGGGGTGTTCACACTTTTTCAGCATGCAAGCTACTTATAAAACAACCAAGTCAAAGTGATCTACCTACTCACTACTCAGAGAGCCATAAAACAAAATATTTGGACATTTATTTCAGTGAGAGCCATATAATATATTTTAAGACTGAATTCAACTAAATGTGAGTATAATAAGCCCCTGAATTTATTCATAATAATAATGATAATATTCATTCAGCCTCTGCTAATAATAATAATAATAATAATAGCAACAACAACAATAGGTTCCTAGAATAGAAGGAGACCTCCAAGGGCCATCCAGTCCAACCTCCTTCTACCATAAGGGAAAAATACAATCAAAGCATTCCTCACAGATGGCTATTCAGCCTCTGATGATAATAATAATAATAATAACAATGGGTTTCCTAGAATAGGAGGAGACCTCCAAGGGCCATCCAGTCCAACCTGGGCGGCATCGGGAGCCTGCGAGGCGGGACTGAGCCTTCCTCTCACCCTGCCTGCGATCTACCAGGACACTCTACGCGATCTACCAGTATATCGCGATCTACCTAATGAGCACCCCTGCTCTAGAGTGACTTAGGACCTCATCACATGTAGGAATTTCTTCATTACTACACATTTTTAAAATAAAGATCCGCAGTGGTAATCACATGACACAAAGCTACTTCCTGTCACGATGCAGGGTCTCGGCCCAGCCCCTTAATCACACACACAGAGACGGTAATCAGCTAACTATTTATTGAATAATAAGAAACAGGTGAAAAGGTAAATTGTCCATAAAAAGTATCAAAAAGTTCAATCCAAAATAGGTAAAGAGTCCGTAGGTAAAATCCAAAGGCAAACGTGGCAAGGCACCGTAAAACTATGCGGATCAAGGACTTGGTCCGTGGCAAAGAACAAGGCAAAGTTCATGAACAAACCCAAGAAACTACTTGGCAAGGCTCGAGCCGGCAACTTGGCTCCCTGGAACTCCGCTCGCTTCACTCCTCTTAGAATAGAAGTGGCCGAGCTACTGAGGATCCGTTCCCACGGATCCTATACTTAATCCCGTGGCGGGGGCCCCGCTCTAGGCTTCTGCGCCAATCTGTGCTACGGGACCTCGCGCCTCTCTGGCGCTCTAGGCTGCGGTGCCAATCCCTCCTGCTGGACTCAATGCTCCTATCAAAGCTCCGTCCTTGCCTCCCAGCACCTGGGTCGCTATCTTCATGAGAGCTGAACTCCCTTTCAGCTTCCATGGGCTCATCCTCCACTGTTTCCCTGATTCTTTTCTGCGACCCGTAACCACCTGGTTTCTCATAATCATCAGAGTCATCACTCTCAGGGTCAGCCTGAACTTCCCAGCTAGCATAGTCGTCAGGCCATTCATCATCCCAGGCCAAGCTCTCTGTGGGAGAGGAAGGCCCAGCTAACTCATCAGCCCCTTCCTCCATGTCCTCATTAACTGCAGCTGGCCCTAATGCAAGTGGGACCCCCGGTGCTGCCCCCTGCCCCCCAGGCACGAAAGGGAACTGGGTTGCTACACTTCCAGGGGTTACCTGTTGGACCCCTTTTTTCATAGTAACACAGAGTTTTGAGAGTCAGATATGTAACGACTCTCCAACACTCGGTAAGGATCACGCGTAGATTGAAGCACGGTCCAACACGATTTTATTGCAGGTACGACACATGTGAAGCAAAAGCACCTGCCCACCACCAAACACCACTTATATACCCCAACCCCCTCCCATCGCCCATGCAATGTCAGGCAGGGTTGCACCATATCCGGTGATTCAGCATATCCCCAGTCCAAGGGGACGTGACCTCACAGCCCCATGAGTCAGCAGCATGAGTCAATTGTCCAATGTCCAGGCTCGAAGGAGCTACATCACTTCCCTCTACAGCCTTGCACACATCTGGAAGTTACCTCACTTCCACATGACTCAGCACAGTCTTATATAACTGGAGCCAAGGTCACCCAAGAACTAGGGCAAAGGTCGATGTAATCTCATGCCAGGCTGGGAGCTTGATCTTCACCTAAGCTCAAGTCTCCCAATCCTGACATAACGGCCTCCTCCACCACGTCCTCCCCCTGTAAAACAAAACATCATTCAATCCGGAGGATTGGGGCCCACATATTTCTTCAAAAGACCACAATGAAACGTGGGATGAACTTTCCCTAAACTTTTGGGCAACAAAGGGTATAGGAGACCTTATTTACCGCTTTCTCAACTCTGAAAGGCCCGATATACTTTGGACTCAACTTTTTAGAGGATAACCCAATTTCAAATTCTGTGTGGACAGCCACACCAAATCCCCCTCGCTATACTCCTCCCTTCTTGCCTCTTCCGATCACCAAACATCTTATAAGAGCGCTGCGCCTTTCCTAGAGCCTCTGCCACCTCCTTCCAATCCTCCCGAGCACGTATCTTCCACTCCACTTTCTCCTCCCCTCCCAATTCCAACAACTGGGGCAAAGGAGCCACCTCCTGACCATAGACTATCTCAAAGGAGACTTTCCGGTGGAGGAATGTACAGAACTATTGTATGCCACTTCAGCATAGGGTAGCAGATCAGACCAATTATTCTGCTCCCTGTTGCTAAAAATGCGTAGATACGCCCCCCCAAAGATTTTTAAGTTCTTTCTACACCCCCATTACAACAAGGATGATAAGAAGTCGTAAGACGCCTCTGAGCCCCCCAGCACCTCCAAAAACCGCTCCCAAAATTGAGCAGTAAACTGCACTCCACGATCGCTCAGAACCTGCTCCGGGCATCCATGCAACCGATACACATGCTGCACATACAACTCTGCTAGGCGCTCCGCAGAGGGCAATCCCTTCAAGGGAATAAAATGGGCCTGCTTCGAAAACATGTCCAACAAAGTCCAAATGTACTTATAACCTCGACTCGAGGCAACTCCCCACAAAATCTGTGCTGACATGCGTCCACGGCCTCACAGGAGTAACTACCACTTGAATCAACCCCTGCGGCCGCAGAGGGAACTTTATTCCTGGCACATACCTCACAGCACTCCACATACCTCTTCACCTCAGCCCTCATGGCGGGCCACCAATACCGTTTCTTCAAGGCCAAAAGAGTCTTCGTAACTCCCCAATGCCCAGCAGTCCTATGGTCATGATTCAACCTCAGCACCTTTTCTCTCATACTCTGAGGGACATACACCTTACCTCCCATAATCCACAAACCATCTAACGACTTGCACTCCTTCTCATGACTCTGTAACCATACATCACCTACATAACCCTTCTGCAATTCCAACTCCATTCATCTACTACTCCCTTTTCCTTCTTAATCTCATTCACCGTTTGAGACCTCGTCTGCACTGCCAGACCCCAATGTTCCCTAGCAAACACTTCCTCCGCTTTATGCATTTCATTCTCACCCACACTCGGATACCGAGACAATGCATCAGCCACCACATTCTCCTTGCCTCTGATATGCTGGAGCCTGAAATTGAACCGAGCAAAAACTGTGCCCATCTCTCCAACTTGGGAGATAGCTTCAGGGATTCCTTAAATACTGAAGGTTCTGATGGTCAGTCATCACAACGAATGGGAAAGCAGCACCCTCTAAAAACTGTCTCCATGTCTGCAAAGCGTTGCGCACAGCAAACGCCTCCTTTTCCCAAACTGGCCACCTCTTCTCATGCTCCCCGAACTTTTTAGAAAAATACGCACATGGCCTCATCATACCCTGGTCATCCTTTTGCATTAACACTCGCCATACGCCCAGGCAGACGCGTCACATTGCACCACAAACGGCTTATCCACATTTGGATGCATCAACAAGGGTCCATTCAGAATGCTCCTTTCAACCTCACAAAAGCTTCCTGGCATTCCTCGTCCACTCCAATTTAGCTCCTGGAGACTTAACCTTCCTTGACTCACCCTTACCCTTGGTCTTCAATAACTCAGTAAGCGGGAGGGTTATCGCCGAAAATCCTGCTATGAAAGTGCGATAAAAATTGGCTAGCCCCAAAAAAGCCTGCAGTTGCCTACGGGTTTGCGGAGCCTCCCAGCTCAACACATCCTCCACCTTAGCCGGATCCATTGCAACTCCATTCTCACTAATTCGGTAACCCAGAAAATCAATCTGATTCTTGCCAAATTCACATTTACTCAACTTTACATACAGACTTGCCTTCCGCAGTCTCTCTAACACCTCTCGAACCAAATGAACATGCTCATCTCTGGTATGCGTCACAACCACGATATCATCCAAATATACAAACACCCCCTTATACAAAAGGGGGTGCAACACCTCATTAATCAACTGCATAAAAATACCGGGAGCTCCGGCCAAACCGAATGGCATCACGGCCCATTCGTAGAGCCCGAGGGGGCAAGAAAAAGCAGTCTTCCACTGGTCGCTCCTCTTCACTCTCACCATGTGGAACGCGTCAATCAAATCCAGCTTCGTAAAACCTTACCACCCCCTAGCTGACCTAACAAATCTTTAATTAGTGGCAAAGGGTAGCAATTGGTGGTACTAACAGCATTCAAACCTCTCTAATCTATACACATCCGCAAACTCCCATCCTTCTTCTCGAAATAACACTGGTGCTGCAATAGGAGATTCAGACCTCCGGATAAATCCTCTCCTTAATTACCCGTCTATCTGCTCCCTTAACGCTTCCTTTTCCTTCACCGTCATAGCATATATTTTGGGCTTAGGTAGCACAGCCCCTTCCTTAACCTCTATACTACACTGTACGTTGCGGGGAGGGGGCAATCCCTGTGCTAATACCGGGTTAAACACATCCATATAATCCCAATACTCAGCCGGCACCCCTTGCACGTCACTCCTGGCCTCCTCCCTCCTATTAGGAGAACATTGTACCTCCCTGTTTTCCAATCGATCTTGGGATTAACCTGCTCAAGCCAAGGCAACCCCAACACCACCTCATGACCTTTAATGGGAGCCACTACAAAATCAATGTCCCCCTCCCAGGGTCCCACCCGACCCCTTCAAATCCTTAGTCCCCACAGAAAAGGTCCCCCTCAATAGAGGATCCATCTAATTGCTTAAATATAACAGGCGTTTCCAAGGGCTTCGTATTCCCGCCCAAATCCCCAATCAACTTTGGGGACATAATGTTCTCTGAACACCCACAGTCCACTAAAGCTTTTCTTTCCACAATTTCATTCCCCTTAATCAAACCCAATGTGCAGTGAATATTAGAGCTCACCCCACTACTTTTCTATCGTCAATGTCCACACAAGCTGCTTTAGCGGATCCTACTTTCACCGGCTCCAGTGCCTGCCTTTGTCGGCACTGGGACGCAAAATGACCAGGTTGTGAACAAATAAAGCAAAGGCCTCGTCCCTTCGATGGCCTTTTCGCTGGACTGGACCGGTTGTCACTGCCACGTCTAGCCTCTCCTCCACGGAATCGCCCATCAGCAACACCACAACCGGATCCCTGGACCTCGCAGGTTGAAAACGCCGCCGCTGCACCTGGGCAAGGATTCCCTCCACACTGCCAGCCAACTGGATCCAGCCATCCACCTCTCCAGGATCATCCCGATGTAGACACCACTCGAGGATCTCCTTCCGCAGGCCGTCTTTAAACAATTCTAATAGGGTAGCTGGAGACCATTCCGCAACTTTCGGCCAACCCCATGAATTCCTCTGCATACTCAGTGACAGACCGGGATCCCTGAGTCAAGCAGCGTAGCGCTTCCTTCGCTTTAATCCTCTCCAACGGATCTCGAAACCGGCTTCGTATTGCCTGCAAGAAGGCTCCCACGAACGCAAACACGGGTCTCGACGGTCATGGCATTGAACATACCATTCTGCCGCCCTTCCTTTGAAGACCGCTCCGATGGCCCGCACTCGGCTGCTGTCGCTAGGATAAAGGTGTCCATAATCCTCCATATGGTCTTGTACAGCAGCGGCGAAGAAGGCTACTTTACAGGCTTCCCCTTCAAACTCAACTCTTAAGGGTTCCTTCTTCAAATGGGCCCCGAATTCTTGGGTAATTGCTTCCCTTCCATGCGGGACCTCAGGCCTGGTAACACCTCTTCCCATTCCCGCCGGTTGTAGGGGCCGCCTCCACTGGGCTGGACTTCCTCCCGGATGGTCACCAACGGTGGTCCTCACTCCCAAAGGAGATCTAGGACGCTCAGCTCCGCCATCCATCCACGAATAATAGTGAAGTCTGCTCCGCCCGGGGCACTCCAAACCGACTCCATTGGCTCTCTCCGAGACATGGCTCGAGACATCCTTCTCATAGTCTGTTCCATGGCCTCCAACTTACACTTCATCACCTCCAACTCTGAGGGTGATGCCGGCTCCGTGGTCTCACTGCCACATTCCATCAAGCTCACCCTAACTGGCCTGTCCTTCGGCACAGTCTCTCTGGTGCCACGCACTTCTGGATCCGCCCGAACTGCCCAGTCCTTCGGAACAGCTTCTCCGATCCCTCCGGCCCTTCGGACCTCCATCTGAGCTGGCCTGTCCTTCGGCACAGTCTCCCTGGTCCCATACACTTCTGCCCTTCGGACCTCCATCTGAGCTGGCCTGTCCTTCGGCACAGTCTCCCTGGTCCCATACACTTCTGGATCTACCTGAACTGACCAGTCCTTCGGAACAGCTCCTCCGATCCCTTCGTTCCTCCAGACCTCTGCCTGTCTGGAGTCGAATCTCTCCTCCGCCGGGCAACTTCCAAGCTCACCTGAGCTTCCCAGAGTCGCTCCGCTTCCTCAAATTCCTCTTCCTGGGCCACGGCACCATCCATCATCTCACGGTGCTCATCCGGGCATCCCACTTGGTCAAGGGTGGTCCAATCCCACTCCATGGTATGCCGGACTTCCTCAGGAGCCGAATTCCATCTGTCAATATATTCTTCTTCTTTCCAAGCCAACCTCTCCAGTGCTGGGATAGTTGAAAGGGGCTTTTGCTTCTGTAACGACTCTCCAACACTCGGTAAGGATCACGCGTAGATTGAAGCACGGTCCAACACGATTTTATTGCAGGTACGACACATGTGAAGCAAAAGCACCTGCCCACCACCAAACACCACTTATATACCCCAACCCCCCTCCCATCGCCCATGCAATGTCCAGGCAGGGTTGCACCATATCCGGTGATTCAGCATATCCCCCAGTCCAAAGGGACGTGACCTCACAGCCCCATGAGTCAGCAGCATGAGTCCAATTGTCCAATGTCCAGGCTCGAAGGAGCTACATCACTTCCCTCTACAGCCTTGCACACATCTGGAAGTTACCTCACTTCCACATGACTCAGCACAGTCTTATATAACTGGAGCCAAGGTCACCCAAGAACTAGGGCAAAGGTCGATGTAATCTCATGCCAGGCTGGGAGCTTGATCTTCACCTAAGCTCAAGTCTCCCAATCCTGACAAGATATCTATCAACTCCAATTTTTTTTATTTATTTATCGCATTTTTATCCCGTCCTTCTCAACCCCCGAAGGGGGACTCAGGGCGGCTTACATTGAGCCCCATTTAGAGGCTATTTCAACAGTTACAATAAAATCTCGACATATACACAACATAATAAAACGTCATAATTAAAATCAGATACAATCATCAATTAAAAACATAAACCAGCCTTGTCAGTCTTAATGTTAATCCAGTTCACCCCTTTAAGGTGTTGCTGTTTCTATTGACCAAACGCCTGGTCCCAAAGCCATGCCTTTATTTTCTTCCAGAAAATTAGGAGAGAGGAGATCAATCTTATGTCAGTTGGGAGTGTGTTCCATAGGCGGGGAGCCATCACCGAGAAGGCCCTGTCCCTCGTCCCCGCCAGGCGCATTTGAGCTGTTGACAGGAGCGAGAGCAGGGCCTCTCCAGATGATCTTAGCTTTCGAGGTGGGCCATAGGGGTGGATGCGTTCGGACAAGTAAGCTGGGCCAGAACCGTTTAGAGCTTTATAGGTCAAAACCAACACTTTGAATTGGGCTCGGAAATGAATCGGTAGCCAGTGGAGCTGGCATAACAGGGGGGTGGTATGCTCCCTGTATGTCGCCCCAGTTAGTAATCTGGCTGCCGATCGTTGTACTAGTTGAAGTTTTCGAACCGTGTTCAAAGGCAGCCCCACGTAGAGCGCATTGCAGTAATCTATTTGGGATGTAACAAGAGCGTGGGCTACCGTGGCCAATTGTCCCTATGCGCGTGGAAGCGGCAAAACATGTGAACTTTCATGTATGGTGGGAACTGTTGGAAGTTTTCTGAGTAATACCATTTTATGACATATATTTGTGGGCAGTCTTTACACTTTCCCTCAATTTATCCCTTGCCAACATTACTCTGTGAGGGCTAACCCTTTGAATAAAAGTTTTCCTTTATTTTTTTAAGGATATTCAGAAATTACTCAGTCTTTATTACTCAATGCATTGACATTATCCTCTTTTCTTCTGAAGTAATTTCCCCTTTGAAATATTTTTTCAAGTAATTTTTGATGTAGTTTTGAAGTAATTTATGAGGTAAATAACGTGTGCGCACAGTTCAATAGAGAAACAGCTGTATCATTAGAGAAACAGCCATTTCGGGGGAATGTTTCAGTAGGGAAACGTCCGGAATGGCTGCAGCAGATGTACTTTTTCTTGTCATTTTTCTGTCTTCTGCTGAAAACCACATTTTTTTCTTTGCTGAGAAAACTCGTTCTCAAAAGCCACAAGGTTTCATACTTCCAGTTTTGCCAGTGATTCTTTTTTTTTAAAGGGGGATAAAATGAGATGGGTGGGGACTCCACTTCTTTGTGTGATGGCAAATGAAGCAGGGGATTGTTGCACACCAGCGTAGAGACCTGAGCCCTTAGAATCCAAACACACAACTCCAGCTGAAGAAGATAGTCTTTTATTGTAGCAAACAGCAGGCAATATAAGCAATAGAAAATATATCAAAAGAAATATAGAGTTCAATCAATAAATCCAAGGAAATGTTCCAAAGGCCCATAGGCTGTATTTATTTATTTGCTATGCTTCTATACCGCTTCTCTCAGTCCGAAGGCGACTCGAGGCGGTAAACAAGCGGCAGCAAGTGCCCACATATAACACATCATCATCTTCCAAGATGGTGCCGGTGTGTGGAAGCACTGCAGAACAGCTCCAACCGAAGCTGCCAGAGCTGGAGGCCGCACCGACCTCCAGCCCAGGGGTTAACCCCCACTTGGAAGGGGTTGACCTCCAGCACGAAACTGCTGTGGCAGGTCCCCCCAGAACCCCCAGAACCTCGGTGGGGGGAGAGCACTGACATTTTTCCAAACGCCATTGGGTGCACCTGCCAGAGCGGCCTGGACTCCATCCCACCCACCATCTTGCCAGAAGATCTGTGGAGGATTTCACAGGGACATACCTGCCTCTCCCTGGGTATGATTTTTCAACAATACAATCTGCTGGTCTCCCAGCTGAGAAGGTTGGGCGATATGCTGTCTGCCTTTTCCAGCTACAGCCACCAACCCTTATCGCCCATAACGACGGGCGCGCTCTTCAGGGAGATCCCCAGCGCTTCACCAGGAGGCCCTTTCTCCGGGTCCCCCCAGGAGGAAGCCCAAGCAGGAGACTCAGGAATGTTCCAACACACCCAAGCGGGGTCTGTCCGACCCTGAAGAGAACACCTGGCGTGCTTGGCGTGCCCAGCGGGGACGGCTCAATTGAGGGACCGGGAGACTGCTCTTTGTCTGCACAGCCCCTTGTGAAGCCTACTCCCTACTTGGACATCTCTGCCGTCCTGGCGACGGCCCCGCGAGCTCGCCCCCGGCGTCGGGCGGCCTTGCTACAGGCTCCGGGGGCCAGGGCCATTAGGCCAGCTTCCCCCAAGATGGCGCCCGATCGACCAGATTCCTCCAAGATGGCGTCGAAGCCTCCACCATTTCTTCTTCTTCCCCCTGATAGCCAGGAGGCGGTTCCACCACAGCGGAGGCGTGGCTGGAGGCGTGGCCGGAGGCATGGCCGGAGGCGTGGCCAGAGGAGGAGCCAGTGCTGCCTGCCCTCCTCCCCCTCAGCTGCCTGCCCATCTACTCTACAGGCAGCCCCAAAACCTAAAGCACCATCCCTTGAGGGAAGCAGAAAAGCACCTGGCTCCGTTCAAGCAAGCAACCTCCAACAGACAACTGTAGAGCATGATGACAAGCTATTGGGAATTCTAGCAGTAAATGGGCCTTAAAGAATCCCCATTGAAGGCGGATGAAGCACAGGCCCAGAACCTTCTGGGGGGCTAACTACATCTCCTTGACAAGTGCCACCTTCTCCGACCCCCCAAAGGAGAACAAAAAACCACCCATCAGCCCCCCACGAGGGTCAGTAAAGTAACTCACTCCCCCAGGGAGCTCAATCCTCCACAAAAGCCACCTGATCCACCTCGACCACCCTCGGCGACCAACCCAGAGGTTGAGCGTCCTATCCCAAGGACCTCCCATGCAGGCCCTATCCGTTCTCCAGGAGTGACTGAATACACCCCCGCTCCAACTGGATTGGGTCCCAGAGTCAAGGAGTCACCCGCTACG
Source organism: Anolis apletophallus (assembly GCA_030556195.1). Classification (NCBI taxonomy): domain Eukaryota; kingdom Metazoa; phylum Chordata; class Lepidosauria; order Squamata; family Anolidae; genus Anolis; species Anolis apletophallus. The sequence continues at coordinate 78,593,234 of JARBWK010000008.1, forward strand.
GACATACCTGACCCACCTCCCGACCTCTCTCCCTGTCCCCTTTTCAAGGGGTCTGTCGGAAGCTGAACCCGCAACACCTCAAGGGGATCTAGTGACCAGGAGGCTGATTCCAACGATCTGTGGGAATGGGACATATGGCGGTAGGCGCAGGCCAATAGAGAGAATCCGCCAGAGTCACAAACAGACTCTGGCCCATTCTGACATGCGTCCTATCCCAAAGTACACTGCTGGCAGACTACCAGCTTCCTCCCCTTCTACTCTGGTATTGGTGAATGCCCAGTCCATTAGGAAGAAGACTGCCACCATCCAAGACTTTGTTTCCGAGCTAACACCTGATTTATTTTGTGTGACCGAGACCTGGCTCCAGGATGGTGATGAGATCTACCTCCATGAGTCGGTCCCCCCTGGTTATGTCATCACTCACCAGAGCAGAACTGGGAGGCGGGGGTAGCTATGTTCTCCCGTAATATGTTATCTCTCAGGTCGGTACCTGCGCTGAATGCCCCAGGGGTTGAATCCGTTGGGCTTGTGTGGGACTCCCAGGAGAGTATAGCCTTTTTCTTTGTGTACCGAGCGCCTAGCGCACCAGCTGAAAGCCTATCCCTGCTGCTGGAGACCGTGTCGGAGTGGGCGTTGAGGTTCCCTAGGCTCATTGTCCTGGGGACTTCAACGTCCATGCTGACACGGCCTCCTTTCACCTGCAGCAGTAGACCTAGTGTCGACCATGGCAACACTAGGACTCTCCCTCTGTGATTCCGGACCCACACACCAGGCGGGTCACACCCTGGATCTAGTCTTCTGTGCAGGCATCCAAGTGAACCTAGCCTCTATTATAGAGGTACCATGGTCGGATCACTGTGCCCCGAGAATCCGGATAGAACTGGCTCCCCCGCCCTGCAAGGGCACCGAACAAATTTGGGTTCGTCCAAAGAGACTTATGGAACCTTCTAGGTTCCTGAATGCTCTAAGGGATCTGGAGTCTGTCAGTGCCTCCATCGATGAGTTGGTGGACGCCTGGAACATCAAACTGTCCAATGCTCTCGATGAGGTCGCCCCTAGACGCCCTCTCCGCCTCCGTAGGAATCGGACGCCTTGGTTCACTGAGGAGTTACGTTCGATGAAGCGGGAGAAGAGACGGCTAGAGAGCGTGTGGAGGAAACTCCGTGACGGAGTTTCGAAATCAACTTATAAGCTTTTCAAAGATGCTTATGAGAAAGCCATCAAGGAAGCAAAGAAATCGTACTACGCTACCTTGATTGCGTCTGCGAGCTCACGCCCAGCGCAATTGTCCAAGATAATTAGGTCTCTGACGATGGTCCCTACCATCCCAAACGGTGATAATCAGGCCCTCACTGCCGAGGCTTTTCAGAGCTATTTTGCAGACAAGATCTCGGCCCTCCGCCGGGACCTTCCGGCCACGATTGATACAGTTAGTGAACTTGAGACTCCGTGGCCTCTTGCCGGGCCCACCTTCGACCGGTTCACGCCACTGGACGCAGAAGCTGTCGATAGGATTATTGCTGCAGCTCGCCCGACCACCTGTTCCCTTGATCCGTGCCCCTCCTGGCTGGTGAAAGCCAGCCTGAAGGGATTACGAGACCCTCTGTTGAATATAATTAATACTTCCCTAGCCCAGGGAGTATTTCCAGAGGGTTTAAAAGAGGCGGTGGTCTCTCCATTGTTGAAGAAGCCGGGATTAGATCCAATGGTCCCCTCCAACTACCGCCCGGTTTCGAATTTATCGTTCCTGGGCAAGGTAATTGAGAAGGCAGCAATGGATCAGTTGCAGTCCTTCCTAGATGACGCAGCTTGGCTAGACCCCTTCCAGTCCGGCTTCCGTCCGGGGCATGGGATGGAGACGGTCCTGGTCTCCATCTCGGATGAGTTGCGCTGCCAGCTGGATCAGGGCGGATCGGTGCTGCTCGTGTTATTGGACCTCACAGCGGCGTTTGATACAGTCGATTATGATCTATTGACTCACCGCCTTGCCAGGGCCGGAGTTAGGGGACAGCCCTTAATTGGGTGACCTCCTTCCTCCGGAACCGGCTAACGAGTGAGGAGGGGCAAGGATGTCTCCGGGGTTCCCGCTTCTTTGCGGGGTTCCTCAGGGGCTATTCTCTCCCCTCTTATTTAACATCTATATGCGACCACTTGCCCAGCTGGTGCGTAGTTTTGGGCTGGTGTGCCATCAGTACGCTGATGACACCCAGCTTATCTTGAAGATGGAGGGCAGCCTTGAATCCATACCCGATAATTTCCATCGTTGCCTTGAGGCCGTCACTGGATGGCTGCGAGCCAGTAGGTTGAAGGTGAATCCGGCAAAGACAGAGATCCTGTGGCTGGGTCCTCCGGGCTGTAGGGATGTTCAGCTTCCAACCCTGGACGGCGTGACATTATGTCCGTCGCCCTCTGTTAAGAGCTTAGGAGTAACCTTGGACCCCCTGTTGTCGATGGAGGCCCACGTCTCCAGCGTCAGCAGGGTAGCATTTTTCCATCTTCGCCAGGCGAGGAAGCTGGCCCCCTATTTGTCCCCGGCGCGACTTAGCCACAGTGATCCAAGCCACGGTCATCTCGAGGCTGGACTACTGTAACGCTCTTTACATTGGCCTTCCTCTGTCGGTAATCCGGAGACTCAAGCTGGTGCAGAACGCTGCAGCGACTCCTGGCAGGGGTCATGATTGGCCACCACATCACGCCAATCCTGCGCGAACTGCACTGGCTCCCAATTGAATGCCGGATTGCCTTCAAAGTGTTAGTCCTGACTTTTAAGGCCTTACATGGTCTGGGGCCAGTGTACCTGCGGGACCGCCTTGTCCCATATCATCCCACCAGATCACTGCGCTCCGAAGAGCTAAACCTCCTGGTCATCCCAAATGTGAGGACCTACCATCTGTCCGCAACCCACCGCCGGGCTTTCTCTGTTGCAGCCCCTACCATGTGGAACGCACTGCCCGCCGGCATCCATGCCACCCAAGGCCTCCTCCCGTTCAGGAGAGCAGTTAAGACATTGCTGTTCCAACAAGCCTTCGCAGTTAGCTAAACTGTAGCTCACACCGCCTAGCTGTCAGCCCACTGCGACTCCATTTGTTGCTTCAACTGTTCTAATTGTAATTCCATCTTAATGGTATTACTGTGGTTTATGAGTTATCTGACAATTGTATTTTACGAACTGTTGTAAGTCGCCCCAAGCCGTTGGGGGGGGGGGGGGCGACAGACAAATGTGAAATAATAAATAATAATAATAAATCATAATAAGATAAAAACAACCATATAAAACCATATAAATTAACAATTAAAACTACAAAATACAAATCTCAGCTCCGCAATCTTAAAATCGGTTTCCGTTTCATCGTCATACTAATCCTTTGATCTCGATTAATTAAAGTTTGTCAGCGAATGTGTGCTCGAACAGCCAAGTCTTGACTTTCTTACAAAATGTCAGGAGGAAGGGGGCCGATCTGATGTCACTTGGAAGGGAGTTTCAAAGCCGAGGAGCCACCACTGAGAAGGCCCTGTCTCTCGTCCCCGCCAGAAGCGCCTGCAAAGCAGGCGGGACCGAGAGCAGGGCCTCTCCGGATGATCTTAAGCATCTTGATGGCTCATAGGGAGAGATACATTCGGACAAGTAAGTTGGACCAGAACCGTTTAGAGTTTTAAAGGCCAAAACCAGCACTTTGAATTGTGCCTGGTAGCAAACTGGTAGCTAGTGGAGCTGGCACAACAGGGGAGTTGTACGCTCCCTGAGTGCCACTCCTGTTATCAACCTGGCTGCTGCCCGTTGAACCAATTGAAACTTCTGAGCAGTCTTCAAAGGCAGCCCCACGTAGAGAGTGTTGCAGTAATCTATACGGGATGTAACCAGAGCATGGTATGAATGCTGTAAAGTCCCTTATAAATCAAAGCAGGCAAGGTCCAGTAATTGATAAAGTCCAAAAGATTTCTAAGAAAGATCAAAATCCAGACTTGAGTACTTGAGCTAAAAATACAGGAAACCTAAAACATATGAGGCTAAATGCAGGAGCTGGAATACATGAAGCTTAATGCAGAAGTTGACCTGGATCTGAGATTTAAACTGCAAGGCATAGCTATATCAGAAACTAGATTTCTCTCACTCCCCTCTCTTACTTTGGCAAACCGAAACCACTGCTGGAAGGATGGACCTTGAGTTGCCAATTAGCACATTCCTTCTTTCTATCCACAACCAGGTGCCTTATCTGTGCACTGATGATTCCCCAGAAAACTGGCCTCCTTAACCGCTTTTCCCAAGCGCTGTCTCTGCAAGACATTTGCAAAAGTTTCATCTCCCTCATGAACTGTGGCTGCCACAATCCCTTGCGCATTAGAGCCCACAATCCCTGCTGAGGACACAGGCCCAACAGGGATTGCAAATGAGATGGACAGATGTAATGGGAGAGACAGAATTCTCCATTTTATTAAAAACATGGGCTACTACTAAACACTATGGTAAGGTCTGGTTCAACCTGCATTATTTGTCTAATGTGATAAGATCCTTGATCTATGTGAATCTGAAACTGTAATTCTGCATCAATAGCATGCCTTTTGGATGTTCTTGAATAATTATCATCATTTACCTGTGAAACTTTATCTGTGAAGATATGGCAGAAAAGAGTGTTGGAAGCCAATATGTTTGACGTGGTTTTGTACAAAATTGCATCAGCAAGACTTGACTATCATAAAAGCCGGTGTGCTTTTTCTTGGTATGTGATGAGTTGCATATGACTTTGATGCTAAATTATTCCATTTTCACCACTGAGTAATTTTTCAATGATTAAATTACTGTAATGAAATGCTGAAGCCATTCATAACTGGGAAGTGATACAGTGATAGCTCTTCTTTACCTGTGTATCATGCATATATTCAGAAGGACAGTAAAGAAATGCTTGATGAAAATATGCAAACGGTTGATCTGTATGTAGTACATCAGAATAGGAGTGTTAATAGTCAGCACACTGTATTTTGGGGAGTGAGGCAACACAAGTGCTGACATTACGTATAGTCAGTAGGAAAGCCAATTTTCTCACTTTGGAATTTTCATAGGGATTTAAGCCTGGGGTTTTGATCACTTATAGGAAGTTTATTTTACAAGTTTTTTGTTAGTAGTTTATACACACAGTGGTACTAAAAGAGTGATAATACATATGTTCAAAGGGTTGCAAAATATAAACATTTGTAACACTGTGAAAGATGATATTTAAAGATCATACTGGGAGGAGGACTGGGTCTTTCAAGTTGAGTTTCAAGAGTTCCCATGAAAAATGGATGTGTAAAACATGTTAACTTTCTTTACTGGGTTGCTTTTGTTGTGGTCTGTATCAACATCTAGGTTTCACATTAATGTCTTGGCTTTTATATTAAAGGATCTTGATTTCCTCTCCATCATTCCTCTTTTTTTACATCAGAAAACATTCTCTGTGACAAAAAAAGCCCTTCCAGCAAATGATAATATATATATATATATATATATATTTAAGGCTAAATCTGCTCATTGTGGCAAGGAAACATATGTGTACCATATTATCTAAATAAAATAACAATGTTTCTATGGTCCATTGTTTGAAATAAACCTGTACCCTTCTTAAGTTCAGATATGTCATCAAATTGTGGTTTTTAGTTGTTTTTTTTAAAACAGGAATCTTACACCAGGAGAAAAAAATCCCTTTAATGTTATTTATATTAAAATGTATAGATTGCTTTTTCAAACCCAAGACTAACTTACAACATAAAATGCAGTTAAAAGTAAAATAAGAATATACAGCAATAAACACAGTTAATAATAAATAAATAACCACATAAGCAAAGAAATAGAGAAGAAGCAAGTTAACTTAGAGCCCTTCTACACAGGCCCTAAAAAGGGGGGTTGCTAAATGGTGCTAGTGGTAAATTCTTCCTGATTTGCAGCAACTGACAAAAAACACGTGTTCAAATGTCTGCTTATATCCCATTTCCAGTCAGAAAACGCACATATTAGCATAACTGTATATTTCTGCACTCCAAAAAACATGCCCCCCCCCTAGACTGTTCCAGTGGAAACAGATGATCAGCTGATTGGGTTCTCAAACGGGACACACAGGTTGCTCAAGGGAAGCATAAGTGGAACACAATTAGAACTCTGTGAAACTCTTTATTTTAAACTTTATTATATTAAACATAGGTTGAATTAATAATTGGGGGGAGGGGGAGGGAGACATCCAGCAGAAGTTTTTTAAAAAAGAAATTAACTCCTTTATGAGCGGGACCTCATGTGTGTACATGTGAATCAGCTTATATTTATATTAAGATATTCACATGTGCATCTATATATATAAAAAGAGAGCATCCGTTTTTGACGCTTATGGACGGGAGAACTATAGGCCCCCCAACCACAAAACCCACCCAACACATTTCCACCGGCCTGTAGGAACATTTGTGGCACAAAAAAAAACACCTCCCTACCTTTAAACACCCCCAAAACGGCCCCCCAAAACCGCCCATTGCATCCCATTCTACACTGGCGCGAGCGCAGGCGAGAGGGAGAGCAGTCGCGAGGTGCACTTCACCCCCCCACCAACCCATCCCGCCATCCAGGGGCTAACGGACCCGCGCACCGCTCCTCTGCCCGGGTGCTGCGGCTGGTGTCATCGCCCCTCCTCCTCTGCCTCTCGCCCTCCTCGCCCGTCGCCCTGCCGTTCCCGGCCCCGGCCTGCTCGGGCACCACCGGAACCACCTGGGAAGCTAGCGAGGAGGCCGCAGAAGAGCCGGCCACAACACCGCCCCACACCTCCTGAGTCCAGCCGCGGCCCCCGGGGCTGGCAGCCCCTCGTCAACGCTGCAGGACGCTTAAGAGGAAGCACAGGAGCCAGGAACGGCGGCGCCCGCACGTCCCCCATCTCGGAGCAGCTCTGGGGCGCCGAACTACACTTCCCAAAAGGCCACGCTGGGCTACTTCCGGCCGCGGAGGTTTCTGGGAACTGTAGTTCGGCACCCCGGGCTGTTCCGGGATGGGGAATGTGCGGGCGGCGCCGTTCCTGGCTCCTGTGCTTCCTCTTAGGCGTCCTCCAGCGTTGTCGAGGGGCTGTCAGCCCCGGGGGCCGCGGCTGGACCCAGGAGGTGTGGCCGGTGTTGTGGCTGGCTCTTCCGCGCCTCCTCGCCGCTTCCCAGGTGGTCCCGGTGGCGCCCGAGCAGGCCAGGGCCGGGAACGGCAGGGAGACGGGCGAGGAGGCCGAGGCGGCAGAGGAGGAGGGGGCCACGACACAGGCCGCACCACCCGGGCGGAGAGAGAGAAGGTGAGTGATAGAGAGAGAGTGAGAAAGACAGAGGGGGGGGGGGTTGAAAGACTGAGAGAGAAAGAGAGAGGAATATAAAGAGGGGGGAAATGAGAGAGAGAGAGAGTGAGAGGGTATGAGAGAGGGGGGAATTAGAGACTAAGACAGAGAGAGAAGGGGGAGTGAGAGAGGGGGGGGAATATAGAGGGAGGAAGGGATTGATAGATAGGGATAGAGAGAGTGAGTGATAGATAGAGAAAGATTGGGTGATACAGACTGAGTGAGTACAGAGAGATAGACACAGAGAAAGCAAGTGATAGAGTGTGTGATGGAGAATAATATACAGAGAGACAGACAGTGATAGATAAGGATAGGGATAGAGAGAGAGACAGGCACAGGAAGTTATAGAGAGAGAGATAGGTAGATAAGGAGAGAGAAAGAGACACAGAGAGAGATAGACTGAGATAGACTGGGAGACACACACAGAGAGAGAGAGAGACATGGCACACAGAACCCCGACCATGCATGATGGGACTTGCAGTACCACCATGGAAAATGGGATTTGTAGTACTTCAAAACCCATCATTCCCCACAGACCACTGTGGCCCAGAACTAAGACCAATAAAGACCCAACTTGACATACCATGCCCCCCATGACCCACACTCCATCCAACTGCAGTTTAGAGGAGGGCACACCGTGGATGATTGGACTTCCTCGCATCTCCTAAAAAGGGCACAGCAACGCGTGCCGGGTACAGCTAGTATATATATATATAGTCCAGTGCATAAGCAAATTGATTTTTTAAAAAACCAACAAAAAATAATATTGTGCCGGATGAGGACTGATGAGGACTCTTTTGAGGGTTTCTCTGGGGATGTCAGTGGGGAACCAATTATGGGAAGTGGGGCTGGGAATTCTGATGATGGTTCTGGTGGGATGGACTGGACTAGAGTGCAGGAGGTGTGCAATGGTTGTGCAGAAACAACAAGTAGTGATATGTTTGGGGGGCTTCCCAGGGATGAGAATTGGAGTTCTGAGGATCAGGCTTCATCCTGGGGGGTGTTAAGTCTTGACAGGAGATGGAGAGATTGGAGAGGGAGACAAGGGGCCACACCTGTGACTGCCATCGCAGCTGAAAGCACTAGCGAGAGGGTGTTGGCTAGTTCCAGCTCCAATGAAGATTTGTGAATATAAAAAGGGGAGTGGAATCTGGAGTTCTCTGCAGTTTGCAAAGTGTTGCTAGGTGGCCGTGTCTTGCTTTGTATGCTGTGCTTTCTGGTTCCTATGTTTCTGTGTACCTATGGACTCTCTTTTGGACCTGCTTTTGACAAGGTGTTTGCTGCTTTCCTGTTCTTTGACCCCAGACTTCGCTGACGCTTCTTTGCTCTTTCTTTTTCCTTTGTTGCATGCATTTTTGGGGAATAATCCAGGTTTTCTGGAGATTTAATCCAGATTATGTTTTATGTGTTGTTGACCAGTTTGTTCTTTTTAATGTTATTTTGCTCATTTAACACTGCAGCTTAAGTGTTTTTGGGACAATTCTTTATTTTTGAAATAAACTCTACTTGTTTACTATCTGGTCTGGCCCTTTAAGGCTTTCTCTGTTTCGACATCTTTAAATGTGAAAGTAATGAAAAGTGTCTGGTGAGGGGGAACATAGTGGCCGTACTCTACTAATCCATCTTTATGTTAATGTGTATAGTTATTTCTACATTAACAGGCTCCCATACTGCAGAGCCTAACTATCTTTAAAAATTAGGGAATATTTCTTGTGATTTAATGTGAAAGCAAGCAACATGAAAACATTTATTTAAATAAAAATTTAAAAATTTATTTATTTATTTAAATACAAATTTAAATTTTTTGTACCCCGACCTTCTCACCTCAATGGAGGGACTCAGAACATCAGTCTGGTTTGTATGTATAATTTAGCCAATCAAGAAATGTATCCCAAATTCAATTAGGGGTGTGATGGAAAGCTGAAGGTGGGGAAGCTGAGCTACAGTTTTGTTTTTGCTAGTGTATTTGTTTTTTACTGGTTTTCCATGTACAAGGACTATTTCTATAGACCAGTGGTTCCCTACTTGTAGGCCACGGCCCAGCAGTTGGCCATGAGAATGAAAATCTTGTCCGCAAACCTCCTTCCTCTTTATTTATTTAATTTTATTTCCGCTCCTTTCTGCAGAGCTGACCAGCCCCACCCTTTTTGGTGCTAATGTTGGAGAGTGATTCCTGGTCAAAGTGGTCCCCAGTCAAGTAGGCCCTGGTCAAGTGTGTTACGCAGCAGCGTATTTTACCCAGCGTCCCAGCACCCAAAATCCAACAGACTCACAGACAAGAGTAAAAGTGAATTGAAAAATCTTTTCTCTTTACTCAGAAGAGATGAAACATAAATTGGCAATGTTGCATACAAAACAAGCAGTGCAACAAACTTAAATAGTCCTTGTAAGTAATACAAAATAAGACATCTTCATCTTACATCAAATGAGAGAGCAAAAAAAAACCTTGAGTAAATCGCTATTCTACCATAGCCTCCTTCAGAGTAGCTTCTCCAAACTGCTCCCCAGAGCAAAGCCTTTGAGCATAGATCTCCTCAGAGAAAAAGCTCTCCAGGATCTCTCCATATTCTTCAGCTCTCCAGAACTCCACCTGAACTGTATTCAAAAACTCATACAAATATACACCATCTGGCATGGCTCAAGCTTGCTGGTTGACCTACATTACCAGCTGTACATGATAATCACCATTATAAGTTTTTCTTCAATGCACACACGCTTGGTCCCGCTATGACTTATCGCAACATCGCAAGTGGGCCCTAGTTAAAGAGGGTCCTGGTCAAGTGGGCCCTGGTCAAAGAAAGTTTGGGAACCACTGCCATAATTAAACAGTTAAATAAATGTAACAATTAAATAAGCCATTAAACTCCCAACTTGCATCTTGAAGTGGCACAGTTCACTCCCTCTTCAGATAATATCAACCAACTCTGAATGTTTCTTCTAAGTTCTGATATATTTAAAAGTATTCTTTTTTGAAACAGAGATTCCCTTTTTAGAAGGGAAATTTCAAAGAAATAGCTAACATATTGGCAGAGCACTATTTATTTATTCCTTGGTTAACATATGAACAAGACACTATGTTTGTAGAACATTTAGCAATCAGGAAAATTACAGTCATGCTAGCCATTTGAATGCAGCTTTTTATAGTAGGTCATTTTCAAGCATATATATATATATATATATATATATATATATATATATATATATATAGTGTGTGTGTGTATATATTAAAATGAATATATATATATATATATATATATATATATAGTATATATATATAGTGTGTGTGTATATATATATATAGTGTGTGTGTATATATATGTATATGTGTATATTATTCCTTTTAATGAAGCCAAGACTATTCACTGCACTGAAGGAATTCCCAATACGTTTTAAACATTCACTAGATGATCACAATAATGTGGTCCATATATTCTTGGGAACTTGTGCCTGACATATATGCAGGAATGCAAGTTTTTTGAAATATAAATAAACTTTGTGGCTTTTGTTTTGAAACTCATTACAGGCATCATCTTGCTTTTTCTTAAAAAAAAATGTAGCAGTCCAAAAACTAAACAAAAAAGCAGGTATTGCAACATCAAGATGTCTAACTTTGAAGCATATGGAATGTAGACAGATGTTTTGATCTTCATAAAAGTAGATTCTGCATACCAGTGTATAACCTTGTGTATTTTGGAAGACACTATGGAAAATAAATTAAGAAAACAACACGAGATAGATTGACAAGGTTTCGTTTTGATCCAGACAGAGTGATGCAGTGTGTTTTGAGAAGGGTTTTACCAGCCTGTTGTTGTAAGCTGCACATTTTTAAAAAGCCATAAAATTGGGGAGACCTTTTTAGATCAGTACAGTTAGACATGCCACACAAGTAGAAAATATCAGGTGTAAGACATCACCACACTGCATCACTTCTGAGAAATATTAGAAGGGAAATAGCAGATCTGAACTATCACAGCTGTCCTTGGTTCGAGTTCATGCCAAACACCTGCAAGCTCTAAAAGGATACCAAAACAAAACTCCACCCAGTGGCAGGCAGCCAGCCCTTAATAACACTTCCTTGACTTCACATTGCCATAAAAATATTTTTAAAAACCCCCAAACAGGAATCTTGTTCTTCCTCTCCCTGAAGTCCAGTTTAGTTCCTTTTAGCCACTCTTCCAAAGAGGATAAATATGCTCCAGAAATAAACAAACAGCTGAAGTCCTGTGTTGTTTCAATGCTGAAAAGCATCTCCTCGTTTTCATCTTGTGTTATTTCTGGGAAGTTGTGAAGTTTGTCGGCTTTGTTACATTCTTTGAATTACCTGTTCTTATTGAGGGCACATCTGTATGGCAGCTGCCCATAGAGATGGGAAACATGGGATGCACCCTGGAAAAGACAGCTAGCTTCTCTTTCTTCCTCAGCTGTCTCTGTCAATGCAGAGCCAGACATCACAATCATACAGACTTTACTGGCCTCACAGTGCCATGTGGAGGACATCAAAGTAGGCTGGTACACTGGACACTGGATGCACTGAGAGCTGCAGACATAAGAATAGAAATGCCAGATTGGACCAAAAGATAATGTAGGCCAGTGTTTCCCAACCTTTTTTGAGCCGTGGCACACTTTTTACATTTACAAAATTCTGGGACACAGCACCAACCAAAATGACACAAAATGACACTCTAACACAATAATACATATAGTTAATATGTTTTTAAATGTATTTATACACACAGTGTGAAACATGGGCCTGTTTCGATGAACACAACATAGATATCTTGGCATGAATGGCAGAAAGACACACACAAAGGTTTTGCTCAACAGCTGTCAGTCTCTGTGTTTAGAAAAAATGTGTCCATATAGCTTCAAAGCAGTCCACTAGTACTGTTCTTATGCATCAATACACCTCATGGAACAATAATGAGGCTTCCACCTTCAATATATATGCTCCTGTATCATTCCAGGTGGGCATTAGACGAGTCCCTTGTGTATAACTGGAGAACAGGAGAGTTGTTACACAGTCACTAGAAAGGCTATCACATCCAGCCAATGCCAAATGTAGTAATAGTTGGTACACATAAACATGAAGGAGGCGGCGCCCCAGCCCCCTTTTCTTCGCCGCCGCCCGGCCCTTCCTCCTCCTCCTCCTCCCTCCGCAAGCAGCAGCAGCAGGAGTTTGGCAGGAGGGGGAAGAAAGGGGGGAAGAGAGGTTTTCCCACGGCACACCAGGTGATCACTCACGGCACACTAGTGTGCCACGGCACAGTGGTTGGGAAACACTGGTGTAGGCCACTATTCAGCTTCCGCACTGAGCAAGCAGATGCTTATGGAAAGCTCACAAGCAGGGCATGATTTCAATAGCACCTTGCTATTCATGTTTCCCAAGAAATTGCATTGAAAGAAATATTATTTATGTTATTGTTAATATTATAAAAACAGCACAGTATAGTATGTAATAAAGCGTCTACTCAAGATAATGGTAGAGCATTGTTGGACTAGAAGTCTGGCATATATATAATATGGCTCTCACTGAAATAAATTTCCAAATATTTTGCTTTTATGGCTCTCTGAGTCATAAAGGTTCCCGACCCCTGCTCTAAGGGGACACAATAGGGATTTCATTTTCCCAAGCCTTCAAATAAAAATGGGTATCTGCCAGGAAGCTTTCAAAAGTTTGCATGACAGGTCTGCATCTCTGGATCAAAATGAAAAGTTTCTAAGTGGTCTTTTGAAAAAACCATGTCTTGGCATTTCTTCTTTTGGCTCCAGAGCTAGAAATTACAGTGTAATTTTTCAATGCCGTTTAGGTTTTTGGAGACAGACATGTCATGCTGTCCAAACATTTGGTTAGTCACTTGTTATTGTTGGAAATAATAATTGCAATCCAGAGCTCATTCAGTTTTAGTGAGAAGAATTGGTAGAATTGGATTGTGGAGACTTCAGTTCAAATCCTAGGTCATCTTTGAAGCTCACTCAATGGCTGTGGGCCAGTTATCATCAGGGAGGGAGATCTTGAGAACTATTTTCCTTAAAGAAATATGGGTGGATGTTTTTGTTTTTTTTTAAAAAAAAATTATACATTATAGCTCTGGAATTAGTGTTAAGAGAAGTAAAGGGAGCGTCCTAAAACCATTAGCTGCTCCCACATAGGGTAGATACATTGAATAATTGAGATTTACATAAATGTTGACTTAAAATTCAGCCCTGATTAAATGAATCTATTCCATTAGAAAGTATCAATTGGGTTTATGAAAGTATACTATCAATTCTGATGACATCTTCTTAAATAAATGTGATTTTGTGAAAACATACAGGTTCAACCAATATATTTCTTTTCTTTCTTTTTTTAATTTATCAAATAATTTTGATCCAATGTTTGGCATTTTAAATTGGCTTCCAAATTGGTTCATGATAAAATGGAACTCATCTTACCCAAATAAAACACACTTACAATAAGACTACAATGCACCAGCTCACTTATTCTCAATGCCATGAAAAAAGCAGTTAAAGCAGCGGCATGAAAAAAAACAACTGCTCATAGCCTGATGAACAGACCTGGGACCATATTTGTTTGAAGCCCTTCAAAATATCCAGTGACAGGGCTCCCTGTCGTCCAGCTGATCTTGCGACCATCCGGGCAAAAGTTTATGCAACCTGAAGTCATTTGTATGGTCAGGGAGCCCCTGAGCCTTAAGCCAATATGCAAGGGCTGCTAGCTTAGATCGAATTGAGTGGAGAATCAATCCACGTCGCCTGGAATAGATACAAAATTTAGTGATGTGATCATAAGGTACAGGGACAATATTGGACAGGCTATACATTGTCTACATTCTATAAATTCTGGCTGAATGGGAGTCTCACTGATGCCGCTGGTTGTTGAGCGGGGAGAATCTGTTCTTGTAACCCGATCAGCTTCTAAGACAGAAACGTGAAAAAGAAGGGCCTTGTAGCAACCCAGCCTCCAGATCAGCCGGGGGGGGGGGTCAGGGGATGCCCCGGGGGTCCCAATTGCTTTGGACCCGATTGATGGGGATTCAGGGGAAATGGATGACGGGGGATTCAGGTGAAATGGATGACGGGGCCACTGGGCCTGCATCTCCTACAGAGAGCTTGCAATGGGAAGATGATTGGCCCAAGGCCTACGAGGACGAGGAAGGTCAGTATGACCCAGATTCAGATAACTTGTATGAGAAACCAGGTGGACGAGGTTCCCAGGAGCGAATCTGGGAACCCGCGGGGGATGAGTTGATGGAAACAGAAAGGGAGGAGGTTTCTCATGAAGATAGTGAGACAGCTGTGGCTCGGGAGGGAAGGAGCTTTGACCGCAGGAGAAGCATCGAGGCCAATAGAAAGGAATGGCGCCGAAGCCTAGAGCAGCGCTGGTCTCACAAAGGAGGAGATTAAATATACGTCCTGTGGGGACGGGTCCTCAGTTGGACGGCCACTTCTGATCTGAAGGAAGTGTAGCGTTCCTGATCCCTGAAGCCAGCGTTGGCTTGCCTTGCCTTGCCTTGCCAAGAAGCTACCTTGGACCTATACCTTGCCTTGCCTTGACCAACGGAGACCTTGTTTTCCTTTGATTCGCTTTGTTTTTATGGACATTGCTTTTAAGAGATTCCCTTTTTTTACTTGGACAATTATTGCCAACCATTTTGGACTAATTGCTTTTTACTTGGACATTCTACTTTTTCACCTGTTTTTTATTATTCAATAAATAGTTAATTGATCATTGTCTCTCTGTGTGTGTTTAAGGGGCCGGGCCAGGACCCAGCATTGTGACGGGCCTTAAACATTGCCACTTTACTTGTGTGTCTAGCTAAACGAGGGCCAGCAGGAGCCTCCATCCTCCTTTCCCTTTGATTGATGCAAATAAGAAGAGCATTGAGGTTGTCAGCTGAGGCACCCTTGTCCTCAGATGAGGAAGCTGCAGGGGGTAGAGGGTGTTTTGGCGGTGTCCTATTTGCCGGGCCCTTGCCCTTGGGACCTCCAATATTCTTCTTCGCCAGCATCCTGTAAGAGGAAAATTAAACACAATAGTTAGATAAGAACACTTGTATAGTAATGTGAGCACTTAAGGGCTCTCGGGTTGGAAAATTTGGATAGCACCAACCGCATACCATAAATATATCCCAACAATTGTTTATCTGACAAGGTATTAATGGTTTGATATATATATAGTTTTGTCACTTATATACCCGACATGACAATTGCAGGATTTGTGACAGTGAATTAATTACAAACTGTTTCTTATATAGACCACAAATAGTAGAGAGCTATAACAGATTACCTAGCTGTTGGGGCAGGCAACAGGACATGTGGGAGCTCTTAATATAGAGGGACCCTTAGAGAGGGGGCGGGGGGATTAGACATTTGAGGTCTAATAACTAAGAAGCCCATTGCCCTTAAGTAAAGGGCCCAAACATAAAATGGCTGCTAGCCATGCCCCCTGTCCCATCCAGGATAAAATGGCTGCTGGCCCTGTTGCCAAGATGGCCACCAGCCATTCAGCCAAAGTGGCCGCCAACCATGCAGCCAAGATGGCCGCCAGCCACATGTCCAAGATGACTGCCAGCCAGCAGAGCCATGGAGGCCCATCCCTAGTATTGGGGACAAGGACCACATGCTGTCCCTGTTCCTCCCCAAGCAAAGCCCCGCAGGCTAGGCCCACAGTGAGGCAGGACCCTGAACCGGGTCCAGCTGGCCAATGCCGGCTGTACCAAGAAAAAAGGAGGAGGGATGCGGGCCCTGGGCGAGAACCCCACCCCCAGCCCAACCAAGTATGGTGACCCTGACTCGAGGAGGGAAGGAGCTTCCATCCCCACCCCAAAACAGCAGGGCCGCATGGGGTGAAGCTACGTTCAAATCAACCGGCTGGACAGGGTGGCCCCCAGAATCTGGAACTCATTGCCACCTGACCTCAGAGCCACTCTGACCCTAACTAGATTCCGGTCAGACCTAAAGACCTGGCTCTTCGGCCTAGCGTTCGGGGCCTGATCGGTACCTCTGAATGTCTGAGCCTTCCTCAGACTTGTATCTGTTTTAAATTGCTGTATATTGCTGTTTTAGGGTTTTTAAATGATGTAAGTCGCCCGGAGCACCACTGGTGGAGGGCGACTCACAAATATTAAAGTATTATTATTATTATTATTATTAAAGATCCCACCGCTGCCGCCAATATGTGACCACTCCACTTCTTGACCGGCCTCAGACTGGACAATCTTTCTATGTCCACACTGCTGACCTCAATCCAAGGAAACCTCGAAGTTACCTCAGCAACTTCACGTTTATTGGCAGGGTACTGTCTCACCCCTTCACCATTTAACTGACTGGAGTTTTAAAACTTCTCAGTGACCACTTGACCACGCTGCCACCATTTATCCGGCTGACCACTGACTTTGAGGGCCACCACCAATAAAAGAATCAGGAGAGGTGTTTTCCTTTTAAGATGCAAACAATTTATTTTGACACAAATGGGTACAATCTTGGTTGGTTTCAAACTTCCTTAGAGGCACAACTTTTTCTGTTACATAACACAATGGGGACCTATTATAGGGTTTCCACTAAACCTCTATAAACCCCTGCAACTTTAACTAGGGTCTCTATACCCTTTAACTGGACTGCTCACTAGCAGACCTTAAGACACACACTAACACTGGACCGTTCTCTTTCAGTCCTTAGGACACTCTCAACTAGAACATAACTCCTCCCCCTCTCATTTGGCAGTTGGCTTCCCGCTCTTTTCCAACTGTAGAATTCAAACCTGAACATTCTACTAGCCTCTAGCCCTGGTTGCCATGGCGACAGCTCTTCTAAGCTTCTGCCATGCCTCCCTTCTGTTTCACCCACAGAAACAAACCATAGAACATTCAAAACAACATACATTTTAACACATGTCACACAACATTTACACACAAATAATCAACATCATTACACCGCACAAGGCCACAGAGCGGCCGCCGGATGCAAAGCAGCTGCAAATGAGCCAGGAGGTGGCTCGAAATGGCATGCCGGCGCAATTGGGATGGCGCGCCGCATCAACAGGGGCCACCTTGGTCCCAGAGAAACCTCCCTCAGAGCTTCGCCCCATAGCCATTGGCCGAAGGCCAACCACTGGAGACAGGGAGGGAGGGAAGCGGGAGAATGCCCTCACTCTGGACCCAAGCAGGAAGCTGGTCAGGCCCTTATAAGCAGGCCACCAGGACAAAAGGGAGGGTACGGTGCCAGCAACGCAACCACTGCGAAGGAAAAAAGGTGGGCCGAGGAAGAAAGAGAAGGGGGCAGGGAGGAAGGGACTCGGCCAGGCGAAATCCTAGGGCTAGAACTGTAGTTGTTTTTCAGTCGCACAGCAAGAACAACAAATTGTAACAAAATAAATTCAAAGCTTGAAAATCCAACATGATAGCAGTGGTCATCCTGATTGGGGTAGCACTGAAAAGAAACACAGGAGGGCAATGTGGATAACAATTAATTTTAGTGTTCTGACTTTGATATTTTCTTACTTCTTCATAAAATATGAATGAATGCCTTCCCAGAAAATCCAAAGAAAAGGATCAACCATGAAAATGCTTATTGACATGTCCTTTTTGTAAAAGGCTTGAACACACTTGTTTTACTGTGATGATGCACTGGGATATCCATGTGTGTTCTTTGTTTTTACATACATATCAGATGAGCGATATGCTTAAGCTCAATGCCTCCCTTGATCTACCTGTTCTTCACACGGTCTTGTAAAAACCTAATAATTAATCTAAGCTACAAATGGTGTTGGTATAAAAGCACCTGAAATGAATTAAAGGGATGTAGTACTCAGATGTCATGCTATGAAAGTTTAAAATAGTTGGTTCTCAATGCAGCAATAGTTCATGTCTCTGATTGCTAAATAAGTTCTCTTTGAAATGTTTTAGTGTGTGTGTGTGTGTGGGGGGGGGGGGGTGTCCTCATATATGATCAAGAAAATGGAGATTATCCCGTTGAAATCAAAGGCTCAGCAATAACAAGCCTTTTATAATGAAGGAAGTGTGTGACCCTCTTCATGTGTCAGTTTGCAGCTAAAAGAAAATAGTAGCCAATTGTTGATCCTTTTGGAAAAGTGCCCCCTCAGTGCTTTTAGCTTCAGTTCTCCCGTGCCAGTAGAGCTAAACTCAGACACTCTTACTTTTATTGTGCAAACTTTCTCTACCTCTCATTATAGGCAGCTGATGGAAAAACAAACATCAAATAAAGCATATGGGGATGGTTTATTTCCTTACAAGTTGACTAGGAGACAATGTTGGGTGGATTTCACCAAATCAGACACTGCTGTCATTTCACAATACAGGAAATTTGGAAAAGGTGGTGCAGCTGTTTCAAATAGTATTTGGTTTGCAGCATGGCAGTTGCGAATAAAAGCCTACACTTCCTTCTTAAGCGAAGATGTGGAAGTGAATTACTCATTCTTCTAGAAATTAATTGCACTGCACATGCTGGAACTGTGCTTTTGCATCCAGTGGGTTGGATCTGGATTTAGTTCTACTTTGAGTACATTCATTGACATCAATAGGATTAGGTTTTATTATGCGGTTGATAATCACTCAATGCTCCAGATGCTATTGGCTATCATTTCCATCATTTCTCACCATTGGCCTTGCTGGCTAGGGCAGCTGGGAGTTGTAATCTGAAAATATCTGGGAGGCCACATGATTTTCACTTCTGTCTTACAGGCCAAAACAAATCCTGTTGATTTCATGAAGTCTATTCTAAATATGACTTAGGTTACATCTACACTGTAGAATTAATGCATTTCGACCAGGTCTGGATTAACACCTTTTTGTGCCTTAGGCCAACACTAAGGAATTATGCCCCCTTTAAGAACCCTTGCTCCCAAAGGCTGGCGATGCCTTGCTCCCAAAGGTTGGTGGGGTGGAGAAAATCAGTGCCTTAAGCAGACCAGCGCAACCGCCCACCTACTTCCCAGGCCAAGAGGTTCCTTTCAAACACTGATCCGAAAGTTGAGCGACTTGCACAAAGTGGCCGGGAGAGCAGAGGGAGGGACCTTTTCTTCTGCAGCCTGTGTGTTGAGCTCCCCGCCCTGCACGTGGCTGTTGCAGCAACCAACACACCAACACACCCAACTCCCCCTTGGCATTCGCAAGCTCCGAGAGTTGGGAGAGACCACAGGGGCCGGCAACTGTGTTTTTATTTGTTTCAACATTTTTTTTGGTCCATGATCTGTGCCCCCGGCTTGCACCCCTAGGCCATGGCCTAAGTTGGCCTTATGAGTAATCCGGGCCTGATTTCGACAGCACTTTGACTGCCATGACTCAATGTTATGGAATCCCATGGCTTTGGGGCAGTGTGGACAACAGGATCCGGTCCGATTTAGAATGGTTTGTTGCCCACATGGGATGCTGTCAGCACACTCTTTTCCCTGCACTCATCAGTGCAAGGAAAATGGGATGGATTAGGCCTGTGTTGCTGCTGCTGCTGTCCCTAGGCTGTTGCAGAGGAGCTCCTGGCCATAATAGGTGGCCCATGCGGACAGCAGCAGAGTTGCCCCATGCAACTAGGAAGAAGGAAGGAAAGTTGCAATACTGACACAGATGGTAAAGTGTAGTAGGGCCAATGTGGTCTCAGCCCAGCTGAAGCAGCTGGACTCCAACCAACTGCAGCCATGGGTTCAGGATGGTGTTCCCTGGATTAACCGGGCAAAGCTTGCAGGTCAACAGAGAAATGACACCCCCCATCAAATGATCCTTTTTCTCTTTCTCAAAGGGTAGTTGATTTTGATAATCCTGTGTGAGGAGTAAGGACGGGAATTCTATTTATTGTAAGTAGTTGCTGGAAGCTCCCCTAACCATACCTTAAAAGAAAAGTGTCCTGGTTTAAATGAATGGGTAGGCATTATTCTAGGCATAAGTGGAAGTTCCATAAAATGCTGTTATTACTTAGTTCACATATGTGAATCCTCTGTTGTGTCATCTGCACAAAACAATATTTATTTATTTGATTTTTTTAAAAATAAATGGGTGGATGAATTTGGAAAACTATCTTTTAATTTATTTCTGTAAGCAATTAAATAAAGTTTTTAAAAGTGATTTCAAAAACTGCTTAGTGCCAAATGGATGAATGTACTTATGTTAGAAGATGAATTTCTTTCCCAGGACATCACACTTCAGCAAACAAATCCTAAAATGGAATATATTAAATCTTTTCTTCGTGGAGGATTGCCTGCATTTGCAAACTCTTTCACATAAAAGAGTGTGCTTTACAGATATGGTTGTGGAAAAAGAGAATTCTGGTTCCATTCTGTTATGAACCCTGATGAACACTCATCATTAGTTGCATCTTTTCATTACCCATACATTATATTGGGGATTCTTGTTAATAAGAGTTTCGGCAGCTCTGACCTAAAATATGTTGAGTTTTGTAGGTTGTTTCCCATGAACATGCTGATTTATTTTGTGCCTAAATGAAGAAAACCATCATTAATCTCAAAGTTTTCAAGATGTTGAGTTGTTAGTTCCCACTGAAACTAGCCAGAAATGTGGTGAAATGTTTTGGAAGATCCAACTTAAAAGGATTGATATAATGCATAACTATATAAGAATTTTCAGTTGTGGGGCTGGACACTGGAGACCACATTTCAGAGGAGCCAAAATAATAGTAGAAGAGCAATAGTGGCAGCAAAAGATCATGGAATCGTAATTGGAAGAGAATACAACAGTCATCCAGTCCAACCCCTTGCGAATATTCAGGAATACATAGATTGTTAAGGTCTGGCCATAGACTATTATAGCAACTAAAAAGGATGCACTATAAAATAATTTATTTCTTAAGCTATTTCAGTAAAATCAAACCCTTCGATTTTCTCAGAGCAGTTCAAAAGCTCAAACTCATTCAGTAACTTTTACAAAATTAATGGCATTTTTTTGTATGGCGTCTTCATTAATAGCTTTTGAGGTTCTATGAAGTTCAAAATCTGTCTTCTGTCAAGAGTGAGAGAAAAACACATTTCTGTGATTTGTAACTTCAGTAGATTTTAATACTGGGCAGAAGGAGCATCACAATTGCCCTTCAAGTTGGCACCATATGGTAACCTTATGAATCTGACACCTTCAAGACTCTTGACCATCTATAGCCCTCCTCAGGTCTTACCAAATCAAGTATGTGGCTTCTTTTATGTATCCATAATTAAGGTGACCTTCCTCTTTTCCTGTTCTTTTCTACTTTCCCCAGCAGCATTGTTTTTCTTCTAATGAGTCAAGTCATCACAATGTGCCTCAATCTAGTCATTTTAAGATTCTAGTGAGAGTCCAATAAGTGCTTATCTTTAAATATCCTACTAGCTTTCTTTAGTACCAAACAGCAACAGTAATTTATGAGCATTTTCATACAACATTATTTATTTATTTATTTACATAATTTATATTCCACCATTCTCACCCCGCAGGGGACTCAGGGCGGATCACAATGCACATATACAGGCAAACATTCAATGCCATTTGACATGCAACATATATGGACAGACATAGAGACAATTTAACATTCCAGCTTCTGGCCACCAGGAGGAGCTGTCGCATTCCTTCATTTTTTGGTACTTCCTGGAGAGATTTTATGACCTCGTAAATCAGTTAAATTTAGCCTCCTCACAAAGTGATCCCTAAATTTACTACTTGTCAGATGTAACTGTCTTTCAGGTTGCAAAGGTCGACAACAAGCTACACAATTGGTTGAGAGTTCACCTTGACCCGGGCAGTCCTCGAACTCATGACCTTCTGGTCAGTAGAGATCTTATGCAGCTGACACCCAGCCAGCTGCACCACATTCCTGGTGCATTGTACTCACAATTAATTGTGTCTCTATCTTAAACCACTGCTTTTCCCATTGGGAGGCTTCAAGGCATTTCCAACATAAGGCAAACCTAAATCAACCCTTCCAGGGGAGTTTCTTGACAAGATTTGTTCAGTGTGGGTTTAGCTTTGCCTTCTTCGTGTGAGTTCCCCAAGTCAGCCAGGGCCCTTCCAGACAGCCTCTTAATCCATGACAAAGAAGTGGGGCAAAACATCATGGTACCTTAAGAAAAGTCCAGACATGGAGCTCTCAGTCCCAGTAAATGGTCCACCAGCATCCTGAAAAACTTGGTTATAGCTAGGGTTGCCATTTTTTGATATAAGAAATAAGGGACATTTACGGGATTTTTCACAAAAATAAGGGACACTTCATTAAAAAACTTGAAACGCAAACATTAGGTAGAAATAGTTAACAGTATAAGATAATGATTGAAACTCACAAAAGAAACTGACTTAAACCCTCTTAACAGTACATGCTATGTTTCTGCATGTATTGTCATGCAGAAAAAAACATTATTAGAACTACCTAATTTTCTCCATCTGTATTTAGTACTTGACTTTGCTGACTTTAAAAGTGCACTGTCTAAACATTAAAATAAAATAAATTTTATAAGACAGTACATCTTCATGATTATTATGTCAATAGTTAATGGTATAGTATGTATAGTATAGTATGGGATACACAGCATTGTATAGTATTGGGATGCACAGCTAGGCCTATTTTAAGAGTAACTCTCAAGCAACCAGAAACTATCTTTATCCAACATGATCCAACACTCCCCTTGGGTAACGGTTAATTGAGTCTACTATACTTTGAAAAAGTCCTGTATCGCCTCTTCCTTCCAACGGGGACGCAGGCTGCCCTGCGAGTTGTAATCCCCAGGCAGGCATTGCCGTGGAAACCACAGCGCACACCTTCCTCTGGTCAACCCCGCCCAGTCCTGTCCTGCTAGTCAAAAACAAGGGACAGGGCCTGAAAATAAGGGACACAAATTTTAGGGCCAAAATAAGGGACGTCCCTTAGAGTAAGGGACATATGGGAACCCTAGTTATAGCTGATTTTTCAAAATGGACCTGGGACATCCACAGGAAATTTTCTTAATGGAATTTTTTAGTGGAATTTTTAATGGACTTTCTGAGATGTGCTGAACCGCTGATGAGGACCAGAATGCACACAAGCAGATTTTTTTGTCATTGCCTCTCTTCCACTTCTAGCTGCCTTTACGTTTGTTGCCTTTACTTTTTCTCTCTTGAGCCCCATTTCCTTTTGGGGTTACTTGCCTACCATGCTGGTGCCCATTGTGCAATTTAAACTGCTGTTTCATTTCATATATATGAGAACAAAGGAATGGCTGTTTAGCTATCTATGTGTCCATGGCTTCATTTCCTTACCTCTCTATTAAGCTGTTTTGGAATTATAAAATGAGGATTAGAGCACTCCAAACCAGCCTATCACAACCAAGTTTTGTGGGCTTTTTGACTGAAGTGATATACAGTCCTCCATAGTAATATATTTTCTGGCCGATTGCAAATTTAAGAGGACAATTTTAACACATGTTTTTCAACTGATCCCATGGTCCAAACTGTGTTTTTCATGAGCATCCTCTAGCGGCTAGCCCAACCCCCATCCCAGTTTCTTCTGGATTTTAAGGCCTGTGTAGAATGGGCCTCAGTGGTTTATGTGGTTGAGTGGATATTCAAATCCTGATATTTAGAATCATAATCCAGCACTCAAATCATGACACCACACTGACTCTATCATAAACTGATATAAATTCAAATTCAAGGATATTTGTGTCTGCCATTTTTCAATGTAGAAAAAAAATCAAATTTGTGTAAAATTATCTGCTATTGATAATTTTTAAAATTGCAATCCATTGCAGTTTAAATAATTGCCAAATTCACATTCGAAGCATCAGGCTTCAAGGAGTTGCATTCCAATCCTTCATGTCCAATCAAGAGCAAATCTTCAATTTAAAAACCTCTAAAGAATGAATGGAAGCTATTTGAAACTGAATAGCCTGCTCCAGGCATTCACAGAAGAATCACATCACAACAATCTGCTGTACTGCCATATTAAGCTCCTCTCTATCAGTTGTACATTTTGGGTATACCCCTCCACAGGGCTGTAGCCAGCATTTTGATTCGGGAGGGGCTGAGTTTGATTTGGGAGGGACTGAGTCTGAGTGGGAGGTGGTCTACCCTACCAAACCTTTTGTATTGTTATCCCAATACCCCCATGAATATGGGATATATTGAGCATGGCGATCACATCATGATATGAATAAACATAAGTTTAAATAATGCACCAGTAAGGCCTTCTCACGGACCACCCTGAGAATGGGGGGGGGGGTAAAGCCCCCCAAGCCCCCCCTGGCTACATGCCTGCCCCTCCAGCACATAGCTTTGTTTCTTGGCAAAATTATATTTATATAAAGCTTGAAAAATTATCCATACAATTTATGGTGAAATGGAGTGATCGTTGTATAAAAAGCAATGGTAAAATGAAATGAACCATGACACAATGGCACTCTTAGCTTTTGGATTTCTCTATATAGCACTTACTAGAATGCTCAGAGGTGCAGGGAATTTCAGGTTTTCAAGTAACTTCTGAAGATTATTCCTTTGGTCTTCTTGTTTTACTTTGCATCAATTCCGCTTGAAGAGATTAGTCCTACAGCGTTCCCTCACTTATTGCTGGGGTTAGGTTTCAGGACCTCCTGCAATAAGTGAAAAACCACGATGTAGAGGTGCTCTATTTGTTTTAATATTTATACATTGTTTTAATAGTTATACACTATTTTAAGTCTATAAACTTAGAATAAAGTGAAGGAAAGGAAGGAAAGGCCCTTCAAGGCTGGAGGGAGGGAGGACTGAGGAGGGAAAGGGGTTTGGTGAGTGGCGGCAGCAAAACCCCACAAAACAGCAAAAATACCATGATATATATTTTATTATTTAATGAAAATAGTGCTAAATGGTGCTATTGAATGACTTGTAACAATTTTCAGATCCATGATCTACCCTTGCAATGGTGGCAGTACTAAGTGTACTCAGATATTCTTGAGGGCATGTTGATATACTATAAATATGACAGTGTCAAGTGGTGGTGCTCCTCCTGTTTTCAGTAAAAAGAACAATGATATTGTGTGCCTGTGCATAATTAAGAAAATGCATAAAGCAGGCAAATTATAGAGATTTCTCCATAGCAAGTAAATACATGAAAGGCAAAGTTCTTTTCCTTTTTAGAGACATACCCTGCAACTCAGACAAGAGAAAGATCTGTTTTGCAGAAGGCTGGCTGCACGGGATTTTCCACATGTCTTTCATTATGACTGAGATGCGAGTGGTGACAAGTTGCACATTAAGTAACTACCTCTTCAAAGCTGTTGTGCTTTATCCTCCATGTAACAAAAGTGACATAATTCTAAGTTACTTGGGTAAACAAACTCATTTAACCGAAGGATACATTCCAGTTGCAGATGAAACTTGCCCTGTCCTTTTCAGCCTTATTGTAGACATATGACTTAAAGATTATTTTAGGGACAAGAATATTTGTATGTGCAAAGTTAGTAGCCAACATTTTTGACTGGAGAAATAATTTCAGCTCAGTGTTAGTAATGTGTGGAGTTTTATTTGGGGTGCGGGGAGTGGAAGCAAAGTCCTCAGATGCATGAGATAGAGGAAAACAGATGGTCTGCATAATCCCCTTAACATAGTCTGTTTTTTAGGAATGGTGCTTACAACAAATGAGTAAATACATGGCAAAAATATCCAATGGATTTGCTCTTTGGCTCACCATGCATGTCTAAAAATGTACACAGATGCATGTGACTGTATTCCCTTGAGGTGTGAAATGTTGATTGCACCAACCTCATCCATAAACAAGCCGGCTAGCTATGTTGGCAAGTGTAAAGAATGCGCAAAAAGAATTCCATGTCTTCAGAAACCCTTTTGGATGTTTTTGGGGGAAAAAGTGTTCTTTTTTCCCTCTTGTCTCTCAGAGGACAGCACTCATAAATTGGTGATACGTCATTACAATGAGTAACATAACTGCGTCTTAAACCAATGTTGGTTATTTTCAAACGGAAGCTTTGTTCTGAGGAGTGTTTCCTTGTTACAAAACATATGCAGCTTTCAAGATATTGAACAACAACAAATCTTTTTATTAAAAATCATTATATATTTTTGTATGTGTTTGCCAATCTGGAGACCTAGCCAGAGATTCATTTTTGGAGAAGTTCCTCACATTTTCCTTGGCATCACAATGGTGGACTTCAAAACAAACAAGCAAACAAACAAACATGCTCATGTTGGAGCTCAGAATAATCCAGCCAACCATGTAGGCATTAGGACTTGAGTTTACCTGTTTTGCAACACTTCAGTCTCCCAACATCCACTAAGTGACATTGGTAGACCCACGTGTGTGTTTGCAAAATGGTTGGCTGCTCTGGGGACTGCACATATGCAAGCTCTGATAAAGTGCAAGTTTTTCAGGAAAACTAGTGTTTTGCCCTACAAGGATTTCACCCTAAAATACAGATAAGCTTCCCATAGGTTTGAACAACTGTATCTGTCATCGTCATTTTCATTGGGCCTGATAAGAACTCCGAAAGAACCTTTTTGAAAACCTTCAGTGTTATATCTACTATGCTCTCCCAGGATATGTCTTTTTGAAACAAGAAGTTAACAGTTAAAAAGGTCATCTCCTGGGTCTAAAGTTGTCCAGAAGAGACCCCCAGATATTGCAAAACTGCTCTCATGCCACCTAGAAGGGAATTTGGGGCTTTTCTTCTTTTTCTTCAGTTTCTGTTCTGCTTATTGGCAGAGTCCACTTTACTGGTTTGTTGGCACCTATTCCCTCTGTTGTATGCCTGATCAGGGTGTATGCCAGCAGTCCTCAGATCGTTGTGCAATGTGTCCAGCCAGCATTGCTTCAATCATCACTTTGGCCTCTTGCCAGGCACTTTTAAATCAAGAGCAATCTTGCGAATTGACGTCTTCACCTCTGAGAGTACTAAAATACCACCTGAGGCATCAGGTTGTAGCATCCTCATCTCCATAACACCAAGGTGGTATTCTGCTTTCTTTGTTGCCAGCCAACATTTGGTTCCTTATATTGTAGCAGGCCTTACGGCAGTTCGATTAATTTTTGATTTCTGGTGATCAGGCATTTTCTTATATCAGAGTACACCTGCTATCCAGTACCATTTAATCCAAGCCTCTTTAATCCATGTGGTGACTTCCTCAAAGAGGTTGCCATCTGAACTTCTCATCGATCCAAGATACTTGAAGGTGTTAAGTTTTGGGGGATCCACCCTGACCACCTGGATGGTACCAGTCTCCTCCTTCTTGGTCATCAGGTACTCCGTCTTTTTAGCATTGAGGCAAAGACCAAATTGTACCAACCGATCACAACATGCTTGCACTTGACGTTCAAGTTCTTCCTTGTGCTCAGAAGCAAGCATTATGCCATCAGCATACAGCAAAATCTAAGGTGCCAGTTTCTGCAGATCTCTAGTAACTGCATCCACTACAACAATGAAACGGAGGGAAGAGAGTGCTGAGCTCTGATGTACATTGAACGTGCCGGGGAACTCCAACGACATGCCAGCAGCAGCCTGCGCCCTGCTTTTTGGATTGCTGTACAGCATCCAGACCCAATTGGAGGCATCTGTGATTTAAATAAGTCACAATGGGTGCATTGTATATGTCTCTTTAAGGTCTGCTGAGGGATTCATGTGGTCTCCTAACCTTCTACACTTTCACACACTATCCTCTAAGCATAGATAACCAGCAATAAATGCAATGTGATACTCTATCAGATCTAATGCACGATTGTACAGTATAAGCATGATAGGAAAAAAAAATAGACCCATGTAAGATTCCACAGCAAGCTGGCTTCAGGAAAGGCAAAAGCTGCACAACACAAGTGTTGAATTTGACTTAGCACATAGAAGATGGTTTTGAAAGGTAGCAGATTACAGGAGCTGTCTTCATAGACCTGTCAGCAGCTTATGACACTGTAAATCATCACCTTCTCGTAAGGAAAAAAAATATAATATCACAAAGGACTACCACCTCACCCACTTCATAGTAAATCTGCTACAAAACAGGAGCTTTTTGTTGAGTTCCAGGGCCAGAGAAGCAGATGGCAAAAACAGAACGGCTGTGGCTTGCTCTAGCAATGTTTAACATTTACACAAATGATCAGCCACTGCCAGAAGGGACAGAGAGTTTCATCTATGCTGATGACTATTCCATTACCACTCAAGCAGGACGCTTTGAGATGATTGAACAGAAACTCTCTGAAGCTTTAGGTGCTCTTACTGCCTACTGTCCATGTAAAACACAGACATGTGCTTTTCATATTAAGAACAGACAAGCATCTCGAGCTCTGAGGATTACCTGGGAAACAATCCCACTGCAGCACATCCAAATACCTGGGAGTTACCGTGGATTGTTCTCTGACCTACAAGAAGCACTGATTGAATATCAAGCAAAAAGTGGGCACTAGAAACAATATCATAAAAAAGCTGACTGGCACAACCTGGGGATCACAACCAGATACAGTGAAGACACATGCCCTTGTGCTTAGCTACTCTGCTGCTGAGTACGCATGTCCAGTGTGGAACACATCTCGCCATGTTAAAACAATGCATGCAGCTCTTAATGAGACATTCGGCATTATCACAGGATGTCTGTGCCCTACACCACTGGAGAAATTACACTGTTTATTTTATTTTTATTTTTTTAAAGATTGTTTTTATTGGTTAAAATTCCATACAGACATTTAACATAACATCACACAGCAGGCAGAATGGGGGGGGGGGATGTGGTGGGGGCAGGGAATGGGGTGAGGGGGGATAGGGATGGGATCAACATAATGACTCACAGTACAATCCTAAACTAAAAAGTTGACTTCACCCACAAGAAAGCAATCTCTTCTCTGATCTTGGCCCACAACTTACTCTCCAAAACCTTATATCCAATAGCCCTTTAACCCAATCTTCATTTTTTTTACATAGTTGATCAGCGGTTTCCACGTCTCTTCAAATAGTTTGGTTGGACCATTTCTCAGAAGAGCGGATAATTTGTCCATTTCCGCTATGTCCATTAGCTTGTATATCACCTCGTCCAATTCTGGAATTTTTGTTTCCCTCCAGTACCTGGCTAGGGTAATCCTGGCGGCAGTCGTGATAAAAGTTAACAATCTTCCTAGGTCTTTCCCCAGGTCATTTTGGTCTAGAATATTCAAAAGGAATAATTCAGGTTTGAACTCAATACTTTTTCCCGTTACATCTTCCATAAATTTGTGTACTTTTTTCCAGTATCTTGTCACATCCGCACATGTCCACCATACATGGTAATAAGTACCTTTGATCCTCTGGCATTTCCAACAACTGTCTGTCCCAGTTTTGTAGATCTTATTTATTGTCTCTGGGGTCACATACCATCTGTAGGCCATTTTAATTAAATTTTCTCTTAGTGCATAAGCACATGTATAGTTCGCGTTGTTTGCCCAAGTTTTCTCCCATTTTTCCTGACTGATTGTGTACCCTAGATTTTATTTCCATTTTTCCCTATACTCTATGGGGGGATTTTTTCATATTTGTTTCTGATGATAAGTTTATATAGTTTACTGACACATTTACTCTGTGTCTGGAGTAGGATTTTCCCACCTATCGTGGGTTTTTCTTCCCATCCTATTTCTTTGTCAGTTGTAAATCTAGCTTTTAACTGCCTATACTGGAGCCATCCCATATTATAGTCTCTCATTTCCTCCTGGGATTTTAAACTATAGCTGTTGTTGTCTTTTTTAAGTAGTACGTTGTATCTTAGAATGTTATCTTTGTTATATTGTCCGATTACAAATGCCTCAGTTGGGGATGTCCAGAGCGGAATTTTGGTATAGATCATTACACTGTTTAGCTGGTACTGCATCATCTGACATCTGCCAGGAAGTAGCAGCCTGTAATGAAAGGACCAAGGCAATTACATCTCAGGCACATCCCCTGTTCGGATATCAGCCAGCACACCAGTGCCTTTAATCAAGAAAAAGTGTTCTAAGATCGACTGAAATACTCACTTGAACACCTCAGCAAGCAAGAGTCCAAAAGTGGCAGGCTAAACCCAGAATCTCAATCCATGGCTGATTCCAACTGAGAGTCTCTCTCCTGGGCACACAGAAAACTGGGTGACTTGAAAGGTGCTGAACAGATTGCACTCTGGCACCAGGAGATGCATAGCCAATCTTAAGAAATGGGGCCACAAAGTGGAGTCCACGACATGTGAGTGTGAAGAGCAAACCACAGACCACCTATTACAATGCATCCTGAGCCCTGGGGGGGGGGGGGAGATACAATTTTATATCTTGCTCTGATTACTTCTAGCTATTAGTTAAATAGTGTATGTCATGTGCATATTTTAGATCAGATGTGTGGAAGAGTTCATGTAATTGAAATCTCATACTTGGTAGTTTGCTAATACATCACACCATATACAGATGACACTCTTGTCCAGATGGAAGTGTTCAGTCTTTTGGTCATCCATTACACTTAGAATCTTTCTTGGGAGGGGGCTTTCATCCTTGCTTAATTTATCCCTGTTGTCAACATGACTGAAATATTCAAAGTGTGGTAAGATGTACAGAAATCACTAGAATTTAACCCTTGCTTGTAAGGCCTAGAATGAATTCCTGGCTCAGCTGAAGTTTTAACATGCCAAGTCACATCCCTTGAGTGAGATATCAATTGTATTGCTTTTGCACTATCCCTCCTCTCTCCCAACCAAAGATATACTTTTAACATAAAGTTATATTTCTGCCTTACTCCCAGACATTGCCTCATTGCTTTATTTTGCCAGTTGGGTCCCTCCAAATCTCACCTCAGTTCATCAGAATGATTTGGAGTTCTTTTAGTGGCTTCATATGTCATTGCCTGTAGCTATCACAATTTATGGTTCCTTGCAGTTTGTTCTGCCAGTCCCTTGGTGATTTGTGGGTGCCGTACTGACCTCATTTCTTGTATGAACATTAAGAACATGAGATCATAAGGAGAGCCCTGCACGTTTAGACCATGAACGTGTCTAATCCAGTATCCTGTTTCTCACAGTGGACATTCAGAATGGCAATGGCAACTCTACAAACAGAACATGAAAGCAGTAGCCCTATTTAAGCAATGTTTTTAGAGCTAAAGAGACCTCTACCTTTATTATCCATGATATTTACATAGTGAGAGAAGAGTCAAGCATTCACTAAATCCAACTTTGTAGCCATTCACTAGTCCTCTCCAGTGCGGTTTATGCTGTTTCTTTAGCTTCCTTCAGTAACTTCAGAGAGGAAGGCATATTTCTTTTCTCCACTTCAGGTTTTAAACCTGACAATGACATTTTGCAGCAGAATAAGGTGGGAGATAGTGACTAGCCAAAGGTCAACCAGTGAGCTTTACGACTGAGTGGGAAATCTGAATTCAGATTTCAGAGGTCATCATGACCAGAAGGAGCTATGATCCAAAGAAGCTGCTCTTCCAAATTCTGGTTCTGCCTCCCATCAGAATTGCTCTTTAAGGTAAGAGCCATCTGTTCAGGTTGAATGTATATGCTTGTGGAGAGGTGATGGTTGCCTTAAAGACATTATGTGGTGTTTTTTTTAATTTAAAAAACCCAACAACAAACAAGTCTCATCTTCTAATGACAGATTGTATATGTAAAGGACTTCCCCATGGATCCACATCCCATGGACAACAGATAAATGTTAAAATCAGATAGGGTGGATTTGTGAATAAACAAATGTGAAAGTGACATAAATCTGAATTGGATCCTTCCACCACCCTCATCCATCTATAGTTTACAGTTGTAATAATTTGTCTAATTTGTCTAGGGTTGTTTTTTAATGTGTGAGAGAGTGAAGACTGGAGGGCAAAATCTAGATCCAGGTGTTATATTGTGTTTTTATTGGCTTGATTTCTACAATCTTTCCACAAATTTAAAATCACCCAGAGCAGCTAACAATGATTTAATTACTGAGAAGAAATACTATTTAAAGCACAGAACAAATAAAAAAACACAATATTATCAGTGAATAGAAAGAAAAATATCCACTGTTTACAAGCCCCCTCCACCACCACTAAATTTAATTCTCTCAGGCTGGATAGTCACATTTTGAATGCCACAAAATTACTTGTTAGGACTCGGAGAAGGAACTTTCTGAACAATCTAATGGCCAGAGGAGTAACCATACAAGAATATGGTCTTTCACTTAGCCTCAATTAAAATCAGATACAGATTAAGATGCAGAAGCAGGACTTTGTGTTTGTGTGTGTCTCTGGAATCATTCATAAAGTGGTGAACCTGTCACAGTTCTGCTTTGAAATGAACAAGACAAGACTTAGAATTCCAGGAAAGCTTGTTGCCATAGTGCAGATAGATTGAAAAATCATTTACAGACAGAAAAAGTGCTAAGAATGAATGAAAGCATATGTATGATAGACAGGGAAATACTAGTAAACCTTTATTCTGAGCTTTGGAATACATTTCTGTCAGTATCCCCTCTTCAAATGTCAATAACAGTCTTTAAACAGTCTTTATTTATTAGTGTTTGTTCATTATTTTATTAATGTGTAAAAGTCTTCCAAATTATAAAAATATATTGTTTTACAAATTATTTTTATTATTATGTTTATGTTTATTTATACCCTGCTTTTCCTCTGTACAAGCAGCTAAGTTAGAAATATACATTGTCTGAATTTCAACTATCCAATCAACATAAGAAAATAGGCTCTTGCTGATGTGGGCCAATGGATTTTGTTTTAGACCTACCTGGAATAAAATTGAGCACACAACAAACTGTGTTTTCTGTATGAAAACTAATATTTCAGTTAAAAAAATGCTGGGTTTTGCCCATAAAATGATTATTTCTATCCAAATTAGCTATATGGGAAGATTATGCAGATAAGCCTCTCATTATTTTGTCTGGATTTTTCTGGATTGAAATATTATTTTCCATGCAGATAATACTGTATTTTGTGCAGAAAACAACTATATGCAAAATTTGTGCAGAGAAGGTTCCAAACTGCAAAGATTCTAGTCAGCCCAGGATTATTTATATCAGAGTTTCTCAATATCATACACACACACTAATTTAAAATACCATTTCAAATATTTTTTTAATCCCTAGGGCAGGGGTTCTCATACTTTTTCAGCCACGGAACCCTATTTGAAGCAAAAGTTTCTCGTGGTACCCTAAGAAATGTTTATATATTTTATATATAAGGAATATATATTAGGCATGGCCAAACTTTTTGATGTATTGTGTTTTAAAATGTGACAGACCAGGTCAGTGGCAGATGGATGGAGAGTGTTTCTTTGAACTAATTGGAAAATCCCCCCAACAAATTGTTATTTACACTGCACATATCCTGTTTGTAGTGCAAAAGAAAGAAAGAAAAAGAACACTACAATATTTAAAAGGAAGAACTATTTTAACCAACATAAACTTAACAGTATTTCAGTGGAAGACCCCAGGGGCCACCCACTCCAACCCCTTCTGCTATGCAAGAAAAGTGTAATCAGAACACCCCAACAGATGATCACCTAGCCTTTTTAATAATAATGATAATAGGAACAACCCAACGGGTCCTCCAACTCCCTTGCTATGTAGGAAAAAGCACAGTCAAAGCATCTTTTAAGTGGTGAGAATGAAATAGGGTTTAAGAAGCAAGAAAAAAGGCTTTTGGCAACATGGGAACCAAGGGAAAAGACTTTTAGAGGCAAAGGAGATGGGAGAGGAGGAGCAGGAGAGAGGAGGGAAAGCTTGGAGGGGGAGGCAACTGTGGAGCCCCTCAGTATGCTTCATGGAGCTCCAAGGACTCCACAGAGCACACTTTGAGAGCCCTAGAGAATAGTGTCTCTACATCCGTTCTATGTATCATTTTGTTTACCTCTGTCAATAAGGATTCACCCTTTTTGGCAGGTAACAATCACCAAACCTTAGAAAATTTCTACCTCATAGGCAAGTTGTTTCATGTCTTGATCATATCCATTGCCCTTCCATACCTTTTCTAGCTCTACAGTAATGTTTTTTTAATGCTGCTGTAGCCAGAACTGTACACAGTACTCCAAATAAGGTAATGCATTTTAAAACATTTTATTGGATCTTTTTAAAAGTACAAAGAAAGGGAATAAAAGAAAAAAGGGAGAAAATAGAAGAAGAGAATAAACGTGATGCAGAAATAGATTATGGGACGATGACTATTTTCAAACAAAAAGCCTGTTTTGTT
The DNA here is from genome assembly GCA_030556195.1 of Anolis apletophallus. NCBI lineage: Eukaryota > Metazoa > Chordata > Lepidosauria > Squamata > Anolidae > Anolis > Anolis apletophallus. The sequence goes on from JARBWK010000008.1 coordinate 78,627,659, forward strand.
GAAGATGCCATCTATAAAGAGCTTTTGAACAATGGAACATTGAACAATAAATGAAGGCTGTTTATCTTTTCAGCCCTGCAGCATAATTCCCTTGGCAAAAGTAAGAGCAACTAGGATCCAACCACATTGGCCATTACTTAAATGCTATGTCTCCGGGATATCATTTAAAAGAACATGTTTGTCTCAAAATGTAATAGAGTTTTCCAATACAAAATTGATATGTTGCAACACTTCTTACCAAAAAGGGGTAATGGCAACAATAGCCGAACACGTCCATATAATATGACACAGATAAGTATCATCAGTACTACAGCTGGACTATTTCTTTCTAAATAGATCTAGTGGTGCACAGTATACCTAAAAAATCAATTATTGTTAAATGAATTCAAAATTGTAGATATTCAAGAAAAAATAGTTTTCCATTGTTTCATTTTTATAGGCTGGTGTAAGTCTACATTCAAGTAGATTTTAATTGTATTAATGTCAAATTTAGTGCTTTCCATTATATGTTTATAAACTAACTATAAGGTTGTTGGTCTCATATCTTGCAGTTCTCCTAGATAAAAGTTTCTTAAGAATGTGGATGAAATACAACAGTTGACTAGTAGAATTGACAAACTTAAGTTCTTGCATCTCCAGTAAAAAAGAGCTCAGGTAGCAAGGCTTGTCTGAAGCCTTGGAGATATAAGAAAAGCAAACAATTCTGAGTTACACACACTGCTTATGTGACTTTAGGTTACATTAGGGACATAGAAAATATATTCACTATTGCATTCTTAGGTTTTATGTTTGACTATCCGAAACATGGCTTCATATTCTAAAGGAATTCATTGCATTTGTTATGTACCACTTGGAGCAATTAATAGGCAGCAAAAAGGTCTTTGGAATCCTCTGTAATATCAGACTACAGGCCAGCTGAAAAGGGAAAGATAAACATGAATAAATAAGGAAGTGATCAGAGGTTGTGAAAATGGTTTAGATTTTGCCTGGATTTGCTATGATCTAGTAATGGCAACAAGTGCTGTTGAATTTCTGATGGCAGAATGAAGACTAGACAGGGAAGAAAGGGGGGGGGGGGGTTCAGCAGTTCGCTTATACCATTTATGATCTCCTAAAAGCTCTCCTTTTGGGTTCTCTTGGTTTGGATTTGCAAGTGATTTGGTTAGCTGCCAGATGCTCCATCTTTTTAAGCTCACACCTCTCTTTAGAGCTCTAATGTTTTCCCCAAAGAATTTTTTTCTTTTGCTTTTTTGAATCTCTCATTTAGACTGGGCATTTGAATTATGATGCCAATCAAATGTTTTGAGAACTAGCAATAAATAAAGCTTTAAAAAGTCCATTGGTTTTTTTCTCTCTCAGTGGCTGTGTTACACAGCTATATAAGCACCTTTAAACTAATATAGTGGAAATAAGATTGGATTATGATTTGGTAAGACCACATATTAGGAAGACTTCCCCTACCCCATCCAATTTCTCCTCCTTTGTATCATAAATAGAAAAGTGAAGGAGAGCTGCTCTGTTTTACAAGAAAATGTCCAGGAAGGATTTTTTTCTGCTGAGATCATAATATTATTGTCTAATTTGAAAAGCATAGTTATGCAATCGGTTATGCATATTTCCTCTTTTTGCAAATGTAGGAATAGTTGCCTGTTTGTGTCCCATCTTAACAATCCACAGTTATATATTGAACCATAGTTTAATGTTATGGAATCTTGGGAGTTATTGTTTGGTGAAGCAGTAGCACTATTTGGCAGAGAAGGCTAAAGTCCTTGTTAAAATGCATGATTCCATAGCAGTGAGTCATGGCAGTTAAATTGGCATTGATCTAGATCAGGGGTGCCCAGACTTTTTCAGCATGCGAGCTACTTTTTAAAAAACCAAGTCAAAAAGATCTACCTTGCGCGCGCACCATCCACGTGCCACTCCTCCCGCACGTCGATTCTCCCATGCACCACTCCTCCTGCGGGGCATTGTGGGAATGAGGGAGCACGAGGTGGGGCCTCTGGAGGCCCCGCCTTGTAATCCGTCGTTCCTGCAATGCCCCGCGGGAGGAGCTGGCAGCGGGAACGAGGGAGCACAAGGCGTGGCCTCCGGAGGCCCCGCCTCATGCTCCGTCGCAGAAGCGCCCCATCTAACTGCGATCAACCTCCTTTGGACCCGCAATCGACTGGTCGATCGCGATCGACTTCGTGGGCAGCCCTGATGTAGATTAATTCTACAATCTAGGTGTACCCTCTGATCCAACAAACTTTAGTATGTTTTAGTATGGCCAAGTTAATGTATATTTTCTGACTTGCAGTATCTGCAAGTTTGCACATGGGCTGTCTATGTTCATAGCAAACATACAAGTAAAATGAAAGGTGTGTGTGTGGGGGGGGGGGAGGTTGCAGGTATTTTAAATGAATTTTCTCTTTATTTTCTTTACTTTTTTACTTCAAGAGATTAATGGGAAGCACAGCAAATGCTTCCACAATACCGTGTAAAGTAGGTGTAAAGTAGGTTGTATTATGTAATATTATGTTTTTATGTAAAGCTAAGATATCATTAATGCAACATGTCCAGCTATCTGCTAGTATACATACTTCCCTGGCCTTTTTTGCCCTGGCCTCAATACAGGAAGTGAATAAAGAAGAAATAAAGAAGAATTAAACTTGAAGAAATAAGGAAAGTTAAAAATAAAATGGCTCTAAAACCCTTCATATTATTTTATGGTTAGGCTTGTTATTACTTTAAAATCTTATAAAAACAAAAAAGTGTTGACTGAAGTTAAAACACTAGATTCATAAGTAAAGGGGAAAGTGCAGAATGAGCCATAATGGGTCAATTAACTCGAACAGTTCAAACTGAGGTCCTTATCACACAATCATCCTGCGCAATTCAATGAATTTTACAAAGATTTCAGACAATCTTGTTTTTCACTTGTAATTCCTCCCATATTTTTCCACCACTTCGTTTGTCTTTTCCCTTACCACTAAACATTGTTAGGGAGGAAGAAACAGAATAGCTGCATAGTGCTTTCTAGTGGAGTCCTCCATCTCACATCATCCCTAGTCAACAGTTACAGGGAATTGAACAAGGAATATTTAGCTTTCTATGAAGCTGTCCCATGTAGAGAGCTACCAGACCTTCCCAGCCAGGAAGAAACTCTTCACTGCTCCTATCTACTAAGGCAGTCTTTCTCAACCGCTTTGCCCCGGCACACTAGTGTGCCGTGAGCGATCAGCTGGTGTGCCGTGAGAAAACCTCTTCCCCCCGTCTTTCTTCCCCCTTCGAGGTTTTCCCGCGGCACACCAGATGATCTACTGTGGTGTTCTTCATCAGCGGTTCAGAGGGAGGGGCCGGGCAACGCTCTTCTCCTCCTCCAGAAGTGAGCCCACAGAGCCCACAGGACTCTATCCTGTGGGATCACTTCCGGAGGAGGAGGGAACCTGGGCACCTCGGGAAGCCTTTCTCCCGGTTCGCGGTTTCGAGGAGCTCGGCAGAGCCGCGAACCGGGAGACCGGCTCCAGGCAGGGCCAGTTCCCACGCTCTCCTCCGCTTGTGGTGAGAGCTGGGGAAAGGGAGAAAATCTCGGGGCCTGGCTGCTTCCAAACCCGGGTTTGGATGCAGCCAAGCACCGGGAGAGCATCCTCCTTTCCCCAGGCTCTCACTCCGCTTGTGAGTGAGCTGGGGAAAGGAGAAAAAACTCGGGGCCTGGCTTCCCCCGGGTTTGGATGCAGCTCCTGGAGGCATCGCCTCCCTTTCCCCAGGCTCTCACTCCGCTTGTGAGAGCTGGGGAAAGGAGAAAAACTCGGGGCCTGGCTGCTTCCAAACCCGGGTTTGGATGCAGCCAGGCACCTGAAAACATCCTCCCCTTTCCCCAGGCTCTCACTCCGCTTGTGAGTGAGAGCTGGGGAAAGGGAGAAAATCTCGGGGCCTCGCTGCATGTGTTAGAGTGTCATTTTGGTTGGTGGTGTGCCCCAGAATTTTGTAAATGTAAAAAGTGTGCCGTGGCTCCAAAAAGGTTGAGAAACACTGTACTAAGGTGAGCCTGAGTAGAAAAGATATTCCTGTTTGAACATCAAAACATGGTGTTTTCTTCAAGTTTGACTTTTGGTTCAGTTCCTGCTCCCAGTTTCTAGCTTCCTCTGACAACAACAAAATGATCAGGACTCTGCAAGTTGGGTAGTTGGCAAAATGGTCAGACAAGATTGTGTTTTATCATCAAATCTGTTTAATTTATACACTGAACACACTATACAGGAAGTTAAATTAAACATGGGAGAGATCTACATGGATCCTTTATCCCAGGATCGATCCAGAATGATGAATGCAGTATCATTCATGGAATGGTTTTGACCACCAACCCCCTCACTGGTGCGGAGGCAGAAGGGAATCCAGATCATCCAGAATGCTGAATCTGGTACAGCTCTGCTGGACAGCTACCCTCTCCATGCCCTTCCATTCTTGTCATCACAGGCATGACATGGTTAGTGTTCCTTGCTTGTTGCCTGGAGTGATGTCAACTGGGGCACCAGAACAATGTGGGAGAGAGGGAATCACTCGCTCTACTATCCCTCCTACTCTAATTGCCTCATCTCTCTGGTTAGCATCATTCTAGATGATGAGTGATGGCCTCTAGCCATGGTGTGGCTGCTGGCTGCTACAACAATGAGAAAGACATGGTTGAAGCCCAATTGGGCTCTAGATTTTCAGTGAGAATTTGGAGCAGCCCACAACTTTTGTTAATGTGGTTCAGGGGTGTGTTAATCTGAATGAGTTCCCTGCAGTACTCTTTTCAGGATATTATATCATAATGTAGATGTGCCTTATGAGGAAGAAGATGTGAATATTGATGGAAGGAACTTTTAAATTTAAGATATTCACAGGACATGGAACATCTATTGAGGAAAAATGCACAAAGCAATTTTATATTGAAAGAAAACAAAAGTAATGACTACAGATGCTTTAAGTAGGTGATGAGAACATTGAAATAAAGATTTTCTATATCCTGGCTCAGTTATTAATCAATAGGGAGATTATGTCAAGAAATAAGACAGCTACAAAAGACTTTCAGGTATAAAGATATAGAATTGATTGTCCATGCCATAATACAGTATGTCCAATATTTTCAATCTTATGTATAGTTGTGAAAGCTAGGTGTTGAAGAACATTGATAGAAGGAAGAGAATTGACGGGCGTAGTAGAGTCTCTGCTGCATGTCATGTTTGAATGTTCCTTTTATAGGGATGAAAGAAGGAAGGTAATAATGCCTCTTATTAGGCCTGGTTGATCCATAGTTCTAAATGGTTCAAAAGTACTTACAAAACAAAAGTTCTGGTGGTGAACATTTCAGAACTCTATCAAACTTTCATTATTATTTCATTATTAGTGATTTCTAAGACAGAACCGATTTGGAATGGCCATTTATAATGAAATTTTGAAAGTTTTGTTTGAGTTCTGAAATGTTCACTACCAGAACTTTTGTTTTGTAAGTACTTTTGAACCATTTAGAACCATGGATCAACCAGGCCTACCTCTTATCTGTCATTGGCCAGGAAGATCTTTACAATGGTATTTAAAGTATCTTTTGGGGACTCAAATAAAAAAGTTACAGAGGAGATAGCAAAAATGTTTGCTCATGCCTCAAAGACCCGAAAGAGCATTTTATCTAAAGAAAAGTAACCGCAGAGAAACGGAGAAATTTAACTACAGTCTTTATGCAATTATAACTGTAGTACACTAAATAGTAGAAAACTACACAGCCCCAGATATGTATTATTAGCTTTTAAGAGATATAGATTATAAGGCTAGCGATTTTAATACGTGTACATTTGATAACCTGAATTGTGTTTTATATGTGACTTTTATCTGTATTATATTTTTCTGTATCTGCCTAAGGTTTGTTAACTGAAATAAAGGCAATTGATTGATTGATTGATTGATTGATTGATTGACTCATTTGAAATGTAGCTATGAATGCAATTTTCTTGCTTTTTGGTAGGGGGCTGGACTGGATGGCCCATGAGGTCTCTTCCAACTCAATGATTCTATTATTCTAGTATTAGAGAAGAGTTCTGTGGACATAATAGATTACTAAAAGACAAGATTTTTAAAAATGAAATTTAGTGCCAGAGAAGAGTTCTGCGGACATCATAGATTACTAAAAGAGAAGTAAGAGCAAATCAAACCTGATGTTGCAATCCAAGGCTGGGAACCACCACTGTACTTAACACATTTCCAGTCCAAGGTAAAATAGCAAAGCAGTTTATTGAAGAATATATGCATGTATATTTAGCAAAATAGTATAAAAAAACCAAAGTCCAAATATCAGAAATAATCCACAGAAATCAAAGTACAGGAGTAGCATCAAAAACGAAGAAAAGCAGAATAAATCCAAAACATGAGATTCAGGAATAATCTTCAAAACTTAGAAACATGAGACATGAACAAAAGGAAACATGGAACTAGAAGTCTCTTGACTTAATAATAGATCTATGCTCAGTCACTAATGTTGTGTGGCTTAATGGACCCATCTGTTGGGCTAGCTAATATAGAGAGATAATCATGCCTTCACCCCATGGAAACTGATAAGGACTTATTCGCTAACAATCGTCTTGACCTTCATACACTCTCCTGAGAAGCTCTATGCTGATGGAATGTAAATCTCCTATCTAACTGCTCATTATTAGTCTGTCCACCGGGACTTTCATTTTTATCCTCTGAGCTCAGATCTGTTTGTGTCCTTACATCCCTAGCGAACTGCCCAATGGTTAGAGACAGCACAAAAAAGTTGCAAGGGAAAGGGTTTGAATTTCTGTGACTATACTGTATAGTGGAGAGTATGCTATATTTTTTTTTAATATTTACCTTTTAATTATGTTGCTGTGTCATCTGAAGCAAGAGAGCATCAAACCAAAATTTATGAAGATGGTTTGTTTTCAATAACTATTGTTATTGTTAAGATTAACTATGGATTTTGAACGGCAACTAATCTCTAAATCTAAAGTATGCCAGAAATGCAAATATCTGAGAGGGATGGGAAATCTACAAGCCCATTAAATGGCTAAACTCATACTGTAACGTTGAACAATGATTTGTAATAGTTATGTTCAAATACAGCCTTGGTTTTTATCAAGCTCTTGCTAGTCTTGTATTCTTAGATTTCTCTGCAGAGTTCTACCTAAAACTCATTCTCTTATGCAGGTGTGCCCAATGAACCAGAATGGTATTTACTGGCTGCTGTAATTCCCCTTTCAGTTCTTTGTTTATGGATTTTTAAATATATGATGTGACTTTGAAATTGTTTGGATGGGCCTGTAGATTCTCTTGCTAATGTGTTTATGTAACACTCTTCAGTCTAATCAAACAACATTTGTTAAATAAAATATTGAGGAGGGGGAGAATAGCAGAAACAAAATTGTGTAATTAAATACATTCCATCAGTGCCTTTGAACCTTTTGTGGCCTTTTTGAAAATACTTGATATTGTGCTAAAAGCAAACACATAACCATTCCGGTCCATGTTGTACTTTTTTTGCACATGGTTATTTGCTTGAATTTTCATTGCAGTACATGTTTATTCTTTTCCCACAACCCTTAAAATTTCAATGTGGGGTTAAAAATGTTTGCTGGGTCTGCGTTACTTGACTGCATCTTTTAAATATTTTTCTTTTGGTTCTTAAAGATATGTACTGTATGTTGTGTTGTATCAGGCTATGACGGGCTCTTTTCTCTGTTAAGTTTTTTGTGTGTTATCCCTTCCAAATTGCATGCTATCTTTTGCAAAGTAAAATAATATAACAATACATTAACATGCTTTGATTGCAAGTTCACACATGTGAGTGGACAAAGGATGTGATTATTTATAGAGTCACAGGCATATTTTCTGAAAGAAAGCTCAAGTTGTGCCCTAAAGAGGATGTTACTGGCAGCCTTTAACCACTTCATCAGTAAGAAATTCCTGGAATTGCAGTTCAATAGGTTGCCTTCCAGTTCAGACCATATAGCTTTTAAGACTATTTATTTCTTTACTTTATTTATACCCTGCTTTTCTACCCGTGGAGACTCAAGGCAGCTTACCATCACATACCTTGGTCTGAATTTTAAAGAAAGTGAATACAAAAATTAAGAAAAAATTAAATAGTAGCTTGTGGATTTAGGTTGTAACACAGTTAAAATATAAATATGGTTAAAACAGTATATAAAACTCTCAATCCCCACCACCACCACAGAATCCCACTCACAATCCCCCTCAACAGCATGCCCCTTATTCTTCCCCAAATGCCTACTGGCAGAGAAAGGTTTTTACCTGCTCGTGGAAGAAAAGCACGAATGGAGCCCTCCTGGTCTCTCTTGGAAGGAAATTCTAGGAGCAGTCACTGAAAAGGCTCTCTCCAGTGTTCCCATCCAATGCACATGAGTGGATGGTGGGGCAGAGAGAAGACCCTTCCCCGTTGATGTAGATGAATAACAGGTTCATGGAAAGAGACATGGTCCTCCAGATAACCTGGACTGAAGCCATATAGCGCTTTGTAGGTCAAACCAGCACTTTGTATTGTGCTCAGAAACAAATTGGCAGCCACAGGAGCTGTTGGAACAGCGGAGCTATCCAGCGCCAGTTAGCAGTCTGGTTGCTGCTCTTTGAACCAACTGAAGTTTCTGTTCTCTTTTCAAAGGCAGCTCTACATAGAGCACATTACAGTAGTCCAACCTGGATGTAGCTAAGACCTGCACTACTGCGGCCAGATCCTACTTCTCCAATTGGCACACTAGCTTTAACTGTGCAAAAGCACTCCTAGACACTGCTGATACCTGGGCCTCCAGATTCAAATCCAGGAGTACCCCCAAACTGTGAATCTGCATTATCAGGGAGAGTGTGACCCCATTTATTTAACACAGGCTGGATCCCTCTTCCCCGATCTGTCTTTTGACTGATCAGAAGCACTTTATCTTGTCTGGAAGTGGCAGCAGGTCTGGAGAACTCATTACTGTTGCCAAGTACCTTTGCTGATGTCAACAAATATGCCTTTATGACTTGGAGAAGGGAGGGGGTAAGGAGGGGGTGATGCCTCTCCCTCCCTCCTTTCCCTAGGTTGCTTAAATCCTAAAAACTTTAGTTAATATTCTGCTTCCTTTTAAAAAATGTCTATTGGATTAGAATAAAGAGGTTCTCAAATGTATTATTAACAAATAAAACTGAAATACACACTATACAACTTTGCTTTAACAAGTAGTGTGTGCTCATCCATTGGCAATCGCACAAAACCTTTTTTTTCTGAAATGTGATTATTGCTCATAATAAGTTGTTTTCATTCATATTTATGTTGTGAATGGCCTTGCTTATATAAAGCTGCATTTTATATGACCACGCTTTATGTATTTCTTAGCACTCCCTGAATTACAGCACTGGGAAATTATTGAGTTCTTTGCTCTTCTTCCGAGTTTTAAAAATATATTGTTATTTTTGAATTGCTAACACTATTGCATAAGGAAAAAGAAGCCTCCAACTTTATCCCTTCACCTCAGATTTTTTTAAAATTATAGCTAAGAAAAGTCACCAAAGGAAACATAGTCTGATAATCTTTTTACTCTATCTAAGATGAACATAGATACAGATGTTTCAATTTATTGTTTGATGTGGCATAATCACAACCAGACACAGTGAAGACATCTGCCCTTTCGCTTTGCTACTCTGCTGCTGAGTATGCATGCCCAGTGTTGAATACATCTCACCACATTTTTAAAAAATGTGGATATGGCTCTTAATGAGACAAGCAGCATTATCACAGGATGTCTACACCCTACACCACTGAAGAAATTATACTGTGTAGCCAGTATTGCACCAGCAGACATCCGCCGGGAAATAGCAGCCTGTAATGAAAGGACCAAGGCTTTGACATTTCCGGCCCATCCTATGTTCAGATATCAGCCAGCAAGCCAACACCTTAAATCAAGAGATAGCTTTCTAAGATCTACAGAGATACTCGCAGTAACACCTCGCCAAGTGGCAGGTTAAAACCTGGAACCTCAATCAGCGGCTGGTACCAGATAAGAAACTCCCTCTTGGGCACACAGAAGACTGGGCAACTTGGAAGGCGCTGAACAGACTGCACTCTGGCACCACAAGAAGCAGAGCCAATCTTAAGAAATGGGGCTACAAAGTGGAGTCCATGACATGCGAGTGTGGAGAAGAGCAAACCACAGACCACTTACTACAATGCAGTGTTAGTCCTGCCACATGCACAATGGAGGACCTTCTTGCAGGAACATCAGAGACACTTGAAGTGGCCAGCTTCTGGTCAAAGAAAATTTAATATAATGCCAAGTTTTTAACTTTGTGCATTTTTTCTATACATTATAACTATTCTCAGTTCACTTCTGACACAATAAATAAATGTAAATGTACACAGAGAGAGACAGAGACAGAGACAGACAGACACACACACACACACATACATACATACACACACTGGAAAAAAATCCTGTTTTGTATTGCTCCTATAAACATCAACTTCTGATAAAAACATGTAGGCTTTTGCATCTTCACCCTAAATTGAAGGCTGTTTAAACAGTGGTCAGAGCAACGTTTTTGACTGAGTAGAGAAGATTCTAAATTGCCTCTTTGAAGTCTGGGTTTGATCTTTTTTCCTGACAAAAGCGAATGGAAAGGGGGGTAGGCTATTTATTAGCTTAGGTTTTTTTGCTTTTAAAGTTGAAATGCTTCAGCACCATTTGTTGCTATTAATTTCATTGTTACTGTTCATAGTGTGGCTATTGTGTTTTTAAGATAATCTGTGAAATTATAGAAATTGCTAATGCAACTTGTTGACTTCTACTTTTAGAACTCAGACATCTGAGCATAAGTTTTGTCCTTCATCAGATGGGCTGTCATTGAAAATGGATTCATAATTGTGGCAGGATGTCTCTATTCACTTTGTGAGCCTCTTTAAAAATAAGCAAAGAACTGTTCTGTACATGCAGTGGGGAGCTACTATTGAATGCGGTTTTGTGGCACATATATGGCCAACTTTAAGGAAGGTAACCATTTAAACTGCACTCTAATTTGCTATGCTGTATGTGTCATACTATAGTGTGGCACTATATCCAAAGATAGAGAAAGTAACAGCATAGACCCCCACTATGGCATTAGGTTACTATGGTGGTGAGATTGTATGCTCCTGAGGAAAGAGGATATGCTGATAGTGATTTACCATATTCCCCTAAATGTGCCAAACAGCTGCTGGGCAGAAGCAGTAGTGGCTTATGTGTGCCACTAAAAGAGGATCTCTCAGAACCAATGACAGTAACACCATCGTTCACGTTTGTTAGTACTGTGCAGAATGAGGCATAGTATGTCTTTTACCACAATAACCCTATGATGAGACAACCTAAAATGAATCAATAGATAGTGCTAGAAGTTGAGACTCCCAAGTTGGGAGCCATGCAGTCAGTTCTTAGGAGGAAAAGAGGACAACTATGAGTAACACTGTGGTTAACAACTGGAGTCAAACTGAATGGACATTCAGCTATGGAATGTTAAAAGCCACATAATGTATATTATAGGGACATGGCATGTGAGAAGCATGAATCATGGGAAGCTAGACATTTAAAACAAGAAAGAGAATCTATAAACCTTGGAATACTTTGCATAGGTTGACTGACTTTAGGGAAAGCACACCAGAGTCCAATTTCATAAACCAACAGTAGAAGCATAAGAGGAAGATATAGCAAGGTTCTATGCTGGAGATCCGGAGGAAACTGATCATCCACAGGCTAAGACATATTGATTATCACAGACAATTGGCATGCAAATGTAGCAGAGCAGAACTGAAGACTATTGGGGAAATTGACCTAGGATCAAGAAATGAATTAGGAGAAAAGAAGGAAGGGGAAAATGTCAAGTATGACTAATGTTTGTGAAGTCAACTATTTGTTCATGGAAAAGACAACCTTCAACCAATCAAAAGGATGTCTCCGTGGGTTTTACATGATGACCAATTCAGAAATCAAATAGACTGCATAACTGGAAGCAGAAGGTGGAGAAGCTCAATTCTTTCTGCAAAAACAAGACCAGGAGGAGATTATCTCCGATACCATATACTCCTTATATCAAAAATTAGAGTAAAACTAAAGAAGAACCATAATCATGTCAAAAGCAACCTGAAGATCATCTCTGCAGAATGTAAAGAGCCAAAATAGCACTGGACCAAAGCCAAGGGCATTGTTAGGGAAGAATGCAAAAATACAGCAAACAAAGGAAAGCTTAACTGTGTGACAGATAAAATGCTTCAAGCAGTTAAGGCCAAACAAAAAGCAAATGTAAACATTGACAGGAACAGGGTCAACACCTTGAATGCAACTGCTCAGTGGTATTTGTGCAAGGAGAACTATTATAATCTTCAGTACATACAAATAGAAGACAACAACAACGAGACTTCTTCAACAATGTCCAAGGAACCAAAGAGAAATTTAAATGAAGAATTGGAGCAAATCAAAACTCAACTTTCCATAGAAGCCAAGATGTCTAAACTGAGACACTCTTATCTTAGACATGTCATGAGAAGAAATGACTCAATAAAAATGAGAATGCTTGGCAAGGTAAAAAGCAGCAGTAAAAGAGGGAGACCACATTACAGGTGGAAGGATTCAATCAAGGAAGCTACTTGCATGTATTTGCAAAACCTGACTAGGGCTTGTTGATAACAAGATGGCTTGGAAGTCTCTCATTCATAAGGTCATCAAAAGATGAATTCACTTGACAATAATTACTAATTACCAAAACATCAACAAACTAGTTTAGACAATAATAAACCAGAGGATTTTTAAAACCAGGAATGCACATTAGGTCTGAGAATTCTTCCTCTGACTTCTTTTCTTTCTTCTTTCTCCTGATACAACTAGCATGACAATCTTGCTATTAACGAAAGGGCTAGTTACAACATATGTTCATGTTTTGGGATCTTTTGAGAAAGCTCTTCTCTTAATCTCACATTGCTCACAGGTACATTTGTGTGAGAAGATGTGAGAGAACCTTCTTAGTGGCTGCACTTAAGCTCTGGAACTCCTTTCCCAAAGAGATTACAATAGCTATTTATTTTGTGTCAAAAGCATTGTATAAATAAGCAAGTATAAAACTGATAAAATAGAGGGAACACAAGTGGGTAAATAATTTTAGACTAAAAACAGACAACAGCAACCATGTTGTCTGTAGCTTTCAACAGTTATTCTTCTATGCACGAGGCAGGGCATTGTGGGCAAACATACAGATGCTGAGTTGTTTGTTCTGCTCCACAGTCACACAAGGTGGAGGTAGTGCTATTTTGCCAGGTTGTCTTTTGATCTCCCAACAGCACTTCTGAGTCTGTTCAGGGACTTCCAAGTTGCCCATTCTTGCTTTGCCCCTGGAGGCAGACCCTCGGGGGGGGGGGGGGATCCATTTGGGATTTCCTGGTTTAGCTGCCCAGAGCTCGAACACTGTTCAATTACAATATTTTTTTATTTATTTATTTGTTTCAACTTGTCTGTTGCCACTCCCGTGCGGCTCGGAGCAATTCACAACACTAGAATACAAATAAAAGCAGATAAAATACAGATAAAATCGCATATATAAACAACACATTTAACCTAAAACCATTAAAAATAGAATATACAACATAGTGTATATAACTCATCATATACACAGCATAGTACTCTCCTTGCTTTCTTTCCACGAGGAGATAGAACCTTTATTTGTTTCAATACCTTCAGAGACTGATTGCTTGAGAGGAAGAGGCCTTGCATAATATGCTGGATTTTCTATCTGCTTTCCCTTTGAAAGTTTATGTTTCAACTGGGTTTGAATTTTGATAGTTTCTTTGTATTTCTAACTTTTGTATATTGTGAATATTTAGCTACATTTGTTTTATTAATGGCCTTGAGTTTCAAACTGGGAAATGGCAGGATAGAAAATAAATCTCCTCCTTCTGGCCTGTGAGAAGGAACTCGCATGTAATACTAATGAACAAACTGGGGAATTGTAGATCTCACTGAATCCAAATCTAAACCCCACTGAATCCAATTTTTATAATAATTCTTCCCTCAAAGGGAACACAATTTCAACATTTTTTCAACATTCAAATTAATTATTACATATGATCAGTTGGCAAAAGTTTGATGAAACTAGTAGTCATAATTTTGTATTGCTCAACTTAACCTGGATCTACACTGCCATGTAATGCAGTTTCAGAATGCAGAATAACTGCATTTAACCATCCTAGGAGAAGGAAAACTCTGATTTCAAACCCGGGCAGATGGTGCTCGTTTAACCCTGTAAGGTCAACCTTCTAAGAGAAGGAAACTCGAACCAAGCCTACGACCTGAGAACCTCGCTGCCACCATCCCAGCTTGCTAGGCCCCGGCAGACTAACCTTTGGTTTAAAGAGTGAGGCCAGTTCTGTGCACGCTGTGCTCCACCAGAAAAATCCATTGCACAGGCTCGAAGGACACATCCAACATCGGAATCATCAACGCACTTGTAGAAAGCGTGGGATGAATCCTTCCTGAATCTTTGTTCATGAAGAAAAGCCAAGAAGATAGCAGAGTAGATCCAGCTTTAGATGAATCTCTGGATTGCGTCCCATACAGGTTGGCAGGAATGTTTTTGCTCAGAGTCTCACAAAGGGCAGTGGCAGATGGAATGGATGGAGGGCCTTTGCTTTGCTTCTGGGCCTAGTAATGATGGAGATGTCCCTGCTTCTTCTACACAGAAGTAAATTCTGTTTGGTTTAGGATGCTTACTTAAAGATAAGCAGGTATAGAATTATAGCCTTTGTTTGTAGTTGTGTTGTATAATACAACATAGGTGGTCTACGAACATAATTGTAAATCCCAAAATATAGTTTTAACATGCAGCGTGTGTATGTTGAATAGCAACGTATTATTTATTGCCATCTGGATGAAAGGCGGAACGTGGATGATATCAGATCTAAAATGTCTTGGTGTCCTCACAAACAGAACTAATGGGAAAGTGTAATCCATCCTGAAGAATATAACCTTTCAGTCCTTGGGTTCCTCCTGCAGATTCATGGATGTAGCCTTATTAATATTTCCCTTTGCCATTTACAAGCTTGCTCATGCTGGTTTCTAGTGTCTATATTTGAGCCTTTTCCCCCTGGAGAGGAGATCTATCCTGAAAGGTGTGATAATTAAAGCTACTCAAAGAAAAATTAGCCTGGTCTGCTGTATAATAATACTGGGCTCCATCAGTCATAAGGCTGGAGTTGAAAGAGAGACAGGGAACTATTAAAACACTCTCATGGTCCCAACGAATAACAGAAGTGCATGAACCTAAAGTCATAAAACACACCACAATAACTGAAAAGGAAAGTTTAAAATGTTTAATAGGGTTGACACAGCAATAAAACTACAAAATTCAGTATCTACATTTTCTAAACATAATTTAATGGCTAACAGCAGCAACGAATGCCTTAACATTTAAAACCCTACCCAGTAAATTATATTTCTTTTTAGTGCAAACCAAAATCTTGATATTTTTTCTTTTTCTTGGAAACCTCTTTTACATAGTTTTTATTTTTAAAAATCCCAAATGTACACTTTCTTAAATCAATGAAGAAACTTGTGCAGACCTTCAAACATTGCAACTTAAAAGTTAGCACTTCTAGTGGTGAATTGTAGTCCAACATCTTCTGGAGGGCTATATGTTCCACACTTTTAATGAATTTACTTCAATAATTAGTTGTTGGCCAGTGATGACTGTAATACTGTAGTCTATAAGTATTATAAGTATAGTCTTATAGAATATAAGTATACTCTAAGACTATAGGAACTATCATGCTCCTAAGGTTAGGTTTCTTTTAGGGCTGGTTCACGAGTATTAGCCAGACTTAAGCTAGCCAGACCATAGAGAGGTCTGTACCATATTGCTATTTGTAAAACCTGGTAACCCTAGTTAGGGGTGGAGATGTTTAGCAGGGCAAACCAGTGCATTTCTTTTTAGCAATTTTTTAAAAAAAATATATAATTTGACCCAGACTTCTGCTTTATGAAGAATACTTTTTTATCTAATAGATTTTTCCACAATAATCATTGGTCACATTATAATCATTAGCAAACATTTGTGCTTTACCTTTCTCTTTCATGACTTCTGATATATGTGCTAACTTTAATCGAGATCAAGGATTAGTATGACGACGAAACGGAAACCGATTTTAAGATTGTGGAGCTGAGATTTGTATTTTGTAGTTTTTAACTGTTAATTTTATATGTTTTATATGACTGTTTTTATCTTGTGATGTATTGTATATGGGCACTTGTTGTCTCTTGTTCACCGCCTTGAGTCGCCTTCGGGTTGAGAGAGGCGGTATAGAAGCATGGCAAATAAATAAATAAATAGCTGAGCCATTGTTAAGGTTACATTGAGCAGCCCCAAATATGGATGAAATAAATCATTCAACTACATTTACAATAGCCAAAAAATTCTTTTGAATCTTTCTTTTTATGACAAAGTGATGGGAACTCTTGAATCATGACCACCTATATTGAGTATAGGCACTATGGGCCTCTAAATTACAAGTAACAAAGAGTATAGACAATGGGGATTGAGGGAATGTAATTTAGCATCTAAATCCAGCGTTGCTCACTTCCAATTTAAAGTGATATACTTAGTCAAGCTCTCTTTTGAGCATTGTTGAGATAGAGCCCAAGATGTAAGCCAGTGACTGATGCATTAAAGGAATCTCATTACTAGATCTGACACTGAAGAGGAAACACTCTTCTCCTGATTCATTCCATTCATTATGCACCTGGCCAGTTGTGCAATGTTGACCAATGAACAGCTGCTAACAATGAGAAAATTGTACTTTGTAAAAAAAAAAAAGCACTTCAGGATCCATTTGCTATTCTCTTGGGAGACCTGGAAGCAAAAGGAGCTTTTTCTTGCTTGGATGTTTTTCTTTCACTTGTAGTGGTTATCACTGTTAATTTAAATACGTATCTTCTTTTTTCATACAGCTCTGTGTGATGGGTTTTAGGCTTCTAGGCACATTAGATGTTTTAAAAAATGCAAAGTATCAGGGAATCTAAGAGCTATCTTGTATTCTAGTAATTATCCCATATTTAGGTGTAATGTATAATCGGTGCATGTGTATTCCTTGGAAGTTTGGTCAGGAAGTGTGTTTTCCAAGGATTTGCACTTACTGAATGCCCTTCTGCTGCAAACATCTTGTAGTACTTTACCAAAAAATGTGAAAAACTAAACCAAACAGGATATGAAAATGCAGTGCCAAAGGAATGATTCCTTAGGCGTGATCAAATTTTAGCTAATAACATGAAGAATCTAATCCATGAAGGGAGACCTAAGCTTTCTACGTTAAACAAAAATAAGCAGAAATTGCGAAGTCAAATCCACAAACCACTTGAAGATCAAGCTATCCTCCACTCTCATAGGGTGGATTTACACTGACCCACTATCCCAAGGTCGATCTAGTATGGTGTATACTAGATTGGCCTCCAAGTGGTTTTCAACACTGCCCCCATCCCAGCACTCTGGAGGAAGGAGAGAGTCCCAAGTACCCAGAAGCACTGAAACTAGGTTAGCGCCACCAGGCAGCCACTTTTACCATCCCATCTCATTCTTTCTGTTGCAACAGTCTCTGGGTATGACATGGTCCGGTCAATTTGCCACTACCTACAGGGCGATGGGGCAATGAGAGGGAAGCGAGAAAAAGGAGGAATCATACCCTCCTTTACCCAATCACCCTGTCATCCTTGTTTATGCCACTGGCAGGATAATCTTGTGTCTGGAGACTGCCATGACATGGAAAACAGGAGGGGACGAAAAGTGCCACCCCACATTCCCAGCCCTCTGACCCTGGAAAGCACAGGATGGCAATGTAAACAAGTGTAGCCAGTTCTGTCTTCAAACCAATGCAATGGTTTACATAGACCCAAAGTTGTGAGATATGTTATATTTTAGTTTAAAATTTGGAGTATCCTACAACTTTGGTTAATGTGACCTTGTCCTGTGTAATCTGAATCAGCTTTGTGTGTTTGGTTGCCATAGAGCTGATCTGGGGTTCCTTCGCAGTATGTGGTCAGTGTGTGTGTGTGTGTGTATGAGAAGAAATTTTCCCAAGGGCCCCGACAAAAAGAACCAGACATAGTGGTCAATTACTCCAAATATAATTTGTCAGACAAAGAACAGAACTCCACACCCTACAACTCGTAAAGACCTTGCGGCCCTTTTCAGGTCTATAAGATTAAAGGAATATTTTTCAAATGCTCCACCTTTGTCAGTGTAGATATACCCATAGAGTTTACTGAAATTGGTTAGATCCCTTTCTAACATTACACGGTTTCTCTCTTCTCTTGCAAGTAGAAAAACTAGCCTTTACAAACTAATTGAAATATATGATGGCAAATTGCCTCTGGCGGTGAGGGGAATTTTCTTATAGGATAATGTAAAGTGGATTTAAGATGATTTATCAACCAACAAATTTCCTACTGAGTTTAGGAATAGCTTTAGCTTGCCTGTATTTTGTGTTCTTCCAAAAAACATTTATTTAAATAAAAATTCTTTATGATTCCACAGAAAAATAGTTGAAAATAAGTGGAAATAATTGCATTAAGAGATCCAGTGTGGTGTAGTAATTCTCACCAAATGTATCTGTGAGCCATGTGAGCCATGAAAACTCACTATGTAACCTTAGACAAGGCACAGTCTGAGAGCAGCAAAGGCAACACCCCTCTTGCCAAGAGAGCTCCCTCAAAACCTTGCCTTGTTCAGAAGCAACTTGAAGGCACACACCACAGACACAGTCATGTTGATTATTTCTTTGGTTTTCAGAGATGGAAAACATATGTTGTCTTGCTGTTATATAATTAACCTGTAGGATCATGATCTTGGCTTTTCTTCATGAACAAAGATTCATGAAGGACTAATCCCACGCTTTCTACAAGCGCGTTGATGATTCGGAGGTTGGATGTGTCCTTCGAGCCTGTGCAATGGATTTTTCTGGTGGAGCGCAGCGTGCACAGAACTGGCCTCACCCTTTAAACCAAAGGTTCGTCTGCCAGGGCCTAGCAAGCTTAGGACGGTGGCAGCGAGGTTCTCAGGTCGTAGGTTTGGTTCAAGTTTCCTTCTCTTAGATGGTTGACCTTACGGGGTAGGACGAGCACCATCTGCCCAGGTTTTAAATCAGAGTTTTCCTTCTCCTAGAATGGTTGCCAAAAGGGTAGAGAGCCCATCCTGCCATTTGACGCTCTTTGTCAGACCCTTCGGTTGTGACCTGCCTGGCATGGGAGGCCCTACCGGTGGATATTATGCTACCGCCAGCATAGCTCACAACTTCACTAGGGTACGCAAGCCTCTCCCCCACAACAAGGGGGCGCCAACAGAGAGGAGGACCATGATAGCTTGTTATAAAAACATTTTTTCACATTACTTTATTGTTGAGATACTTATTTGTGCTTGATATTCCTATATAATGTAAAAGTTAAGATGATTAGACAATATTTCAGGCCTCGGGATTTTGTTTCAAATATATTTTTATGTTAGGAAATGGAGGAAATCATACCTAAAAAGAGAGCATTCTTCACTCACAGCAATGCCATTTTAGGACTCTTGACACTATACATTTAGGGGAGGGAGGTTATGTTGGTCAGAGCTGGAGAATCCTGTAATTATGTAGATAGGTGAGCTCAGTGTTGCACATTGTCTCCAACTTGATTTCTAATTTGATTTGCAGATTTTGGAGGTGACCCCTTGTACACATTTCTCTCAAATTCCCAGTTTTCTATTCTTTATAGTATGCACATTTATTTGACCAAACAACTAATGGATAGTTTAAGAACAGAGATATTTGAGTGTGAAACCTGGGCTTTGTTTTTGGCAGGAATGCAAAAAAAAAAACAGAACTCCCATAACCAAGGATGTCCTGGGCATTGACTTTATAAGTATGTAGAAGAGGGGGGAAAACCTGTAGGGTACTATAATTTAGCCACTTTCCCGGGGGGCACCATATTTCAGATTTACACATAGACACATACACACAAAAGCTTTGAGTAGCATAGGGAAGTGTTGTGCCCGGCACCTGTGGCATAGTTTGTGTGTTGTTTGTTTTGATGTCTGTGCCCCTGTTCAGAAGATTTCACTTCACTTCTTGTCCCTGTGATAATTGGATTTTGGGGGGAAAATGGCTTGCAGTGGAAACAAGGATGGGTCAGAAAGCTTTGGTTGAGACATCTTTTCCCCATGACAACTCTTTCAAGAGGTAAATTTCTCTCACTTCTTGTTGTCTCACCCTCATTTGTAACTATGAGTTGTTTGTAAGTTGGATGTTTGTAACTCTGGGATTGTCTATAGTCTGTAGTCATGTGTTCTCTCTCTCTCGTCATTGCTTCGCAAATGAAGATTCTTAGGAAGGACTCATGCCATGCTTTTTACAAGCGCATTGATGACTAAAAAGGCCAATCTGAGATAGGCAAGTTTGGTTGCAGAAAGCACAGCAGAAAGTCTCCTTGGGTGAAGTTGTTTCCAAGTTGCGGTTCTTTCTGCGTTGTCGTTTCTCTTTGAGAGCCATTTGGCGTGTCTTCTTGAAAGAGGCCGCAGCATTGTGGATAGTGCGTCTCCATGCCTCCCGATGTGAGGCCAGGGTGGACCATTGTTGGTGCTCAATCTGGCCGAGCCTGAGATGTTGTTTCAGGGAGTCCTTATATCTCTTTTGGGGGGCGCCTCTCTTGCGCTGACCCGTGGCGAGTTCACCGTAGAGTAGTATCTTTGGGAGGCGGTGGTCCTCCATCCTAGGAAGGCATCATTTTAAGTCCTCAGTCTATCTTGGTGGTTATAGCAGACTCTCACAATGGCTGTAGATTCACCAAGTTTCTTTCAGTTCTTCTAAGCACTTGAGAAGATGAGCAAACTTGTATAAAACACAAACGTTGCAAATAAGTGAGCATTTGAGCAATAGGAATCTAAATATGTCATTGACTCTCCAGATAATTAAGGGCTATACATCTATATTTCTATTTAATGCAGTGTTACAATTGCATGAGCCTAGTGCATTCATACAGTGCATTCATGCTAATGTGATCAAACACTGGGCAAATCATTTAATCAGTCTTCACCCCTGATTAAAAAGAGTACTGGGAAAGCTCTGAATCCTATGGAAAGATTAATGATTTATGTCAGATCTGAACTACATTTTGTGCCTGTATAGAAGTGCCCTAAAAGACAAGGCATCTCCAGATAAGGCTAGGCCTCAATCCTAAAAGATAAACCCTATCAAATCTCTAAAACAATTCTAAAAGGTATTAAAAGTATGCAAGTATAAAGCATCTTTTGCAAGTAAATATTTTAAACATATGCAACTTGGGTCCACTATGATCTGTATTATGTAATTTATGCATCTTTCTCAATCCTTTTCTCAGTACTTTTTATACAGAACAATGGTTTGTTGTAATGCATATAATTAGAGTTGAATGTCAGAAGATTTTTCCCCAAGTTCTGAAGCAATTTCTTCCTGAAATAAGCTGCCAAGAAATGTTGTGGATTCCCCTTCCTTAGAGATTTGAAAGAAAAGGTTGGACTTGGATCTGTCAGGGATGCATTAGGTATAGAATGTCCTGTCTCATGGCAGGAAAGTTGGAGTACATGATCTACTGTTTTCCTTCCAGCTCTGTGATCTGTTATATTTTCAGTAATTGGTCTGCAACATTTTCCTTTTCTCTTCTCACAGAACAGTTTAGTACGGTATTTTAATTCTCTCCGTTTCTTTGAACAATAGAACTATGGTCATTCTCATGGGAGGAAACAAAGTACATTAGTGTTACAAATAGTGGTATTTATTTAAAAAAATACTGGAAAACCCAGAATCCCTGTGGAGGGACTTCAGCTGTGTTCCCTTCTCAAAAGCTTCATATGTGTCTGGTCATCATCACTTCTGTTATTTTACAAATAATGGTCAAAAGTTCCTGCATGACCTCTTTGGCAACTTGCAGACACAGAAAGAAGCCTGGCAGGATAAAAAGTATCCCTGATTTTAAAACAATTGAACTTTTGAAGGATATATAGTGTTGACTTCATTTTAGTTCACCTCTGTCAACCCTGGTTCACCAAAAGAGTCATCTAAACTGCAGAGCTGTCTGCTGTTTTGTTACATGATTGAAATAATATCCTGACTTTTTCAAACTGAATAGATTTTATTTGTTTAACCTGATTTATATTTAAAATAATAGTTATTGGGGATCAGAAAGATTATAGGCTGAATCCAACATATTGAGACACCAGGACAGGTGACTACGTTCCTGGACATGGTGTGTAACCCAACCTCATTTATTACTTACTTTCTGTATCCACAGATTCTGCATATATAGATTCAACCATTTATGGTTTGAAAATATCCCTCCCAAAAGCAAAGGGCAAACCTCTATTTTGTCATTTTATATAAGAGACACCATTTTACTATGCCATCCTCAGTTTTGAGGATTTGCTAATTATGACATCTATGGAACAAAACCACAGTGTATATCAAGGGTTCACTGTATAAACATAATGGAAGAATATTGGGTATTTGACAGTCTATATGTTTTTGGGTTTTTTAAAAAAATGTTTTGAAAGAATGGAAGACATGGTGAAATCCTAGAACTTCTGCTTTGGTTGATAAGCAACTGCATGGAAACAAAGCAGACAAAGTTCTAGGACTTTAGAAGACTCGCTTAATGAAATGTATACTCAGGCTACAAAGAGGATCAAATTAAGAATCTGCTATCTGTCACATTGGCAATCACGTATACAAATTCTATATTGAGTGCTTTGAATAAAGAAGTGCACTATTCAAAGCCAAGTTGTTTTTTCCTCTTCTACCAGACCTTTGATGGGAATCATATACAGTAGATGTGTTGGATAGCAAGCTCTGCCATCTCAACTAATAGTGAGTGTTACAGTTTAAGTATATTTCAACAGCTGTATGATTGTCACTCTTTTGCTGAGCAGGAGGAAATACTGGTGTAAGAGGATAGTCCTGGGTAAATCTGGCTTATTGTGAGGTACACACAGCTAATTCTAGAAGGGTGTGCACTGATCACAAGATTTGGTTTGGATCTGAAGTCATTGATTCAGAGAGTTGGAACAGCAGCAAAAATTCACTGAGATCTATATTTAAACCTACCTTCAGGAAATCCAAACGTACATGCATCCCCCTTTGGTTTTCCTCAAGAAATCAACTACAGTGTCTCTCTCTCTCTCTCTCTCTCTCGCTCTCTCTCTCTCTCTCTCTATATATATATATATATATATATATATATATATATATATATACATACACACACGCACACACACACCTTGGAGGAAGGCAAGGAACTTTCCTTGTCCCTAGTGTACCTTTTTAACATATCTAAATACGTTGTGTGCATTTTTCAATTTATTTAGCATGTTTTAATTTTAGGAATTAATTTTGTCCTAAATTATTGTTTTATGCAAAATGCAGTGTTTTTTCTGCAAAAAAGTATTTTATATTTCCAAAAAACATTTTTGCACAGGTTTAAAAATATGCAAAAACTCATCTAATCAAAACTTTCTAAAATTTCCCATTGGTAATTTATATCTCTCGTGAATTGTGAGTTAAAATAAAAAAGTATGAACTGTAGCACTGAATGTGTTTAATAATAAATGTTACGGTCATAGTATAATATGGCTGATCTGAGATGGTTTTAAACCATTGTTTTTAAAGCAGAGAGAATTGATTTCAGTGTTTATGTATATTTATAGTTTATTTTATGTTCAGACATTGAATGTTTCTAGTATATATGTTGTGCTCTGCCCTGAATCCCCTTCAGGGTGAGCAGGGCAGAATATAAATGTTTTAAATAAATAAATATACATTTCTTGCTTGCTTTCTCTTTCTCTCTCTTTATTACACACATGCTCTCTTTGTTACACACACACACAAAGAGAACATAGAGGCAAACAAAAAGCAAAGTGTTACAAAAGCCAGCAATTAGAAGGAGGATAAAAACAAAAACAAAAAACACAAAACACAAAACACTAAACTTATATAAAAATCTATATTATGCAAAGTGAACTAAAATTAGGGTGGAGAGCTAAATTTGGAAATAAGCAAATTGACACTTCCTATTTATTTATTTATTTATATTTATTTATTTCTTCAAAGGCTCGGGGCGGTTTACAAGGAAGAATAAACAATACAGGATAAAACAGTGGTTTAAAAACTCAGCAATTGTCAAAAGCCTGCCTGAAGAGGTAGGTTTTGCATGCTCTACAAAAAGAGCTCAGATCTCAAAGGGCCCGAGTCTCAGGCGGCAGGGAGTTCCATAGGACCGGACCTATGATGGAGAATGCCCTCCGCCGGGTTGCTATTAGATGAAAGGATCTGACACTAGGAATAGCAAGAAGGTTCAACTCTTCTGACCCTAGTGACCTCGGGGGGTTATAAGGGAACAGGCGATCCCTTAGATACACTGGCCCCAGACCTTATAAGGCCTTAAAAGTAAGAACTAGCACATTGAAAGTGCAGGTCTCGCAGGATAGGTGTTACATGACAGCTCGCAGGCTTCTCTGTGAGAAGCCAAGCTGCGGCGTTCTGCACTAGCTTGAGTCTCCGGGTCACAGTCAAGGGAAGGCCAATGTAAAGAGCGTTACAGTAGTCAAGTCTTGAGATGACCGTAGCCTGGAGCACCAAGGCCAGGTCGTTCCGGGACAAGTAGGGAGCCAGCCGCTTCACCTGCCGCAGATGAAAGAATGTGGTCCTGCTGATAGTGGAGATTTGAGCCTCCATTGACAGCAGGGGGTCTAAAAGGACACCAAGGCTTTTTACAGATGATGACAGGCATAGCGCCTCACCATCCAGGGTTGACAGCCAGATCTCCCTCTTGCCCGGATGGCCCAGCCATAGGATTTCCGTCTCCGCTGGATTCACCTTCAACCTGCTGGCACGCAGCCATCCAGTAACGGCCTGAAGGCACAGATGGAAATTATAGGAAATTGCATCCATCTGTACTAAACAAGTATCAATCCAGACTTTAAACAAATAACATCAAGGATAAATCAAAAGTAGTATAACTGTGTTTTAAGGAAGGTCAGGATTGGCCTGGTTTGGAAAGAATTAAAGGAAAAGATTGGCTGAAATAAAGAATAAAGCTTATTTAGGAATGGTGAAGACTAATAGGATACACAAATGAATTTGGGGGAGGGGTTGCGCCTGAACGCAGTCCTTGTAGAACTGTGGAGGTTGAGATAGGACGGGATATAAAAGCTCGAAATAAATAAATATTCCTACACAGAACTACTAGCAAAGACCAGAGAACCAAAAGCCAACTGATAGGTACATTATATCAGTGTTCCAATTCTAAACATAGTGACTGAAGAACCCTAGTAAAATGTTTTCTCTACGGTATCATTAGAAATTAGAACTTCCAGTCAGCATCTTTTCCCTTTCCGTCTTCCTGCATAAAGGTAAACAGGCGTACTATATGTACTGTACTGTCTTTCTCTTAGTTCCATGACTCTCTAAATTGCTCAGAAGGGTCCACGAGGATCCAGGGATTATTCCCAAGTGATTTTCACCTTCAGTTTTGATTTTGATAAATCCTGAATCCTCTTAAAATTGATTTTTTTTAAAAAAAAAGATTTATCTAAATCTCAAGTATATTTATAGTATTTAGACTTCCCCAAATGCAGAGTAAGTTCTGAAACTGTTTCAACATGTAAAAGTGTTCAGTTTGAAATATTGTTTCAGAATTTTGTAGCTGTACCCTTATAGTTTTAAAAGAGGTAAAATATATATGCAGAACTGAGCAACTCTGAATTGTACAGAATTCAATTTTATGACTGAATCATATGAGTTGTAGCTGTCTTAAGCTTTCAAAATGAAATCGGGTTGGTTATTTTTCCATATTTTTTCTGGTCCCCCCTTCTCTATGAAACTACTATCTCTCAGTCCTGTCACTGAGCCAAAGCAGATGTGGAAAATTAAAATGTGAGCCAAGTTACAGGTAAACTGGAATAGCAGACTTATTTTCTCCAATCCTATTACCGTTGCTCATAAACTTTACGAGGATGTTTGAGAGAGTGAGGACAAGAGTGAGATGACTGTGGGCAGGCCCTGTTCAGCCTGAGATAAGGCTGAAAAGCCAAATGTTTAAAAATCTCTAGGAAACAAGGCCAAATTTCTCATAAACTGGACCTTAGGGAATCTGATAAGAAGTTGGACATGATTTTATCCCATCCCTTATTTCCTCCCTTGCTTCTAATAATTACAGGTCATTGAGGATTATTATTCTGCAAAAGTGCTTGGCTCACTGAACTTTATTCCTGTGTCATTTGAGATCTTACAATGTTTTGCTGCTTCTGCCTCTTTGGTTTTGCAGCAGTACCAATCAGCAAGGACAGATAGAGCCAAAAAACACCCTATATGATATAGTGCCTTTATGATTTCACATATCATTTTGAGTGTAGAAAATTCTGATGTGTCTATCTCATGTGGTTTAAAATTCCAGAAGCAAGAAATTTTACTTTTCAGGACTTCAAAAAATCCCCCAGGCAGTTTGCCTATTCTATTACCTACGGGTAGGTAAAGGTTTTCCCCTGAAATTAAGTCCAGTCATGTTCGACTCTGAGGGATGGTGCTCATCTCCATTTCTAAATCGAAGAGCCGGCATTGTCCATAGACACCTCCTAGAATGGGGCATGTGGCCGGCATGACTGCATGGAGCGCCATTACCTTCCCGCTGGAGCGATACCTATTGATCTTCTTACATTTGCATGTTTTCTTCTTTTTTTTGTTAAATGCATTTTTATTGAAAGTTTTGGATACATATAGGTAAAAGAAAGAAAGTGGTTTGGGGGTAGGGCAATTTGAGGATATAGGAAGGCATGAGGGGTAGGAAGGGGTAAGAGTTAAAGGTGGTGAAGGTGATGGTTTGGTCAGGGATCTGGGAAGGAAGGGGCTGGGTAGGGGTAGTGAGAAAAGATAGATATAGGGGTGGCTCGTTGACTTCCATCTTACTGGTTTTTTCCTTGCTTATCTTGTGCAGCCTCTTTTGTTGGCTAAGATTTTCACTTCTTTATTTCTAATCATCGTCTTTGGCTGCATATCCGCAACGGA
The DNA here is from genome assembly GCA_030556195.1 of Anolis apletophallus. NCBI lineage: Eukaryota > Metazoa > Chordata > Lepidosauria > Squamata > Anolidae > Anolis > Anolis apletophallus. Next base: position 78,654,756 of record JARBWK010000008.1, read on the forward strand.
TCTTCATATACCTCTTGAAAGATAATCAATCTGTTGTCTTTTTCTCTTAACTTTTAAGCTCCTTCAATTATTTGGTAAGAGTGGCCATGTCCATTGTCCGTTCCTTGTCTTTTAATTTAGTTGTATCTGTTTCTTGTCATTTTCCTTGGCCTCCTTCCTAACCGTTCTCTTTAGGAGATTCCAGACCTTCTACATCCACCTCTCGGGCTTCACATCTCGGAGGGCTATAGTTTATGGTCATCCCTGGAGAGTAAGGCCAGCTTTTCTTTAAGATTTTCTTTCTTCTTTGCTGTGTTGTTCTCATCCGGTTTCTCTTTCTGTTGGGCTGCACCCCAATCCTTTTGTCTTTATTCTTTTCCGCATACAGAGTGGAGCTTTTAGGTGTTGTATCAACCTCTTGGTTTTTCTCCTCTTATTCTTCTTGGGGAGTAGAAGCCTTAGAGTTCTTGATGGACATTCGAGTAGCTCCCAGTGGGACTTCCACACTTTTTTAAAAATAACGTTCTCTTTCTCCTGATACGTCTTGCAGTTTTGTGTTCTTCTCCACTTTCTTCTCCAGACCTTCCTGTGTTGCTGCATTTCCCCCCCTTGTCCTGAGGTACTTCTTCTCCATCTTCATAGATGATTGTCAGCTCTAGCTTTATAGGGATTGCTTCGTTAGTTGATTCAGTTCTTGCATTTTGCGATTGTTCCTGAATCATTTTGATTTGCTTTTCTTGTCGGGTCATCATTATTTCGATCTTCTGTAGGCACCCATCTTGTGCTTCTCCTAATTTTCGTAGTTCTTTAACGATGTCCTTTAAAGTTATTTTTTCATCCTCTGGTCTCCTTCCTTGCTTTCTCTCTTGCTCTATTGCTTCTGTGTTCAATTCGTTTAGTGCTGGCATACTTTGTTGTCAATAGTTCTACTCAATGGATGGATTTGTTCTGCTCTTTGACAGCAAATTTTACCACTTGGGTAATTTGTGTTACCTGGCTGCAGCTAGCTAGCAAGTGGAGGGACTTGAACTTTGTCGTTGGGGTGGGCTGATTGACTTGGACCTCCTCAACAATCTGTCCTTTCGAAGGGTTCCCTAAAGGCTTAGGTAGCCTAATAGCCTATCTTGGTTTCAATACCACCAGATATTCCAGATTTGTTGTGCCAGAATCCTCCGGTGATCTTTTTGAGGGGGGGGGGGGGGGTTCTGATGCCTTGAGTTCTGCTTGGTATGTGAATCGAGGGTGTGTGTGCTTTATTTCTCTGACCGGTTTTGGGCTTCTGGGTGAGCCTGGGTCATATTTATGAGTGCTTCAGAGTTGACAAGGGAGAGGGTGAAGACTTTGTACTGAGAGGTGGTTGGTTTGCATTGGTTGGTGACTGTGCGGTCGCCCCCTGCTCCTCTGTGCTGTTTCTCTCCCTTTCCCCTGCTGTCACTAGTCCGAACTGTTCTCCCCCTCGTCTCTCCAGGTCTTTTGGGCTGATCAGCTGCCGTTTGACACTTGCAGCGGCCCCCCCTTCCCCCCGATCCTCCCCCTCCCTGTTCTTTCGGCTATCTTGCTCTGTCTTCCTTCACTGAATGCTTTGTGTTACTGCTCCCTGCCGCTACTTCCAGTCCCCCCATGTTTTCTTTTTTAAAAAATGAGTTTTATTGAAGTTTTTAAGAATAAAAAAGAGCATCCAACATTCAACTATGACATTCACAAAACAACCCTCCCCCCCCCCCCACACCCCAAACCACAACATTCACTGACATACCATGTACATTGAACTTCCCCCTCTGATTCCCACCCTCACCGACCTTCATCTCGGTCATCTGGTAACCTCATTTATAGTTGTTTAAAGAAAATCCTCTTGGCCAAACCCGGCAGCATTTCAACACAATATATGTTTTCATTAATTTCCATTTTCCTTTGTTTTTTCAAATATTCAAATATTGATGACCAGTCCGTCAATTCCATATTCTGTGACATAGCCCTCGAGAGACAATCCATATTTATAATGTCCATCAGTCTGAGCTCCCATTCATCTTCCCTGGGTAGAGTCTTTTCCTTCTAGCATTTCGCGACCACCATTCTTGCTGCTGTGATACAATAAATAAATAGTTTTTCTTTGTTCTTATCTATTGTGAAATCTAACAGACCTAGCAGCATATATTCAGCTTTGAAACTAAATTCAATATTTAGTGCTTTTTTTCATTTCCCTATAAATACTTTTCCAAAGCTTTTTTACCAGTTTGCACCACCACCACATATGGAAAAATTCCCCTTCTACTATGCCACACCTCCAACATTTATTACTGTAAGTGGGGTTATACTTAGCTATCTTGTCAGGGGTCAAATGCCACCTGAAAAACATTTTGATACCATTTTCCTTAAGATCATAAGCGTAGGTATATTTGTAGTGCTTTCTCCAGAGCCTTTCCCATTGTCTGAGGGGGATAGCTTAACCATTTATTTGCATGTTTTCGAACTGCTAGGTTGGCAGAAGCTGGGGCCAATAGTGAGAGCTCACCCCGCTCCCTGGATTCGAACCTGTGACCTTTCGATCAGCAAGTTTAGCAGCTCAGCGGTTTAACCCACTGCACCACCAGGAGCTCCCTATTCTATTACCTAACTAGGGGGAAAGTGTTAAATCCTCTTATCCCATCCATCTTCTTTTCTAAATTTGATATGCCTGAGCCCTGGAAATGAACTAGAAGACTCAGCATAGGTGGGAATCACACAACAAAAGGAGGGCAAAACATTGGAAGACAGAAGGTCAATGAAAAGACTCAGATGACTGCAACTGTTCCAGCCAGGTTTGCTGTTTGTAGAACAGCAAGTATAGTGGATGTCAGTGGCTGAACTCTCTCTTCCTGGAAAGGATTCGGTCCTGTGATAGAATCTAGAGTTGGAAGAGACCACAAGGGTTATTCTATCCAACCCCCTGCTGTGCAGGAAAACACCATCAAAGCACCCCTGACAGGTGCCCATCAAGCCTCTACTTAAACGTCTCCAGAGAATGAGGCACTACCACCATCCAAAGCACCATATTCCATTGTCAAACAGCTCTTACCATCAGGAAATTCTTCTTGATGTTTTGGTGGAATCTTTTTCCCCCTGCAATTTGAATCTGTTGCTTTGTGTTATAGTCTCCATAGAAGCAGAAAACAAACTTGCCCTTTCCACAATGTGATATTCTTTCAAATATTTAAACATGGCTAATGTCTTCTCAGTCTTCAACATCGTGGATCAGTTCCCCCAAATCCTGCCAGTACTTAAAATTGGTCATGTTGGGTAAGTGTGCCAAGTTTGGTTGAGATTCATTGTTGGTTGGGTTCAGAGCGTCTGGATGTGGGTGAATTATGGGTTGCTTACCTGTAACCGTAGTTCTCTGAGTAGTCACCTGTGGATTCACACATCTGATAATATCCCTGCGCCAGCAGGACAGTACGGAACCTTCTAGCAATATAAAAAAACCTAGCCCCACCCCTCCCCGCCCCCGAGTATATATATAGCCCGTGGGTGGGGCTAGCCTCCAATTCTCTTCCGCCGCACAAGGCAACCAGAAGGCGAGGCATGACACTCGAGGGGAGGAAGGGTGGGGATGTGTGAATCCACAGGTGACTACTCAGAGAACTACGGTTACAGGTAAGCAACCCATAATTCTCTGTCGTAGTCACTGTGGATTCACACATCTGATAGAATAGCGAGCTACAACTAACTTTGGAAGGTGGGCGTCATGCCAACGCCGAAAACAAGACAGCTCTTCCAAATGTTGCATCTCTCTTGGAGATCTTGCCCAGTTTATAGTGGGTAACAAAAGAGGATGGTGACGACCAGATGGCCGCTCGACAGACTGACTCCAGAGACACGCCCCTCAGGGAAGCAGCCGACATAGATAGAGCTCTAGTCGAGTGAGCGTTCAACTGTTGAGGTGAAGGCTGGCCCTGCAAAACGTAAGCCAATCGAATTGCCGAACAATCCAAGGCGACAACCTTGTGTCGAAACGGGTAAACCCAGCTCGTCTCTGTGGTATTCAAAGAATAACCTAGGAGTCTTTCTGGTGACGGCCGTTTTACCGATATAAAGCCAGGAGACATGTCTATATGGTCCGAAATAGGACTATGCATGAAGAGTAGCGACTGTAAGTCATAAAAACCACATAAAACAAATTTAAGATGTCGTCGCTAGTATCCAGTTATAGATACACAAATAGCTGTAATGACAGTGAGGTGTACATGGGATAACATGGCAATATTCAGGAAAGGCCACGTGAGATCCAACTGACATGCATCAATCAGGGGGCTGGTTCTATATGATGAAGGAAGATCTACTGGCAATAAGCACCCCTGAAAATATCTTTAGCGAACGGAGTGCCGTTAGTAACAGGGAAGAATAGTAGATAGCAATATCATCCAAAGCCAAAAGAAGGCATTCAGCAGGTGATGTTTCTAAATTAGCAGGACTCATTAGCCATCTTTCCTGTTAGACAGTTAGAGGTAACAGAAGAAAGTGCAAGAAAAAGCAGTAATGTATATCCGTGGTCCGGTGACAGTACCACCCGAACAAGAATGATATTGTAGCATCAGTGGCCTGAGAATAATGTCATGTGCAGGACCTCACACGTAGGGTAATATTAATAATATTTATTTTCTTTATCTTATGTATTATGTCATTCATATTCCGCTCTTCTCAGTCCGAAGGGGACTCCTGGCGGATTGTACCTATAACGGCAATACTCTTACCCTTGACGTATAGCATATAAGAGATAGAGACAATTTTACATTCTAATTTACATTTCAGAAATCAGTTCCACTGACTTGACAGATGGAACTGTATCTTTTTCTTTTTCTTTTTTGTGGTGGGTTGCAAAGGTCGATAACAAGTTACACAACTAGGTCGAGAGCTCACCCCGATCTGGGCAGGCCTCGACTTATGAACTTTTGTTTAGTGGGGATTAGTAGAGATCTTATGAATCTCCATAGGGTATTTGAAGTATTAAGACTCCATAGTCATTAAGTCTATAGCAGAGCACTTATTAATGGCATATTTCCTCACTTCCATCGGAGGCCCAGATATGTTCTCTGAAGAAACCGTGTACTCCATGTGAATAACCTCAATTTCAGGGGGTCATATTCACTTATCAAAGCCTCATGACGTTTGTAATAAGGGCCCTGTCGCTGAGTCAACTGAAATAGAGGAGGCAGTTGTGATCAGTCCATATAACATGTCGACATCTAGCAAGGGACGTTAGTGTTACCCAGTAATATATTCCATTCATTTTACAGGGTCAGACGAGATCTGCCAGGTTTTGACGCCCCATGTTTTCAAAATATAATGTTTTGCTCTTGATATAAGAAACCATTTTCGAAGAAATATGACTATATGATTAATGTCGCTGTCCTTGAACAAGTGGGAATCACCAGTATTGAGGCCATGCTATAGAGAACACAGCTGCACTGGATAGGGCACGTCTCCGGAGTGGAGGAACACTGGCTCCCACTAGATACTCCTCTATGGTGAATTTGCCCCCTGTCAGCCCAAAAGAGATACATGGGCTCCCTATAACAACATCTCAGGCTCAGCCTGAATGATCACCAACAATGGTCCACCCTGGCCTCATATCCGGAGGCATGGGGACGCACTATCCACAATGTTGTGGTAAATTCCTAGCACCACAATCCCTGGCTGGGACCTGCGATTGGGACTTTGGTGGCCACCTCTATTTTCAAGTCAAAGCCCCTGTGTCGTCCACAGACACCTCAAAGGGCGCACGGCCGACATGTAAACACATTGACCTGTCTAGGAACTGCTAGGTTGGCAAGTACTAGTGTGACCTCCCAGGCACCCGATGCTGCCCTTCAGGAGAATGCATAGGAGCAAAGTAAGGAAGAAGGAAGTACTACAGTCCCCAGAGTGCAATGCGGGGAGTAGGCTCTCAGTTGCCGAAGAGCTAAGCATCAGAGGGGAGGGGATCAGGTGGTCAGACTTCATAAACAGTGAGCAAATCCGTCTTCCTGGCACAGTATATAGGAGACGGCACTGCGGGGACTAAGCTCTCCATCCAGAGTCCTCCTCCATCCGGGCCACGCAAAAAAAACCCGAGCCCTATTGAGGAGGCGAATCTTCAGGCTCCCGGCCAAGGGACGCGTCGCATTTGGGCGCCTCCATACCGACCGTGGAGGATCCGGCCGAGGCCATTGCGCATGCGCAAGGGCCAGCGGTGTGGAGAGCGCAGTACAGTGTGGAGATCTCGCACTCTCCCCTCCGGGAGGTCTCTCGACCAGCAAGGGAAGGCAACAAGGCGCATGTGCGCGCGTGTGCATGTGCTCTCCATCCTGAGAGCCAGAGTAGGAGCTCTCCCAGGCTCCGTCCCAGGAGTTCCTGGCCATGTGGAGTCTCTGGTCCTGCCGATATCGGCAGCAACGTCAAAAGCCGCAAGAGGCTGCCGAGCGGTACGCCCGTACCGCAGGAACGGTTCCTGACGCTGGATCCGTGCATCGCAGAAGGCCACGCTCTGGTAATTGAGCTCAATGGAGTGCCTCAACGTTCCTGCGCATGCCGCGCACCGGAGGTGGGGCAGAGGCGACATTGGACTCCAGTCCCAGCCGTCATGCGCTTGTCTCTCGCCCAAAGCGGAGCAGAGGCGCTGAATGGGATGCTCCAATCCCGACGGCCGTGCGCATGCATAACACCAGAAGGTGTAGCAGAGGCGCTCCTCATAGTGGTGGCTCTGTAGGCCAGTCCCAGCCGTCATGCGCTTGTCTCTCGCACAAAGCGGAGCAGAGGCGCTGAATGGGATGCTCTAATCCCGACGGCCATGCGCATGCATAGCACCAGAAGGTGTAGCAGAGGCGCTCCTCATAGTGGTGGCTTTGTAGGATTCAGGCATCCTGAGGAGTTAGGTGGTCATTCTAGTGGCACTTCTCCTCATGGTCGACCATTGATGTCTCATCTTGTTGGCCAGCGGTCCGTTGAATGTGCTCCCACAAGCAGCGGCCCAAAGTATTAAGGGCCCTAGGCACTTTTGATATAATAATGGCAATTGATGTCAATCATGGCAATAATAACATTAGAATAATTAAAAACTTTAACAAATAAGGCCAGTCATGGCAAAGAATTCTAATAAGTAAAGCCCATCATGGCAAATAATATTGAATAACAAAAGCTTCTAATAAGGCCAATCATGACAATATTAAAAATTGAATAATAAAAACTCCTAATAAATAACGCCAACCATGGCTAATAATTAAATTTAAATCATAAGAACTTATTTTAAGAAATAAAGCCAATCATGGCAATAATATATTGAATAATAATAACTAAATTAGATAAACAGTATAATATTTATAAAATATGCGCTAGTCAGTGAGAAAGATTCCTAGCTGTCGCAACGGTGACAGACAGTTTAGGTAGCTTTAAAGATCTGCTTTCACTCTGATGAACCAATGAAAAATGCTATTTTGGTTATGTTTACCAGTACATGTTATACTGGTGTATTTTTACATTCATCCAATGGTGTTTCTAGTCCATCAAGGACAGTGACGTCAGTACCTCAACTTGCCATCAGCTGTAAGAACAATAACTCCGACGGCCGAGGAGGGCTTAAGGGGGTTGTGCTGGTATTCCCGCTGCAACCTGGCGCGGGCATCAGTGGGCCAGGCATCGGGGGAGTGGCGAGAACGCCGGTCCCGAGGGAGGCGCTCTGCGCTGCCATAAGGTGGGGGAGCTGAGGAGCCTCCAGCTGCACTTGCTGGGAAACCACCGGCAGAGGGCGCACTTGCTCTTCCATCACACCAAAAAGCTGATTGAGAGCTGGCGGACTTGGCTGTGACGCAGCCGAATGTGCGATTCCCGCCATTTCTACCGAGGGCCCAGGAGGAAGAAGCACCACTTTCTCCTCAGCGCCATCTTGCTGAAAAGAAACTACAGAAGACTTTTGGCCACCATCTTTGGTAGGGGCCAAAGTGGCCACCGCTTTCCCGCCTAACTTTTTTGCCTTCTTTTTTAGCTGGCTGTGGGGAAGGCAATCTGGGGCCCATTCCACGGGTGGGTGGCGGGCTGGCGATCGGGGGGTGGATAGTCTTCCCTTAGAGGGCGGCCTTTAACTTGGCATCCCTATTCTTGGTCTGTGGGGTGAATCCCGCACAGACTGAGCAGGACTGAGTACGATGTTCTTCGCCCAGGCATCCTAAGCACAACGAATGTCCATCAGAGTCAGGGATGGGATTAAAGTAATGGATGCACCTCTTGAAGGACGCTGCAGCCATCCTTGGGGGGGGGAAGTAGAAACAGTACCTTGCTCAAATCGCACCAGAGGATCAAAGGATGGTCAAGAAACAGTCCCGGTTGTTTAAATCGCACCAGAGAGTCAAAGAGTGGTCAAAAACACAGTCCAGGTCATAAACAGAAGTTAAAAGTGGTAGTAACAAAGAAAGGCTCGCTGAGAGAAGGTTCTCTGACTGCTGCTTAGGCGGCGGATCAAGAGAATTGGAGGCTAGCCCCACCCACGGGCTATATATATACTCGGGGGCGGGGAGGGGTGGGGCTAGGTTTTTTTATATTGCTAGAAGGTTCCGTACTGTCCTGCTGGCGCAGGGATATTATCAGATGTGTGAATCCACAGTGACTACGACAGAGAACTACAACTCCCCACATCTAAGGCCAATTTACCCCAAACTTTGCTAGTATTCCAAGTTAGTCATTTTGGATCTGTGTGCCAAGCCTGGTCTAGATCCATGATTAGCTGGGTTCATAATGTTCTTTGGATGCAAGTAAACTATAACTCCAATCATCCAAGTCAATTCCTTCCAAACTCACCAATGTTCAAAGTTGGTCATGTTGGGTCTGTGTGTCATTTTTGGTTGAAATCTGTTGTTGGCGGGAGTCAGAGGGCTCTCTGGATGTGACATGAGCTATAACTCTCATAATCCAAGGTCATCCCCCCCAAAATCTCCCCCAAACCCCACAAGTATTTTCTGTTAGTCGTGGCGGGGGGAGGTTTGGGTGTCATGTTTAGTCCAGATCCATTGTCAGTGTGGTTCACAGTGCTCTTTGGATGTGGAGGAACTACAACTCCTGAAATTTAAAGTCAATTCCCCCCAAGCCCCCAACATTTCAAAGTTGGACATGTTGGATATGTGTGCCAGTTTTTAAAAAAATATTATTATTTAGAGGATTTGTACCCCGCCCTCTCTACCCCCAAAGGGGGACTCAGGGCAGCTTGCATCGGCAACAATTCGATGCCCCACAGTACAATCCATAAAAAGCACAGTTACATAATAAATAACATTCAACAGATTAAAAACCTTTTAAAGTGCAAATAATTTGAGCTCTAAAGTCACCAATTAAGCCAGTCCACAATTCCATGCCATCATTTTACTGACCGCTTGTTGTCCTACACTGTCGAACCAAATGCCTGGTCCCATAGCCACATCTTTAGTTTTTTCCTAAAGGAAAGGAGGGAGGTAGTTGACCTGATTTTGCCGGGGAGTGAGTTCCACCGAGAAGGTCCTGTCCCTCGTCCCCACCAAGCGTACTTGCAAAGAAGGTGGGATCGAGAGCAGGGCCTCCCTGGAAGATCGTAAGTTTCGAGGTGGGACATAAGGGGAGATACGTTCAGACAAGTAAGCTTGGCCAGAAACATATAGGGCTTTAAAGGTCAAAACCAGCACTTTGAATTGTGCTCAGAATTGGATAGGCAGCCAGTGGAGCTGACATAACAGGGGGGTGGTTTTGTTCAGATCCTTCATCAGTTGTGTTCACAGAGCTCTCTGGATGTTGGTTAACTATAAATCCTGGAAACCAGGATTTCATTGAAAAACTATAGCAAAATCTGCTAAAGGATGTCCCACAAAAACAAAGTTTTTTGCAGTTTAATAAAACTTTTTCCATGTTTTTATGATACAACCAATTAGCAAAGGACGTTTATACCCAGGAAAAAATAATGTTACATAGTATAATTATTCGTTCAAGAAATCAATACAGTCAGCCTTCTAAATCCACATTCTGTATCCAGAGATTCAACCACCCACTGCTTGAAAATAGGCCCTATCAAAAAACAAGGAGGTCTCAAATTGTGCTTAGCAGAGCCCTTGGGGCGGGTGATAGTGAAGGGCTCCACAGTGCCATTCTGCTTCCAGCCTCCTCTAGTTACCTCCTTGTGAGAAATGCAGGGAAATTAACGATTTCAGCTGCTGAAAACAAAACTAGCTGCCGCCTCCCAGGGCCTTCCTCGCTGCCCAGACCCTTTCCACATGCTTTGCTCGCTGCCCAAACCCTTTTTCTCACTGCCCAGACCCCTCCTCACTATCTTTGTGTCCAAAACTTTATTTCCCTCCACCACTCAGAGGGTGCTTTGATTGTGTTTTTCCTGCACGGCAGAAGGAGCATTGGACTGGATGGCCCCTGGGGTTTCTGCTGTTGTTATTATTATCATCATCGTTACTATTATTAGTATTACAAATGCTAGGTGGCCATTTGTTGGGAGGTGCTTTGATTGTGCTTTTCCTGCATGGTAGAAGGTGGTTAGACTGGATGGCCCCAGGGGTCTTCCACCGAATTACTGTTAAGTTTATGTTGGTTAAAACTGTTCTTCATTTTAAATATTGTGTTGTCCGTTCATTCGTTCGTTCTTTCTCTTTCCTTTTTTTTGCACTGCGTGAATTAGTTCACACAAATATTCTCCTGACTATAATCTGCCACTGGCCCAGCCCATGCTGATTAATATAATATAATATAATTAATATAATATAATATGCATGAAGATCTCTTGGAGTTCCATGAAAAACTTTTGCTTCAAAAAGGGCCCCGCAGCTGAAAAAGTTTAAGAACCCCTGTTCTACACCATTGTATGAAATCTGACTTTTGGTATTCCATTGTGTGTGTGTGTGCCCTGGAAGCAAACTCCAGCAGATACTGAATGCACGTTGTATTTCTGTTCTTAAACTAGCAAATCTCATTGTCACTATAACATGTAAAACAGCTTAGAATTGTAAAAATAATTTGTTGCCTTCAAATGATACTAATAGATCAGGGGCAGTGTTTCCTCCATCATCTAAGGCAGTGGTTCTCAACCTGTGGCCTTCAACTCCGAGAAATCCTAACAGCTGGTAAACTGGCTGGGATTTCTGGGAATTGTAGGCAAAACACCCGGGGACTCACAGGTTGAGAAACACTGGTCTAAGGGATGCTTCTCGAGAATTGTTGGGGATCTGTGTTTAAGTAGAACTGCAACAAAAAGTTTGTGATCTGAATGCAGAACACAAGACATTTCATTTACTGGGCCACACCCTGTTTAGTTCAGTGTTGTCTGCTCGGAGTGGTAGCAGCTGTTTACATTCAAAGATAAAAGACTTCTACACTGCCTGCTACATGATTAGTTAGACCAGGGATATCAAGGATTGAAACTGCCAGTTCTAAATGCACAGGATATCTTTTGATTGTACCCTGCTGATGCATTTGCAAGATACATCTTCCATAGTTGCAATTCCTTGCTTCTTCTGCCCACTAATGCTAAAATAGCGGCATGGCAGCAGCCACTGACAAAGAAAGAAACTGTCATTACAGGATTAATACAGACAGAATGCAATATGTCAATTCCTTCAAACACTATGTCAAGGTGCAATCTGTAATCCAGTCCAACAAATGCATATACCGTTGAAGTCGTTCTTTCCTTATGAAACCACTGTTTTTTCTTCAGGGCTACAAATGGTCTAGTAAAGTAAGTAAGCTTAAGAGAGTTAAAATGTAATTTTCTCTTTCACACAGTTAATGAAAGAAGTACTAATTCTAGCAGTATAGAAGAGCCTTTATATTATATCCACAACACAGTTGCTTCTGAGAACCCAAATTGTGCCAACGTGGACAGTCAGCTTAATACAATGTGAGATTTACAATCCATATATGCAGCTTTTCTGCTTTGAGTTTCAGAGTCTTCCCCAAAGCTAGGAAGTTTCTAATTGACCGCATTTTCCCATTGCATCCAAATTGGGAAACTATAGCTTCCAGCTATGGAAGAAGCTAGAATCTTAAAATTACAGATCAACATTGTTCCCTGTCTTGTTCTAACCTAGTAAGCATAATATTATGTAACACGATTTTTGTTTCTGGGCTATAAATGTCATTTTCTAATTGGATCTATCATAAAACATGGAAAAAGTTATTAAACTGCAAAAACTTTTATTTTTGCGGGACATCCTGCTGCACATTTTGCTATAGTTTTTCAATGACTATCTTGTAGAGTTTCAACCAATTAAACATAGTTTGTGGCAGCCACAAAAACAAAGTTTCTAGGACATAACTACTACTTTCAAAAGAAGTGCTGCACACTTAAACAGGAAATAACACTTTCAAGCCAGGAACAAATGATTCTTCAAATTTGGTACATAGTGTAATTTTCCAATCTGGATTAAACGGGAAGTGGTTGTTAATTAAAAACTTGCTGGCTAGACACAGTGAAAGAGAGGCTGGAAGAGGCTGCATGCCTAAGCAGAGATATAGTCACCTCACTATGTCCACTATGTGAAATTCTGACTGTGAGGAGAAGCCATTTAACTCTGCCAGAAATTTTTTTTAATTTTTTTTAAAAAAGAGTTTCATTGGTATAGTCACATTTGTGTGCAAAAGCAACTTCCAAAATGGAAGCCTCCATTTCCATTCTGAACCCTGAAGCAATGTGCGGAGAGAAGGCACACGAGTCCCAGAGAGGGAAGTCACAGGGCGAACATTTCATCTACATACAATAACATGGTTTTGACACTTTCAGTTGTAACGTAGGAATGGGCAAATGAAAAGCAAGTCCATGGATTCACACATCAAAACTGATTAGTTCTTATCATCAGCTGCTGGCTGCAAAATTATTGTTTTACATAAAGAAAAGGATGGGCAGGTTCAATCACCTCCATCTCCAGGGCTGGAAAAGAATCCCATGAAGTGTCTGAGCTAGATGGACCAATGCTTTTACTCAATGTAAATGTGTGGGCCATGGCTTATCTTCTAGCAAACAAAGATCACTGCATAATCCTAGCACTCAGGACCTTTTTTGTGAAGTATATATTCCTTGGCATTTGGATTAGGTTCTTATTATCTGGAATGAAACAAATGTCTAGAATGTCAACAGATTTCTCCTCTTTCTTACTTTCCCTACATGAATCATTTATCCTTTGCCAAAGTGTAGAAGCTTGGCTGCTCTTTCAATAGTAGCAGCAACAGTTACTTAGCAGCCCAGTAGCCAATACTGCTACCTACACACTGACTTAGCAAGACTGGGAAAGGTTGTAATCTGCTACTGAAATTTAAGTTTAACACAGTGGGGAGAGCAGTTAAAATGTCATTTCCCCCTTTAACACTCACTGCCTTCCCTAGTTCTCTCTTGCAACTCTATTGCCTCAATAATCTTTACCTGTGTTTTATTTCAATTTGGTTCTGTGACTATTAAAGCAAGTTACGTATAAATGGGTTCCACCCACTGTTATCCGATATAAGCATTGATAAGCTTTTTCTGCAGTGGCGCCTGTTCTCTGAAACACCCTTCCTGAGGAGACCCGAGCAATAACTGACCTGCAGGCCTTCAGGAGGGCCTGTAAGACCTACCTTTTTCGACACGTTTAACCTTTAAATGCTGCATAGTCCACTCTGGTCTAAAGCTGTTTTTATGTTTTAATATTTTACTGTGATTGTGTTGGTTGTTGTTGTAAACCACCCTGAGCCTTCCTGGGAAGGGTGGTATATAAATTGAAATAATAAATAAATAAATAAACATGTTCTTTTTGTAAATTCGGGGCAACAAAGGACGGACAAAATTCCATTTTCGGGAAGATGCTGAATCAGCACTTTGAAAGCTTTGTTATCATACAGGATTTGTGCCAGTCTATCTCATTAAAATACTGTTTTATTGACTATTCTAAAGCCGTTGACTGTGTGGATCATAATACATTGTGGCAAGTTCTTGCTGGTATGGGGCTACCTAGACACCTTGTCTGTCTCCTGAGGAAATTGTATAATGACAAAGGAGCAACAGTAAGAACAGACCACGGAACAGCAGACTGGTTCAAGATTGGGAAAGGTGTACGGCAGGACTGTATACTCTCACCCTATGTATTCAACTTGTATGCAGAACACATCATGCAACATGTGGGGCTTGATGAATCCAAGGATGGAGTTAAAATTGCTGGAAGAAACATTAACAACCTTAGACAGGCAGATGATACCACTTTTATGGCTGAAACCAAGGAGGAGCCGAGGAGCCTTATAACTGAGGTGAAAGAAGAAAATGCAAAAGGTGGGTTGCAATTAAACAAAACAAAAAAACCCCCCAAGATTGTGGCAACCAGACTCGTTGATAACTGGCAAATTGATGGAGAAAACGTGGAGGCAGTGACTTTGTATTTCTAGGAGCGAAGATCACTGCAGACACAGACTGCAGCCAGGAAATCAGAAAACGTTTACTTCTTGGGAGGAGAGCAATGAGCAATTTTGATAAAATAGTTAAGAGTAGAGACATCACACTGACAACAAAGATCCACATAGTTAAAGCAATGGTATTCCCCCATAGCAACCTATGGAAGGCTGAGCGAAGAAAGATGGACACTTTTGAAGTGTGGTGCTGGAAGAAAATTCTGAGAGTGCCTTGGACACTAAACCAATCCATACTCCATGAAATAATGCCCAACAGCTCACTTGAGGGAAGGATATTAGAGGCAAAGATGAAGTACTTTGGCCACATAATGAGAAGTCAGGAAAGCTTGGAGAACAGAATGATACTGTGGAAAATGGAAGGAAAAAGGAAGAGGAGCCGACCAAGGGCAAGATGGAGGGATGTTAGCCTTGAAATGACTGGTTTGGCCTTGGAGGAGCTGGGGTGGTGATGGCCAACAGGGATCTCTGGCATGGGCTGATCTATGAGGTCACAAAGAGACGGAAATGACTGAACAAATAAACAACAACATCTCATTCAAAATGGCAGTATTTTCTCTTTCTCCCATCCCACATCCTTGCCTTCAGACATCTTCCTTGACAGATATTTGAGCATTTATTTATTTAAAACTTTTGTACCCCGACCTTTTCATCTCTATCGAGGGACTCAGACCGGCATAACAGCAAAGATTCAATGCTATACAATTTAAAACAACTAGAACAACATATTAAAATACATAAAAACCCAGCATAAAACCACATCGCCATTAAAACAATTCCACTCAATCTGTAAACGTGGTCAAACATTCAGATAGTAGCCAATCTCAGCCTATTCTGGGAAGGACTGGTTCCACATCCAGGTCTTCACCAGCCTCCTAAAGGACAACAGAGAGGGGGCAGATCTAGCATCACTTGGGAGAGAGTTCCACAGCTGAGGGGTGACCACAGAGAAGGCCCTGTCTCTCATCCGAAGCCGGCAGGACCGAGAGCAGGGCCTCTCCGGAGGATCTTAATGTCCTTGATGGTTCATAGGGGAGAATCCGTTTGGACAGGTAAACTGGGCCAGAACCGTATAGGGTTTTGTAGGTTAAAACCAGCACTTTGAATTGTGCTCAGAAGCTAATTGGCAGCCAGTAGAGCTGGCGCAGCAAGGGAGTTGTATGCTCCCTGTGCCCTGCTCCTGTTAGTAACCTGGCTGCCGAACGTTGGACTAATTGCAGCATCCGAGCAGTCTTCAGAGGCAACCCCACGTAGAGAGCGTTGCAGTAGTCTATTCGGGATGTAACCAGAGCGTGGACCACAATGGCCAAGCATGGGGTGGAATTTGTGGGTACTTCTTGCTGTGCCAAGTTTGTTGGTGACAGCACATCTTAGATCAGTGGTTCTCTACCTGGGGTCCCCAGATGTTTTTGTCTACAACTCCCAGAAATCCCATCCAGTTTACTAACTGTTAGGATTTCTGGGAGTTGAAGGCCTAACACATCTGGGGACCCCAGGTAGAGAACCACTGTCTTAGATGCTGCTCAAAGGTTACTTAATGTGTCCATCTCTCTTCTGGCCATGCAGCCAATTTCTGCCTCATCAATGAATTTTTTACTATACACATGAACCGAATCTAGTCATATGCAACTGGATTAGTTGAAACAAATTTCTCAATCCATTTGCTTGGAAAGAAGCCCTTTTTTAAATTGGGTAATCTAAGGGCAAAATGAATTGAGAAAGAAGAAGGGTGCCCTGGAAATTTGGCACAGGCAATGCTTTTGAGGAGATTTTTGCTTGCAGAAAGTGCATTTTCAGCAATTTAACAGGGTTCTCCAGTTCTGCGTGTAGCACTTTGAGGGGCAGGGGTGAAGTGTTGAAGATGCTGCCAGGGTTAGGAGGGAGCAGGAAAACCTGTCTCTGCCTGTCTAGTGGTACATGGCTAAATTTGAATCTAATAAGCTGCCATGTATTTTGTCAATATGAAATTATTTCTCAAAATGTCACTTCTCTTTTTCTGGTCAATCAGTTCTTTTGTATCCTTCATCCTTTGTCAGTGTTCTAAAAATGCCATTGCCTTGCTTTAGTTGGAATAATTAGGCAGCTGTTAAGACTGCAGCAATAGGCAGGCATGGGACCAAGGGGTAGCCGAGCCTTGAGGACAGAGGGGCAGAGAATAGCTCTTTGGCAGAGGAGCACTAGCAGCGCCAGATCGTGCTTTACATAACAGAAGAGACAGACCGCACTGCAAATCCTTGGTTGGCGCTGTGGAGAGAGCATTTTATGTATCACGAGGTAATCAACATCAAGCCATAGCAACAAAGGCAATGGGAAAAAGGAAAACGCTTCATTCTCTCCTCTGCTTTTCATAGAGTTGGCCACATTCTCCGGGCCCGTGGGTGGGTGTACATGTGTGTTTGTGCAAGCACATGTGAGGGAGAGGAATCCTTCTCTCCTCTACACAGAAATGTGATCACTTCTATTTAGAGACTAATCTGCATTATGCTACGATGAGCTTTGCTTTAAATTAGTGTTAAAATTAAAAAAAATAACTGAGTGCCTTTGAGGTTTTTTTTTAAATGGTAAGAAACGTTTTATGAATGTGAGTGTGTTTGTGTGTAGGGTAGAGAAAGGGAGAGAGAGAGAAAAAGAAAGAAAGAAAGACAGATGCTCCTTTCAGCACCAGATTTTGGAAATGATGTCTGTTATGGAGCAAGGCAGTTTTCTTGAATATTTGAAACACTAAAACTTTGAAGACTTTTATAGCTATTATATCTCCTGCAATGCAACAAGAGCCTGGATTGTTCTGTGAATTTTCAAACCATTCCTTGCATTTTTTCCCCTCTCTACCTAAAGGGGATTGGCAATGGAAACAGTTCACAAGGCCAGCATCAGGGTATGAATTGTACAAGTCACTGCTGGAGGCTCTCACCATTGTTAGAGGCCCACTGCCAACCCTCGGAAACTCTTGGCTCTCCTTCTCCTTCACCTTACAAGCACTTTGTATTCACCCACTTTCTCTGAGCATTCAGGGAGCAGAACCAGGAGGCAGATCAGCAACCTTCACCAGGATTTAATGTTTCTTCTAGGCAATAAGGTCTGGATCAGAATTTGGAAAAATTCTTTTTTTTATTATAACCTTCACAATCCCCATTATCATTCTGTATAGGCAGTGCCCAGGTTACGAACAAGATAAGTTGGGTAGGTTTGTTCATAAGTTGAACTTGTTTGAAAGTCAGAACAGGTACTTATTAACTCCAGCCATTTTTGTTAGTTTTAGATAGCATTAGGAAGGGTTAACATCTCTGCAATATTTGTTTTGTTGTCTGTGCCCCTTTTAGAATATTTCAGCTCACTTCTGTTGAGACTCCGTGAGGCTTCATTTCCGCAGTGCATATCACAGTTTACATTTAAGTAACAGAAAGGATGGTTGAGTGGAAAGACCTTTATTGTTATTTCTTCAGGATTGTGGGCGATTCTGTCCCTGGAAAAGGAAATTCCCCAGTAGGGTATCTGAGAACATTAATTATTTTATGCTTTCACACTCAGTCACAGTTTAGACCAGTGATTTTCAACCTGTGGTCCCCGGACCACCAGTGGTCCTCAAGAACGAAAATATGGTCCGCAAAACATTTAACATTTTAAACCCTTGTTCATTTTAATGAATCTGTTGCTATGTGGGTGGCACCGGCGAGTAGGACGTCGGGTGAGCACAGGATGCTGGGGAAGAGGGCAAAGAATTGACGTCACATACTCACGCCACCCAGCATCATACAGTTGTATGCATTATTTTGTCTTGCTCGGCTGTGTCAGTGATTCTGTTTTGCTCTCTAGTAATTTTTATTTATTTATTTATTTACAGTATTTCTACCCCACCCTTCTCAACCCCCCCCCGGGGGGGGGAAGGGGAGACTCAGAGCGGATTTGATGGCTCCAGTAGTTTTACTGACCATGGCTTCTCAATATTCATATTAATTCTTGGCTTATTTAATGATGATCGAAATGAATTTCAATTGTTATGAAAAAGACATTATAACTTTTGTTTGTTACGCTGCATGTGGTCCCTGCTAACAACAACAAAATCAAAATAGTCCCTGGCAAAAAAAAGGCTGGGAACTACTGGTTTAGAAGACACAGTGCATTTGTGTTTAACACCTCAGCTACTAGGGGAATTGCCATTTTGCTTCATCTATTTGTATTCATGATATCTCAAATTAGCCACTGTCATGGTGTAAAATAGCATTCATTTCTTATGCAGTATTTGTACATTCCTTCAAAAACTAATCTTGGGAAGAGAGAACTAGAGAGTAAAAGAAAAAAATCAGGTGCATTCTGGACCTGGAACACACTTCTCTATGGACTGTGGGAAATTTTCTCATTGGAATTCAAATGATTTTTGTCAACAAAGACTATAACCTATGACTTGATAATAAATGAAGGAAGAAAATCCAAGCGTGAATGTTTCACCATTCTGTTGTTGTTGGGGGCCTTCAAGTTGCATCCAGCTGATAGTGGCCCTAAGGTGGCTCAATCATGGTGTTCTCTTTGCAATATTTGTTTCAATTTTTGCATTCCTCTGAAGCTAAGAGAGGCTCACACATTAGGTTTCCATGTCTGATTAGATATTTGAACCTTGGTCTCCAGAGTCATAGTCCAACACTCAAACCATTATACCTCTATCCTCCTGTTTTACAAAGTTGTTTTTTTTAAAAAAAGAAAAGTGGATGGAAGCTAACAAGGGACTTCATCACCTGAAACCCACTATTCCACTGCAGTTGTACTATCATTAGAGCATACTAAGTTGGGCATCTTTGATATCACACCTCTTTTCAATCATACAACTGTTGATTCTCCGATTAGTGGCCCTGCGATCATACATCCATATACCCTCGTGATGCCACCTTCTCTTACTTCCACTGGTCCTTAAATTTTATTGTTTTTATTTTTAGTGCAATTGCACGATTCCAACTTTTAAAAATAAAAAGGTGAATATAACTATATATATATATATATATATATATATATATATATATATATATATAGAAGAAAAACATCCAACTTTGGAATAGTGAGGGAGCGTGGGGAGAGGAGAATAATCCTGCCGCCTAATGTCACTTTACTGCTGGCATGCTGGTACAGAAGGGAAAGGGATCCATCACACCATGATGGTAAGTTATGGGAATATTGCTAGATAGGGAACTATTGATGGAATTTACTCATTAATTGCTAAGGACAGGAGAATCACAGGGAGGATGCAGGTTGGCAACAGGATGCCCATAGATTTGTGCGATAGGGACAGTCACCAAGACTGACAGTTGAGCTACAATAGCAATTTGCCTGCCTTGTGTGATAAAGTCCTAGAGACCGCAAATCCAGAATTGGTTAGTGAAGAACTGTTATTTTCCTGCAATTCATTTTTTTCTGTGTGTCTACAGGATTTCTACCTCCATTTTTTAGCTGATAGGCTGCTGGAATGATTTGCGAACAAAAACAAAGAAGTGTCTCAGGCCTGCAATCTAAAAAAACACACAAGGAAATATGAATGGGGAGGGAAAGGAGAAGGAGGGGAAGGAGAAATCTCAGTCACCCAAAGAAGATGTTACATCTCAGCCAAGAAATATCTTTGTTTCTCTAACTTGTCTATTTCAATTGAAATCTCTGACTTCTCTTTTTCAAGCATGCCAAGAGGGAAACATTGTGCCACTAACACTTTCTTCTGTTCTTTCAACAAAGGGGATAAAAGGCGATAAATGAACATGTGCATGTTTGTGCGTGCATGTGATATACGTGTGTGCGCAAATGCATGTACACACATATGGAGGTAGAATTAGTGATGACCTTAAAACGGAAAGCCCTCTTGAGCAGTGACAGAGACAAAAGGAGTTACAAGGCAGCATTACCTTCTGCTTCTCGACTACCAGCTCTTAAGCTATGCCATCTCTAACATCCCAACTTTGCGTTTACTAGTATTCACACTACACAATTATAGTGCTAGCATTTCACTTTAATCTCCCAGTACTAGGATTTGCAATTTTGAGAGTGGTACTTAGAGAATTCCAATGCCTCACAAAACTACAAACACTAGCATTTCATAAGATGTAGCCATGCCAGTTAAGCACAGATTGCTTGTCGACCCTTTAACTCACTTTCAACCAAAAGTCATCTCCCAAGTTCATACAAAACTCCAATAAAATCCTCCAGTTACCACCAGATGTCCAGAATAGTATTATAATTTGAATGGTTAATATTCATATAATCTGATAATAAATAATAAGTGGCACAGCTGGCTAAGTGTCAGCTGCATAAGATCTCTCTGACCAGTAGGTCATGAGTTCGAGGCCTGCCCGGATCGAGGTGGGTGCTCGACCTTAAGTGTAGCCTGCTGTCAACCTTTGCAGCCCGAAAGACAGTTCATTTGTCAAGTAGGAAATAAAGGTACCACATTAAGTGGGGAGGCAAATTTTGACTGATTTATGAGGCCACAAGAACTCCAGGAATCGCTGAGGATTGCGGAAGAATAAAAAGGGATGCTGGAAAACGCTGAGAGAGATGAGGAGTGTGTCAGCTCCCCCTGGTGCCCAGACGTTTGCCTCTGTTTGTCTATGTTCGTCTATCTATATATATAAAAGGGAAGTGGTCGTGCAACGGGGCAAATGCACGCCAAAACTACATTTCCCACACACACAACAAAACCCAGGGCCACTCATCCCCACCCCGAGGTACATCACCCACCCACTAAAACACTCCAAAAACCAACACAACACCCCCAAAACATCCCCCCCAAAAACATTGACACGCATGCGCAAACAACCCCACACACAACATGGCCGCCAGAAAACCAACACAATAACACGCATGCGCAACATCCGACCGGCCCCGTGCCACCGCCACCGAGCACACCAACACCGCTACCTTCACAGCCTCCTTCGCCGCCTCCACGCCGCTTCCCACATGCTAACCAACACAGGACACCGCCACAATGCCGCCCGCACGACCCTACACCGGGAGAGCCAGCAAAACTGCGAAGGACAACGCTGCAGCCACGGGACTACAACTCCCAGAAAGCTCCGCGCGGCTCACTCGGAAGAAGGGCAGAGACAGGACAGGAAATACGCCAGAGCAGTTGCGCTGAGCCTTCTGGGAGGCGGAGGCGAGGGGTGAGCCTCCATTACACTGCCGCTGACGGAGCCGTGCCCGGGTCTTCCGCCCCCTTATCGCTCTCCTCCGCCCCCTCTCTTCCGCTGGCCGGGGAGGAGGCCGCAGGGAAAGAGATAGCCCGGTTCCCCTTCGACCTCCTCTTCGGCCACCGGAAAAGAGAGGCGGCAGAGGCCTCTCCTCCGCCGCCCACCACCTCCCTTCCGCTGCCCGGGGATGGGGCCGGGGGGGAAGCCGCGCCGTCTCTCTCCCTGCGGCCTCCTCCTCGGACAGCGGAAAGGAGGCAGTGGGCGGCAAAAGAGGGCCCTCTGCCGCCTCTCTTCCGCAGCCCAAGGAGGAGGCCACAGGGAGAGGGGTTGCCCGGTTCCCCTTCGGCCTCCTCTTCGGCCACCGGAAAAGAGGCGGCAGAGGCCTCTCCGCCGCTGCCCACCGCCTCCCTTCCACTGCCCGGTAACGTGGCCGGGGGGGAGCCACGCCGTCTCTCTCCCTACGGCCTCCTCTTTGAACAGCGGAAGGGAGGCGGCGGCCAGCGTAGGACAGCCCTCAACCGCCTCTCCTCCACTGCCCGAGGAGAGGGCCGCGGGGGAAGGAGATCGAGCAGCTGCCCTTCGCCCTCCTCTTCGGCCTCCTCCTCAACACAAATACACACACACAAAATACACCACAACATAAACACACAAACATAAAACACATATAAATACACCACAACATACAAAAAACATATATCTACACACCAATACATATACATCCACACTAATACATACACATATATACACACACATATCATCACATTACCATATATACACATACATACATATACATACACAAACACACAAATATACACACACAATCAAACACAAAAAACCCACAGATAAATACACACACATACATACACACATACCAAAAACTACATACACACACACACAAATACACACACACATATACACAAAAACAACCAAAACACATGAACACACATACACACATACACCCAAAAAACAAACAAACATACAACTACAAACTCACACACACACACATATCTACACACAACAAACATGCTCACATCATTTCCACAACTTACATACCCAGACTTCCTCACATCACCAACATAGGGCACAGCAACGCGTGCCGGGTACAGCTAGTATATGTCTAAATATGTTGTCTATATATGTTGAATTGCAGGGATTGTCTGCAAGTATGTGTATTGTAATCTGCTCTGAGTCCCCTTCGGGGTGAGAAGAGCGGAATATAAATAAAGTAAATAAATAAATAAATAAACTTTATTTGTACCTCGGCACCATTTTCCCAACGGGGACTCGGGGCAGCTTACATGAGGCCAAAACCATCAATATAACCACAATAAAATCAATCAAAAAACAACATAATCAATTACATAGAACATACTGTACACTATAAGATACTACAATCAATATAAAATTACAGTAAAATAAAACCATTTCAGACGCAAGACAATGAACGGGCCGCATGTACAGATTAAAATAGAAAGATAACAGGGGGTGAGATAGCTGTGAGGCAAAGTATTTGTGAGGGAGAAAGCTCTTTCAAAGGGAGGTTGTATAAAGGAAACAACATTCGTATAAAAGGGTGGAGGGGTGTACACTCAAAGCAGATATTGAGGGTGAATGGTGGCATAAGATTATATGATTAATCTTCGAAGGCACAACGAAAGAGCCAGGGCTTGAGATTCTTCTTGAAACTCTTTAGAGTAGGGGCTCGCCTAATCTCACCAGGCAGTACATTCCATAGACCAGGGGGCTACCGAGGAAAAGGCTCTTTCCCTCGTTCCCACGAAGTGGGCCTGGGACAATGGCAGAGGTTAAAGGAGAGCCTCCCCCTAAGATCGAAGGGATCGGGCCGGTTCATGGAGGGAGATACGGTCACAAATGTAGGCGGGTCCCAAACTGTTTAGGGCTTTATAGGTGATGTTTAGGGCTTTATAGGTACCTTCAATTGGGACTGGAAAATAAATGGCAGCCAGTGGAGCTTTTTAAACAGGGGGATTGACTGTTCCCTATAATTCGTCCCTGTTATTAATCTGGCCACTGAATTGCCTGTAGTTTTTACATACCGTCGGGTCAAGGGAGGTCTTTTTTAATAGAGATCTTACCACCGCCTGCTTAAGGCAAGACAGGAATTTCCCCTGGCCCAAAGAGGTGTTTATTATGGCAACAAAACAATCCAACAACCCTCTCTAGCCAGCTGAGCTAGCCAGGAAGGGCAAGGATCCAGAGCGCAAGTGCTCACCCTCACAGACCCAAGGACCCCCTCCACGTCATCCGAAAGAACTAAATTAAAGGAATCCCATAGGATCGAACAGACAGGTGCCTCAGTTACCTCATCTGGTACTGCATTCAAGCCGGAGTCCAACTCAAGACGTATCTGAGCAACTTTGCCTGCGAAATGGTGCGTAAAATCGCTGTACTGGGTTGCCGAGTCATCGGATGTTAAATCATCTAAAAAGAGTCAAAGCATGCCCTAGGCCCTTCTACACTGTCATATAATACAGGTTATCAAATCAGATAATCCACATTGTCTGCTTTGAACTGGATTATCTGAGTTTACACTGACATATTATCCAGTTCAAAGAAGGTAATCTGGATTTTATGTGGACAGTTTAGAAAGAGCCATATATTTCATGGTTGTAGTTTAAGCAGTGATCATAAGTGATTTCTGTTTCAGGCTCCTTCCACACTGTCCCTATATCCCAGGATCTGATCCTAGATTGTGTGTTTATTCCAGGTTATATGGCAGTGGAACCTCATATAATCCAATTCGAATCAGATAATCTGGGATCAGATCTTGGGATAAAAGGCAGTGTAGAAGGGGCCTGAGGCCCCTTCTACACAGCTGTATAAAGTCCAAACTGAACTGGATTATATGGCAGTGTGGACTCAGATAAATGAGTTCAAAGCTGATATTGTGGGTTATCTTCCTTGATATTGTGGGTTATATTGCTGTGTGGAAGGGCCCTAAGTGTAAAAGTGAATCTGTTCAAGGTTTTTGTATTGACTTGTTCCAGAAGCTCTCCAAGGTGTTGAATTCTATCCTAAAAATAGATACAACCTCTGTGCTAGCTCCTTTAAAGTTTGGATGGCACCTCAAGGCAGGTTCACCATTTCACTGACCTGGAAGCCACCATTTAATCATTGAAATAAAACCTGAATGTTATTACATTATTCTATTAATGCTAAAATAAACCTTGGGCAAAGTACTTTTGACATGACTATATGGATTTCCGCATATCATCTTCTATGACGTATATAGCTGAAAATTATACATGAGGCCAAAACAATCTTAGGTTAAACATTGGGGGAAATACCAGTAGCATGACTGTAGGCTAAGTCATTCAAAACAATATATATGGAACAAACCACAATGAAGTTCTCTAAGGCGAGGTATATTTCAGGTTTTTACAACAGCTCCCCGTGTCTTCACATTAATTAAAATCACTAAATGAACATCATCCTAAAGGCATTGGCTATGATTTGGAAGAGCTCAGGAACCTGTGGTTAATTTATACATCATGTGAAGACTCTGTAATTTCTAATTCACAGAGCTCAGTCCCTCACAGAATTGAGTCTATGGCAATTAAAAAGTTACTGAAACACGGTTGAACTGAACAGCTGTTTAATATATGGACAATGTTCATGCATACTTTCCAACCAGTAATAGTTTTGTCAAAAAACCTTTTACACATATCATTAAGAAAATTTACGATAACCACTGAGCTTTAGATATTTTTGCATTTCCTTGAACATGTTTTCCCTCTTCAGTATGAAATATTTTGTTGCTGTTAATACAAAAAATGTATATCTAACCATGCATTGTCTTAGGACTTCATCGGACGGAGTGGTGGGAAAAGGGGAAAGCAGGGGAGAATGGAGGGAACCTACTGAACTTGTTCCCTCCCATGTTTCTCCGTCTTCTGGGATGGTCAGCCATCCCACATCCTTTTCCTGTCTGCCCCCATCTTTTATCCCCATCTCAGATTTCTTCAACTCCTGTGACCAATCATTTGCTGACATTGTTGGTTTGTATCAGTAACTGAATTGCATTGATAAAGTATGGCATCTATCTTCTATCTATCTATCTATCTATGTATATAATAAAAGTCACTGTTTGTGGCGGGGCGGTGGTGCAGAGGGAGGAATATGTGCCAGCGTTTCGATTGGTTGTCACTGTGGGATTATTTGCATAAAGGCCACTGATTGGCCAGCCTCAGAACTCCGACACTCTAGGGCACCAGATTATTTGCATAAAGGACTCTGATTGGCCAGCCTCAGAACTCCAACACTCTAAGGCACCACACAGAGGGCATAAGTTGCCACTGAGAGACATTTTGCATAAAGGAATCTGATAGGCCAGCGAAACAGAATGCAACTGAATGTAGTGCATATCGCCTCTGATTGGTGACAGAGTAAGCCAGTTGACAGTTTTTTTCCCGTTGGCAATGGAATGTTCATTTTCTAAGAGGATTTCACTACAGTGAGAGGGTTTCCTGATGTACTGAGAGCATTACTAGCATTACAAGCTAGGCCCCAAAATAGACAGACATCCTTCCAGCATAAACATGTCTCAAAAAAGGAAAAAAGCCATTGGCAAAATCCCAACAACAGCAAAAAAGGGAAAATACCAACAGCAATCATGTGAGACAACTGATTGCCAACATGAGGAAAACCAACAAGCAGCTAATGCATCAAGCACTGTAGAGGCTCAAGAACAATGTCAAGCCAGACTCTGAATACTTCAACAAAAGTGAGAAAAGGCCAGGGCATCCAGAGTAGCAGAGACTACAGAACAACGTCAGGCCAGACATCAAGCAATGCAAGATAGAGCCTCTATGTTAAAAGCAGCAGAGACCCCACATCAGCTGCACAAATTTATAAATGGCCCTATTTATACAATTATGCATTGTCTAATAGGTCTATTCTTAAAATCCAAAATCAAACAAGAAGTATTTCTAATGTTTATCCTTACCAAATTAACCTGGGCAACATTGTGAACCTAAGCAAAATGATGAAGTTTGAGGGGGATGACTTAGTATGATGTGCGTCCATCTACAACCTTACCCTTTTTCCTATTGAAACAATCCTTTTTTTTAAACACCTTTTCTAAAATAAAAATCACCTGGACCAAACCTGGCAAACAGACCACTGGTAACCCAATTTACATCCTGGTGCAGTTTGGGGAAGGATGGATATCAGATGATAGGATTGGCAGCACCTTCACCCATTTTCAGACAGCACTGTGACCTCCACCAATGATCTGGACCAAACTTGAGTTTGATTAAGACATAGTGTAATATATGACTAAACTGATATTACCTAATATCCGAAAACAAACAATACCCTTTTCAAATAACCCGGGCACCGCCGGGTCCCCAAGCTAGTTACAAATAAAATATAAGTACATCTTTATTAGGCTCCTACCACATTCCTATTTTCAATGTTCTAAAGCTTTTCTCTTTTGTCACGTTAGTCCCTGTAATGCTACTGACCACTGATGCACTACTCTTGGTGAGGAAATGTTTTAAAAGTGGGCATTGCAGAGTTATAGCCTGCTGGACCTTGCTCCTTTTGCCAAGAGCCAAATCAAGTGGTGTATTCTTCAGTTATTGGCTCTGAGAGACATAATTGTGCTATTTTGGGTATACTAAGCTTCTGTCCAAAGACCAAAGAATGGCCTTGAGTAATACTCTGATGAAAATGCACCGCACACAACAAGACAAAACCTGAAGTGCTGGATGTGGGTGTCATTTTCCCCCTACAAATGTTTTTTTTAACTTTACTTTTTCTAGTGCAGCACTTCTAGGAGATTTAGCAAATAAAAGAAGGATGGCTTTAAAACAAAATTTCAAAATTTGTTCTCACCCTCCCTTTAATCAGCACTCGGCCAGGACTGGAGCTCTTTGTGTGCAAAAGCAGTAGCTGTGACTTCAAAACTGAGTTTTGGAGGGGAAAAAATGAAACATGTTTTCTGTTTTCATAGTGGAATATTAATAAATATCAGATGGTAAAATGTAGTTCAACAAACCTATCCATTCAGTATGAAACATTTTTTATCTTAAGTCTCTTTGGATATTTTTTGTGTGCTTGGGGTTTTGCCAATCTTAGCACTTAATTAGCTGGCTTTCTTTAAGGTTTAGACAGTCACTTACCATTGTCTAATGTGTATGCATGCACAGTTTTCCGTTATAACTCTACATTTCGCCTATGAATCTCATTTGCTTAATAGATTTCCTAGGAAGGGTGGATTTTTTGAAAACTTTTTTTGGGTGAAGCTATGGTGTCTCCTGGGTTAGTACGTGTTATAAGCAAAGTTCCGACAACTGTGGAAAATAAGTTCCATATACTGTGACCTTGTGATTTATTTGCCTTCATCCAACAACATTCTTGCTTAATCTTTTTTTTAAGCCTATGATTGGCCTTTCCATTGCTTTCTATTTTATTGTGTGCTATGGATATGGAAAACTTCAGGACAGGGCCTAAATCCATTCAGACTTACAAGGAAGACATGTATCAAATTAGTGAATGCCGCAGACCCCCTAACAGTGATTCTGGTGGGATTTTGTGCATGCTTTTTCCAAAAGATTGTTGCCGTTTTCATCAGAATGTGGTGCAGTGCCTTCCACAGATGAAAGAACAACTCTATTATTATTATTACTCTGTCCCAACGAGAGCACTGATTTCCTAAAAGAACATGAAATAACCTACAGCTGAGTTTACATTTGCTGGGTTGGGTGAGCTGCTCAGTACATGATTGATGTAAAATCTCCATGGAAAACTTCGAAAACTGCAAGAAGCATCCTGCCTCCGATACCTCAGAGCTATGTTTAAAGTCCATTTCATATTGTATCAGAACAGCTGTTGCTGGTGCCCTGTGTAAGATCTTTCATCCCTAAAGAACATGGTAATATTATGTGTTTTGAACCACGACTCCCTGACGTTTCCCAATTCTCTGCTGCAATAATGTTTCAGAGCTTCAGTAAGCAACCTCATGGTGTGAGGTTGGAAGCTGCCCAATACACTGCTAGGGATTGTATGCACTTTGGCTTCAGAGTTTTCCGCAAACATAAAAGAAAATAAGGCTGTACAGTACTGGTATCTTCAACTGACCAGCACCCTTAACTTCACTCTCTTTCCATTTTTGTTGTTGCCAGGCAACGGAACCTCCCCCACTCTTTCTCCCTTTTTTACTGGGTGACACCTGTTCGGCTCCACAACTGTTGTCTTGTGGAGTCCCTCAGGGTTCAGTACTGTCCCCGATGTTATTTAACATCTACATGAAACTGCTGGGAGAGATCATTCAGAGTTTCGGAGTAAGGTGTTATCTGTACGCAGATGACGTCCAGATCTGTCACTCCTTCCCACCTGTCACTAAGGAGGCTGTCCAGACTTTGAACTGGTGCTTGGCAGCTGTGTCGGGCTGGATGAGGGCTAGCAAATTGAAACTTAATCCAGACAAGACAGAGGTCCTCCTGGTCAGTCGAAAGGCCGAACACGGTATAGGGTTACAGCCTGTGTTGGATGGGGTTACACTCCCCCTGAAGATGCAGGTTCTCAGCTTGGGAGTGATCCTGGATTCATTGCTGAGCCTGGAACCCCAGGTCCTGGCGGTGGCCAGGGGAGCTTTTGCACAGTTAAGACTCATCCGACAGCTGCGCACGTACCTTGGGAAGTCTGATCTGGCTACGGATGTCCATGCTATGGTCACATCCCGAATAGATTACTGCAATGCACTCTACGTGGGGCTGCCTTTGAAGAAAGTTCAGAAATTACAACTAGTCCAACGGGCAGCAACCAGATTACTAACTGAAGCTACATACAGGGAGCATACCACCCCCTGTTGTGTCAGCTCCACTGGCTGCCTGTCCACTTCCTAGCTCAATTCAAAGTGCTGGTTTTGACCTTTAAAGCTCTATACGGTTCTGGCCCAGCTTACTTGTCTGAACACATCTGCCACTATGTCCCACCTCGTAATCTAAGATTTTCCGGGGAGACCCTGCTCTTGCTCCCGCCAACTTCTCAAATGCGGTTGGTGGGGACGAGGGAGAGGGCCTTCTCGGTGGTGGCTTCTCGTCTGTGGAACGCGCTTCCCAGCGACATATGATCAATTCCATCTCTCCTGGCATTCAGGAAAAAAGTAAAATCCTGGCTATGGGACCAGGCATTTGCACACTAGCACAAGGCAGCATTTTAGATTGGATTTTAATGGAAAGTTGATGAATAGGGCTCAATGCTTTTATGGACGGAACACTGTTTTTAACATATATGAATGCGTATGATGTTTAATGTAATTGTATTTTAATGTAATTTAATGTTGAATGTTTCTGGGGTTTTATATTGTGTTTTACTGTGCGGGCATTGAATTGTGCCTTTGTGTAAGCCGCTCTGAGTCCCCCCTCGGGGGTTGAGGAGAGCAGGGTAAAATGCTGGAAATAAATAAATAATTTTTTCCCTGTTTGATGAATGAAGGAATTCTAGAAAGGGAAGTATCACATGGAAATGAATATCCCAGGCTTTATTACACCTTTGTTCTAGGGACGGCAGGAGAAGGTGGCCACATACTAACTTCAGTTGGTACTGCAAAATATAGAACCTCAAAAACTTACATCCTTCAGGATAATCTTTAAATCTATGCTGAGTTTCAGCTTGTCTAGGTGTCACAGTCTTAAAACTGTAGAAAGGATGGACATGTACACAGATCCAACTTACCTTTATTTTTTACAGATGGTGGATAGATAGAGAATTGCGTATCCAAACAAATAGTTGATGTAATCCACTTAATATTACCAGAGGCCTTTGAAGATTAATATTGAAAATATCAGCTACTAGAAAAAGATCCAAATATTTTGTTATAACTTCAGGAAACCCATATGACATGAAATACCTGTTTTTCTCTGTATATGATCTGTGTGCACATGGCTTCTTTCAATTATGCTATCCCAGATGCCAGACTTTCTTTTCTGTAGCCAGTAGAATCATAACCAAAGTAGTTATAAAAAAGTTGTCCTCCCATGATCTATTTACCAGCTGTGCAATGAATCTACCTCAATCAGTCCTCTTTCAATTTGAGAGTTGATTTAATTTCTGAGAGGCTCACAGGGTCATATTCTAATGATGATGGACTCAAAGGCAAAATGGTGGGATCAAAACATTGCCGAGTGTTAAGTATAAAATTCTTACTGTAAAAAAACTTTTGGGGAGGTGTTTCACCCTTTTACAATGTTGGAAACCCTGTACAAAAAGTGGAACCCACAAAATGAACCCAAGGGACCTATAGTGTCTGGATTAGAGGCAATTGCATGTAAAGGAACCAGTTGCCTTTGTGTTGGTTTAATCCCATCACAGGCATACTGATAGGGTTGCCAACTGTCCCTTATTCTAAGGGACGTCTCTTATTTTGGCCTCAAATTTCATGTCTCTTATTTTCAGCTCCTGTCCCTTATTTTCAATTCCTGTATTGATGGGACAGGTGGCAGCAGGAGGCGAGGCTGGGCCAACACATATACACACATACTTCCTTCTTCCTCCTCCATCCGGCTACCCCTTTTGGCTCTTCCCATTTCCTCTCGCCTCCCCATGAGCGGCCAGGATTGTAGTCCAAGGCTGCCTCCTCTTGATTGAGAGGTGTGTGTGGCCCTTTTGGGTGAGACTCCATTTCCCAAGAGCCCTCGCTTCCGGGGGGAGGAGAAGGAGGAGGAGGAAAAGGAAGAGGGAGAAGGGGCCCTGCCGGTCTTCATGGCATTGCCAGTGAGAGGTCTGAGGGAGCTGCAGGCACGGTGTGAGGAGATGCGGGCTCACATGGAGCTGCTGATCATGGAGACGCATGGAGACCCAGAGCCAGGTCTGCCGCTCCCTCGCCCACCTCGACCGTGGGAGAGGAAGGAAGGTGACCCTCTGCCAGGCACACAAATCACAGCCATACTGGGGCTGAGGGGCGGGTGGGGGTCTCTGGAGGGCTTTTGAGCCAGACGGGCATTTGTCGGGAGGGCTTGGGTTGTGCCTCCTTGCAGAATGGCCCAAGTAGATGACATTGCCCTGAATGCATGCGAAAGGAGGCTTCTGTTAGACCCCAGTCTAAAGATCAGTCAACAGTGTGATGCCGCAGCTGAAAAAGCCAAGGCTGCATCAAAAGGACTATAGTTAGGGTTGTCTAACGTTTGATTTTCAAGTTTTTAATGAAGTCTCCCTTATTTTTGTGAAAACTCCCATATTTTAGGTAAATGTCCCTTATTTCTTATATCAAAAAGTGGCAACCCTACATACTGAAGTCAAACGTAGTTTTTAAATGTAGTTTTTCCCCAGGATGTCTACCCCTTTGTACACCCTATCCTTCCCCTTCCCCAAGCCTAATCCTTCCTCTTCTAGATTTGCATGTGCAGGTTTTTTTATAACCAGGACAGTAAGTCTGTCTGTCCATGTGTTTGTATTTTGTTTGTGAATTGTTTGATAATTAATACAATTTTGTTTTTTTTAAAAAAAAATCAAAAAAATGGACTCAAGGGACCTGTAGTGTCTGGATTAGAGGCAATTGCATGTAAAGGAGCCAGTTGCCTTTGTGTTGGTTTGAATCCCATCACAGGCATACTAAAGTATGAGTTTGGGAGAGACATTTTCATGGCTATGGCAAGGAGGGGTGGGGGAGGGAGAGAATTCAGGACCCGTGAGCACAGTGGAATCAATGGTCAAGACCACAACCTTTTCATTTACTTTTTCCTCTCATCCTCTGATTCCCCTCACCTCTACAAAGAAACCCTTTCCCCAGAAATAATAAAATCCCATTCAGATACTGCGCTGCAGTGGTGATCACTGAGAAATATAGGCCCCTACCTAGCCCTGAGGCGATGCTAGAGCAGGCCTCAAGCTATTGAGCCAATGCTGTTAAACTTCACCGGAACAACAGAGTTTCCAGGAAAGAAAATTTCAAGTAATAAGGGAAAGCCTGAGAAATAATGCAACTCTGCAAAGAAGGGAGGCAGGGCAAGAAAATAACTGCAGAGCTGGAGATAGCAATTTCCATAGTAAGGGACAAGGAACATCTTGGGCACAAAAAGGTGGTGAAACATAAAAGTGACCTTGAAAGTAATTCAAAAAAGTATTGTCCATGGGGTCATGCCTGATGTCAGAGGAGAGAAACATAGAGTGCAGGTGGTGACCCCAGTATCCAGAAGTGATGGCAACAGTGGCCTGGAGGCCATCACAGATGAGGAGGTGGCGGCGGCAGAAGTCAATAACGAGGACACAGAGGTGAGAGCAACCTCAGCTCTGGACCTGCTATCACAATAATCTTTGCTAGTACAACACCTGCCACCAGTGCAGCAATGTAGACTTAAGAACACTACGTAGCCTGGAGTCAGTGAAGGGCAGCCCTAGAATAATTACGTCCATATTACTAAACTTCACAGAAACAGCAGAGGAAACAAACAACATTTCAAGGAATGCAGTGAAAACTGAGAAGCAAAGGGACTGTAAAGAATATACAGAAGGGAATCAGAACCTCTTTGACTAAGTGATCACTTCCTGTATGATGAAAACAGCAGTGAAGATAATCAAACAGGAAGGGATACCAAATGCCAAGGAAAGAGTCATGGTAACCATAAACAAGAGAAAGAATAAAGGAAAGGTGCTGGTTGGTGACTCATTCTGCAGGGGTTTTTGTGCCAGCCTGACAAGATGAGGCATGCTGTCTTCTTGGCACATGTATTCAGGGTGTCACTCACAGCTTGCCAAAACTATTCAAGAACACAGATCAATGCTCCTTTGTCCTTATAAGTGTGGTTATCAATGCCATGGCCAAAAATACCTTTGAGCAGATCACCTCTCGGTGCCTCACTACACTAGAGCATGGATCCACTTTAAATCCGGTTGCTGCCTCCTGCAGAATTCTGGGGTTTGTAATTTAGTGAGGCCCAGGACCTGTGTGACAGAGTAATTTAAAGCCCCCTCCCTAAACTACAAACCCCAGAATTTTTCAGGAGGCAGCAACCGGATTTAAAGCAAATCCATGCTCTAGTGTGATGAGTCCAATATAGATTTTAAATACGCGCTTGCGTGTGTGTATATTCTTTGGATAACATAGGAAAGGCTAACACTCATGTGATGTTTGTTCTGCTATCTTTTCCGAAGATTTCACCTCACCTTCTGTCCCTGTGATAATGATTTTGAAAAATTTGGCCTGCTGTGTAAACAAGGATTGGTGCTAAAGCTTCAGTAGAGACACCTTTTCCCCATGATAACTCTTTCAGGAGTGGATGTCCCTTCATAGGTGCAGATTTCTCTCACTTCCTGTTGTCTCACCCCTGTTCTTAATTATGAGTCATTTGTAAGTCAGATGTTTGTAACTTGGGGACTGCCTGTATAAAATAGTATCTTACTGTAAGAACATAAGAACATAAGAAGAGCCATGCTGAATCGGACCTCAGCCCATCTAGTCCAGCATTCTGTATCACACAGTGGCCCACCAGTTGTACACGGGGATCTCGAGCAGAAGGGAGGGCAAAACCCTGACCTGCTCCCGACCCCCCACAACCAGTACCCGGGGAAATCCTGCCTACCTCAACCAACTCCGAGGTGGCACTTGAATGTCCTTTTCAGTAACTACCGATACACTTGGTATCCATGAATCTGTCTAATCCTGCCTTGAAGTTGTTCAGGCTGACAGCTGTCACAACCTCTTCTGGAAGTGAGTTCCATAACCCAATGACCCTCTGGGTGAAGAAATATTTCCCTTTGTTAGTCCTAATTTTCCTACCTTGGAGCTTCAGGGAGTGCCCTCTAGTCCTAGTGTTTTGTGACAAAGAAAACAGTTTTTCTTTATTCACCTTTTCTATCCCATACATGATTTTATACACTTCGATCAAGTCACCTCTTAAACGCCGTCTTTCAAGGCTGAAAAGACCAAGGCATTGCAACCTGGTTTCATAAGGGAGCCGCTCCATCCCTTGGATCATTCTTGTTGCCCTTTTCTGTACCTTTTCCAGTTCCGTTATATCCTTCTTAAGGTGCGGAGACCAGAATTGTACACAGTACTCAAATGTGGCCTTACCATCGATTTGTAGAGAGGTAATACAACATTTGCTGACCTATTTTCGATTCCCTTTCTGATCATGCCTAGCATAGAATTTGCTTTTTTCACTGCTGCTGCGCACTGGGTTGACATCTTCATTGAGCTCTCCACCAGAACCCTAAGATCCCTTTCCTGGTTTGTCTCGGAAAGCTTTGACCCCATCAATTTGTAGGTGTAGTTGGGGTTCTTTGCCCCGATGTGTATGACTTTACACTTGTTTAGGTTAAAATGCATTTGCCACTTTGTTGCCCATTCACTCAATTTCGAGAGATCTTTCTGGAGCTCTTTACAATCAGTTTCATTTTTAACTACCCTGAACAATTTAGTGTCGTCTGCAAACTTTGCTACCTCAGAATTCACTCCTACATCCAGATCATTAATGAATAAATTAAAAAGTAACGGACCCAAAACTGAACCTTGGGGTACGCCACTTCCCACCTCTTTCCACCCAGAGAAGTGTCCATTTATTACCACCCTTTGTTTCCTACAGTTTAGCCAGGTTCCAATCCAGGACAAGACCTGTCCCCTGATTCCATGGCTGAAGAGCTTATTTAGGAGCCTTTGGTGAGGACTTTGTCAAAAGCCTTTTGAAAGTCAAGGTAAACAATATCAATTGGGTCCCCTTTATCTATGTGTTTATTTACACCCTCAAAGAATTCTAACAAGTTAGTAAGACATGATTTGCCTTTGCAGAAACCATGTTGATTTTCCTTCAGCAATGCCTGTTCTTCTATGTGCTTAGTAATTTTTTCTTTAATAATGATTTCCATCACTTTGCCTGGAACTGAGGTTAGACTAACTGGCCTATAATTTCCTGGATCACCCCTGGATCCTTTCTTGAAGATCGGAGTTACATTTGCCTCCCTCCAGTCCTCGGGTACAGTGCCTGATCTTAGAGAAAGGTTATATAGTTTGGCTAGAATTTCAGCAATTTCACACTTGAGTTCCTTAAGTGAAAGTTGGTTGCTACTGTTTGGACCTGTCTTCGAATTGTGTGATACACTTTCCTCTCAGTATTTAAGTCATACTTATTATGATGATCCAGCAGAGATCCAGAGGATAAAGATCAATTCTTAAGCATCTTGTCCAGTCAGGAAATAGTAGTCCCCATTCAACTCTGATGGAATGCCATTGAAGTAAAGATGCATTGCGTCTGACCATTTTAACAAATACTTTTTTCCTATTTTCAGTTTGTGCAGCACATAAATTTAAAATCATAGTTCTGATGAAAAGATTTTATATCAATAGATTTTTTAATGTAGTATATTTCTTTTTAAGGCATATGATAATGCACATGTCTCCTGACTTCTTCCCTGGTGCATACTTTGATACTTGCACACAGGGCCATAGCCAGGATTTTGGTTCGGGGCTGAGTTTGGTTCGGGGGCTGAGACTGGGTGGAAGAGGGTCTACCCAAGCAAACCTTTTGTATTGTTATCCCAATAACCCCATTAATGTGGGATATAATGAGCATGGTGATCAGATCATGATATGAATAAACATAACAGTTTAAATAATGTACCAGTAAGACCTTTTCGTGGACCACCCTGAGAATTTCGGGGGGGGGGCTGAAGCCCCCTTAGCCCCCCCCCCCCCCCCGGCTACATGCCTGCTTGCACAGGAGCATGGAGATAGCTAGCTAGATATCATTAACTGTATAGAGGCAGGAGGACGTTGCATTACATGTCAGAAAAATGACAATAAATGGAAAGGGGGAGACTCTTTGGGAGTTATTGTTGAAAACAAACCATCACCTCTGAAACAGGGATACCTTTGTAACCGGGAATATACATATCTCTGCAACCAATAGACCACATTTTCCTTTTTTTGGAAAAAGACAGATTTCTAGGGATCAAAATTTGGCAGCAGATAAATGGATTTCATTCCATGTTCCACATACATGTATGACAAATAGTCCTGCTAATAGACTTGGAAGGCTCTTAATGGCCAAAGTCTCTGCTGAGCAATTAAGGAGAGTGACCGCATGTAAGCTTGTGTGTCCTGGGGAGAAGCAGATGAATTTCATCTGATCTGTTCGAAATCATCACAATCTGATTTAGCAGTGGGAATGTGTGTAATGTTCTTAGTTTGATATAAAATCCTAATGTTCTGGGATGCTTTCAAGAGTTTTCCCACCACTGCAGGAAACCACATTGTCAAGCTAGGACCTCATTTCAGTGGTTGCCAATTTCCTATGGAATAAAGGTTTCGTTCCCCCTCCCTCTTTTAGTGTATATCCTCAGCCAGCAAAATGCATTATTTTCTTAGACAAAGGATTAAGGTTCTGATTGGATGCTTTATCAGTCGACTGGGGTCCTTACTTGCAACTGTCCTGGGAGACCTTCTATAAAATTGCAGGTGTTCAGTATTAGCAAATAGTTGTTATTATATGGTTCAGCTCTTGGCAGCTAGTAATGATGTTTCCTGAAATTGAAAAATGATTTTCTACCTTAGCAGTGGTTTTACATTACTAGAATACTGAAGGGGGGAAAGAAAGGGGGGGGGGGAAGAGAAGAAAAGCTGTCTCATCAAGACATACTGGGTTTGTTTTTGTTGGTTGTATATACTTTCCACTTTTGTATATTTTATTGTATAGTGAATTTCTCTTTCTTAACTGCTGTGGTTAGATTGGAAGTCTTTGCCAAACCAACTTTAGCTATGGTAAACTGAAGAGACACTAAAATTAGAATATCTCTTCCTCACCCTCCTCCCCGTCTTCTGAAAGAGAACCAGCAACTGTAATACTGGATTAAGCAGTAGAGAGACTGCTTGTGTTTAACCACATTTTATTGTTCACATAGTTCTGTTTTTCTGCATTTTATTCTTTTGTCTAATGCTTTATAGTTTTGAATCACATTTAATATCGCCGTGTTTTTATGCATCCTGAAATCCATTTTTGGATGTAAGCGCAGTTTATAAATTTCAAATACATAAATATTTCAAGTCTCTGTCATTATTCCAATGCATGTGCTGTTAAACTTTATTCAACTGGATTTTTACAGCCATAGACATGCGGAAGATTAATAAGGCCTTGTATAAGATTATGTTCTTATGAATTCTGTTGGAGTAAATAAAAAGCTAAAGCCTTCTGGGTTGCAGTTACTGCAAACTGTTTGAAGAAAAAAAAACCTTATCACTTAAACCAAAGGTTTTTCTACTGGGTTTAGCTGATGGAAGTATAGGGGACAAGGCACAGTCCCCCCCCAAATGTAGTAACAGCCAGTCACATTATTTATACAAAAAAATGGAAATTAGAAAAGATTATTTCTGTAGATAATTGGTTATTAAAATTGATTCAGTTGACTGAAATTGATAAACTGTCTTGTATATTTACAGACAAATCTATTCAGAACTTCCACAACAATTGGACACCATTTTTATTGTATTTGAAAAGATAAAAAAAAGGATTGGATCTTAACAGGTTTGGGCAATTAAAATAAAATCCTTTTTATAATTCTACTTGAGTTTGGAAAGATGACAATATAAATGGAAAATGTCAGATAAAACAAAGTATATAATTAAGGATGGTTCCTAATTTTGATTTAGTTATCCTGGAGTGGGCAATGTGGCGTCCATTAAAAAGAATGTATAAAAGGATAAGGTGCAGTCACAAAAATTGTAAATGTATGCATTATATATGGTTATATCATTGTTAACACCAATATTCAAGAATGTGACTAGGTGATGCATTTTTGGATGTATATGCACAAGATGAAATCAATTGCAAATAATATGAGTAATATCTTAAATAAAAATTAAATTAAAAAATCACATATCCTGAGTGTTTTGCGAATACCAAGAACTGTTCATCACATCCTGTCTATCACTGTGATCTTGGTCTCCAAAAGCTGAGTCTAACAAACTCATCAGACAGGGTGAAAAAAGTGTCCTAGGACACTTTCACCCTATGTGAGGTTTCAGAAACCGATGCCGGACATCACATAACATTGTGTTACTTACAGGGTAGGCCCCACCCCCAACAGAGTTGAAAGTGTTGTAGGACACTTTCACCTCAAAATGGGAGGCTTCCTGGATTGTGCTGGCTCCAATGGAGCCAGCAGAGAGCCGCTCAGGAGGGCTACACTTTTCCTATGTGATGGGGAATGCGTCACCAAGAAGAGGGAGTTGTGCATAAGGTGACAGATTCGCCTTGCTACTCCCTCTTTCCTCGTGGAAGCCCGGCAAAATTGATGCTTCTCCAGGGCTTTCTGATAAAGTGGTTTGGAGGCATCTACACTGTACAATTAATGCAGTTCGACACCATTTTAACTGCCATGAATCATCACTATTTGAATCATGGGAGCTGTAGTTTTGCAAGGGCTTTAGACTTCTCTTTCAAAGTGCCTCACCAAAGTACAAATTCTGGGATATCGTACTACTGACAATGAGGGTGCAAATAACAGGTATATTCAATAAATCACAAGTAAATCACAAGTCAATGCTCAGCTCATTAAGTCATGTACTACAAACATTATAATGGGCAAAACATAAGCCTCATTTGCTGAAAATAGCAGTGGCGGGGAGATGAACCCCAGGCGCATACTCACGCGGCAAAGGTCCCGTGTGTTGGAGTTCCTAATGGAGAATGGTGAGAGATACTCAGTCTGCAACAGTGTGAAGGCAAGACGGGGGACGCAAGGCGTCCAATTCAAATGATATTATAATCCAACAGGAACTCCAACACACGGGACCTTTGCCGCGTGAGTACACGCCTGGGGTTTATCTCCCCGCCACTGCTATTTTCAGCAAATGAGGCTTATGTTTTGCCCATTATAATGTTTGTAGTACATGACTTAATGTGCTGAGCATTGACTTGTGATTTACTTGTGATTTATTGAATATACCTGTTATTTGGACCCTCATTGTGAGTGTTATTATCTCGCTCCCTTCTTTGTATTGTTAAAGTAGCCGCCACCCTTTTCACTATATCGTACTACTGAGCCATACCAATTAAAGTTGTGTAAAACTGAAGCACTATTTCACACATTTAAATAGTATCTGCCTTGAGAGAATCACTTATCTCCATGAGCCTTTCTTTCCAACAGATGAGAGTTCCAGTTCAATGACTTTGGAGTCCTACAAACTATATATATTATAGAATTGCTGTTCTCATCTCTCCCAGAACGCTGTCAAACTCAAGCTGGAGTTGAACAGAAATCTCACTGTGGATTTAGAAATTCCCGTTCTAAACAATAGGGTCTACTAAATTGTGATTGCATTCTTATTACAAGACTGAAATAAATATATATTGGGGAAAATAACTTATCATAATAAAAATTGCAATAAGTAGTAGTAAATGCAATTGCTCATTGAATCAGCTGTTTATTTGGGAAGTAAAAACGTATGCAATCTAATTGCTTCACTACATTTATTCTAGCTGAGAGTAGCAATTGGACTGAAGCCACGAGAATACAGATACAGGATCATAAATGCAGACCATCTGGATACAGCTAGCAAAAAGATCAAATATTAAAATAGTGTCATCGGATATGAATTGTAGAATCAAGGTAACAATGGCAATAATTTATAGTGCAGAATTTAACATCTCTATATGTTGACTCTGGCAAATGCAAGGACATGAAGGAGATATGGGATTATTTTACATGGACAAGAAGGTACTAAGTGCTCTACAAACATCGCTATCAATCTATCTGATGATAACTCACTCTTTCTTAAAGCCACAAGTTACAGTTGATGGCATAGAAATGTAAATTCATTATCGAAATTTCCTTTTATCTCCTTATCTGTCCATTTCTCACTCCCATTTGTAAAGAGCTTTCCAGGTTTACATCACACAAATACTCCAGACAGATGTATCACTTTCAAAGGGTTTGCTCTTTACATCTATGTCAGTTTCAGAGATTAGAATGTGATAATGAATCCTAGGTTGCATAGTTTCTTTAAACCTGAGCCAGTAGCACAGCAAAGTATTGAGGGCTTTCATCTTGCCGAATCCAGTACTTTAAAGTGAAGAGCTTGTTGATGTAATCCAATATGCCTGACTGGTCTGTACACATCACCTGTATAGCATTGCTCTGGAGATGAATGTATAAAACAATTTTATAGAAAAGTTCCCTCCTGTCTTGCAAGTTAAAATGGGAAGCTTTCACTGCCAACTTTAGTGGGATTTTAATCAGCAAATTAATTAAACATATTTAATTAATGTCAGAGATTCCAGAAACTCTC
Organism: Anolis apletophallus; assembly: GCA_030556195.1. Taxonomy (NCBI): domain Eukaryota; kingdom Metazoa; phylum Chordata; class Lepidosauria; order Squamata; family Anolidae; genus Anolis; species Anolis apletophallus. The sequence goes on from JARBWK010000008.1 coordinate 78,695,538, forward strand.
ATTCAGCATTTTTCATGACATTTGGACTAGATCTGCTTGAGGATAGTTTTCAAAACAAGGATCAATAAAGGATTTGCTTCACTGTGATACCTAGAAACCCAGGCCAAAGTTCATCTTCTTGTCAGAAAAGTGGTATTGAATGTAGTTTTTATGATGCAAATTATTTCTTATAAAGTTTAGTAAAGTGCATATAAACTTTGATATCTATTACATATAATAAAAGTCAGTGTTTGCGGGCGGTGGTGCGGCCGAGCGACCGAGCGAAGGGAGGAATATGTGCAAGCGTTTCGATTGGCTGCCACTGTGGGATTATTTGCATAACGGGCTCTGATTGGCCAGCCTCAGAACTCCAACATTCTACGGCCCCAGACAGAGGGTATTGGTTGCCACTGAAATGGTATTTGCATAACGTACTCCGATAAGCCAACCACATTCCACCATTCCAAGGTGACTCAGAGGGAAAAGGAAATGCCTCAGCCAGTCACCAACAGCGGCCCACAGCAATGATGGATCACGACCAAACCTGGCAAACAGGGGAACAATGGCCCACTTCACAACCTGGCGTGCTTTAGGGCAGGCTGGGCCACGAATGATGGGATTTGCAGTACATTCACCTCATACACTTCCCAAACAACACTGTAGCCCCTAAACATCACATAACACGCCTAAACGGCCCCAGACAGAGGGGATTGGCTGCCACTGAAATCGTATTTGCATAATGGACTTCGAATGGCCATCCACATTCCAACATTCTAAGGTGACTCAGAGGAAAAAGGAAAAGCCTCAGTCAGTCAATACACTGCGGCCCACAGCAGTGACAGATCAGGACAAAAATTGGCAAACAGGGGCCCAATGGCCCACTTCACAACCTGGTGTGCTTTAGGGCAGGATGGCCCACGAATATGAAGTACCTTCACCTCATTCACTTCCAAAACAACACTGTAGCCCCTATACATCACAGACCAGGCCCAAAATTGACAGCAAGTCTTCCTCAACTTGATTTTCCTGACTAGGCCCCCGGGACTCGCAGTACCTTCACTAAGTTCTTGAGACCACTGCAAGCCACATAAACATCTAATAGGAACCAACCTTGGCATACAATACCTTCCTCAAATAACCCGGGCACCGCCGGGTCCTCAACTAGTATAAAATCATTGATAGTAAGCACCGAGATGTATCTTATTTTAGTATTCATGCATTCTTGGAATCAAGGACAATAGCTAAGGCTCAGAGTCTCATGATCCAATGTGCACCATTGCTGTAGAACTGCTTAAAAGCTTTGTATGAAACACGGCTCCTCAATACAAGGAAGAAGAGGTGGAATATAATCTCTTCCTTGAGACTATATTCCAATTGGGATTGCCAGATTGAAAACTGGAAAGGGCTCCAATATCTTTAATGAATGGATAAAAGACTTAGAGCATGTATTTGTTGCAAAGCTATGTAACAAACAACTTCCTCGTGCTATCTGCTGGAATTGTCATGCATTGTTCCGAATCTGGCAACCACTGTCAGGGGGCAAGGGGAACCTGTCACCCCACACCCTACATTGCCCGGTTTACCAGCAGGCAATCCCATGAGGGGCGGCGTTGACTTTCCAGCATCACCCCATCAATTCAAGGCAAAATGGGAAGCCTTCCATGTTGCTGCAGCGGTGTATCTCTTCATCACCCCTTTAAGCATGGAGCCCCACCGGAAGTAGTAGTGCGTTGTATAATGGGAGCCAGCAGGCTCTGTTCTTAAAGGGCCAGCAAAGAAGAGCATGCCACTGATTCTTCCCCCATCTTATGAGATCTAGCGTATCACCTGCTAGCATTCCCTCCTTTATGCATCCAGAATTTCTAGTTTTCACTCTGGCAAATATGGCGGGATATGGCAGGGGAACAGGTAGTAATCCAGGCCAAAGCACTTCAATCTCCTTTTCTGTCTGTCACACATACATGGAGCCACACAGAACTACAGATACACATCCACCCATTCCTTTGCTTTGTCTGTTCTCTTGCCCCCTTTCATTTTCTGTCATTTTCTCCTTCTCCTTCATTCCTGCTCTCCACCCCATGAGTTGGTATTTTGTTTTGGGGGCGCAGGAGCTTCCATTACCATCAGCAGGAGCAGAGTGGTAAAACAGAGCTTTCCAAACTTTGTGTCATGACACATTAGTGCGTCAGCTGCAGTTCATAAGCGTGTTGCATTGAATATAACAAGAAACCTCTGAGTATGTGAAAAAAGCAATAAATCACTATATATATAAGGTGTTCACTATATATATATATATATATATATATATATATATATATATATATAAAGTTTTTATGAGATCTGCTTCATAATCATACAATTTATATATGTACCCGTATTTCTTATTAGGGATTGATTTATCTTTTGGTTTGAAAATAAAACTGAATTTCTGTATTGCAAAATGATGCATGTCTAAAAAGTGTGTAACTAACATGAAATGTTTGGAAAACTGTGTTGTTGAGGGTGATTTGGAGGGTCATTGCATCTGCTGGGAGGACTGGCCCTGTTCTCTTCATATATCCTGATGCCGATTTACAGCACGAGCTGACTTGGACTCCTAGGTGTGGGAACTTCCTAGGTGTTCTTCCTATGAACCTTCAAGATGCTTAAGATCATCCGGACAGACCCTGCTCTCGGTCCCGCCTGCTTTGCAGGCGCGATTGGTGGGGATGAGAGACAGGGCCTTTTCAGTGGTGGCTCCTCGGCTTTGGAACGCCCTTCCTAATGACATCAGATCGGCCCCCTCCCTCCTGACATTTCGCAGGAGGGTTAAGACCTGGCTATTTGACCGGGCATTTGCAGATGTAGTATGATTGTCAAATTGAGATCTAAGGAACGACGATAATGCATTTGGAAGTCGATTTAATTAATGAGACGCTGATATTGTGTTTTTAACGTTGAATGCTAATTTGTATATGTTGGAATTGTATTGTATTGATAATTGTTGATATGTTTGTCTTAAGCAGTTTTTGCTGTTGTACACCGCCTCGAGTCGCCTTCGGGCTGAGAGAGGCGGTCTAGAAGCAAAGTAAGTAAATAAATAAACTACACCTCCCAGGAACTTTTGCCAGCACAGATACAGAAATGCACTTCAACAACAACAGAAAAAATGGAAAACATTCCATTTCTCTTGCCTTTGTAGAAATCTAGATCCCAGGCAAAAGCAGCTCTTTCTAGCTTGCCCAATTTTTTTTTCAAGAACAAACCTGTGATGGTCTTTTAGGTGGTTTAGCTTATGAATTAGCACAGCTCTGATAGACATCACAGTTTTAGACTTTGGAGATGTAAAATTGTAGAAAGCTTTTTTTTAATGGAGCAGTCTGTACTTTTATTCTCATTGTTTTGTTTTAAAGGCTTTTAAACTGTTTTAAATTAGTAATGTTTTTAATAGGATAGTTTTGTGGCTTTTAAACCTTTTTTATTCAATTATGATGGTTGTCTTTTAGATATGTTTTGTTTTAAATCTGTGTTGTGAGCTCTCTTAGGTTCCATATGGGGACAATTAATATAATAAACAAACAGATGGGTGGATGTGTGTCTCAAAATCTGTAGTTGAAGCGCAATCAGTGTTGACGGCTCCTTTGTCCTCCTAAATATCCAAGAAATGGTGTCAAACACAGTATGGGCACTTTATATCAAATTAGGTGACTTCGCTAAAAGCATCACCAGATGCTATTTGTACCCCAAGCTACACCTGCTTTATGCAGGGAGGCGTGTAGTTGCCATTCCTCCTCAGTAAATACATGATCTATAGATTTCTGGCTCCAAATGAAAGCCAGACTCTTTATGCTTGTGTTGTCTGTTGTATGTGTGTTTATCTTTTGTCTTTGTGATTAAGGTGGGACATCTGCTTTGAAAATAACCTTTTATTCGTTAAGATTCATCTGCTTCTTCTTTTATTCCTGTGTCTGAAGTACTAATCCTCCATCACTCATAATTAGTTGCTGTGGAAATATTCCCACAAACATAAACAGTTGGCATATAAGTAACATATAATCGCCAATGAAACAAGGCTTCTTTTTATGTAAATGGAACCGAAACATCCAACGACTAGAATAATACTTTCTACAGTGTTGTTTCCCCTTTCAAAATGTTGCATCACAAATATTATTAAATTAGATTGTACCACACATTGTAATAATAACTTGTTTGTTTTTTTAGTACTCTCCAGATCAAATGTGTTCAATTAACTATTTTTAAAAAACTTGGCAATTTAGTTGAAGCATTTTAAACTGAAGCAGATTATTTCTTACAGTCATATCATATCAGAAGATTGTGAAGAATAAAAATATGGTTTTGCCTCAACATGTGCAAAGCAAATGTTTTTTTAACGTACATAAGATTGCTAAGTGAATATGTTTTTACTTATGTTTTCGATTACTGTACACCTTTTACCTTTCATCATTTTTTACATTCTTTCAGTGAGCCAACATCTGAGCTAACCTGTTGCTTTTGAGAGAGTATGAAATCCAGAACGTTGTGTTATCAAATCCAATGACAGATCAGAATCCACTCTGAACCAGCTGTTAAACTACACAGCTAAAGGGCATATTGAGGGCGCTTCCAGAGAGCACTAAATCACTAGTTTTAAACAGGGGGAAAAATCCCAGAACTTCAGAAGAGATCCACATACAGACCTGTTGGTCCTGGGATTTCCGCCTCTGTTGTCCAGCCTTGATGCTTTGTTGCGAGATTTAGAGTCTTTCAAGATAGCCACTGCAGGACTTCTGCTGGAAACTTCGGCAGTTTTGTTTTTTTTAAAAACCCTCAAGATACAGATATGCAGAGAATCACTGTAGCGAATCACTGCAAAAGTTCTGTTCTTTGTTCTGCCCAGAGAAACTGCCCTCCGGACATTTCATGAAGTATCTGTCACACAAACAAAGATAGGACCACTTCTGCCCAAATCAAAACTTTGTCATTACTGACATGTTTTAGAGCCTGGCTGCCTGGCCATCTGTTCTGACAGATTCGGTTGTGTACTTGTAGCCTCAAATAACAGGGCGCTGTTCCTGGGTTACACATGGCTGTTCCGGTTTGCTCTTGTGAAAAGATGTACAACATTGACTAGGTTGCCACCACTTTGTTCTGGCCGTAGAAAATGTGCCCTCCATACGTTTCATGAAGTTTATGGCACACAAACAAAATTTTTGTCTTTTACTCAAGTGTCACCTTTCTAGGAAGTGACCAAGCAGGAATAAAATTCAGTGATTCCCGAGTGCAGGGAGATACAGACATGGGAAGATTCCGCATATTGGGCTCAAATCCACAATATTCCCCGCACCTGGAAATCTCATGATTTTTGCCTTCTGTGGCTATTGCTTCCATGTTTACAGGGATTCACATTTGGCCACCCTCCTGTTTGCTAAGGAAGCTCCTGAGATAAAGGTGGATCGGCCCTGAGAGAAAGATTGTGTTCTCTAGAATGTTTTTTCCTCTTTGCCCCTCAGAGTTAGTCCTCAGAAAGTTTACTTTCATGATTTAGAATATTTTGTCTATATGAATAATTTTGTTTACAATCTGGAATAGGCTTTTTCTGCAGCATTATGAGCAAGTAAGTATCCCGAGAAAGGGATATATAACTGCTATGTGCATGTGGAGAGGGGAAAGAAATTGAATTCTGTAGTTATAACACGGAGCAGCCCTTTCTTTACACCTGGATCACAATTTTGAAATTGAACTTTGATGGTGTGGGAGCCAGGAACCGGTCTCGGAAAAAACGACTCCTAGGTACATAAAAGTGTGAACTTGCTCTAGTGGTTCACCATCCAGAAGCCATCTATGACTATTATGTGGTTTGCCAAATACCATTATTTTTGACTTCGATTTGTTGATAGTTAGGGAGTTCTTATGACAATAGGAGCTAAATCTTCTCAGCAACCTACGTAGCCCAACTTGTGAGTATGACAACATTATCATGTCATCAGCATATAACGGGATGTTAATGTGTGTTTTAAACACCTGAGGCATATGTACCTCTGGGTCCTTTAACTGTTCAGGTAGATCATTTACATATAAACTAAATAGCAGCTTATGCTGTACTGTATGTGTATGTCAAACTTTTTGATATGGCCAGTGGGCTAATCAATAAAGACTTCCACTCAGAAATTGAACTTCTTTTTCTTAGGACCTCATCACGTGGGAGGAGCCCTCTGGTTCAACATGCTTCAAAGACGAAATCCTACAGATCCCACCAAACAAGACGAAACCTGCTCCATGGGCTGTCTGTGGGATTCCGTCTCTGCAGCATGTAAAAATGGGTGGATTTGAATGAGGGGCTGGTCCACTGCTCCACTTGTCTCCCTGTACTTTGAAATGGTTAGAAAGGGGTATTTTTCCATGGGATGGAAAATGATGCATTTGCCTGTTTTCAGTTCGTTTCGTGATGTTTCAGCGTATGTGTGCAAGTCTTTTCATCTTTTCATGCTCTTCAATACATCTTCTGACTCCCTTAGTCTTTGGACACAGAAAAAGATTGTTAAATAAATCTAGCCTCCTTAACATTTCTCTTGTTGCTCGGGCGCTCCTGGCGGTGCAGTGGGTTAAACTGCTGAGCTGTGGAACTTGCTGACTGAAAGGTTGGTGGTTCAAATCCGGAGAGCGGGGGTGAACTCCTGCTGTTAGCCCCTGCTCTTGCCAACCTATCGGTTTGAAAACATGCAAATGTGGGTAGATCAATAGATATTGCTCTGATGGGAAGCTAACAGCGCTCCATGCAGTCATGCTAGCCACATGACCTTGGAGGCATCTATGGAAAACCCTGTGATGTGGGCACTCTATGGATGATGGAATATGAGGAGAAAACATCTGCTCCTTCCATTTGGTCATCCACAGAGTGCTTACATCATAGGTGTGTTTTTTTTACATGGTGTAATTGCAAACTTTCAAAAGTTTGGAATTTTACAGTTACAGCATGTGATGAAGAATTAAGCACATAGTTTAAGTAGAAATGGGCAGAGACACATCTTTTCTGATGGAGGTGAGTAACTTTTACATCTTCTTTCATGGTCTCCAGCTCCCCCCCTTGTGTGATGAGGTCCTCAGTAATTCATTGGTCATCTGATGTTGATCCAGTTTACAGATCCATGCTATCTGTAGACACAGAATTATTCTAGATTGATGGAATTTTCTTTTGAATATTGACATGAGTTATTCAGGAGACTAAGACAGATATATTTATTAGAAAGCTATTTTAGCTTAGCATCGTGATTAGAACCAGATTCTTGTCCTTGGAAGTGAATAGGGAGTTTGTGAGGTATGCTTACTTAGTTAACAACAAAGAATGAAATTGATCTTTTATGTTGGGAATAATGATTTTTGGGACAAACATTATAACAACATTGTGTGAATAAATTTTACTCTATCGATTAAAATGTGTTAACTAATTCTGTTCAGTCGATTCTTAAATAAAACATTAAAGCTTCAGTAAAAGTTATTATTTCAGCTAGGAAGTTGCACGGGCCGCCTAAAATCCTTAAAATGTGAAATAATCTGTTGTGTTCATCTGCCTTTGCAACTTTGGTACAATAGTATATTTTTCATATTTCTCTCAAGATGCATTCATTGCAAGTTTATAGAATCAGAAATTGAGCAGGAGGATGCATTAGGAGTGGCAAAAGCTTGTGCATAGTTTTTGTATTATTCACACAGCTGGAATGTTTATAGTCAGAACAGAGTGTAACAAGAGCAAATGCTGAACCACATCAAGCAGTTCCCATGTCGTGCTTGTCATTTAAGCATCGGTTCTATAAGGGCGTTTGCTGTGTTCTTCACACACAGAAAGACCACAACTAAGTGCCTAAAAATATCCCATGAGTGTTTAAAAATGTGGACAAACAACCCATTTCTTTTGATAATTCAAATGCATTGTTTCACTTCGATGGCTGTCAACATCTGGTGTTCCAGAAGGCAATTTAAAATGTCATCTTTCAGTTCCTTTTGTATTCATCCCTTTGAGTGCACCTTTTGGGTGAAGGCTTGGAAGATGCCATATTCTGAAGGAACATATTCAAAACACAGAGTGAGGGATGCACAAATAGCTTTTTAAAATATGAATCTAATAAAAGAAGGAATTGATAGTAAAGAAGTAACTCCTAAAACTATATTTTGAAAGGTCACAGTTTAATGCCCCAATATGAAATTTATTTTCCAAGAGTATAAACTGCAGGGTATACAAGTTTCTCTGTTTGAAAAATCAAAATATTTTCTGCTTAATAGCAAACTTCTAAAGCACATTATTAGTTTGAAAAGAAAGCAAATGTTTGAGCCACTGGGTTGAAAAGAGACATTCAAATAAAAATGTGTCTATGTGGCCATTGAGAACATTCGGTGTCATGAAATAGCTATTTCCTTTGCTTTGGGGGGGGGGGGTTTCTGCAGTATAAAATGGCATATTAAGGATTGTGCATTAAAAGTTGTGAACACTTAAGATTCAACATTATGCAAAATATTACGTAAAATGCCACCTGTAAAGGTGACCTGTGGAAACACTACTGATATTCTTGTAAGGAATGTTGGCTCTATGACATGGGTGGTGGTAAGTGCAAATTCATTAGTTCTTTTTTCTTGCCCCCCAAGTCTCACAGCTGATTTGGCTCCCCTATTGGGGCTAGAAATTGCTCCCAAATTGTCCCAAACAATACAAAAACATACCAAAATTGCTGGGACAATAATGGGCGCTGATGTCAGTCTTGCTGGCCTTTCCTGATCAAGCAATAGCCTCCTGGTGTGGGAGGTATATTATTGTATCTTGTGCTGTTGGCTCTTGTTACAAGTCCATGCCAAAATAATGTATCAATAATGTTTTTGCAAATCCAGCACCATGCTCTTGGTTATAGGGAGGGTCTCCTCCCATCTATAGAGGAGTAAGAAAGTTCAGAGGGAAGGAGGTCAGTTACAACCTTAAACATTTTCTCCAGCTTCCCCCCTCTGACTGTCCTTGTTCTTCTAGAAGCTGTGAATGAGAGAGAGAGAGGTCATTCTCTCTCCTGCCCACCCACCTACCAGAATATACCATGGTGCTAGGGGATTAAAAACAATAATAATTTTCCAACATGAGTTATCAATGTGTTCACTTCCAAATGAAGAATTGGGCAAATTGATTGTGATGTGACAGGTCCCTCCATTATTCAAGGTAGAATTTTTGAATTCCCCAACTCAGGACAAAAAGCCCTCCCGCATTTCCCGCATACAGCAAATCGGAACGCAGTTGGCTGTTACTCCATTACTAGTAAGGCAATAGCGTTCCACATCACACAAAGCTAATTTAGGGGTCCCAGGAATCATCTGGGAAGTTCTCAAGGAAGACCCGGGAAGATTTCTCCATTGCACCTGGAGCAACTGCCAGCTGAACTGATTTCTTTACTCCGCTTCACTAATGATAGGGTAGATCTTTCCATTAGGTGGAAATTATGGAGGCCCAATAGAAGAGGTGTCTGTGCATGTGGCTAATTGAATTATAAGAATTGTGTGTCTAAATTCATATTTCTCAGAGTTTTAAGGTCTGGGTGACACTTTTTGTTTATGTTGGGGACTCATAAGAAAACTACAGGAAGGAAGGGGAAGGGAAGAGAAGACAGAAAGAAAAGTGATATGAAATAAGAAAGTAGGGAGTGCTATCAAAATTGAACTGGATCCTGTTAATTTCAGCTTGTGTTTGCAGTAAGGGTCAGTGAGAAGTGCCCCCAAATGGAAGCAGTAATGGCAGATTGCAGATCTTTGCCTCTTATTTTTATTTCCTAAGTCTACTCAATGGTTATGTCGAAGTTTTCTCTCTTCTTTAGTGTAGAGTCCAGAATAGTAAAGAAAAGGAGTGAAGAAATCTCAATGGTGTTGGTTCATCCAAGTGTCTAGGAAACTCTTTCTTGAAGTAGTACAGGCTAGGCAAAATTTTGACACTTGGAAAATGTTTGGGTAATTAGTGCTTCTAAGTGTGTATCCCAGCTGTCCTCAAGGCATTTCTGCCTGTGTGTGTTCTCTTTCGTTCCCAAATCCCTGGAGTCACTTCCTGCTTAGCAATTCCTCAGCTAGTTTCCCTGATGGGTAGGTAACAAATACCCAAAGCTCTGCTTTGTGAACTGGAAATCCTATTTATGTACAAACCATGCTCCTGTTAACATCCTGTTAACAAAACACTTCTAGGGATGGGGAAAGAAGGAAAAGATGTGGCATGTTCCCACAGATAACAAAACACATGACCCCTTCCCCACTGCATGCCTTAGTCCCTTTTCTGTACATTAATCGCATCTGGGATTTTCTTGGCCATTGCTGTCTTTTTCCAGTTAGCTTTTTATTTCACACATAATTACATGAAGCATTGCTTACGGAGATACACTGCCCTTGTCGTAGCAGAGCTGCGCATGGTTCACCTGCAACTGAAAGTTTGGGCTGAGGGAATATTCTAAAAGGACTGGAGCCGTTCCTTTTCTGCTTGTTATTGCACATGCTATCAGTTAGTTATTTCATTTAAAGCATTGACACATACTCATGCACACGCGCGCGCACACACACACACACACACACACACACTGGAGTTAAGAAACAAATCTAGCATGGCACCAGAAAAGTTAAGAAGAAAGTATGAAAAGATTATTGATTCATATGGTGCAAAATACCCGAGGGAAGAAAGATGAGTAATGCAATCACCAGGATAGATATGATGCTGTTCTGCTTTTAAGGGGCTGCTTTTAAAAAGTGTTTGGAAATTTCAGCTGGTGTAAAATATGGCAACTAAAGTAGTTTCCAGAGCCCACTTTTCAGTGCTTGTCATTCAGAGAATAATAGAATTATAGAGTTGAAAAAGACCACATGGGCCATCTAGCCCATGGATGTCATAAGGAAGAGAGAGCAGGCCTGTTTTCTTCTGCTCTGGAGACTAGGACAGTGGGTTCAAATTACAGGGAAAAAAGATTCCACCTGAATATTAGGAAGAACTTTCTCATCATAAGAGCTGCTCAGCAGTGGAACCCTTTGCCATGCAAGAAAAGCACATTCGAAGTACCGCTTTCCAAATTATTTTATTATTTATTATTATTTATTTATTTATTTGTTTGGACTTATAGGCCGCTAACTCCACAAGGCTCGTAGCGGCTTACAAAAGCCAAGCAACTACATAAAAATACATCAACAGTAAAATGACAAACAAAAGGATAGTACAACAGTGGACGGGGGGGAGACTTGGGAAAACAGGGTGGGACTACAGGGCGTCAGGGGAGGACCCAGCGAGTCAAGCGGGCCCAACTTCCTGTCGGAGGGAGGGAGAGAGGTGGTTTGAGGGCAGTCCCTCACAGGGTGGACAACAACAGATAGGAGAAGGGAGGACCAGGCTCATGCCAAGGGCAGAGTCATCTGGTGGAGTCATCGAGGGCGACCATCAAATGGGGGGAGCCGGGGGGGGTCCCACAGATCGAGGAACGTCCTCAGAGACTCCAAGTCAAGTGAATGACCGTCACGGTTGATGCCGGCCTGTAGACCATGCCCCGTCGTCAGCGGCTTGTCTACCCTCCTAAGTTGGAGGTTCGCTGGTGGGGGTGCTCTGGACCTGCGAGCAGTGTTCCGGAATGTCCTGGGCCGGGGCCCCCTCCGGGGGCACCTTCTGAGAGACGGCCACCGTAGGGGGAGGTATTACAGGGCAGAGGAGAGACGTCCTCCGGCCCCGTCCCCTGCCCCGTCCTCGACCCCGTCTCTGTCTTAGTGGGCGTTCAACAAGCTTGGGTGACCCACCGGGGCCCGGGCCGGTCACAGTCAGGGGGGCTAATTTGCTCTGGCTCCCAGTCCTTTTCTGAACACAGGTTAAAGTGTTGTTCTTACATGCCAGGATCTACTTTATCCTTATGTGAATTTGCACATGTTGATACACACTTGCGCATAGATGTATACACACATAAAGAGTTTTATAGCAGCTTAGTTAGCAGGTAATAACTGCCCATTCAATGCAGGCAGTTAAGATTATCAGTGTGAGAAATGTGTTGTGGCCACACTACTAATGCTAGGAAATAAGCTATGTCTCTCCATGGTATATATAGCCTGTGAGAAGAGCTTCATCCTGAAGCAGAATTTTTTTTTATTATTTTAGTGTTAAGACTTTACAGCAAAAGTAGGTGAAAACATATAAGATATTTAAAAGTAGGAAAACGTAGATAAAGAAGGATAGAAGAAGACAGTTGCCACCGAGAATCACAAAACATAATAATAAAATAACCTTCTGGGAACAGAATATTATAAAAGTTTTAGAGAAGTATTGATCCCAAAATTATTAGAATTGCATAACGGAATAATGAATCATGGAGGAAGTCCTTAATAATTTCAATACCAAAACCGGATAAAGATCTAACAGACCCAGGGTCATATAGGCCCATATCATTAATTAATCAGGATGTAAAGATTTTATCTGCTGTAATAGCCAATAGAATGAACAAATGCATGCACAAGTATATAAAAAGAAGATCAGTGTGGGTTTGTAAAAGGAAGACAAATGTCAAACTTGATAGGGAGAATACTAAATAAAATGTGTGTGGTTCAAAAGAGGAAGATAAAATTAGGGATATTATCATTAGATATATTTAAAGCTTTTGATTGTGTGGAATGGTCGACATTAAGGGAGATTATGATCAAATTTGGAATGGGAAATATAACAAAAGGATTATTAGAACAATATTCCTCAAGAAATTCAGCAGTAGTAACTATAAATGATGGGGTGACAAAGGAAATTAAAGTAACAAGGGGAACAAGACAAGACTGCCCTCTATCACCAATTTTGCTTGCCATGTGATAGAATTATTTGCATATGCTATTAGGAATGATAAGAACTTAGAAGGGGGTAGGAATAAAGGAAAAACAGAAAGTGTGCTTATTTGCTGATGATACATTGTTATTTATTGAAAATATATAGTAGGTAAAATGGATAAAATAAAGGATCATATAGAGAAATTTGGGGAAACAACGGGTCTACAAGTTAACTGGAGTAAGTCAGAAATGATGCTATTTAATTATACAAAGAAAGAAGAAAAAGACTTTATAGAACAGAGCAAAATGGGAATCAGAATTACGAATAAATTAAAATACCTGGGAGTAACAATAACAAAGGACTTAAAAGAAATGGAAGAGGTAAATGTAGTAGCATTGAGAAAAGTCATCCCAAAAAAATTAATAGAGTATGAAAATATACATTTATCTTGGTTATATTAATCTGTGTTTTTAACCTGTGTTTTTTTAACTGTGATTTTAAACTGTTTTCTAATATGTGCCTTACTGGGGAGCTGTGTTTCCCCTCCCCAGGGCACTTGTGCCCCGCTTTGTGCTAATCAGTGACCTTAATAAAGTATTTATTATTATTATTGTATTGTAAGCACTCCAGACAAGTGTCTAGACTTAGTTTAAAAGCCTCCAAAGAAGGAGCTTCCACCATATTCTGAGGCAAAGAGTTTCACTGCTGAACAGCTCTTATGGTCAGGAAGTTCTTCCTAATGTTCAGGTGGAATCTTATTTCCTGTCATTTGACCCCATTGCCCTGAGTCCTACCAACTCATCACGTGAAACATTGGAATTGACAGGCATGGTGACCTGTTGCTCCGTACCCCACTCCATCGTGGCTTCCTCCTTGCCTCATCACACCGGGGGACGGGACTGTTTTCGGTGGCTCAACCCATCTTTTCTAATGGAAAGACAAAGAGCCTGCTGTTGTCTGCTGCCACCATATTTTCAGCTGTGGCAGCAGTTCAGCCACAAAGCCGCTCTAAAAGTAGTTCTCCAGGGTGTGATGGTAGCCATCTGGCTCCATGACTGAAGTCTAAAGACCCCGTCACTGTCGCCAAAGAAATGTAAGTGTGAAGAGATCCCTAGTCTCCATGGCAGCAAAAAACAAGCCTGTTCTCTCTTCCTTGTGACATCTTTTCAAATATTTTGCTCTACAACAACTAATTACGGGCTTTTGAGGATAGAGTTCTGCAATTTTGAAAGTTTGTTTTTAGATAATCTATGTGTCCACACAGGTATGTTCATGTGAGCTTTCAAGTCCAAATCTTTGATATGTAACTCACGAATTGTAGAAATGTTGTAAATATATTATTAGCAGAAAGTAGAAGAAATAATAATCTTTGCTACCCAGTGTAGCTAATCCTTAGTGTTCCATCATATAAACTCAGAAAATGATATTCTTCACTACACAATGTAGTTAATCCACAAGGTTAAATCTGAATTTCTCTGTTGCGGAAGTTATGTAGTCCACACTTACGACGAGTATCCCAATGTAAACAATGTTAGCAATCGTTGGTGTGCCGATTCTGGCCGAGTGAGGGGCGTCTATGCCTTAGGACCCTACTCCCGTTTCGACCCTACGGGGGTCTTTCTCAAGGCCGTTCGACGTTCGTGTGAATCCTCCAGTGTCTTGGATAATCAAGGTAGTACATATATTTCACATTAAATATCTGCATATAATCAGAATACAATATTATAATATCGCAATAACCCATAAGAAGCAACTAGATACATATACATTTAAACATACAAAATATCTGAAACATCTAATGTATATCAAGTGAACATACCCATCACAAAGAGGTAGGAATCTTTCCTCAATGCTCTCCAAATGGCGAAATGCATTGGAATACTGGCTAGCAAACCTTAAGTATTGAGCAGGAACGATACTTGTATTATTTCCATCATATATTGATTTAGTACATAGAGTGAAATTGTTACTCAGTCGTAAGTTTGAATTTATGACTATTATAGAGACTTACCTTTTGGTTTTGTGTTAGTTTGTAGCAACTCCCCAGTACAGTCAGTATGTTCATGTGAGCAACATAACCAGAAGTTCCAAAACAGTTAATCTTAAAGCATTTCTCTCCCTCTCTCCTCTCTCTCTTTCAAAAATTAATTTAGGCTTCCAGAAACATACTAGGTTTCTGATCGTGAGAATCAGATGAAATCAGGAAATCATTCATCTCTATAGATATATGTAATAGATATCATAGGCTCTCTGACAAGTGTCATCCCCTTATGAGTTGTATGTATTTTTTTTACAAAATTGTTTCAGGTTAAAATATACACATTTATTATGTGACATGTGACTGCAAAAGACACCTGTGAGTTTGCAATCCATCTATGGGTTCATTATTCTTTTACCCACAAGTCTTTATGGACAGTTATGCAATTCATGTGTTTTTTATATACAACATTTATTTAATGCAAAAGATCATGAAACACTTCAGTCCTAAGCTAAAGAAAATAGGAAGAGTTTAAGGTGAGATTGAAAGAGAGGAAGTGACTCAGTGGTTCAGGGGAGCGTTCCAGATGGATGGAACAACAAGAGTATGTGAGCGACACCCAACTGCGAAAGGCCAGAGGGAGAAAAGAGAGTGGAGGCCAAGACTGGAGAAGCAGAATGAGTGGATAAATAGGTGAACATGAGGTCATAGAGGTAGGGTGGAGTAAACCCTTGAGGAGTTTGGGAAAACAAGAAAGTATTTCTAAGTTGAACTCAGATACAGATAGGGAGGGAGTGTTGGGGGGGCATTCTCCATGGCAAAAATTGTCTGACTGCAGCGGCTTCTTTAAAGAGCAATTGATTTCATTCTGATTGCCAAATTTATTGTAGTCAGTCAGTCAGTCAGTCATGTTTATTGAGTAACCGTCAGGTCATTTCAAATAAAAGCTCCAACAGCAGTAGTAGTATATCTGTATACCTTTATAAAATGGAATGTTTGTGTGTATGTGTGTATGCGGAGGGCGGAAGGACGGATATGTGGCAGCTATTTGCATGAAGTCCTTTGATTGGACAGTCTCGCCACTCCAAAATTCTAAGGCACCAGACAGAGGGCATTGCTAGCCACTGATTAGCCAGCATCCCAGAATCCAGGCCTCTACATTCAAACAACAGGATTTCTTCCCACTGAGGGGGAAAAAGCCAGCATCCCAGAATCCAGGCCTCTACATTCAAACAACAGGATTTCTTCCCACTGAGGGGAAAAAAGCCAGCATCCCAGAATCAGGCCTCTACATTCAAACAACAGGATTTCTTCCCACTGAGGGGAAAAAGCCAGCAACCCAGAATCCAGGCCTCTACATTCAAACAACAGGATTTCTTCCCACTGAGGGAAAAAGCCAGCAACCCAGAATCAGGCCTCTACATTCAAACAACAGGATTTCTTCCCACTGAGGGAAAAAGCCAGCAACCCAGAATCCAGGCCTCTACATTCAAACAACAGGATTTCTTCCCACTGAGGGGAAAAAGCCAGCAACCCAGAATCCAGGCCTCTACATTCAAACAACAGGATTTCTTCCCACTGAGGTGAAAAAAGCCAGCAACCCAGAATCCAGGCCTCTACATTCAAACAACAGGATTTCTTCCCACTGAGGGGAAAAAAGCCAGCAACCCAGAATCCAGGCCTCTACATTCAAACAACAGGATTTCTTCTGTGAAAACAAAATGGATTCCTGTATTCTCCTCCCCCTCAGCTTTTAGAAAACGGCTGCCTGCCATTCGGCCTTTTAAAGTTACCAATAGCAGGCCATAACATTACAGGCCCCAAAATAGAGTTTAGGGCGGATATGTGGCAGCCACTTTCACAGGCCAGGGCGGATATGTGGCAGCCACTTTCACAGGCCACAGCGACCAGAGCGGGTGATGGATCTGCACCAAACTTGGTACACATAACCCCCCTATGACATGACCCACTTATTATGGGATTTGTAGTACTTTCCAAGACTTTGGTTCCCACAGACCACTGAGGCCACCAAAAAGGACCAATACAGACCACACTCAGCACACACAGCCCACTCTACGTCCTGGTGCAGTTCAGAGGAGGGTGGGCCATGGATAATGGGACTTGAAGTGCCTCTACTCACTTCCCAAGTCCGCTGCAACCCTCATCCAATCACTGATCGAGACCAAACTTGGCATACATAACCCCCATGACTGCCTTCACGTCCTGGTGAGGTTTGGGGGAGGACTGACAATGGATGATGGGATTTGTAGTACTTTTACACCCCTCTGTTCCCACAGACCACTGTGGCCCCCAACAAACACCGAGAAAGTCCACATTTGGCACACAGAGCCCCAGTGACCCACTCTACAGCCTACTGAAGTTTGGAGGGGGACTGAACATGGATGATGGGACTTGCAGTACCTTCTCTCACTTCCCAATCCTGCTACAAACCTAATCCAATGACTGATCAACACCAAATCTGGCACACAGAGCCCTCATGACCCACTCTACAGCCTGGTGCAGTTTACTGTGAGACGGACCGCGGATGATGGGACTTGAAGTACCTTCACTCACTTCCGAAAAACAATGCATCCCTCATCCATTCACCAATACAGACCAAACTTAGCACACAGAGCCCCCATGACCCAATCTACATCCTACTACACTTTGGGGGGGACGGGACACACAGAGATGATGGGACTTGCACTACCTTCAGTAATTTCATGATACCACTGCAACTCCCAATAATGATGGATCAAGACTAAACTTGGCACACAGAGCCCCCATGACCCACTCTACATCCTGCTGCACTTCTCAAATGACCCGGGCAGGGCCGGGTCCCCAAGCTAGTACAAGATAAAAGATAAAATCAGTACCTAATGTGCAAGGCAAATACAATGTAACACATTAAAAGCTAAGCTTATTGCAATTGTCATAGGAAGGGGAACTATTAGCATAGGATACTTAAGAGGCCCGGTGATCAGTTGATGAGACGCTTATTACCACTGTACCGCGGGCTGTTCCATGCCAGCTACTGGAACTCATCCCCCGCATAGTTGACTCCAATAGACTCCATATACCGCTGTCTCTTTTTGAATGCTCTAAATAAGTAAGCAGCTACCTTATACACTGTTTGAAGGTTTGAGTCCGAGAGGAGGAAGTTAATTTTAAAGGTAGAGGGCCAAAATGTCCTTTTAGATAGTAAATAGCTAAGGTATTTCTCCCTCTCCTCTGCATAAATGGGACAGATCAGCAGAATATGGACTAGATTCTCGACTTCTGGTAGGCCGCAGACACAGACTCTGTCCCTATAGGGTATGGCAGCATATCTGCCAGCCCTCACCATAGACTCGAATTGCTCGAACCTAGCTCTAGTTAGGGCAATCCTAAGGTGAGGTAGGAGCGGGCGAGCCAAATACGGGGCAGTGTCAAAGTAGTTGGGTTGTTGGGCTAACCAGTGCATGGATTTAACCCTAGCCAAATGGGCTAGGTCATCTTGGGCACATATATCGAGTACCCTCTGCTTCACCCGGTTCATCATTGAAGTCACTCTGATGTTCGACGGATCCATCTGGAGCCCCTGTAGGTTGAGATATGTCATTATGCAGCCCCCCTCCCCATGTTTTCTGAGAGGGAACTCTGAATTGCTCCATCAGGCACAACTTGGGCAATCTCGCGTCTTCTAGATTGTTTACCTTGCACCAGTTGTTAGTGGCACTAATTTTCGCTAGGCCTGAGATTTGGTGTCTGCCTAATTCGGACCTGACTGCCGCTGCAGGGGTGCATTTATTCACCCCCAGGATCCGCCTAAAAAAGTTAGTCTGGGTGCGCTCAATAGGGGTGACATTGGTCAGGCCCCAAATTTCTGCGCCATACAACAAGAGAGGCAAAACCTTGGCGGCATAGATTTTAAGAATTGGCGGAAGGGATCCCGGATAGTGGCGGTTAATTAGCCTGGTAAGCTGAGATAGCCGGAGGTTAGCCTTGATGGAAAGTGCATGCATATGATCCACCCATGACCCGTTAACAGATAAGGTGACCCCAAGGTAAGTATACTTTTTAACTTGTTCGATTGCCTCCTGTCCAAGAGACCACATGTGCTTCCTGTCTCTCCTAGCAAATCTCATCACTTTTGATTTATTTTTGTAAGATTAACTGACTGTGATGCAGATCAGATAATTCCAACTAAAAGCATGCATTGCCAATTATTTACATCCATGAAAGAAAGAAAAAAAGTAAGGGGGGGGGGAGATCCTCAACCCATATCTCACTATTGTGGCTTTAATTCCTATGCAAACTTCCCACACTTGTGCAAACTGCTCCAAAGGTTTTGCTGCTTTTTGCAGGAATCTGGAACGCATCTAAGAGGAATACAATGAGGAGGTTGCCAAAGGTTGGATAGGTGCTTGCCTTTGCCAGGAAAACATGAGTTGTGAGTGGAGAAGAGGATATCCACTTCTCTCTTCACTCTCTCTTTCTGTCCCTATATGAGGTGACCTGTCAGTAGCTATGAATCCAGCCCTTCCTTTCTTTCCATTAAATTTGTACCACATTCTGAATAACCAGCACAAGAGGAATTAAAAAGGGAACCATGATTGATTAGAGTAAGTCATGGCTCTTCGAGCAAGCTTTTACTACTGGAGCATAACTAGACGAAAATGAATATGGAATGACTGACGATGCAACTGGACAACGATTTTAGTAAGGAGACGCCGAGGATTTTGTTTTTACAGATATTATTTTTATATTACATTTAAATGTTGAATTGTTTTTATAATTGTTTTAACTATTCTGATATTGTTATGGCATCGAATCGCTGCCGGCAGTGAACCACCTTGTGTCACCTCTGGCTGAGAATGGCGGTATACAAATGCAGTAAATAAATAAATAAATAAATAAGTATCCAAGTCATGATAAATATCAGTATTCCCCCAGAAATGCTGGCAACTGAGATAGTTTTCCACTATGCAGCCCTGCCTAAATGAATTCTGAAAGTCCCATTTAGGTCATAGTTAGCATGCAATGTTTTGTTACTGAACATTTGGACATTCCCTACATAGAATCATAAAGTTGGAAGAGACCCCAAGGGCCATCCAGTCCAACCCCCTGGATGGCCCTTGGGGCTTTTTCCAACAATAATGCACAATCAAAGCACCCATGACAAATGGCTATCCAGTCTCTGTTTGAAAGCCTGTCAAGAAGGAGCCTCCACCACACACCCAGACAGTGTGTTCTGTTGTTGAATAAATCTTATGGTCTGGTTGAGAAGGTCATCTATTGCTACAATTTGGACATTTTCTCTATATATCTTTTAATATATGTCTACCTAGGATCAATGCCAGTATAGTAGCATAAAAATTGCAGGATGATGCCAGTTTGAAGGTGGGTTGGAAGTGGTGGTGGTGGGCAATTCTTTGGTCTACATTTAGAATACTATTTTCTGTAACAATACAGTCTTGGAAAGTTATGTCAACTCCTCTAAGCAGCTGATCTAATAAATGAACTGTTGGTGGCTGAATACAAAATGATATAACAGAAAGCAAAAAGAAGTTTTTTAAATTGATATTTGCAATATTATGTTACTAGAACCAGCCCACAGCATTTGAATCAAGATGTACTTATAACGTGCAGTAGCATTTTCTTGATAAGGCTGAGTGTTAGAATGTAGGGCTTGAACTAATTTGGTTCTTTCCAAAATGCACAGCCCAGCATGGCCATTAAAGAAATACTGGCTTTGATATAACTCAGAAAGGAGTGTTTTCATTTGCTCTCTCATAGCCTTCCCATGTCTGTTAAATAAAAAAAGCTGTCTGGTGGATTTATCCGATTTCAGATCACAGGTCTATGCATATGCAGGCCAAATGTTTTAAAGAGATATTTCACACACATACTAAATAAATACAGCAAGGATTTTAAAGCATTTGCTAGCATGTGGGCCTTGAAAATGTCTAAGATTCATCCAAATACTGAAAGATAATAAAACTGTTGATTATTTTAAAAGCATTTCACCAGCTGTTTATAAACACTGTTAGCTAGAAATGGTATTTGTAACTAGATGTGACTTTGTCTTCCACATTCAGACATTTTGAAGGAGTCAGATGATTGGTTTTAGCTGCAACTGAATTAATTAGCTCTTTAAACAAAGAGATTTGTTACTCTTGGAGAAGAAAGGGGCATTGAATAAATCCATAAATTACTATTCTGTTTTTCTTTAATATTTTGAAAAATTATTTAACATGAATGTAAAGAATTTGCTACATATTTATCCTAACTTCTCTTCAATGAACCCAAGGCAACATACATGGTTCTCCTGCTGCCTCACAAGTCCTATGAATAGAGCACACTGAGAAAGTGTGACTCATCCAAGGTTATCATTGGATGGATGAGTGGAGGCATGAAGTCCTCAATCCCAGTACAGCACTCTGACCACTGGCTCCCTAGAAAAAAGTGGACAATTTCTTCTGGTAAATAAAGGCAGGCAATTATGTCAGTTTCACTTTATCCCATATTCAGATGTTTTTTTTCTCTCTGAAGCCATGTTAATTTTTTACAGTTTGGGGTTTTTTTTCAATAGTTTAACAGAGATGGGAAAGATGTTGAAACCACATTGTTCTTAATTAGCTGATTATGTAGGCAAACAGATTATGTGAATATTTCATCCCTTCCTCCCAAATGTAAGGACATGAAATAGCTTGGAGGATTGACTCAGGTGAATTTTTGGTGGAGCAATGTGCTGCTCCCTTCCATCATAGAACCATAGCATTGGAAAGCCCATCAAGTCCAATCCCCTGCTCGGCCAAGGAGCTCCAGTTAGAGAATCCCCAATAGGTACTTTTCCAGACTCTTTTTGAGGACATCCCTCTAGATACCACATTTTATTGCATAATTGTCATGCTTTAGGGGTACGACTATTATGTGGTGAAAGAAATAATTCCAGTTTCGTGTACCAAAATAAGTTATTTGTTGAAAACAACTTTAGCAAATGTACAAGAGTGTCTTGGAAAACATATTTACACATTTTAACCTTCCTTTTCAGAAGCTGCTGTCATAGGTTTCTTTATCTGATACACTGTCCTTAGTACTGTTCATATTAGATCCCCCCCCCCCGCCATCACTCTCCTACAGTGCATCATTCTCAGATCCATTCAGTTTAAACTTTTATCTCTACAACAAACAAATACACAGAAACTTCAAGAAGAATATAAACTCTTTATTGAATTTATAAAGAACCAAAATAAGATGACCACATGATTTGTTGACTCAATATCCTCTATATTCAAGAGGCTTTAGATAACTGACCTATCAGTATGCTTTAATTATAAATAGAAATAGTTGTTATTTAGATATTTTATAACTACACATACACATCCATAGTGTTTGTGTAGTGTTTAAAAAAGAAGAAAAGATGACAAACATAGTGAATTCTCACCTACACAATATTAATTTACTAACAAATGGAATTGAATTTTTAGATTTATATGGCAATAGTTAAAATTAGATAAACAACAGCTTTGCCTACTTTCTCCCTTTTAGGCACAACACTTCCTTCACTCACTCACTCACTCACCCAAGGCGCCCACTTGTGTTTACAGCACAGTGCTTCATGTGGCTGAGTGCTTTCAGTGCAGAGAGATGAGTGGTAGGGAAGCCTAGCTAGACTGTTTACAGTGAGGAGGCAGTCTTACTCCACTGGCTTCACTGTGTGCTGTTTGTCTGCCAGCAGTACATTGGGGCAATGAATTAACAATGCGACTATTATGCAAAAGGAAGACAAAAATACCAATTTTGGAGCTCCCAAATGAGACTGCAAGTATTATTACTGTAACTGGTTCCAGTGTAAAATGACTCTTACTGTCATGATAGTGATGAACAGTAAATAAATGCTAATTGATTTGAAAAGGACACCTCCTGGCTTAGGGTGTACATTTCCTACATTGATCTAGAGTCGTCTTGGGAGCTCTATGGCAGCTACACCAGGAGCCTCTGAACTGATTTGGAGGCTGCATGGAGACTGCACGGGTGAGCAGTGGTAACCCCAGTTCACTGTCTCTTGCCCGTCATCTGTACCTTGCCCTCTAACTTACCTCAGCAGTGCCCACTGGGCACCAAAATTGCATCCTGAGCACTTCTAATGATGATATGTAGCATGCCAGGGAAAGTTCTGGATTTTCTATGGATTTCAGATAATGTGGGGAAAGGTTGCTCAACCCACGTTGCTCCGGATCAGCTTACAGTGTTATTTAACAATAATGGAGCTGATCCAGTTCCCTTGCTTGGAAAGTGGTAGGTTAGTTGCACCCTAAGACATTTCTGCCAGCTATTGTTAGATCCAAGATTTCAGCAATTAAAATCTCAATTTAGCAGAATTGCAAAATAATTAAAATGAAATGAAATAAAAATCTACAATGAGGAAATTATGATATTACTAGTTAGTTCAAATAAAACAGAATATAATATTTCCTTCCAAGTAAGAGTGCAAAGCATATTCGCTGCTATTGTTTCATAACTGGAAAAATGTGTTCTGTGAAACCCAGTGAGAAAGAATAAGATGGTGAGAATTTTATGCAGTTTGTGCCTGGAAGTTCCAGATCCTAGGGTTTTCTGGGACATAATTGTGCACAGAAATATTCTTTGTATATTCTTTATGTATAAAAACATGCTTTTGTGAAAGAATACATTTTTCATTAAAGGTTGAAATAGTTGAACAGCCCTATATTATGATGTAGAAATTGAAAGCAGGAAAATCAGGTAGTAGGAATGTAAATGATCATAATATTTCGAGCAAATATTTGCATATATTTAAAATGTGTGGCCAACTTTTCTGTAAGAATGTCTTCCTATTATTCTGTTTATTTGATATGTTGCAAATTTATGTTGTCATTATTTTGAATATGCCTGTTAGGCCACAAACAGTATATATGCCTCGCTCTCCAGTTCATTCAATTGTTTTCCGTTGTTTTAGACATTAATTGCAAACAAAGAGTGTAGGACAGGAACCAACACAGTAAAAAGTTGAAAACAAAGGCATGGGGATTTAATGGAATCCTCCATTTTACTAAATGAAATGCAATCCATTTTTACATGTGGTAGAACAAAGTTTTACTTTAATAGAATTAAGCACTAAATTGGGTTACTTCTGAAGAATTTAGCATTTCTGTAACAAATCCTGCATGTTGATCCTTTTTAGAAAAAAGTTTGAATCCAACCAAAATGATACGGTGTCATAATTATAACAATTTTTTTGGAAAAGCAATTAGTTATTAAATGGTTAGTATGAAGGTCAGTAAAACTGATTTTTTTTTTGCCCATGGAATCTCTGTGTGTGTGCCAACCAGCGAAGGAGGGGAAAGTTGCCGTTATTGCATGGTGCTTAAATCCAAATCTCCTCTAAATCCCATTGTAGCTTTTAAGGCTGTGAAGCATTTTAATATATATTCCATCAATCTATGATCCATTTTTCGTGATTGTATTCATTTTCAGTATACAAAGTGATTGAAAATCCAGTTATGACTTTAAGCTTTATTTCTTGAAGTGAAATCTCAGATGTGCACTTGGATGGCAAGTGGTATGCCCTGAAACGGTGAGCTCTGTCTGAAGGTATCAGAGAGTGAGCGCAAATGGGTTCAAAATGAATTCTTATGTCTGCTGCATGTCTCTAGTTAGAGAAAAAACACATTTCCTAGTGAACAAATAAATAACTTTTCCAACAAATCTGAGAAAAGTGAAAAAAGGTGTAGTGGAAGAAAGTGTATAGATAGAATTACATTTTATGAGAAAAAAAGGAACTGCCATTAAAAGTTATCTTTATATTGAGAGTGCTCATTTCTCTCAAAGGAGTCATTGCCACAAAATAAAGACTAGACTTGTGCATGGATTTGGAGTTGTTGATTCCCTTTGACCAATCCAGCTTGTTTGACTTGGCCGGATGGCCGTAACAACAAGGGCCCAGCCGACATATTTTCCCATCTGTAACGGGACCACGTGGCAGCTGATCATGGCTTCTCCTCCCCTATTCAGCATCACAGTTGCATCCTGGCTTCAGTGTATTTTTTTTTGGCTTGGCTTCTGACTTGGCCTCTCTCTTTAATTTTTTTATTTTCTTGATTCTTTTTATTTGGTGGGACTGATTGGGAGTTGGGAACATGCAGGATGGGTGGGAGGGGTGCATGCATATATTTGGGGACTTGAAGAGTCACTCTTTTAATTTTTTCTACATACCTCCTCTCCTTCAGAAAATGTTTCTGAAAGATGATAATTATCATTATTAATAGTAATTCCACCAAACAAAAAGAAAAGCCTCATTCTCAGAAAACTACCACCTAGGTACCTCTCCTCTTGAGTAGAAAGTAGAAACATCTTTAAGGCAGCAGTAAACCTGAAGCAGAAAGGTGTTTGTGTGTGTGTGTGTGTGGGGGGGGGTGTGTGGAGACACTACTCCAGCCATGACCTGCAGTGCAAATCAAGAGAAAAGAGAGAGCTTTTTAAAGGAAGCCCAAGGTAGGATAGCTCTTTCTTGCCTGGTGTGTTGAAGTGATTAATTGTATTATATAAATAAATATGTATTGTAATGTTGGGAGAGAGTGAACAGGAGAGAGAGAGCTGATATTAAGAGCACATTTCTGCAGGGAGAGCAAAGTTGCCATAGCAACTTGGCTCTGAAGCTGTAGTGGGAGGAGTCAAAAGGCTTCTGACAAGACCAAGGAGGGAATTCTAGTCAGTTAGGGTTAGGAGCTCGGTGTGTGAGGAGCTCAGAGAGAGAGTTAAGAGTTTAGAGAGGGAAGAGCTCAAAGTGAGTGGTTAAGTCTGACCAGCTCTAGAGAGAAAGAGCAGGGTTAGGATTAGTTTAAGGCTGGGAGAATACAGTCTTGGTTAACTGAACCTGTGAGTCAGTCAGTTTAGAGAAAGCCTGAAGGCTAAAGGAAGACAAAGTGTCTGAAAAAGGCCAGTGTGCCTATGTATTGAAAGAGTGGAAAGCTAATCTAGCTGGTTGATGACAATAGTTAGGCTATTGTAACCTTGGTTTTGCCATAACTAGAATTCGTAACCTTTTTAAGTTGTGCCTCCTCGGAAGAGTTATACCAAACCAAGCTTTGTACCAGAATAAACTATTAGTTGTTATTTCATCTAAAAACCTCTCTGTGCCATTGATTTTGAAGTCAAGCCTTGTTTCAAAAGTTTATTCCTGTCGCATGAAAGCGTCCATTACCTCATAAAGAGCTTCCCTCACAAAAGTGTTTCAGATTACTTCTCTCTCACAAA
The DNA here is from genome assembly GCA_030556195.1 of Anolis apletophallus. NCBI lineage: Eukaryota > Metazoa > Chordata > Lepidosauria > Squamata > Anolidae > Anolis > Anolis apletophallus. The sequence continues at coordinate 78,721,517 of JARBWK010000008.1, forward strand.
ATGGTGGCAGCAGTTTAAAGACAAGGATTTATGTAGCGAATTAGGGACAGAGTGGTGGGATTCTAAAAGAGGGTCCACCCTGTCCAGTTGATAGCCTCTCCACAAATCTTCACAAGTCTCCATAGTTTAAAAAGTGAACAGTGAACTTGGGTTCTCCACAAATTGGTGGAAGAGTGGTGGGATTAAAAAGATAGTCTACGTCTCCACACCTGGGAAGTGGGAATCCTCTTAAAATGCCTTGGAAAGATGCATGCAGGGAGAGAGAGTGTGCACCTGCAGCACCTTTAGTGCCTGTCTTCTGTAGAGTAGAAAGTAACAGCTTTGATGAAGCATTAAACCCTTCTGTCCTCTACATACAGAAGGGAAAGGATCTCAGAAAGAGTGGTATCTTAACTCTGATGCTTTAAATCCAGGTCTTACCGAAGGATATAAGGACAAACAATGCCTAAAATAACAGAAAGGGGAGCCTGGAAAGCCCCACCCAATAAGTTATGGCCCGGGTAGGGTGCTTCCTTAACCCCGTTGCTGAAACCTAGCCTCCCTTGAAGGGAAAGAGGAAAGGGTCTCAGGAAGGGTGCTTTCTTAACTCCTTTGCTGAAACCCGGGCTACCTTGAAGAGAAAAAAAGGGTACCAGGAACGGAAAGGGGAGCCTTGTAAGTTCCACTTTGGTGGCAATGGGCCAGATCTAGCCATATTTTTAGATGCAGACCAAAAATGGCTATTGTGCCACCCACCTGTTTTGGGGAGACACACTAAAATGGATATGGGGGGGGGGGGGTCTACCGGAATCTGGCTAGCAAAAATGGATTGAGCTTCAGTGGAAATATACAAGCCTAATAGAGACTAGGGCCCCTTCTATGAAGCTGAATAAAACCCCACATTTTCTGCTTTGAACTGGAATATATGGCAGTGTGGACTCGAATAACCCAGTTCAAAGCTGATATTGTGGGATTTTCTACCTTGATATTCTGGGTTTTATGGCTGTGTGGAAGGGCCCTCACTTAGATGCCTTTACAACAAGAGGTGAGAGACCTCTGGGAATGGGAGGCACATGGTCCCATGTGAAAATTTACAAAGAGCCATCTCTTTTTAACAACTACCACAAATTGCTGTGTCTTTAGATTGACCATTGAAGAAGACTGCTGTACATGTGGTGCTATCAAAACGGAATTTTGATCATCAAGTTTCTTGCAAGAAAAAGTGCCTGGTTTTACAAGGATTGACCTGAGCTCTTCTAACACATATACAGAGCTTTCATAGGGACATTTGTATTTACCCTTTAATATAGGCTAGGCACTAATTTGGCATCTACTTATGAAATTTAAGAACCAGATATGTAAATAATGGTGTTATGTGTCATAAAATACAAAGCAAAAAACTTTTTGTGTTGTAGAATGTGTTTGCGTGTATGTGTCACACAAACCTGGGAGCTTGAACACCAGCCAGTTTTGGGCAGGAAGCCAAAAAGATTAGATAGCATAAACAGTGAATTGACCTATAATGAACACTTGACAGGGGTTTCTTTCAAGGGAAAAACTGATGCAATCAGATAGCTGATGCAATCTGATGGCAGTCAACTGTGCAAGAAACTAAACATTTACTTAAACAAGTGCCAGTAAGGATCTCTTATTTTATTGGATAAGATCTGCCAGCTGATTTAGCCAAGAAAACCATAAAGAACATTAATAGGAGACCACCTCCTACACAAATTTTATCCCGTTTAATTCTACAAATCTCTGTCTTTGATGGTATTAGTTACATTAGAGAAGAAAATATGTGGTCAAAATCCATTTAATACCAACAACACAAGGGAAAATGGTGATATATTAACTATTCGTACAATTTTATATATAGAGTTAAACACATTTTATAGTTCAACACAATTATAGTTCAGCACAGTTATTTTAGTAGTTCAACACAATTCTTTGCAGACTCTTTGCGGATATATAGTTCTTTGATCACCATGCTTCAAAAAGGATCGTGAGTAACGCGAGCCTGGGATATATTCGGTGGACTTAGGAATATGAAACATCTATATCCCTCCGCACTTGTTTATTGTTGCTTATAGAATTGTGTTGAACTACTAAAATAACTGTGCTGAACTATAATTGTGTTGAACTATAAAATGTGTTGAACTCTATATATGAAATTGTACGAATAGTTAATATATCACAATTTTCCCTTGTGTTGTTGGTATAGCTTCAGTAGCGTGTAGTATATCCTCTTGTGTTGTTATTACAAAATCAATTTAATCCCAGATCAACTTCCAAGTCACTTCCGCCACCTCCCTGTGAGGTTGCATTCTTTGTTTGCTCATTTAACCGAATTGTAACCCCTTTGCCTCTATATCAGCCCCTCTGTAACCCGAACACCTGTTGCTTCTTCTTTTTCTTCATTCACAATTCTCCAACTTTTCTTAAGATCTACTTTAATTGTAAAGTGTAGAGGCAGTCCCCAGGTTACAAACAATATAGATTCTGTAGGTTTGTTCTTAAGTAGAATTTGTTTGTAAGTAGGAACAGGTATCTCTCCCTCTCTATCATCTCTCTCTCTCTCTCTCTCTCTCTCTCTCTGCCTATATATATATATATATATATATATATATATCTTTGGATTGCATAGGGAAGGGTTAACACACCTGTTTGTTTTCTGCCTGTGTCCCCATTCAGAAGATTTTGTCACACTTTCTGTCCATGTAACAATTGGATTTTGGAAAATGTGGCTTGTGAAAACAAGGATTGGTGACAAAGCTTCAATGGAGACACCTTTCCCCCATGATACGCTTTCAGGAATGAATTTTCCTTCCTATGAGTTGTTTGTAAGTTGAATGTTTGTAACTTGGAAACTGCCTGTATAAAGAAAATAAATCAAATTTCCAATTCTAAAAGTTTCCCATTGCACACTTTTTGTCTCTGTTATTTTTTTGCATTTAGTGTCAAAAAGACATCACTTCAGACATCTTCCTCAAAATCTCTGACAGTAGTAAAAAAAAAGGTGAATAATTTACCAAGACATCTGTGAATCATAGGGAAACGTCATTTTTTCTCATGTTTAACTATTAGATGTTAATAAGAATATACTTGAAAAAGAAAATGTGGTGGTAGCATTGGGCATACTTGATGACTTTGCCCCTCAGTCTCTCCCCCCTCCATATTAGTGGCCATGAACTCAGTGAGGTTTATCAATCTTCATGAGCACATTCTTTATTCCCCCATTATCTGGGAAGAAAAGCTACAGGTCATCACTAACTTCCAAACTCATGCCTCTCTTTGACAGCACTCCATTACTTGATTCTATATTACACTTCAGTGGATACTGCTGTTGAGTAATTAGGTAAATTCCCATCTGGGAGATAAGTTAGAATACAATTAAAGATTTATTATTATTATTATTATTATTATTATTATTATTATTAAAGAAGTGCAGCCATAAAACCTAATTATTTCATGTCTGAGCAATATGCTGGGATTGCAAATTTACCATATAATAAAGACAGTTTCTCATGTCAGAAAAGGAAAGTATTCCAACAGAAAGGGGAAATTAATATTTTGTTCTTTCTTTGGGTATGTTGTTGAAGGTGGGAGTAAAAATGTCTGCATAAGGTCACCATATTACCTGAGAATTTCTACTTTCTTTGGAAGAATGGATTAATGCTTTTACTTGTTTGTGGCAGCCATGGAAAAGCAAGGATAAAATTTAATACCTCACATTAAAATGCAAGTAAGAGACTGAGATATTTTAAAAATTGACATCTTCGTAGAAAAATAGCTGATTAATTCAAATTTTCAGTCAATTTTTAATACTAAGATATGGAATCTAAAATACCTTCACCTCTTGCTAGCATTCTAAAATGAAGAATTAAACTTTCTTTTCCATGCCTCCCCCAAACAGGCAAAAAAATGGCTGATTAATTCCATGGAATAGCTTTTTTTTGGCAATCTTTAGTATATTTTCTTTTAATAACACACTGTCTTTCCACATTGTAGTCCCTTGTGCACTGAACTTTCCCACCCAACATATGCGTGCAAACAAAAAGATAAAGCTTCTTTTCAGGCAACTGGAAAAAAAATCAGACGTCGGATTGTTGTGTGTTGAGACTAAGGAACATGGAAGTAATTTTTAAGCACGTGGGTCTGCCCTTCATAACACTGTTGTGCTCCATTAAATTGTTTTTTTATAGAGCATTCTTTTAATAGAATCATAGAACGTTAGAGTTCAAAAAGACCCAACCCTTTCATTATTTTGGTCACCTTTCTCTGGACATGTTCCAACTCGTCAATATCCTTCTTGTATTGTGGTGCCCAGAGCTGGACACAGTATTCAGGGTAATGTCTGATCAAAGAAGACTAGAGTGGAACTATGACTTTCCTTGAGTGAGACTTGATGCATTCTAAATTCACATTGGCCCTTTTAGATACTGAATCACACCGTTAACTCGTGTTCTACTAAGACCCCTAGATCCATTTCACATATACTGTTTTCAAGCCAGGGGTCACCCATCCTATATCTATATGCATTTTATTTTTATTGCCTAAGTGTAGGGCTGTAGATTTCTCCAACTGAAATTCATTTTGTTAGTTTTGGCCCAGATCTCTAATATGTTAAGATCATTTCTGATTCTGATCCTATCCTGTGGGGTATTAACTATCAATTTGGTGTCATCTGCATATTTGATAAGAATGACTTCTATTTTGTCATCCAAGTCATTGATAGAAATATTGAATAGCACTGGGCCCAGAACAGTATCAGAATGCAGAAGAGCCATTGGTAAATGCCCTTTGGGTTCATCCAGTCAGCCAATTCCCAACCCACCAGTAGCATTGTATAGCTCAGTGTTTTTCAACCTTTTTTGAGCCGCGGCACATTTTTTACATTTACAAAATACTGGGGCACACCACCAATCAAAATGACAAAATGACACTATAACACAGTAATACATATAGTTAATCTGTTTTTAAATGTATTTATACACTCAGTGTGAAACCTGGGCCTGTTTCGATGAACACAACATAGATATCCTGGCACAAAACATACTAATACTAACCCAAGGAGGGACCATCTTTAAAAAAATTGATTTTGTCATTTGGGAGTTGTAGTTGCTGGGAGTTATAGTTCACCAGCAATCAAAGAGCATTCTGAACTCCACCAATGATGGAATGGAATCATACTTCCCACACAGAACTCTCATAACCAAGAGAAAATACTGTAAGAGTTTGGTGGGCATTGACCTTGAGTTTTGGAGTTGTAGTTCACCTATATCCAGAGAGCACTGTGGACTCAAACAATGTTGGATCAGGACCAAACTTGGCATGAATACTCAATATGCCCAAATGTGAACACAGATGGAGTTTGTGGAAAATAAACCTTGACATTTGGGAGTTACAGTTTCTGGGATTTATAGTTAACACACAATCAAAGAGCATCCTGAACTCTTGCAACAATAGAATTGAACCAAACTTGGCATATTGAACTCTCATTACCAACAGAAAGTACTGAAAGGGTTTGCTTGGGAATTGACCTTGAGTTTGGGAGTTGTAGTTCACCTACACCCAGAGAGCACTGTGGACACAAATAATGATGGATCTGGACCACAGTTCGCATGAATACTCAATATGCCCAACTATGAACACACATGGAGTTTGGGAAAATAGACCTTGACGTTTGGGAATTATAGTTCACCTACATTCAGAGAGCACAGTGAACTCAAATAATGATGGGCGGGCCTCTTCCTCATGGGGAGGGGGACACTCCACCCCTTTCCGGCCCTCCCTCTGCTCACCTCAGCCTCTCTGTCGGCCTTTCCTCCTCAAATGGCGACCGCTGGGAAGGGGGTGGGGCCCGAGTGATGTCACCCTTCCCTCCTCCCTCCCTTGATTTGAGGCTGGCTGGTGTGCACAGAGGGGAAATGGCTAAAGGAGGTGGCGCCCCGGCCCCTTCTTCTTCACCACCTGGCCCTTCCTCCCCCTCCTGCTCCTCCCCCTGCAAGCAGCAGCAGCAGCAGGAGTTCGGCAGGACGGGGAAGAAAGGGTATATTGGAGGTTTTCCCACGGCACACCAGATGATCGCTCACGGCACACTAGTGTGCTGTGGCACACTGGTTGGGAAACACTGGTATAGCCCACGTTTTAGCTTCGGGTGAGAATGTCATAGGGAACCTTGTTAAAGTTTATATCTACAGCATTCCTGTCATCTACGAAGTTTTTTACTATCAAAAAAGAGAAAGTTAATCTGGCGTGACCCTTGTTGTCTTTTTTTTAGTATAGCATTCCATTCTAAATGCTTACTAATTGTCTGATTAATTTTGTGCTCCAGACTCTTTTCCGGTACTGATGTCAGGCTAACTGGGCAGTAATTATTTGATGATTGCCAGTGGTTCTGAAATTACTTCTGATAGTTCTTTTAATACCGTTGGATGTAGTTCCTCCCAAAGTTTAGTATGGTTAACCTTTTGGGAGAAGACTGAAGCAAAGAAGGCGTTGAGAAGCTCTGCCTTTTCTCTGTCCCCTTTTAGCATTTCCCCATCACCTGTATGCCATGACCCTAGCATTTTCTTGTCCTTCCTTTTGCTATGGAGATAACAAAAAAGATCATTTTTGTTTTTAATCTATCAACCTGAGCCCATTCTGCACTTTTGCTTTTCTAACTTTTCCTCTACACATGCTGGCTATTCATTTGAATTCCTCTTCGGTGATTTCTTCCTTTTTTCCATTTCTTGTGCATGTGTCTTTTGAACTTTTGTTCCTTAGACATCTGATCTTGTCTCTTTAGACCCCTTCTATTTTTCCTCCTTATTGGAAGTGTTGAAACTCTGCCTCCAATGTCTCATTTTTCAGAAACTTCTGCATCTCTCCTAACTCATCTGGGTTTTGACATGGCTCTCAAATCAATCAAACAAAGACTGTGGGACATTGCCTTTTGTGAGCTTTGCTCTCGCTCTTCTGTATCCTGCTCTTCTAATGCCCTGTCCATACATTAGGTTGGGCTTTTTCATACAGCAAACTATCTAAAAAACTTGACAGTAGCCAAATATCACTGCCTATTTTCCAAAGCAAGGTGCAATGTGCTCCCGTATGAATTGCTGCGTGGAAGATTGGCAGGTACTCCATACAATGAAAGACTCTGCCCATGTAACAAACAGGAATTAGAGTGCATCTACTACATTCTACTGTCGTGCAGTTTCTATGAGCAGGCCCAAGCAGACATAAACCACCTACTAAGGAATTTACCAGCAAGTTCAGTGAAATTTTATGTGAAGTTTCTACTTAGTGACAAACTTCCCACCATAACCTTGGCGATCGCCAAGTTTCTTTCCGAGGCAGCCAGAATTAGATATTTCCCAATTTTAGATACAGGCTGAAAGTATTTTACCTATGTTTTTAGCCAACATGTGTTTTAAGCAATGTTTAACTGTTGTTAATTTTACCCATCTGTGTGCCCAATCAACTGGTTGTTCTTAATCTCATTACCGGCATACCTTGAGGCTAAAGCAAGCTAGCACTTCTTGTAGTCTTTTACCTTTGTTTTTAGCCAACATGTATTTTAAGCAGCCTTTACTGTTTGCAAATTTTATCCATTGGATGTTCTTAATCTCATTACCTGTATGCTACAGTGTAATAAGGGTCTCTGGACCATAATAAAATTTATCCTATCCCAGTATTCCTGACCATGGGATCATGCTCAGTTTCCCCCTAAGCTTATTGAAGTCAACTTTCTTTAAGTCTAGAATGCATGCCTGACTATGCTTGACTGCCTCTTTTCCCTGCATAAGAAACTCCAAAAGAACATGATCACTTGCACTTAAGGAATCCAATATATCCACCCCATTTACCAGGTCATCGCTGTTAGTTAGGATCAGATCTAAAACAGCTGATCCTCTTGGTGCTTCTTCCACCTTCTGGACCATGACACAGTCTGCAAGGGAAGTGAGGGAAAGCTGATTATGTAGGTTTGTTCTAGGTTTTAAAAATAGCTGCAAAGGTCCAGATATTGCAAAATTGAAGACTAGAATCCCTTTTCTAAAGCAACTGAACACACATGATAATTCTTTTAAAACCCCACTATTTTTACATTTTGTTACATAACACCCCTCCTCAGACATTGGCTCTAACTTTTCCATAATGTTTCTGTTAAGTATCTAAATGTATTAAAGCAACTAAAATTCAACACAGAATGTTACTTATTGCTTAAAGATACTTAAAACAATTATTAATAGACCTGATTCCACACCTCATCTGATTAAATGTCACCTATTATATGCTTGGCAATTACTTTCTCCCTAAGGACAGAAGAGGCGACAGTCTTGATCAGACAAGAGGCGCCCAAGCACACTTGGCACATCAACAGATGCTCACAATTTTTGACTTACACAATTTTGCCAGAAGCGGGTTTGTTCCTTTGGGGAAAATGTGTAACTTAAGATTTCTGTGTTTGTGATGTTACATTTGACTAAACACTGTTCGTTTGAATGATGGTCCTCGTTACATGTTTGGTTTCAACTTCTTCCTTTAAAAAATATGTCAAAGAAAGTGTCTGGTTAATGCTGGGTGGAAAGTGTCTTCTTTCAGAAATCTGATCTTCATTAAATCTTTCACAGTAAGTCAGAACACTTCTTATAGGAACTGTACACATAGGCAAAATGACTTTCACTCTTAGGACACAGTGGGGTTTTTTTTCCAATTCTTGAGATTAAACTCACATTTTATTTATGGCAAAATAATTAATAGAATTTCAGTCAGAAATTTAGAACACTAGATTTTTCATTCCTGTTGACAGTATTTAAAATACTATCGTCAAATACAAATAGATACCTGGAAGCTTGAAATCGGCATTCAAAGTAGGACTTGTGATCCAGAATTCCTAACCAAATTTTCATTGTCCTCAGCCCTCTGAGTTAGCTTCTTACAGTTCTCATAGAAATATTAAAAGGTTTGGAAGAGTGCAATACATTCCATATGTAGTGCCTGCTGGAATAAACAGTGCACTGGAGACTTGTCAGATTTGCGTACATTGGGGAGCCATTGATCTTCATGTGATTTTTACACATACTTGACCTGATTCACAAGTCCAAATGCAAAATCCAGCACATGAAGCTTTCATCACTATCTGTGATATTCTTCTGAAGCTTTGGCTTGCAAATTCACTGTTGGATTGAATTTTTGTTTTTATTAAATAAAGGGCAATACCCATATTTTAAACTCTCCCTTGCCATTTACAAGATTCATGTACAATCTAGAAAATATTTTTTATTGACCAAAATGTTAGGAACATGTTTAATCACTTGGGTGGTCAGACTATAAACTGCTGCCAAAAGTTAGGCAAACGGTTGAAAACTGAAACAGGTTTCTTTCTGAGCAAATCATGGCTGCTCTTCTTCTTGCCTATTCATTCTTGTATTCCTTCTTGTTCTCTTATAATGAGAAGAAATATAAATTACTCAGGGGCATATTATTTTATACTCTGGCTCTGGCACTTAGCTTAATGATACTAAACTATACCTGTACATCATGTATGTGGATGTTTTCTTCCTGCTTGCTTGTGAGTAATGTGACACCTAACCACAGGACTATGCAACATTCTTGCCAAAAGAGTGCTTGTTTTAGTAGTTCCCTTGGATTGCCATGTGCCCTACGTTGTTGTTGTTGTGGTGGCGGCTGTTGTGTTCTTTCAAGTCATTTCCAGCCTAATGTGAACCCAAAGAAAACTGAGCAGAGATCTTGGAGTTGTCTAATAATGCAGGCCCTGGATACAGAGGCCATTTTGTCTTCACATGAATGAAGTATATTTTTTATTTAAATTACATTAATTCTTTCTGCTTTTACATCAAAACATATATGCAATACTTTTTTTTCTTTACTCCTCTTTTTTGTTAGCGTATTTGTTCTTTTGGGTTGCTATGTGATTGGCCACCGTAAAGTGCTGTCAAGGGATGAAAGGCAAACTAAATTTCAGTTCTACTGTGCAAGCATGACAGAACTATGAACCTATAGTCCATAACATGCTGACTTACTGTGTCTATGGTATATTTATACTACCACAATTTAAATTCTTTTTACCCTTTCATCAGCAGTTACATGAATACATAATCTTTTGTATTCTATTACTTCTGACTTTTACTGGTTGTCAGTATCATGGTGAGGTACTTCTAGGTATATATAGACTAGATTATATGTCTGGATATTTGTGATTAATAAAAGTTGTAAGCCATAAACCACTACTATTTTGCTGGATAGGGAACTGCAGTAGATGCTCTCATTGTAAGATATTATCATAAAAGGCTAGTAAAATGAGCTGCAGCCTACCCAACTACAAATGGAAATGCTTATCATCATACATCATGTTTTGTCTAATCTGTTGATCATAATAAATTATTCATTCACAACATCATCCTATATTCATTCCAAACCAGTGTGCAACCCATTTGTAACCAATACTTTTCAATAAACCATGGAACTCCTGTTTTAAAGCAGCTGAAAGTGATTTAATTCAGAGTTCAAAGCATTTTCAGCCATATAGTATATCCAATAGCACTTCAGCAGTGAATTTGGGGACTGTGGTGTGCCATTGTGGGTATGCTGGAAACATCACTTTGGACTTCTTCACTTTCCCATGGCCACTATGCTAATCATTTTACTTCTGTATATTAGATTCAGAGGACCTTTGGCTGCAAAGCTAAATAACTTATGGGACTGCCCAGTTCCTTTAGAAAAGAAGATGTGTATGTGAATTAATAGGAAATGCATCAAATGTGCAACGGGAAGTTGCTGCTAACTGTGAGAGGAATAAGGTTGAACACTCTGAAAGCCTCCAGTGACAGCAAGAGTATCCCTCTGGGCAGCTAAACCAGGAAATCCCAATTGGATAACCCTCCACACACAACGGTCTGCCTCCATGGGCAAACTTGGAAGTCCCTGAACTTCCAAGAAGTGGAGTGAACAGAAAAGAAAACCTGACAAAATGGCACTACCTAAAAGAATCCTCCACCTCGTGCGAATGTGGAGCAGAACAGACAACTCAGCATCGGTATGCTTGTCCACAATGACCTGCTTCATGTACAGAGGAAGAATTGTTTGGGGCTAAAGACAATGTGATTGCTGTTGCACATTTTTGGTCAAAAGATATTTAGCCACTTGTTCTCCTTCTATTTTTTTATCAGTTTTATACTAATTTATTCAATGTTTTTGATACGAAATAAGTAAATAAATAAATTGTACTAGCTAAAGTCCTGGTTTAATGGTCACATTGATAGGTTAGTAGACAACTACACAGGTTTTTTTTAAGTCAGTTAAAGCCAAACTTCTGTCTTGTTTCTACTGAAGATAGGCTTGCTGTATTGTACTTCTTCCAATTCAAGCAGGCACGTTTGTGTGTATGTGCCTTCACAATGCTTGTTAAGGTGACACCATGAATCTTCAAATCTAAAAGACTTCTCCAGCATAATGTGAAAAATAATATAATGTAGTAATAAATATGTTATCTATTATCAGAGCAACTCTAGCCGTGTGTGTGTGTATGTGGTTTTGGATAGCATAGAGAAGGATGAACATCCCTGTGACATTAGTTTTGCTGTCTGTGCCACTGTCCAGAAGATTTCATCGTACTTTCTGTCCCTGTGATGATTGGTTTTTTTAAAAAAATGTGGCTTGTTGTGGAAACAAGGATTGGTGAGGAAGCTTCAGTGGAGGCACCTTTTCCCCATGATAACTCTTTCAGGAGTGAATTTCCATTCTGAGGGGTAGATTTCTCTCACTTCCCGTTGTCACACCTCAGTTCTTAACTATGAGTTGTTTGTCAGTCAAATGTAACATGGGGAGTGACTATACATATTGAAATATTGATTATATATTTCTAATTTTTAAGTGGAGAGACAGGTTTTTAGATTTGTTAAATGGATCAACACTTTACATGCCACCACCAAGTTCACCAGTACCTGCAATCAATCTCACATACATTTTTTGAACACATTTGTGTGTCCAATGTATTATTCTATATGCTATGTATGTATTTTGAATATTTTGTATTTATATACATTGCATGTATTAGTATTGTTCACAATCCCTCTCGGGATTTTGGGGGGGCTTTTTGGCACTTCTCTTTCTGTTTTATGATTCTTCACATATGCCTGCCTTTTTTGTTTTGTTTTTATAGTTTCTTGAAAACTTTTCACACCTACAGACCTACCACATTCCCCAGATGCACACACATTTTTTTCAAACAGGTGAACAGCAACAAAAATACTTGTAAATGCTTATAGGGTGGTGGGGGAGCGGAGCCAGATGGAAAGAATGTTTGGGTGGGGGCTTCAAGTGTCTGGAGCACTATCGAGTCCGGCTGGAAGTAGCCCTTTGTCATGTGATGAACTCCACAGGGCTCCCTTCTGATAGTGGAGAAAAGTGGGGAAGAGACGCTTCTTTGACTACATATGATGAAGTTCCTAGACTTTGGTCTTTTCCTTCCTTCTTAACTCTTTCTTTGATTTGCATTCTTGCTCAAAATATCTCCATCTTTCTGGCAAAAACAGTGTTAACCAGTGCTGTAGATAATGTCTAGTTTTCCCTGAAATTTCTGTGTATACCCTTATTTCAGGCTTTGCTGTCTGAGTCCCATGATCCAGATGTTGGAAAAATTGGTTACAGCTATCACCTTTTTCTTTATTACATCTACATTGTTGGGGGTAAATATGATACAAATTAATCTCAAAGATAATTACAGATATATAAGCTTGAAGAAAAGAAATACCACTATATATAATTGATTTCTTCTTAGATGCATAAGTGCCCTCAATTACACAATAAAAAGCAATGTGTAACTTGTATGGATTTTTAAAATGATAACTACGATTTGAAAAATATTGTAATTGGAAGGAAGAACATGGCTGTCTTTATCCCAAAGGATGGGGAGTCACTACAATGGAATGGGCTGGAGGAGGGAATAGCGTAGTCAGATAGAATCACTGCATAAATATTAGGAAACATTACATGTATTTATTATATATACATGTGTATAAGTTTTATTGTTCTTTTGATAAGTGTGAAAATTTAAAAGGAAAAAAAGGAGAAAATAACAGAAAAGGCAGAGTGAGCATGAATACTTTCAAAAATAATTTTTGCTATCATAGCACCATTTTGTTCTGTGTCCCATACTGGAAGCATTTGAGTACTTTCCGCTTTAAACTTCCCTTTCATCATATGTGCACCAAAGCTTGGAATGCTTTTGTTTAAAGTAAACAATAACATGAACCAGCTTTCTGTGTTCCTAATTTTTTATATAAACACTAGCTATGCCCTGCCACGCGTTGCTGTGGCCCAGTCTGTGTATATGTGTTTTATATATGTATATACACGTATATGAGTGTGTCCTTATTTGTGTATATGTGTATATATGTGTGTTTGTGTATACAGTGTTCCGAGATGTTTAAGATCATCTGGAGAGGCCCTGCTCTCGGTCCCGCCTACTTCGCAGACGCGACTGGCGGGGACGAGAGGCGGGGCCTTTTCAGTGGTGGCTCCTCGACTTTGGAACGCCCTCCCTAAAGACATCAGATCGGCCCCCTCCCTCCTAACATTTCGTAAGAAAGTCAAGACCTGGCTATTTGAGCAGGCATTTGCTGATGAAATATAAGGCTTAATGAGATATATGGAATGACGACGCTGTGATGGAAACTGATTTCAACATGATGCTGAGACTGCAATTGTATGTTTGTAATTGTTAATTTGTTATTATATGGTTTTTTTTGGGGGGGTTGCCTTGTTGCTTGTGTTGTATTGAGGGCAGAGACTGCCTGTGTAAACCGTCCCGAGTCGCCTTCGGGCTGAGAGGGGCGGTATAGAAACGTGACCAAAAAAAAAAGAAAAAAGTGTTCTCTCACTTATTGCTGGGGCTAGGGTTCAGGACCACCCGCAATAAGTGGAAAACCGTGATGTAGAGATGTTATATTTATTGTAGTATTTATACATTATTTTAATAGTTATACATTATTTTAAGTTTTATAAACTTAAAAAAGTGAAGGAAAGGCCCTTCAAGGGTGGAGAGAGGGAGGGAGGACTGAGGAGAGAAAGCGCCTTGGAGAGCGGCAACGGCAAATCCTCACAAAACAGTAAATTTAGGATCTTACCAAGTTTTCCACTTTCTTTGTGCTTTTTTATGCATTCTAATTGTATTCTCAATTCACTTCTGACATGATATATAAATACATTATTGTGTAGCCTTCATCCCAGCCTTTACATCCGGGTCCTGGGAGTGTCCAAACAGTGGCCTGGACCAGCAATGCCGCCCCGCCCCCTCGCACAGGTCTGCTTTTGAGGCCGGCACAGGCAAGAGGGAGCCCGGCCCAAGCCACAAACCGAGCCCCCAGCTTTGCCGAAGATCACAGGCCTTCCTTCTCCTTTTGTTTTTCTTCTCCTCCGCGGCTCCCTGCTGCTTCCATTCCCTCCCTGGTTTCCTCCTTAGTTTCCAATCCTCCTCTTCCTCCTTTATTTATCTTTCTCTCATTTTCTTCTTCCCTCCCTCTTTCTTAGCCAGCGGCGGCAGCAATGCTTTAGCGGGAGACAGCCAGGCACTACTGCGCATGCGCCGACCACCTTGGTAGACTGGGAAAAGGAGTCCTTCAGTCACATTGGTGTAATGACCAGCCAGGGGGCAAGAACTACAACTCCCAGAGTCCAATGCATGGAAACTTCCTCCATCTTCCTCTTCTCTCCTTTCTTTGTTTCTATGAGAAGGATCCAACATTCAATTTTCAATCTTAATATATAAAAGGGAGCTGTGAGCAAGAGGCTGTCTCCAGGAGGCCTAGCGGCCATTGCCACCACAGGCTGTGCCGCAAGATAATGGAGGAGCTCTCTTGGACACACGTGCGCACCCCCACGCATGCGCTGTTGCATCTTCTCCTTTCTTAGGAGCTGCAAATTGTTTTTAGTTCTTTTTTGTTTTTGTTGTTGTTGGTCACACCTTGCATTGTGATACGTTGTGTTGCCAAATTTGGTGTGCTTCCATTCAGTGGTTTTGTTGTTTTTAAGGTACTAATGACAACAGGACTCTTTTTATATATTACTAGCTGACCCGGCCACGCTTTGCTGTGGCTTTTTCCTTCCTTTCTGGTTTATTTGTCTTCCCCCTCCTTCCATCTATTTTTTTCTCTCTCTCTGTCTTCCTTCCTTCCTTTTTTCTTCCTTTCTTCTCCCCTTCCATCCTTCTACTCTTTCCTTTCCCGCTCCTTACTTGTTCTTCTCTGTCTTCTCCTGGACCCGGGCCATGCGGTGTCTCTCTCTCTGTCTGTGTGTGGAAGGAGGTGGAGGAGGTGGCGGAAGAGGTGGGCAGGACGTTGTTTTGCTCCCCCAGCACTCCGTGGGCCTCTGTGTGGGGCGCGCGAGGCCAGCGCCCCCAACCTCCTTTGTATTTGTCCTCCATACTGTGGAGGGCATCCAGGCGGCGAGGAGGCTCCGCTCTCCCAGTGGAGAGCAGCTGTAGGCTGTGGTCTCCGGCCGCACTCCGGAGCCCTCCACACAGTTGCTGGTGCTTCCTGGCGGCCGCCATCTTGATTTGGAGGTCTTCTGGCCGGAAGGGGGGGTTATTTTCTGGTGTCCGCGTTTCCAGGCGGACCCCTTTTCTTGTTGGTCCAAGTTCCGGCGGAGCCTTTTTGGGCGGACCGGAAGTGTTCCGGCCGCCATTTCATTTGTAGTTTTTTGGCGATTCTGACCTTTTTGGGCTCTGGCTTCCCCGGTCGCCCCGAGAAGCGGTGGAGACGGGCAGGAGAGGTAAACCCAGAGTCCCAGTAGGAGTTCCGATGGGCGGCCAGAGCCCAGAAGTAAGGAAAGCGGGCCAGTGGGAAGTGGGGAAGGAGTGCGAGGAGGCGGCGGAGGAGGCGGGTACGGTGGCGGCGTCATGGTAGCGAGGCCCCCTGCCGGGCCGTGCTGTTTCGGAGATGGCCACCGGCATGGAGAAGGAGGAGGAATCGGTGAGCGAGGGGTGAGGGCCTGGGGTGGGCTACGATGGCGCTCTTTTCTCCTCTGCCTTGTCCTCTTTCTTCTTGGCGGCTCCGTTGTGCGCCTGCGCAGTTGGTCTCCCTCTCTAGCGCTCGCGGGCTGCGCAGTACGGGAGTCAATGGGCGGTTGTTTGGGGCTGTTGTTGGGGGGGTTGGAAGTTTGTGAGGTGGGTTTTTTTGGGTTATGTCTGTTCCTCGTGGTCTGGGGGAATGTGTCTCGTGGGATTTTTGTTTGGGGGGGTTATAGTTTGGCCGTGCATATCAATCTTTGCACGACCACGTCTCCTTTATATATATAGAAGATGTATTTGTTAATTATACAATTATATTACAATCACGTTTGATTTTTATAGGTCCAGCTTAATGAGGGTGGGTCAAAATAAGCATCAAAAGTTACTTTGATGAGGATACAGCGTAGTTGAAACTTTTGCAATTACCAAATAAAAATTATTCTCTGAGGGCGCTTAGAAAGTCTAGAAAATGCCCCACTTATCAGTACCTACCAGGAAGGGACCCAGACACCCAGAAGCCCCCTCCCCAAGCTAGCTTTAAAAGTTAAAAAACCTTACTGGGCCAGCATTAAGCTCCTCTGGCAGGCCTCCTGGCATGTAGAAATGACATCGGGGTCGGGGAGCGATTTCCCTCCTCTCTGCCCCCCCCCCGACCTCCTGGCGCATCATTTCTATGCACCAGGAGGCCTGACAAAGGAGTTTAATGGTTAATGGTGGCCTGATAAGTCTTTAACCTTTTCAATCTGGTCTGCGGGGGAGGGGGGGAATGCTGTTCTGATGCTAGGTTTTTTTAGATGTTTGTTAAGCATAAAATTTTTGCCATGAATATGTTGGAAACCATTTGGAGTCTTCCCTGAGGTGTCATCACTGCTGCCACAATCTACATTGTCCCCTCGCTGCTTATTTTTCCAGTTTTGCCAAGCTTCTTCATCATCAGTGCTTGCCTCTATAAGACTCTTCATCATTTCTGTAACCTGGCCAACAGCTTATTCCCCTGTGCTTGGTACTCTTCAATCCATCCTAGTTGCAACCTGGAAGGGAAATGCCAGGACGTTGCTCCCAGCAGCTGTCTATATATCTCCCACCCCAACCAGACTAAAGACCAGGTTCAAACTTATTGGATAAACATGCTCTCCTCCGTGGGTTCCTCGAGTGTGGAGCCTGCTGTGAAAGGGAGAAAATACTTCAGGCATTAAAACTGTTGCATGGTGTGGCGATTTTCTGTAGACATTTAATCTAGTCTTTTTACTTTCCATCTTTACATATACTGTATACTCTTCACTCTACACCCCCTCCTTCACTTAGTATCTGTGTGGGATATGTATACATATTAAATCTAAACCCTAATTTTTTAACATGCCTTGAGGACTGTTTCTGAGAGCTTATTCTGTGGGGAGCAGAGTACCATCTCCCCACTCAAGACATAAAGAACTAAAAGTTTATTCATAACATTTTCCATGATCTTTTTCCCAGATTGAGCTTTGTGAATAGTTTCCTTAAAAAAATACTTTGCTGTCTTGCAGTTCAATTTCCTGTAGCACCAGTTATGCTGAGAATCACAGTTGGCGTATTATCTGAACATTTCTGGATCGTAACATGCAAACACTATGCTGGGAGGGGTAAGGGATATGCAGGAGGAAGGAAGTTCCTTCCGTTCTGAAAAGCAATTGTCCTGGTGTGATCGATATTACAGTTACCTGTCCAGAGCTGGAAAACTTCTAGCGCAGGAAAGTCTACAGAATCATCACTTCATTACTGTTTCCAGTAACTCCATGTCGGGCAGCAGCTAGAATGAGAGTTCATTAAGGCCTTGCTCTGCAACAACAACAGTATTTGGAGCTCACACAACTGTAAGACAGTGCAGACTCATATATTCAACTCCATTGTGTACTGCATTGTTTGTTTATTGGTAGTTGTGGTGCCCATGGGGTGACAGACTTAATTTAAGGGCTAAGGACATTGAATGATATTCCTCTGTCAACCTAGAGTAACTTGCTGAATGACTCCCCAATTGTTTTCTTCTCCTTTCTGTTTTGTTTGTGTTTATTCATGGAAACTTGTTCCCAGCTGAGCTCTCGCTTAGTTTCAAAGTTTTCCCAACCAAAAATTACAGAAGTGGGAGGCTTAGGAAGGAAGGAAATTGAACGACCCAAACCCCTCACAACTGAAAGTATATATTGGGGCTGGTGGCATTAAAGATTTCATCCCACACAATAAGTAAAGTGTTGAGGATTGTTGTTTTTACCCTTAAGTTTCACAATGCACCATTTGGAAATCAAACAATTTTTTTTTTAAAAAATCCTATTTATTGATACATCTATTCAATTAACAAACTTTTGCTGTACAAATCTTATCTCGATATATATTATTCCAAAAGTCACTTTACCTTATATGACACTTTACACATTTCTTAGATGTGTATCTCCCATTACCCATACCCTTCCCCCCATTTCCTCCATCCTATCCCCATCACATGTTTTTTCTTTTAAAATTATCCATTTGCCTTCCCATCACGTGAGAGACATTCTCCTCCCACTGTCTCTTCCCCCATTTTCTTTTCCTTGAAAAAAATCCATAGTATTTGGTCTCGTGGAAATACTTTTTAACACAAGATTGTTAAACTGATTTTTTCTTTTCTATATTATTCTATATTACAATTCATATGGCAACTTGATTAAATTTATATTGCTAAAAACAGATATAAATTACTGTTCCTTCCTCCTCGGTTCTAAAGATTAAGGTAGGAAATTTTTTTATACTGCCTCTTGGCTCCTCCCTCCAGAACGACATGATTGTTATCCTTATAGGTGAACAGTGGGGAATTCCCATCACACATTCAATTCCACATTTTTACATGTCTCTATATGGGGAATAAAAAAAGAAGTCAATTACCAATTCACTTAGGAAGCATAGGAAAAATACACTTTGGAAACAACAATACCTGGAACCCATGGTACGAGCTTGTGTCATGTGATAGTCTCTGTAGGTAGCCGTTTCTTAAATGTGTAGAAACACTGATTTTATTGCATGTGATGAAGCCCTAAGATTATTCAAGATTTTTCAGGAGGAAGGTGAGGAAAAGATACATTTGCACCTTCTGCTTTTCTGAAACTGAGCTACTTTGATAATAAACAATAAAAACTGAGGTTGGTGCTGTGAATCCCCTTATAAGAAAGTTCTTGAAAGAAGGTGGGCATCAGTTATTGCAGAAGTGGTTAAATGGTTGCCCTCCAGAGGTGTTTTTTGTCTGACCCCTGGATGCCACCAAATTGCCCCATGTACTTTTTTAATGTGTAGATGATCTCTAAAAATGATAGTGAAAACATAGAAAGGCATCTCCAAGTTTGTGGTATGAGTTTTAAAATATGGACACAATCAATGCAAATAAGGAAACCACAATCCTAAAGCATTAATTATCTTTG
The DNA here is from genome assembly GCA_030556195.1 of Anolis apletophallus. Lineage (NCBI taxonomy): Eukaryota > Metazoa > Chordata > Lepidosauria > Squamata > Anolidae > Anolis > Anolis apletophallus. Next base: position 78,740,930 of record JARBWK010000008.1, read on the forward strand.
AAACAAGTAACATTTTTATGTATTCATGGTAAACTGGTCAATTGGCTTAGTGTTCTCAGAACACTTCCAGACTGTTGTACTTTGTTAGATTTTTATTATAAATAAAATTAGAGGTCAGTTTGTCCTAGAATTATATACTTGGAACTGACTACAAGGTCATTGTGCCCACTTTCAATTGTTTACTTGCTTTACTGCAGTGTTTTATAGAATGAAATTACAAAAGGAGAAAATAGTACTTTAAATTTTTTCCTATGAAACAAGCCACTAAGAGGACAAAAATGTGAAAAAGCTGCTATAGATGGCACGAATATTTAGAGTAACCCAGTTTTGAAATTCCTCTTCACCATGTGTAGAATATTATCACAATTTCTTGTTTTCACAAGAGAGACTGTCTCCTCTTGCCAAGATAAATTGCTGAGAAATTGCCAACTTTTGTGGGTGCTCTTGCTTCCATTAAGAGAACAAATCAGAATGCCTAGCTTTGCCCCCTGTCTTCCATGATTTCTGCAAACTATCACTGAACAAAAAGTGTCCCCCGTCCTGTCAATGAAATGAAGTGCAGAACTGGCTAATGCTTCTAAAAGGCACTAGCAATGCAACCAATGTCTCTTAATTTTAAAAAGTTCATTGAGCAAGACAACAGCTTTAGAACTGAATTCTGTTAGGAATATCCACACACATACATTTCCCTTGTCCTTGGGGGTGTGCTTTATTGGAGGCTGCAGAGATTGGTATTTCCCTCCTCCTTCCCTCTGCAACCCTAAAGAGATTGTGTGATTTATTGAGAATCCAATGAAGCCAACCTACATGGCGATTCAATGCATTGCAGGGAGCAGCTAGGCTCAGAGATGTATCTGGCTACAGCCCACAGCCAGACACAAAATGAAGACATCAATGCTGAGATCTGCTGGGATCATTTTGCATCTGCTTATGAGAATGAATGTATACAGTTGTTTCTTCAAACCTGTTTGCTGTGAAACACAGGATGTTTGTGCAGGATGTCTTCAGGGGCTTTTCAGTAACTTCACACCCATCTTGCGGGAACTGCACTGGCTTCCAATTGAGTACCGGATCACTTTCAAAGTGCTAGTCCTGACTTTCAAAGCCTTGTATGATCTGGGGCCAGTGTACCTGAGGGAGCGCCTTATCCCATATTGTCCCACGAGATCACTGTGATCTGAAGAGCAGAACCTCCTAGTCGTGCCCAGTGTGAAATCGTACCATCTGACCGCAACTTGGAGAAGGGTGTTCTCCATTATTGCTCCAGTTCTTTGGAATGCGTTACCCCCTGAGACTCGAGCATTATGAAATTTGCTAGCTTTTCGTAAAGCCTGTAAGACCGCTCTGTTCAAGCAGGCTTTCGAGTCCTAATACACAGGTTAAATTGTATTTTATTGTAACTGTTTTTATCACTTTTATTGTATTGCTTTGTTCTGAGTATGAACAGCCCCAAGCCATTTGGGAGTGGCGGTAGATAAATCTAATAAATAAATAAATAAGTTGGAGGATATGGTTCAGGATACCATAGGTTGTATGGGTGAAACTCCAAGTGCATGGCCCAAATTCGAGCTCTCAGGTCATTTTATATGGCTCTCCAGGTACTGGGCGACAACTGCTGCCTTCCTCATCATGACTTCAGCTGATGGGAATTTCGATACAGCAACAACTGGAAACCTGCGTTTTCTTCTGTTTGTTTAGTGGAGTGGGTTCTGAATTTTGAAACAATAATAAATAATAAAACTTTATTTGTATTCTGCCCTATCTCCCCAGGGATCTCAGGGTGGGTTCCAACATACAACGGCAAACATTCAATGCCTCCATAAAGCAAACAAGTACCAACATTATAATTCCAGACACCCCCCCCCCCTCAAAGCTTCTGGCTATATCTGGCATTAAAATGCCCTTTAACCTTTTCCTCAACCTCAGAGCTGTTGGGTTACAATTATTATCCCCTAGTCCACTTTTTGGATAATTAAAAGTGGATAGGAGTTATCATTCAGTAACACCTAGGAACCCAAATTTGATTTAAAACTATTGTGTAACAACTACTATGTAAAAGCATTATAGACCCCCCCCCTCTGTATCCATGGAATCTCAGTCCATTGATTCAACCACCCTTTGAAGGCAACCATTAGGCTGATGGGGCCCTTGATGAAACTGAGTTTGATACCCCTGCCTCCTAGGTTCACTCAGGCATATTTATCATGTGCTGAAGGAGTGTAGAGGCAATCTCACTGTGTCCAAAATATATAATTTGTATTATATCTGCAATATGTGAAGTTTTCACAAAAATGCTCTTACAAATGCAAACCCTGTTTCAAGACTTAGGGTATAAAGGGTATTTGCAAATGGTCTCAAGCTTGATTTAAATGGGATGCCTTAGTTCGTTAAGATTTCTGGTTGGAAAAAAATGGACACCTGCCATGAGATTTCTTGTAACTGTGCACTTTTGAGAGAAAAAACTTATTTGCCCAACAAATCTTTTGAGAATGGGATAGAAATCCAACAAACAAACACATTGTGCAAATCTGTTGTACCGTAGACCTGAAGGACCCCTCAGTAAACCACTTGAGACCGGCCGTAGTTAAATGCTTTATTTAGAATAAATGGATAAAGTAAAGTGGCTAGGATATAGTCTATTGATGCTCTCAAGCAGCAGCAACGGATAGCAGCAAATTGTCCAAAAGAAGCAGGGGAGCAAGGCTATAGTCCTTTGGCAAACAGGAACAAAAGTAAAGAGAATCTTCATGCCCCAACGGGCTAATCCAGGAAAGGTTCTTGGCACAAGGCTAGACAAACAGAGTCCCAGAAGCTAGAAGGCCCAAGGCCCAGGCAGAGTTCCGTGAAGGCTTGGCTTGTTGCTGAACGTTGGCGAAAGATACTATACATCCTATAGACCTGACTTATATAGGCCTCCCAAGCTTTGATGTTACAACGCCTCAGTGCACCGAAACATGGTTCTCAAAACAAGCTTCCAGCTGGGCCTCCTCAAGTCCTCCGCATGAGATTGGTATGCCAGCCCAATTAGCACAGGCACCTGGGCGAATGGGGAGTAAACTCGGCTCCACTCTTCCCCGGCTCCTTATTGGCCGAGATGGAACCGAGCTATTTATGGCCTTGAACACTGGTTGAACTTGGGGCCTCTGTAGCTTCTTGCTTGCAGCCAGCCTTTGGCTTTTAGGATCCTCTGCAACTGTGGATTTAACATGGCGTGAGTCTTGCTAAGGCCTGGGACAGTCTGGGGTGTAACAAAATCCTAGATACAGTACATTTCATACAAAAGCAACTTTCTGTTGAAAGTATTGAATACAATGCTGGGGTTGGCTTTTTGTAAAAACCCCCCCCCCCCCCAAAAGTAGAAAAATGGTTGAAAGTAATTAATATTATCCGAATTATATTCAGATTGAAATTACATAAAAGATGGAAATGAATGAAAAACTATATTTTTCAATATCAACAGAAATTGTCTCTTTGCTGGCGTGGCAGTGAACATTTTTGTAATTTCCCATTGTCACAAATTAGGGCAACACAAGTGAGGATTTATATCTCCACTGTGAGCAAAGCCCTCTCCATTTCCACCTGATCAAATTCTGTTGAAAAATGACCTCAGTCTCAGTTTTTCTCTTTTCCCCTCTCTCTCTTTACAAAATAGTTTGTTCAGAGGGCCACGATCTTCGGGCTGGATGGCACGCGTACCTTTGGTACAACAGAAGACAGGTGGAGAAGAACTTTAGTCACCACTACATAAGAGCCGCCCTAATCAAAACCTGGGAAAGGTACAAAACAGGATTCTTGAGTGCTACCCCCCTATGGATCTCCCCATTGGAGGCCTTTTACAAAAAAGAGCTAGCCAGCATCAAATGGCCAACATATAAACACATCTTAAGAAAAACCCAAGGAAATTGGGAATTGAAGACAATGGAGGAACTGAAACAAGAAGGATACGGGGTATCATGGTTCCAGTACCATCAGATATTCCAGAGATTCAAAATAGACAAAAAGACCACCGGATTCATGGCAGAGGGCTTCTGGGAACAGATTATAGACAACGACAAGAAGAACATCAGCGTACTTTACAAACAGCTCTTGAGGTGGGACACGGCAGACGAACAAATCAAAAACTGCCACACGAAGTGGGCCCAGGATCTGGGCCACTCCATATTACTAAGACAATGGGAGGAAATTTGGAGTGAAAAACTGAAACACAGTGCAACGACCGACATTGCAGAGAACTGGCTGAAGATGCAGTATCGGTGGCATCTCCACCCTACGAGGCTTGCAAAATTCAACAAAAACAGTTCCAACACGTGCTGGAAATGCAAAAGGGAAGTTGGCACCTACATCCACCACTGGTGGAGATGTAAAACCTCTCACAAATACTGGACAGCGGTCCACAAGGAAACGGAAAAGATACTGAAGACCAAATTTCCGATGGACCCTCAACACTACCGGCTGGGAATAGACAATCCAAGATTCAATAAAAACCAGGAGAGAATATTCTTCCTTCTCAGCGCTTGCAGTCGGATAGTTCTAGCACGCCACTGGAAGAAGGACACCATTCCGGAAATTGAAGAGTGGATCCTGAAGGTGCTCGATATGATCCAGATGGAAGCTATATCCCAAAATTTGAACAACAAAAAACACAAAACGGACTGGTCGTGCTTTAAAAACTATATGCAAAATGAGAGATTTAAATGCACAATAGACCTAAATGACCTTTAATAATATGTCAAGGAAAAGCATACAGCATAATCAATTTGACATACTTTTTCTTGTATAACTTTGGGACTTAAAAACCAAGTACTCTCTTGTGCTACGCTCGGGAAGTCTTTGTATACCCCATCCCTTCACATTCCCAACTCCCATCACCAACCTCCCTCCCCCACCCCTCCATTAGTGGTCGCGAAACCACGGAAAACTCAATAAACACATTTTTTTAAAACAACAAAATAGTTTGTTCATCTACAACTTGACATTGCTGAGCAGTGGACATAGAAGAAGTAATGCAATCAGGGGCAATAGGAAGCTTGGCAAGAAACAAATGAGGCAAAGGAATGTGGCAGTTTGGCTTTGCTAATGAACTTTGGCAAGAAAAATCTTTTGACAGAGGCAAATATAGTTCTTATCTCATAACAGGAGAGAGATAAGTTGCCCAAGATAAGAAACAAGTGAAGAATTATAGGCCAATGGAGATTATAAATTATTTGCAAAAATTCTTGCAAACAGATTTAAATGACTTCTCATTACAATTATAAATGAAGAACAAGTGGGATTCCTCCCAGGTAGACAGTTAAATCAGAATGTAAAAATGATATTACATATAATAGAGATAGCCAACCAGGATCCCAATAGAGATTGCATTGTTATTTCTTGATGCTGAGAAAACATTTGACAATGTTCATTGGGAATTTATGGAAAAAATATTCATTCAATATGGGGTAGGACAAAAATTTAGAGATGCAATGGGTGCAATCTATTCTAACAGAAAACCAAAACCAAAACACATCTGAAGCTGGCCTTTTCTAAGGGAAAATTGACCTAAAAGTAATTATTCTGTTGCCGTTTCATCAGAGCAAAACATTGTGCCAGTTTTTCACCTCCTGACAAAAAAAATCACTTGGACAAAATCTGTCCCACTGACAGTTTCAGGGTACCAATTTCAAGATATCACATTCCCCTGGACCATGAATTGTAGAGCACAGCCTTATCTGACAGGTTCTATGAACGGACACTGTTTGAAACAGAAGTTCCCACAGTTAATTTTTAATCAACAGGCATATCTGAAGTTCATATTATTAGTCCAGCTATCTCTCTATTGATAGCAAAGATTTGTGCAGAGAGATTTCGTGTGAAACTGTGTGTAGCGAACATCACTCATTTGTTAGATTTCTTGTTTTAGTGTTCCGGCTCTCCATAAACAACACAGTAGGTAGTTACTAGCTATAAGCAACCCGAGATCAACAAATAGGTTTAAATGCACCACAAGTTGCATTGATTTATTTATTAATTGGACAGAAATGTAGTCTTGAGCATAAGCCGTAATGCTAACATACTTTTCAGTTAGAACCACTCATTTGGATTTGTCCAAAACAGAGGAAGAAATGATGATTATTGAAAACCTTGCTTGTCTGAAATGGAAAAAGAAAAAGATTCCCACATTAAACTTATGAGCAAAGACGAATCAAACCAATTCTAAAATTATCCACTTTGCCTCAAGCTTTGTACAGAAAATGAGCATGTAATTATCAATTAACAAAAAGGAACGTTGAACGTAAGAGGGATAATTAATTGAAAGGTCTTTCTGAGCACAGTTACTTGAAAAAGTGCCATCTGACATGGTTTTAGAGCTGGAGGGCTGTCTATTACAGCTGGTTGGAAGACTGGCATGCAGCACTAATGTGGTTTTAGTGTGGATTAACATTCACTGGGTTACTGGAAATAATTCAAGGAATGATGAGAGAAAGAAAGGCCAGTCTTGGGTTTAAGATCCAAGACAAGTTCTGTGATCAATTTTCTGTATGATATCTTAAGTAAAAGGCAAATGTAGCATTTTAATAAATTACTTTTGTATTTGTTACAAAATCTGGTAGGGGTATGTATGTGTTTATGATTTTAGTTGCACTTCTTTCATACTTCCTCAATATTTCCTCAATATGTTTACTTGCATTCTAGCCCAGATAATGAAGTAGCCAGATAATGAAGTACCCTGATTCCACCTAAACCCTAGGAAGAACTTCCTGATAGTAAGGGCTGATGAGCAGTGGAATATGCTGCCTCGTTCTGTCTTCCTGCATAGCAGGGGGTTTGGCTTGAATGCCCAAATTTGTGAAAAAGAAGAACTACAAAATGATTCTAAGCCTTGAGATATATTTCTGGGATTTGATGCAGTGAAAGATGAAGGTGACAGTAAGGAAACGTTTGGTAGTATCTTGAAGCATTCATACTGAAGGAATTGACATACTACAAGGGTCTCTCAGAACACTCACAAGATTTCAACCCTTTGGGAGAAATGTACCCTATTTATTTATATCTTCGCCTATCCCCTTGTTATTGGTACAGAAAACCAAGTATTTTTGTACCTCTACAGTTTAGGGAAATTAATGTTAATCCTGAGAAGCACAAAAGAACTTCCCAACATAATCCATGCCGTGTCAACTTCCAGATTGGATCATTGTTCTGTTTTCTATCGAGCCATCCAGAATTTGTCATACTTAGTATATCATTTTGATGATAAAGGATGTTTTCTACCCACCATTTAGATTCTTGTACAATGCATATAATATTGGTAATTAAAATTTCTGAGAATATATTACTAGGTACCTCTGAACATTGCTATCTGCCTATATGCCATCTGAGGAAAGGCCTTTTCCACCATAGTCCCTAGAGTTTCATATTTTTTTCTCAGATATGTCTATCCCTCTCTTTTTCTCCTCATTGCTGTGGTCATCTAAGAGGCCATTCATTATTGGAGAGTTACTTGTAATTATGTTGTCATTACTATTGTTATTGTCTTATTGGAAATATAGGAAATGCTCTCTAATCCCCCAAAGTGGCCAATGGGATTTTGCAAATGGAGGAAACTGGCTATAGCTAAATGCAGTCATCTCTCCTCTGTTTTTTGGACTAAGCACTTATACCCAGTAATGAGGAAGACGCAACCAACTTTTTCCATTGACAAATAGTGAATTATAGCAAAAAATAAGTACATTTCAACTCATTATTGTAAACTGCTGAGTTTACCCTATATTCCATAATAAATAGATAGATTTTACTCACTCACAAAATTGCAATTTATTTCAGTAGAGAGAGTCCATCTACGATTAGCTCGAAATAGGCCATCATGTTCTAAGGACAGAGCTGATAATTTGAAAGAACAGAAGCTATGGCAAATGAATCAATCCGATCTAATTTTTGGAGGACTGGAATCAGAAGCGACAAAGGGGTAGACAGTAGGCTTGTGCGCTGATCCATTTTTAGCTGTTTCCTTTGGCCAATCCGGCTTATTTGGTTTGTTCGCGTGCCAGTAATGGCAAAGGGCCAGCCAACACAGATTCCCATCTGTAATGGGGACCACGTGGTGCTCATCTTGGCTCCTCCTCCCCTATTCAGCATCACAGTTTAATCTTTTTTATATTAATCCAAGCAATCAAAAAGAAAGCCTTCATTCTCTGAAAACTACTAGCACCTAGTTAATTCTCCTCTAGAATAGAAAGTAGGAACAGTTCTAAGGAAGCATTAAATCCAAAACAGAAGGAAATTGAAGAATGTTTTTTTAAAAGGAAGCCCAAGGAGGATAGCTCCAGGTCATTGCTCTTCCTTCCCTGTGCCTCCTTAAAATGCCTTGGAAAGACTGCATCATCTGGTCAGGTCCAGAAGAGGAAGTGTGTGTGTCTGCCACCAGCACCTCTCTTCTAGAGTAGAAACAGCTTAAATGCCTAAAACGATGGAATGTGGAGCCTAGGAAGTCCCTCCCCCATAACGGGCCAGATAGAAAATGAATCTTTTGGCTTCCTAGAGTGAAAACAGATTTCTGTCTTCCTGAATTTGGGAGACTCCCGAAAAACAGATCGAGACCTTCACCAAAATCCGGGACACCAAAAAGGACTGCAGTGTACCCAGATTGCACAAGCCTAGAAGACAGCATCTTAAAATATGTGGCTGTGATAACCCGAGGATGGAGAGACAATACAAAATCAGATTTGGAAATTTGGTGGGGTTATCTCTTGGAATACATAATCAATGATTTCATTAATCAAATGAAGAATAAATATACGAATAGTCATACAAATCAAGACTGGTATAGGAAATAGTCTATTCTAGCCAACAAAATAGTTGGAGATGATAGATAAAGCCGTGTTTTTCACATGGTTAAATCAATGCAATGACATGATTTGGAATTGCTGTTCCAGTATAGAGGGAGGAAATGGGGGACGGCATGGGTACACATCTAAGGACTGTATAAAGCATCATATTAGGTAAAGTGATTTTTGGAGTAATGTATATTGAGATAAGACTTTTATGGCAAATTTTTGTTAATTGAATGGACATATCTATATATATATATATAGTAACCCAGGATCTGATCCCAGATAATCTGCTTTGAACTGGATAATATGAGTCTACACTGCCATATAACCCAGTTCAAAGCAGATAATCTGGGATCCGCAATGGGGTTATATATATATATATATATATATATATATATAGAGAGAGAGAGAGAGAGAGAGAGAGAGAGAGAGAGAGAGAGAGAGAGAGTTTCAGTCTATAGGTTTTTTAAATCCACCATATCTTTTACATGAAGTGAAGAACTAAAAGGAAGGAGATAAAGTCCTATGGCATTGAACCAAACAGTTCAAATATAGATGCTGGAGCATTGCATTGTTTTACTTTCTTTGCAAATGAACATGGACTCCTTTGTGAAACTGAGCAATGTGAGCATGTCAAGATATGCCCATGTGCCAGTATTTTATCTAGTTAAGGAACAGATTTGTATTCTATTGTATCTTTTTGTTAATGAAAGACATATAGTAGCTCTCTGTTAATTATAGTTACAGTGTAATAAAAAGAATGATATATCTGCACAGATATACCCTCCATTTGGAATTATTTTTATTGTGAAGTAAGATGCCCATTGAAACAGATAGCATTCAACAATTTCCTGGATTAGAATTCACCCTATTTTGCATAGAAGTATTTCTATAGAGATAAGTGCAGAAACATCAATGTTGGCCAAAGCCTTCTCAACAATGGAGACTATTGCTGAAGAAACATTATTGGGAAAGAAAAAACCCTTGTGGATACAGTTTTGATACTTAACCAATAATGGATAAAGGTTTCTAGGAAAAATCCATCCACTTTATTCAGAGTTGCTAAGCACTTAGTGCACTTGAAAATTAGGCTAATTATTTGGAAGCCTAAAAATAGGCTTTTAAAATATAGAGTAGCTTTTACTGCAGACGTCCAAAACCTTGATTTCAGTAGCTGAAGCTTTTTCACAGTGATTTAGAGCCAAATCCAATTACCACTCAAACCAATAAAAGTGTTAATAGACTTCGCAAAGAATTGGTCCAAAAGTGTTTAGGTGTAGCGTTTGTTTCTTTACATAACCAAATTTAGCCCCCTCCCCATTAATCACAGTGTTTCAGTGTTCTGTTTCTTTGTTCTATCAGTAACATGGAATATAAATCCCCCTGGATCTTATTCTTGATCATTAAATTTTTGGAGGCGCTTGAGAAGGTGCCAGGATTCTCTTGTAAATTATATTTGAATACTGTTTATGCTGTACACATAAATTGGTAGAAGGGGCTAGGACTAAGACAGAACTAGAAACTGCATGGTCCAATAGATATTTCAAACCAGACATTTAGTAGTAGTAGTAGAATAACAACAGTATCAATATAATGTTGAAGGCTTTCAAGGCCGGAATCACTCGGTTGTTGCAAGTTTTTTGGGCTGTATGGCCATCATATTCCAGAAGCATTCTCTCCTAATGTGAATGCTTCTGGAGCATGGCCTTACAGCCTCAAAAACTTACAACAACCCAAAAGTATCAGTACTTTCTGTTTTTACTCATGTTTCACATGTGACCCAGAACTGGTTTAGCAGGGAGCTTGCAGAGAGCAATAACAAATTTAGAAGGTCAGCTACCTCTTTGGCATACAATGGAGCTTCCTCCAGCATTATTCCATCCTATGTTTGCTCACAAACTAGGTGGATTATCTATGAGTAGTTTTGGAAGACAAATGCTGCTTATTCCCAGTGGCTGTCCTAATTTATTTCTCATGATGATGTATATGTAACAGATAAAATATGGCAGCCACTAGAGTCTGATCCCAGGCTATGTCTATGCTGGCCACTTAGTCCAGGGCAGGTTTGGAGCATTATAGTCCAGATCGATTGTGATGACAGCAATCTTCACAGTGCACAGGGACACCTAGAGCTCTCTGCAAGCACCTGGCTCTTATGGTCACATCTGCTGAGGTCATAACTAGGCGTACACGTGACCAGCAAGGAGGCATTGGAGCAGGTGCCCCGTTCTACAGTCACCCCTTTCTGAGACCAGGAGACATGACCATGGTGACCATGGACTGTAAATGGAATGTGATTGCAGTCCTCATTTTTATATGTTTACCCTACATTTAAGTCTGAATATCATATCAAGGTGATAGGCTAAGAGCAGGCAGGCAGTTAGTGACGGTGCACAAATGATAGGGATACGTAGGAAGAACTGTACCCCTTGATGGATATAGGATACACTTGGGGAAGTGAGAGTTGTTTGGGTTCATGATCAGTAGTTTTAATTACAGATCCTTCCTCTTTCTCCATGTATGCAAGGACAGTGGCATTTTCTCCCTTTGAAACAAGTTAATTAATTATATACATTAATCAATTTAGTGACTTAAACAAGTAAATTAATAAATGAAGTATCATTGAACTGAATTACATCTATAAAGAATTTGCCCCATATCTGAGCCATAATTAAAGAACAGATACACAACACTGTCCAATGATTTTTAATTCAGGCAGTCCTCAAGTCACAAACATCTGACTTACAAATGACTCATCGTTACAAAAGTATTTAAGAAAACAGGAAGTGAGAGAAATCTACCCCTCTGAAGGGAAATTCACTCCTGAAAGAGCTCTCATGGGGGAAAGGTGTCTCAGCTGAAGATTTCTCACCAATCCTTATTTTCACAAGCCAAATGTTTCATTTACTTACAAATTCAACTTAAGAACAAACCTACATGGGGACTGCCTGTAGTTTTGACATCATGAAACGTTACCGTATTTTTAGTCTGTATTGTTAAATGAGGGAAATAATAATTTATACACACAGTAGATCAAGTGAAAACCTGACATGAGGTATATACTATTATGAGTATATCCACAGACAGTAGTATTAATTATGAATTGAGAATAATGCGTGCAAAGTTAGGATAAGAAGGACAAGTTGATGTAAACAATATTTTTACTATAAATGTCTAAACGTCTATGGCTGGGAACCACACAGACTTTGGAAGGTGAATTGTTTTCTTTATCAGCCAGTTCCTTGACCACATTCAATGAAAACCGAATGGAACAATATGAGGAAAGGCTTCTGGATTTATAAAAGCAAGACACGTCTTAAAACATGTGAATGACTTCCCTTGCTGACAGAATTTAGTTAAACCTCATTACGCAAAAAGGTGTTATGAGAAAATTTTATAGACTGAGCGCTCTTTATAAACTATATGCTAAGGTTTGTATAGTTTTCATTTAATCCATCAGTATCGCCTGGAGCAGTAAAATAAATTTCATAGCGGATTCTGGAAAAACAGAAATGAAAACCATGTGCCTGTTTTCCCTCTTAAACTTTCTTTTTAATTTTTCTCTAGTATTTAAAGGATTTTGCTTAATTTCATATAATTAGATCGCCAGAACAAGAATAAAATATTCAATTGCAAGGCAGTGTTACTGTTTACATGTGCTGAAAATAATGATGAAATTTTGTGAAAACTTTCAAATTGAAGTTGGTAAGCAATAATGATGGGATGGTGATATATCCAGTAGTAGGTGTGGCTGATTCCAATAGCAGGTCGCCTTGAAGCACCTCTTATACCCATAGTTTCCATATTAACACCATGTTCATAATATCAACATATACATAGGCTAACCGGGCATCAACAGTACCCTTTGTTAGTTCTTCAGAAGTAGTTAGTTCATGTGTGACGACAAAATAGAAAAAAAGTGTGAGCCACACATATTTTCACTTTGCTTATTGTTTAGATGAGCTCTAAGTAATAACTATGTCAAAGGTTCTCAACCTGTGGGTCCCCAAGTGTTTTGGCCTGCAACTCCCAGAAATCCCAGTCAGTTTACCAGCTGTTAGGATTTTTGGGAGTTGAAGGCTAAAACATCTGTGGACCCATAGGTTGAGAACCACTGAACTACGTAGAATGGATGGATGAATATAATTTGGGGCTTTACACTAGAAACAACATAGAAGTCTGGACAACATCAGACTGTGATCAGCTGACAACAACAAAACCAACAACAAATTGTATTTGTTACCCACATCTCACATGTGTGGCTCTTCCTAATGTTTTTGCCCGCCTTCATTTCCATGAACGTCCCTTTAAATCTAGTCAAGATGGCATCAAATCCCCATAGATTTTTAAAAAAATAGTTTTTATTTGAAAATTTAATTTAAAAGTACAACACATATCAAGACATCGAAATACACAATAACTACAATAACACAGAAAATTAAAAAAGAAAAGACAAAAAAATAACACACTAACAAAACAAGAGTACTTCCCACCCTTGGATCGACTTCGCCTTGTTATTAACTTTTATTTCCTCCTTATCTTCATCCGCAGTGTCTCTAATCATAATCCCCTGGAATTTATTGCTCCAGGTTGGTAAGCCAATCAATTTTCCAGTCTCTCAAATAATCAGAGATAAGAGTCCAATCTGTCTTCTTTATCATATTATCTTGATCTAGAGCATATGCCAAACAGTCCATTTTATTATATCATAAAGTTTCCTTCTCCACTCCTCGATTTGAATCCCCAGAGATTTGATTATAACTATAAAGGGACAAAAGGCTTACATATTTTCAGTCTCGAATAGAAGAGAGCAATTGAATCAGTAACAATTTGATAAATCAATACTTGTGTAATTTCCATTGATTAAGTGGGTGTATTCCAGTAATGAGGATGAATCCAGAGCCTAGGAGAGTCTGAAGCAGTTTGCTATTGGGCGCAACCTACTTTTATTCTTTGAACTCAGTTTGGACCCTTGAAAATAAATTGATGACGAGAGGGGAAATTGGGAGGAGGAGAGAGAAACTGGGTCCTTTTCAACACAGTTGAAAATGTAGAATGATAGAGGATTAATTGGGATTGCCCCTGCCAAATTGGAACAGTCGAAAGATATGTAATGATGACAAGGTTTTAATCTTTAAGTCCTTAAATAGCTTTAATTACGTATGTTTCTGAGTGATCTTTTCCTTGCCAACAAACCATTTCTTGTCCTTTTCTCCATGGCCTCAAACTGTTATCCAAATGATAATTCCAAGATTCCTAGAATTTAGAAATAATATGGGATATAATGTGACAGTTTGTGAGTGCAAGCAGGAACTGGTAAAAACAGACTTACTGTATACTTCAAGTGCAGAAGGGCTCATGAAAGGCTCCAGTAGAATGGATCCCCTGGATCTACACTGATTTGGGGACTGCTTTTCACCCTGTGGTTTACAACTGCCTCAACAACATTTGGAGGAATGTGGTTTTTTTATTTCTATTTGGTTGCAAATCTGTCCTTATTAAAAGTAGACCTTTTTGATGTTGGCACATATAATATAGAACTCTTTCTCAAGTCACATCTGCCAGCTTTTGATCAAGTTTATTAATTTTAAGAATGCTGTTTTTTCTAAAATAATAATAATTGTAAAACTGGCAGCAAACTGTTGGAAACAAACTGTTGAGGGTTATCATGCTGGAAGAACAAGAATATAGACTTTTAAATATAAAGGAACAAACTATTTTTCCTTAAGAGCTTTCTCTTAAAAATGGCCCAATGTGGAAAAAGACCTGTTCTATCGGAGACTTAAAAAAACTAAAAAACTAATGCAAAATGTCCCCAAGACTTGGAGAACTGGAAATTTTCATACCAAGTTTTTATTATGTCTAAATAATACCCCAGAAAATGATAAAATGTTGTCTTTATGTAATCCTTTGATGAACTAATAGGTGAGTGGTGGGAGCCTACACCAGGTAGCAAGTCTGGCTGAACCCTACTGTTGTTAGATGCTCAGGAGATGGCAGTATTTAACTGTCAAAAATGTTTTGCACCTTTTAACTTTTTTCTGCTGAGTAGAATAGAACCTTCCTCCCTCCTGAAGAATTTCAACAGTGTCTTAATGCAAAGCTTGTATTTCTTGCAGCAAAACAGAGAACAAATGTATAATGTCTTCATTATACAGGGAATTGTTCAGCATTTAACCAGCATCATTATCCCTTCTTCCTCTTGCACTCTTACATATTTAAACTCTTGCAAATTTAGACAGATTTTATGATTAATTCTACCTCTTATTGAGTGTCTGATGAAAGTCTGATGATATGAAACACCAATTTTAAAAACCCAAGACACAGTATACACAATTTATGTTCTTTATTTAGAGCACAAATTTGGCATGTGCTTCACTTTTCTTATTCTTCCTTTTTCTGCTACCAATTCATTGTACATCCAAGGTTTTGTTAAAGCTTTATTGTTTGCTTTTCTTCAACTTTACTTAATCTAAGATGTATTTTTGTTTTTAATTGATTTTGGATAAAATTGCTGATTTATTTTAGTACTGTTTAGAATAAAGAAGGGTTTTTAAAAAAAGAGTTTGGATTTCTTAATTGTGGTGAAAGTATGGTGCTTCTCATGTTTGATGGAATGGCAATTTTTCCTCCTACTGTACTGGTGACTGGCAATGTATTTGTGTCAGTTGGCTACAATCATTTCTTTTCTTTCAGGACTCTTTCCAGAGTCTATCAACTGGTAGCTCAGGAACAGCACTAGTCCAGAGGCTGCCACTTTGAGGAGCATTGGCATGGGACTACTTTCCACATATTTTAGCTTTCTAGACTGAGGCAGCAAGAACTGCCTCTTAGTAAGTGGGAGAAGAAGCAGGCACCCAGCACTAAAGGCTTAACTGATGTCAGGATTTGTTCAAGAGAAAGCCCTTCTTGTTTTTGAGATACACAAATGTATGGAGATATACAAATAAGTGTAAAGTTTACTTGGTGCACATCTGCACTGACTTTTTATCCTAGAGCTGATCTGGAGTGTTGAATTTCAGATTGACCCCAGGAGAGTTTTGACTGCCCTGGCTGCTGCAGAAGTGGAAGTCCTAACTGTTCAACAGTGCAGAACCTGGTTAGGCCCACCCTTGCCATCCCCCTCCTGCTCTCATTGTATCAGTGGCCAGTGAGAGTGACATGGCTAGTGTTGTTGTCTGATGTCAGCCAGGGCTGTTGTGCAATGTGGGAGGAGGGGAAGGGAGCAATCACCTTTCCCTCCTCTTTTTTCTACTCATTCTTGTGCCTGGCCAACTTCACTTCAGGTGATGAGCAACAGACACTAGCCATGTGGCTCCCACTGGCCACTACTATAATGAAAATGGGAGGGGGTGGTTAGTGCCATCTCATGTCCCTGTGTCACCCAGGCTGGGAGAATATGGAATGGTCATATCAACAGTTGCTGCCAATTCTGTCTTGGAACCAGTCCAAGTGCTTACATGGGCCCAAAGTTGTGGCTTGGTCTAGATTTTTGGGAAGAATTCGGAACAATTCATGACTTTTGTCAAAGTGGTTCAAGGCTGCATTAAGTAGCCTCGGCCCATGTTAACTCAAATGAACTGTGAGCATTATGCAGCGACCATGGAGCTGATTTGTGCTCCCTCCTCCACTTTGAAATAACAGTTCAGTGTAGATGTGCCCTTGGAAAACGTAAGTACCATTAAGATCATTGGGTTCCCAGGATTGCAGCCAGGATTAAATAAATGTAAGCTAATTAATTTATACTTTCCAGATCCTCGAAGTCACTAGTCATACATTTCATTTTTCCAGCTATGAAGAGGAATATTTCATATTTCAAGTGCTAGCTGTTGGGGAGTATCAAGGTAACAAGTATGTTGGCAAAAGGATAAGGTGTTTTATATCACAGGCCAATATGGATGTCATATTCATGTTGCTTCAATAAAATAACTAGAACATAAGTTTTCATTACTTTCAAGGAATCCAAAATGTAATGCCAAACATTAGAACAAAAATGAAATGTTTTTCTGCAAACCAAAGAAACAATCTAAACTCCCAGAATACTGATTTATGGTCATATTAAACAATTATATTGTGCTTCTATATAAGAAAATATGAATGGCATTCATAACCATTTGTGTAGCTGCTTTTATTTCCAATTGTCTCCCAGTTTGTCAATGTATGAAGTCATAGTTCAAAGTGGATTAAATATCTTGGCTTGTTCAGAATCCACTGACCATAGTTTGAATGTAAATCAGTGAAGACTTCTGGTTTGTTTCCTAGCTCATATGAAAACAGGAGTGAAATGAATGTAGATGTGAAAGTTCATCTATATCTCATGAGAGATAATGTGTACTCAAGCTACGTAGATTAGGGAGATGCTTAAAGACATGATTTCATTCATGTTTTTAATAACTCAGGTTATTGGCCGAGGTAAATGTTTTAGTCAGTGCACAAGTTGAGTTAAATTCTTTTCTAGGAAAAGCTGCTTTTTCCCTGCTAATGATTTTTTCTTTTATTGCTTACTAAACCCCTTAATGTCACTTTCATTGTAGATTTCTAGATGCGTGGCTCATGTTAGACAAGATTGTTAAATCATCACCATGATTTGAGGAGACATTTTAAATAGATTGTTATACAGCTAAAATGGGGGAAGGATATGACAGGTACATATTGTAATTTCTCTGGACATAACATATGGTTTTATGTCTTCCCCTCAATTCATCTGAAAGCTTTGACATTAATTAACAAGAAGGGGGGAAACGTCCATTGAACGTCATCACAAGCACAGAGGAGTAACTTGAGACTGATGTATTGGTATGTGTTTTGTTTCCTGTATAAACATATACATTTTCAAAATACAATTGTAACCTTTCTCTAAACCATAATCCATCAAATGATTTGTCTTTCTCCCTTCTGAGAACAGAAATTTTAGAATTTCTGGCTTGCATCCTATGTCTAGGGAAGAAACTGGAAGAGACATTTGGGGTGTTTCACCTACATTTTGGTTGCGGTCACTTGTTTAAGCAGCTGTGACTGAAATTCTGTTTCTAAAAAGCAAGAGCTTAGTCATCTCAAGAGAAACTAAAAGAAGCATTGACCATCTCTGCTCTCTCTGCTGAAATGCTGCTTCTGGCCTTTTTGAATACCTGGGCAGGAACATTGTGGTGGCTCTTGGACTCTCTCCCTCAAAGGAGAGCTGAGAAAGTAGAAGGCTCTATGCTTCTTCTATGTTCTCTTGGAAATGATTAACCTCTTGTCTTTTGCCACCGTTCCTCCATTCTACACAGAAGCGATGGTTTCTTTTTTATGAGAGTTAATTCAATACCTTAACTCAGTGTTTTTCCACCTTTTTTGAGCCGCGGCACATTTTTTACATTTACAAAATCCTGGGGCACACCACCAACCAATATGACACAAATTACACTCTAACACAGTAATACATTTAGTTAATATGTTTTTAAATGTATTTATAAACTCAGTGTGAAACCTGGACCTGTTTCGATGAACACAACATAGATATCCTGGCAGGAATGGCAGAAAGACACAAACTTCCCACACAGAACTCCCATAACCAAGACAAAATACTATAAGAGTTTGGTGGGCATTGACCTTGAGTTTTGAAGTTGTAGTTCACCTATATCCAGAGGGCACTATGGACTGAAACAATGTTGGATCAGGACCAAACTTGGCATGAATACTCAATATGTCCAAATGTGAACACAGATGGTGTTTGGGGAAAATAGACCTTGACATTTGGGAGTTACAGTTTCTGGGATTTATAGCTAACACACAATCAAAGAGCATCCTGAACTCTTGCAACAATGGAATTGAACCAAACTTTGCATATTGAACTCTCATTACCAACAGAAAGTACTGAAAGGGTTTGCTTTGGAATTGACCTTGAGTTTGGAAGTTGTAGTTCACCTACACCCAGAGAGCACTGTGGACTTAAACAATGTTATGTTATGTTGTTGTTTATTTTCTATCCAGAATCAAAATGTTGGAAGGAGGCTCACCACTTTAAGGTCCCTAAAACAGGCATGGGAAAACTTCGGCCCTCTGGGTGCTTTGGACTTCAACTCCCACCATTCCTAACAGCCTGAGGCCCTTTCCTGTTTAAATGGCTGAGGGAAAAAAGGAAAAGAGCCTGAGGCTGCTAGGAATGGTGGGAGTTGGAGTCCAAAACACCTGGAAGGTCCAAGTTTGCCCATGCCAGCTTTCGACAGAGACCTCTTTCTCCCCCTTCACGCCCTTTCTTCCCCCTCCTGCCGAACACTTACTTTTTCTTCTACACTGCCGCTTCTGCCTCCATTTTGATCCGAGGGGGCAGCGTGAGCGTGTTCAGGAGGGGAGGGAGGAAGACGTGACCTATGCAGGCGCTAATGCGCAGACTCGCCCCAGAGCAAAGTGAGGCAAAGCGAGTGTCACGCCACAAGCCCCACAAGCCCTTGCTTCCCATGAACAATACTGTAGCCATGATGGCTTTAAAATCCCTTCCAGGCCATCCCGTCTCCCTCATGAAGATCTGGCCTGGCCTGCCTGCCTTTCTCGTGAGAGCCTGGCACCAAGAATGCGGGATGGCCTGGAAGGTCAAGGTTACCAAAGCAAGCCTGGAAGATAAGCGGGGAGGCCCAGGCCGGAGACAGGCCTGACTCCCCTTTACATCTGGAGATGCTAACGAGGTTTACATTCTCAAAGAGCTGAGGTAGCTTAAACAACAGCTGCCATCCATCATGTCCACTTTGACGTTCGACGCAGGACTACGTCACTTAGATCAAAGGGTCTGGACAGTATATCCGTGTGGAGTTGGCCCGAAGCCGTATCTCGTGCCAACAACGCATTCAGGACTATGGTTCTCTGAGAGGCCACTGGGCCTACTAAGGACACTACTTGCCTATAATGGATCTGGCCCGCTGGGGCAAAAACCTTGTTTCATTGCTACATTCCTGCTGTTCCTGAAAAGACTTTCTTTGCTTTTGAATCCGGCTTTTGTTCCTGATCGGCGGAATCCTGATTTAAACGGGACTATTTACTCATTGCCTTGCTCCTGAGATTTGCTGCTATTGGAAGCGCTGTAAGACCGCTTCTAACCTTTTCATCTTTCCTATAAACTATATTCTAAATAGACTTGCTGTACCTCAGCTGTTTGCGTGGTTTATCAAGGGAGGTCTTGAGCCAGGGCCTAGAGGGCGAAGCGAGAGGCTGGGAAGAAGGGAGCCCGAGTGGAGAAGAAAAAGTGTTCAGCAGGAGGGGGAAGAAAGGGTATTGGAGGTTCCAATTTCCCACAGCACACCTGATGATTGCCCACGGCACACTAGTATGCCGCGGCACACTGGTTAGGAAACACTGCCTTAACTTTTATAGAGATACACTAGTTTAGGTGTCTGATGATGCCTAGGTAAGTTATTTTGAAATACTAAATACTAGAAGTAGTCATTGTTTGGTTTGGGGCATTATGAATGGTCCCATTAGAAATGCATGTTGCTTTTCTGGTTGCAGAATACATATGGGTCTTTGGATGTGGGTGTACTACAACTCCCAACATCCTCTCTCAATTCCCCCTGAAGGTTTTACTAGAATTTTAAGTTGGTCATGATGGGTATGTGTGCCATGTTTCATTCAGATCCATTGTTGGAGAGATTCACACTATTCTCGAAATGTGGGTGAACAACAACTTCCATCATCCTGGGTCAATTCTCCCAAAATCTCAAATTTTCAATTGATCATGGTGGGTAGGTGTGCAAAATTTCATCCAGATCCATCGTTAGTGGGAATCACATAATTCTCTGGCTCTGAGTGGACTGCAATCCCATCATCCTAGGCCAATCCCCCCAAACCCTGCCAGTATTCTAAGTTAGTCAAGGTGGGTATGTGTGCCAAGTTTGGTGCAGATCTATCATCGCTGACAAAGATTGGACTTTCTGGATGTGGGAGCCATTCTGGGAAATACATACATATTTTCATTTCTATATAGAGAACGCTATATGAACTGGACAGATTACATTAATTGGATGTGCAATTTTTGTAACCACCGTGTTAATGTGTTCATGTAAATAGCTATGTGCTGGCTCAATGTACTGTTCACACAGAGGTTTCTTCACATATAAGAAAAGATTGCATGGAGAAATAGGAAGCTGCGTTGCTTGTGTGTGCTGGCCCTAAATATGACACATTTCCCAGTGCTGAGAGGACTTTCAGATTACCAAAACAGATGTGAACTGGGAGATCCCTAGTCAGGAGCTGGGAGTACTGGTTTTGATTAGAGTACTGGTGCTGAGGTTTCCCACATGACATTTTCCTAATCTAGAGCCCCTTCCTCTAAAAGCAACCATTACTGCTGCTGTGGGGAAAAGTACAGGTACCACAGGTCTGTTTTTGGCCCTGAGCTATCAGAATGTATGTTGTAAACATTGTTGTTAAGGGATATAACAGATTGCTGTTCCTCTATATTTCACAGAAATCCCCATTTACTCAGGGATATTTTAAAGTCTTTGACTATTTTGCTTCATGGGGTTGTAACTGTAACAGCATGGAATATTGGGAAGTTAACCTTAATAATATAGGGAATATTTGTGTTGAATCTTTTCCCCTATGCAATTAAAATGAAATACAAGGTGTCTCAAACCAATGGACCCAATTTCAAAGCAGTATAATTCATAATGTCAACACGTCAAAATTACACAAAAAGTTACTAACAGTTTAATGAGTTACCACCTTTTATTCACCATTTTGCGCCAGAAGCAAATCTAAAAAATAACGTTGCAAGTGGAGAATATCTCATTAGGCCTTATATGGCAGAATCCCAGTCTTGTAAATGACTGGGGCTGTTTGTGCACTGGAAGAAGGATCAAGTGGTAATCCTTTGGAACTCTATGCCGTACCCTTTCAAGGGGTAATACTTTCATTCCAGGGTGGTCCATAGTTGCAGACAGATAGCAATTTCAAATTGGATTCATCTTTTTGAAACATGCTATATTAGTCTAAGGCTCAGTCGTCAGATCCATTTGTCAACAGGTTCAAAGACAGGGGTGTCCAAACTTTTAAAGCTGAGGGCCAATTCATGATCACTCAGCCTGTTTGTGGGCTGGACTATAGTTTGAATAAAACATGAACACATTCCTATGCACACTGCATATGCCTTATTTATAGTGCAAAAATAAAAAATAAAAATGAAATAACAATATATAAATACCAGTCTCTCAATGGCAAATGTGGGCCTGCTTTTGGCTAATGAGAGAGTCGAGTTAATTAGGATTGTTGCTGTTGTGTGCCTTCAAGTTGTTTCACGCAGTGGCATATGCTGCCTCAGAGTCTGGTGGAGTCTGCTTCTTTGGAGGTTTTTCAGCAGAGGCTATATATAGTATATACAGGTTTGTTTGACCTGTGGGTTTATATGATGGATTCTGAACCCATTATTAATTCCTTTTCAGCAGAGACATCATGGCCATCTATCAGAAGTACTTTGATTGTGGTGTTGCTGGGGGGCTAATAGTTGCCACCTGGCTCTCCCGTTTTCTTCCCAAGGAAAGTCACAGAAAAGGGCAGTCTTTTTGGAAAATGTGGGGAGGCGATGCTAACAAAGGCGGAGTTGAGAAGAAAGGGAGAAATGGAAGCAAGGCATGTGCTCGACCCTTCCTGGCCATGCAGCAATGGCGGTGGCAGCAAGTGCCTGGGGCAAGCAGGGCATTTGGGGAGCCTTCCTTTGCAAAAAAAGAAAGAAAGAAAAAGTTGTGGGGGAAGAGAAAGAGAGAGAGAGAGAGAGAGAGAGAGAGAGAGAGAGAGAGAGAGAGAGAAGGGGCCACTGAGATAGGATATCCAAGGCTGGAGCCACTTGCGGAGAAGGCAACACTTAGTCGAGGTGAAGGGACGCAAGATACTGCCATCTCTTTTACTCTTCTCCTGAGGATCTTGCCTTTTCTAGGGCCCTGATCCCCAGGAAGAAAGGAGGAAAAGAGCGGGCCAGTGGAAATTTGAACAGGGGCTGCAATTGGCCCCTAGACCAGACTTTGGACATGCCTGCTCTAAGGTGACATTTGCTTGTCATTTGAACATCCCATACCTCACCCATTGTACGCTGAATTGTTATCACTTTATGACATTACTAAAAGGAGAGGTGCCAGGAGCTCATGTAGCCTGGCAGTAATGCTTTCTGTCTCTCTCCTTCAAGGGATAGGTGTGTCCTCACAGGGATGAGAAGAATTAACACTGCCAGAGGCATGCTTTACTATGTTATTACTTCATACTTTCCAGGACGGAGTCCAGATATTTAAAACAGAGTCTGGGACTGTGGATTCAACTGTAGAGAAATCATACACGGCACTTTTACTAGCCAGTAAAATGCTCATTATTTTGATGTCTATAAACAGTTGTGGAGCATGTATATTACAGCATCCAAAATGTTCCTTGTAACTTTGCTCCTAAAGGTTGCTCATTTTTGGCAGAAAAAGTGCAGCTTGGGGGTCTGGGGTGGGGGAGGCAGAAACAGAGGTTGCAAAAACTGTTTTGGGAACTGTATATGGACCCAGGATTTTATCTACTTTTTGCTTTAGATCTAAATACTTAATACAATAAGGCTTTGAGAAACCTTCCTGCCGGAGAATAATATGTTAAGCATAATATATCACTTGAGATGGAAGCATTTATGGATACTTTATTCTTCCCACTCCAAATTATCCTCATTCTTAATTATACCCTCATGAATCAATCAAAATATTTTTTCTTTACCTGGATACTGACCATCATTCGATATTTCTAAAACTGCAATTTCTCTAAAGACTGCCACTACATCAGAAATCTGTATATGCCTGTGTTCATAACCATTATTACGTCCTTTCTCATATGTTGTTCATTGTAATTTTACATGGGTGATACGGAATTTTTCTTTTCAAATTTGTGGACATCCAGTTGTATTGGAATATATTGACTGTTTTTGACAATATTTTCAATAGTCTAATGGTTTGGAATCCATTTTCTTTGTCTCTATGGCCATTTTAAAAATCACTGTATTTTATTCTGTCTCTTTAAATGGCTTTGTTTTGTTAAGAGGATTTAGGATAAACTGAAGAAACTTGCTTGATGAAAATATATATTATTATTGTGCTTTATCTCATGTTTTGCAAAACTTTAATTTTGTATTTTTAAAAATATAGTGTCAGTTGTAAACTTTTGACAGAAATGTAAGCAATCTGATATAATTTATATATCAGAAATTTAAAAGCTTGATCTCTCGAGAAAAAAAATCAGGAAAAAATCAAGATATTGTTACTTCTCTTTCTGCAGCCATCCATCAACAAGTAGACAGTGAGTGTTCTTAATGTTGTTTTCCTCTCCTCAGGAATATTTTTTGCAGGAGTTCCTTGGCGTGTGAATCCTTGTTGACATATTGTTGGCTTTATTTCATGGTGCATTAATTTTTCTAAATATCATAAATAGGTTGAGCATATGCTCAATTCATTTGCCTTATGACAAATCAAGTTCTGAGTTTAGAAATTTTAAAACAGTTGTCTTCCATAGCAGGGTCTTGTCGAGGTCTAATTATAGTTACTTGAAGTGGGACTAAACACCTGAACACTGTTTCAAATCCCTCTGAAATTTGTGAAACTGTCTCCGTGTTCATAAATGGATGTTTTTCAAAAGATGTTAAGTACCTGTTATGGTGATTGTCCCTTGGCAGAAGTTTGTTCTAATGTGCTGGGGTTGTTTGGGGTGGGGGTGGGGGGGTATTGGAATGGTTTGTAAGATTCACATTTGGAAAAGCTTCCACTAGCAAAGCTATAGAGGAGTAAGTGTGCTAATAACGATAAAAATACCACTCTGGAGAGAGTATTCATTTATGGAAGTACCATATATGCTCATGTATAAGTTGACCGTATGTAAGTTGAGGGCAGACTTTGGGACATGGAATTAACAAATATCTTCAGGTGCTTCCAGACAGCGTCTAAAAATCATCGTACCTGACAGCAAGTCCAGACACATTGCTGTCGGTCCTGATCAATGTTTCCCCGGCGTTTTGACAGGTTTGTAGTGGATTTTAGAAATCTGCAAAATGGATGGGGAACATTAGATGGAAGTTTACTTTTAATTATTTTTAAATGATGCTCCAAGATGTGTTGGACTTCATCAACGCTGATGCAGATATCTCAATATGCACACAAGTAAATTTCTTGTCGTTATCTTTCCTCGCCCTCCTGCTGCCTTTACTTTAGACCATAGAACCCTGTTCTATGGTCTATATAGGTGCCTAAACGAAAAGAGAATTGAAATCAATTTATCAGAACATCGAGAGTTCTAAAATAAACAGAAAATGTCCTGATTTAGCCTTTTGTCCGATGCGCATTGTTTAAACAGGGGTTTTGGGGTTTTAAAGCAACACACTGCAGACTACCAGTTTACAAAGTCAGAGTTCTTGAGAGAATCACTCCCAAACCCCATTCAGATGGTTCCTTGCAATTAAACAAAGCTGAATTAAGGTGGATAATCCTCCTCGATTCTGAGTGGCCACGTGGCCTCAATGACCCGGTCCATTTACACACCCTTCTTTCTTAATTATAAAATTCCCCATGTTGTGAAAACTATTAGCTGTCTTTATTTTTTTCACTTCTCTGGAAGCAGGGTTAGGTTTGGGAGCACTTCTTGCCTCTGCTATTTTATGGTATGTGTATCCCTATTATTACTGCATATACTGCAAAAGTTGACCCAGGTTTATGTGTGACTATGTATTGATTTTGATGTATACTTATATATTTTTAGTAAATATGGTAGTAAAACATTAACGCCATGAAAAAAAAATAAAAATACAGTTTCTCAACGGCCAAAAAACTAGCGAATGCTTGCCGTAGATGCCCTCTATATAACTCTCTATAAAGACGCCTATTTTAGATGTCTATAAGAGTGAAAACATTTCCCTCAATGCCTTCCATCTACCCGATCCTTTGAACATTTTCCTACTCTCCCATCTATGGATTTACAATTGGTGTTCACCTAGGAGTAAGGACTCTCATCACACTGGAACTTTTTGCCTCACATTGAACTGTGGGACTCCATTTTGTGAAGGCATATTGCCTGTACTGTTCCTGTTACCCCTGCTGAGTGCCCGGAATTTACCCACCCTATTTGGTCTACTTGATTTCTCATTACACAGATGGCTGTTGTCTCCTCCCAATCCGCTCACATCACCTTTTTTAAAAAGAATATTGAAAATATGTGCAATTGCAATTATTAGTCTTTTTGATAGATTAGTGTACGTATCTGTAGAACTCTTGTCCAACACCACATTTCATATGAGTTGATTTTCTTCCTACCAGTTTCTTCACTCCTTAGCTTCAGTAGTTAGGATGATCCAAGTATTCACATTTCAGGATTTCTTCATAGCTGCCCTTCCAAGGTCTAGACCACATCTACATTGACCACATAGGACAGTGTAGTTGCAAAGCAGCTCCGTGATGGCTGAATACCACATGGGACTGATCTGGGGTAATGCAAGGCAAGGCCACCTTAGCACGGTTTCCCCCACCAAAACATTTACCCTTTTCCTCATCTTGAGTGGGAAAAGATGTGTCAACTGATGCAAGATTTTTCCTGCTGTATAAGCATGAAAAGCCTTTTTTTTAATTTGGGGAGTTTGTCATACCATTATGATCTTCTCTGTAAGTTGTGCAAATTTAAATGGTTTTGCTGAAAATAGTCTTCTGAACACCTTATAAAAGTGTGACAAATCATCAAAAATCAACAAAAACTCTGGTCATTTTAGTTGCAAACTTTTGTTTTTTTTATTATCCTAGGCAAGAATTAAATATATAAAGGTTTATATCCCTAATTTGACCCAAACAGTGGTCCTCTAAACTGAATCATTCAACTTGTGTTAAGTTTATTTTAGTGATAAGGTTTAGATTTATAGTTCTTTAAAGTAAATTTAGGATCTTTGTCAAAATCATTTCATCAATTATCATCAATTCAGTGTTTTTCAAGGATCTGTCATTTTTTTCTACCATATGTCCAGCAAGAAAGGCAATACGTAAATCAGCATCTTTGAAGTGAACAAATCATATGTAGCAGTTCCGCAGGGGTTATGCAGCATTTGAAAAAATAATCTATTGAAACGAATTTTGTTGGAGCAGTAGTAAGGAAAATTGTTTAAGACAGCTTAATAAAAATATATGGCCTTTCAAATGTAAAATATGTCATGCTGTGAGACATGGATACAAATACATTCGCTACTTTCTTGTGCTGTGGTTCCCATATGGAGAATGATAAAATGGGCAGATTATATGTCAGAAGTTCAAGATCACATGTTTATCAACTGTTGGAATTGAACAGCTTGTAAACTTAACTGCCTTTTCCTATATATTTATATTATTCACTGGGCAGGAGGGCATGTCTTTACTTTAAGCATCTGGTATACTGTGTATGATAGATAAATATTAATACTCTAATCATTTTCTTACTTGCATGTGATATAACCAAACTCTGGCCTCTTTCCAGACAAGCCAGGAAAGAAATGTCTGTATTTCTAATCCAGTATGTAGTTACCTGATTAAATTCATAGGATATTCTTGGACAAGGATTACTCAGGCATGTTTTGCCAATTTCTTTTGCTACACCTTCTGGTAATCATTGGCGGTTTTCCATCCAGGCACTAACTAGAGTTGACCCTATTTAGTGTACAAGGTCCAACAGGATCTGGTATCTTTAGGGTATATAGACCCTTTAATAGTGATGTCAGTGGGTGACTCAACAGCTCATTTTAATCTCAATGGTGATGTTAATGAGGTTAAAAGGAGTTATTGAGCTTCACATTTTGGGACGCAATATTTTGTTAATCTGAAATGTTTAATCATTCAAGTAATTATTTGAGAGGGCTTGAGCAAATATATTGCCATCTCCTTTTGGAGACCACTGCCTAATGAAAACGTCCCAACAATTAATTAAATTGAATGAGAGGGGCACTGGGGTATTCCATAGTTCTTGTTCAGTACATGTATCTTAAAGTAGTAATGGTTCAGTGAATGCTGTAGCATGACTAGAGAGAAAGTAAAAAAAAATAGAGGCCTAGCTATTGTCCATAGCCAAAATTGTGGACTATCTGATGCCTATCCAAGAGTATTGGGAATATTGGCTGCAGAATGGTTGTCTTAAAAAGCTGTCAACTGAACTAGGGTTTAAAAAGTGGGCATGTACAAAAAATGGAGAAGTCAAAAACAAAACAGACGTTTTAGGTTGTGTCCACAGCAAAATGAAGCACAAGGAAATGGTAAGAAAATGGTAAGGCTACTAATGGGACAGAGTAAAGGCACTACCCAACAACGTATTTGCTTCCATTTTCTCCCAAAAATGATGTTCAGGTGGGGAAGAATGGAGCAGATGATGAAGTATGGGTAATGCAGCATAGAATAGGTAAATGGTACAAGAATATCCGGCTACTCAAAATGAAGTCAGACCTCTAAGGCCAGATGAACTACACCCAAGGAAATTAAACGTGGCATAAATGATCTTAGAACCATTGATAAGAAAGATAAACTAGTGCTCATCAAGAGGCAGGTGACCAAAAATGGTCAAAGGTCTGAAAAACCTTGTCCTCTGAGAACCATCTTAGAGATAACTGTGTTTGAATATCTGAAAGGATGCCACATTGAATATACAGCAAGCTTGTTTTCTGGTGTTCCAGAAACCAGAACATGAGAAATCAATTCAAATTCCTAAATGTGGAATGAAATACACTGCCTTGGATTGTAATAGAGTCTTCTCTGAAGATTGGTAAGTAGAGGCTGGAAGACCATGTATCAGAGTGCTTTGATGGGGTTGAATTGGATAGGAGTTGGATCAGATAGGACTTGGTGTTCTTCCAGATCTACCATTCTGTGATAGTGACAGTTTTAAAGTGTGTAACTATACTTAAAATCTACCATATGCAAATACAGTACAGTTCTATCTTTTTTTGATGATACATTCCATCTTTGGCAAAACATTGCTGGTTACTGTACTAAATGTTTCCCTTTATACAGTGGCTCATTCAAAAGCCGTTACTTTTTTTGAAGGGGTTTCAGTGAGAAATAAGACTTAAAGAAACACTGGTATGTCTCTAGAAACTAGAATCTTCTCCATGCTTCTTTAGAATTCCTACTCACTCCAGACTTGGCTACATACAATGGTTATCTTAAAACTGATCGAAAGGCTTCAGCATAGCTAAAATTGTATATAATAAGCCACAACACACACTTGGCATGTGAAAGATGGAGTACTTAAGGAAAGGCTCTTGGGAACTCACTACAGCTTGCAGTGTTGGAAAATATATACCGATGATATATGTCTTGCATAGAAGAACAGGTGAAGCCCCTATGGACCATAAAACTGAGTGCAATACAAATATGGATGATATTATGCCATTGTTACTAGGGATTTTTTTAACTTATTAGGTTAGGCAATGGCTTTGTGAACATTCAAAACTTCCTGACTATGGAGACATATATAGAACAAATTATGTGTGATCTCTTTAACAGAAAAGTCACGACAGCAGAATGCCAGTAAGTGAGGCTATTCTATTAGGAAGAGGCACAGGTTCATACACATATGATTATAATTACTTTTGTATATACAGGTACAGAAGTGTAGTGAAAACAATTAATCATAAAAAGAGGCACATGCGTGTAAGATGCTTTTATAAAACACATTAAAAACAGCAAATATCTATGAAAGAAATTAGGTTACTCTTTCAGTTTTATTTCTTTGCTATAGGATTGGTGGTTCTTGTAGTATGGCATTTTGTCTGCTTAGTTTTTGATGTAAATGTAATGACAGAAAATATAATGTACGACAATTAGTCAAAGCTGGAGGGCTTACATTAGGGACATGGCGGAACTGTAACTCCATGGTAGAGGGCATATGCTATTTATGCAGAAATATCCAAGTTCATCCCAGAATACCTACAATCAAAAGATTGGGTAGCAATTGCATACAACTTATCTGTTGATATTTAGAGTAGAAAATATTGGGCTACCAGTGCTCTCCCTTACGATAAGAAAGCTTCATGTATTCCTTGGTAGAGCACACCAATGACAATGATACTAGGCTTCATCTCTGTTGCTCAACTGATGAGGGAGAATATGAACATTCTAAATTGATGTTTGAATGCTATAAAGAATATGGATGATGGCTGTGTGTGTGTTAAAATATTTTCCATGACATAAAACCTTAGAAATGTAATTGTTATTTTTCATCAAACTGACTTCAACCTGTGATGATTCTATGAATGAGAGACCTCCGGTAATCTAAACAGAAGATAATTAAGGCATGAGCCATTGTAACCAGATCTGCCCTCCAAAAATGCAGTGTGGATGCACCAAGAAAGACTAGGCGAAAGCAAGGTTGAGCATCCATTCTTCCAGGAACAGTGATGAGCCCAAAAAAACCAACTTGAAGGGAGATCACATACAGAGTAGGCTGTAGCTCCAATTTGAGGTTATTTTTCCCTCTGACCAATCATTTTGTCAGGATTGAGATTCAGTGTATCAATCCACAACCAGTCCTTCATTGAATCCAGACAATGATTCAGGAGTTCCATACTGTCATTGGTAAAGGAAAAATAGAGCTAGATAGAATCAATATATTGTTGACACTCAATCCAAAACTCTGGACGATCACCCACAGTAGGTCCATGGTTATCCAAAAATTGAGAAGTTTCGCTAAGACTTGAACTGAAGATGGTACTGCAGGCCAGGGCCTTCAAAAGACCAACCAGAAATACAAGGCAATGGAGACACAGAAAAAGACATCTCTCATCAGAACCTAGAGTGGCATGAACGTGCTAGGAGTTTTGGAAGTTGGCACTGCTCGGTGAAGCATCCTTTTCTTCTTTTTGAAGCATTTTATAATCAGGGCAACTGACAGGGCATGTAAAATGCTCATTATTTGCTCACTTTAAACTGGATTTATTTATTTATTTCTATGTATATCCTGCCATTGGTTACAAAAATTTGGGGGCTGGGAACAACAATTTAATAATGTTAAAATACCTAAATATATGTGTCTTCCCCATCCTTCATTGGTTTTTGATAGCTTTCAATCCTGCTTATTGCTTTGCTTATAAGTATTACTGAGGTGTTGTGAATTACAAGGAAAAGATCTCGAACATTTACCATTTGAAGAGGAAGCTTGAAAAACTAAGCTTGAATGGTAAACAACTGATTTCTAAAAGAGGAGACACATTACATAGATTAATAGGCTGGAATTCATGACTATGTTGTTACATAATGAATCCTTGCGTCAGCTCTCTAATCCCCATTTACAGGCAACAGCTGCTTTGATCAACAGGGGTCTGTTACCTTTTCACTCAGGAAGCAGAGGGCTGATGGCCCCATCCTCAATCAATCTTTGGAGAAACCCTTTCACAATCCCTTTTTCTGCTAGAGGTTACTCAAGCTAGGAGTTTGGGAATGGCCAGTAGCTGCTTTCTGAATAAAAGAGGAGCAGGCCCTCCCAATTGATTGTAGTGATTACTTCTTTGTAATTGGCAAGTAGGGGAACTTTTGCTGTCCCATTTTAACCATGATACAAGCTTCTGGCCATTGTACTTTACAACCAATTTGAGAATTGAAAATGCCTTGCCAATTCATTGAAAGGTAATCAGGAGCGAACACTGCATGGCATTACAAAATCGCTGCATTGCCTTCCCCACTACCTGTCATGATTATGCTGCATTATAAGAGATACAGGTCACAAGGCAAATGCCAGAAGTGCACGCAAACAAAGCCAAGGCAGTGTTGTAAAGTCACAGCACCAAGTCCAAAAAAAAATATCGCTGATAAGGATAGTCCAAAGTTGTAGTCTAAGTTCAATTGCTAAAGTCAAACTGGAAGAATTACAGGAGCAGGTCTGAGATAAAGAATAGTCAAGTTCCAAAAACCTGAGTGTCCAAGAATATCACAGTATGGATTCAGTCTAAGAATGTTTGATTGTCAAGACAAGCCTTCACCCTGAGCTTCTTTATTTATTATTTATTCATTTACTTTATTTATATTCCGCTCTTCTCACCCCGAAGGGGACTCATTTTATCCTAAAATCTCAGCTGTTGCTTTTTGAGAGCTCATTTCTACACTAATCCTGCAGACCTGCAAGACTCTGCATGCACTCTTCCGTGTTCTGAAGCTGGGGATATGCTACCTATATTGCCTCAGCTTGTTCAGTTGTTCAGACTGCTGTATAGTGTCTGGCATTGCTGAAGGCTCATCCTCAGCAGTGACTGAACTACTCTGGGGAGACTACTGGGAGACACTTACCTCCATGTCTCTTGCTGGCCCTTCCAGTCACTCCTCATCCTCACTGTCAGGGCTGGTCATGACCCTCTCATTGAAGCCCCATGAAACCTCCGATGCCTCAAGTTAAGAGTCTTAGCTCATCTGCAGCAGCCATGCTGTCGTGGAGCCCATACCATCCATGAATACTGCAGGCTCATGAGGGCTACGTTACCTAGCAAAAACCAATATACTTTGTTCCTATATGCTCCTTCAGCTCTGGCTCAGAAGGGACACTTTATTCCCTTTCTTTTCTTCAGTTTTGGCCCTTAAAAGAGTTAATTTTGCAGCTGAAACCTTGCCAGTACTTTAAATTGAGTCATGAAGGGTACGAGTATGTGTACCAGTTTACCAGTTTTGGTCCAGATCAACCAAGCCATGTAGGAGCCTTTATGGAACACACATACTTTTACGTTTCGATAGATAGATAGATAGATAGATAGATAGATAGATTGATTGATTGATTGATTGATTGATTGATTTTTGGTGATGCATTTTCTTTTTGAGAAAAGGAATATGTAAAAGGAAGTTCTTTCTAACTACAAATGTTAAATTGATATAGCAATACAAAATAAGATGAGAATGTTTGATTACTTCCCTTCTGAGGGATGTAAAGATACAATGTGGAGTAGCCATTTGTTATGTATAATTAATTGCCACAAAACCATGAAATTCTATGGAAGTCATCAACCCTTATTGATAAGATATTGGTATCATTTGTATTGAGACATAACAATCGAACCCATCAGTAGAACCTTTAAAAAAGAACTGGAGAACTCACCAGCTTGCAGTTCTGGATTCATAAGGCTATTGCATCCTTTTGTCCTCACCAAAGGAGTTTTTAAATCTAGAATTTTGTATATCACCAACTGCAACACTTTCAAAAAAGAAATGTTGTTCATTGTTATATTGTTATATATGGATTTTTTGTTTTATTTTATTAGGTTCTGCACAATGAACTTGTTATGGAGATGAATCATCCAACTGTAGGGAAGATTGCTGTTCCAGGTTGGTCTGTTTTCTTAGTAATCTGTGTTTTGAGCAACACTTTTGGAATCAGATTAATGATTTGCATACAAAAGAATGGGCATCAAAAGCTGGGTCTCTCCACCTTCATGTAGCATTCATTCTATGGGACCTGAAATGCTTCAATGTTTCATATTCTAAATACAGCCACCTACCCAATCATTAAAGCAATAGATTTTCAAACCTGATCAGCCAACCATTATGAAAAAGATGGGACATCTGAAAGCAAATGTGGGCCTCAAATACCCCTGTTTATGACCATCTTAGATGTCCTGCTATCCACGTAGTGGCTATTGCAGTACTACATGTATAGAGTCAGTTTAATACATATTGTTGCTTTGCAGAATCTATTACACTGGTATACATCTGCAGGTGACTATATACACCCCAAATGTCCAAATAGCATAGCATGCATTCCTCAGGGCTAGAACAGTTTTCTATATTAGACAAATAGGCATTGGTCATTCTCTGAATGTATGCCTCACTGTCTATAAATAATTATTTCACTTAAATAGACAGAAGATTGACATGTAAACACCAGTAAATTCCATATGTACTTCAATCAGTAATACATGGATTACAATACTGTTGAAAACATTAGTGACGTGGCCAGGGCCGTAGCCAGGATTTTGGTTGGGGGCTGAGTTTGGTTCGAGGGGGCTGAGACTGGGTGGAAGAGGGTCTACCCTAGCAAACCTTTTGTATTGTTACTCCAATAACCCCATGAATGTGGGATATAATGAGCATGGTGATCAGATCATGATATGAATAAACATAACAGTTTAAATAATGTACCAGTAAGGCCTTCTCACGGACCACCCTGAGAATTTCGGGGGGCTGAATCCCCTAAGCCCCCGGCTACATGCCTGGACGTGGTTAAGTGGGATATATATATATATATATATATATATATATATATATAGGCCCAGATTATTTCCGTTTGATCTGGCTGGGCTCAGCTATTTCTGAATGAGACTTAGGGCCCTTCCACACTGTGCCTATATCCCAGAATCCGATCTCAGATTATCTGTTTATCCTAGCTTATCTGGCAGTGGGCACCCATTTAACACAGATAATCTGAGATCAGATTATGGGATAAAGGGCAGTGTGGAAGGGCCCTTAGAGTTCAGAAAGACTCCAAAAAGAAAGAGATTAATAATTATTGCCCAATCATCTGTTTTGTTTCTCTCTGTGTCTTAGTTGCTCTGACCTGACTCATAGACTGTATCATGGACTGTCTTTGTTGACATTAATTTGTGCCTGGAAGACAGTGCATATTTTGGAAATCCTGCCCAATAACTTGCATATATCACGAGGTGGTTTGCAATGCTGTTTGCTAGCTGAATGTGCTATTAAATCATTAATTACTGCATTAGTTTGCCCATGCTACCTTTCATTTAAGTATATGCCTTTCCCTCTTTCCTATGGCCACATCACTTTGATTCTTGAGGAAAAGAGGAGTCCTTCCAATTTGAGTAGCTTATGAAAAACTTTCTTGAACAAGCTTGAGCACCCTTATCTTGAAGAAATCTTGAGCCTAGATTTGATGAAATGCTCATTCTTTGTTTTTACAAATGTTTCTGCTAAACTATCTATGAATGGCAGCCCTCAAACCACTTATTCCACAGTAGTCTCTTTGAAGTTAATTGCCTACCCTGGAGTCAGTTGGACTAATCTGGAAAAAAAGCAGAGTGTATTTGCACATCTGTGTTTGTTTTAGGTTTACCTTGAGCCTTACATAAATTGTGGCCTTATGTGTTTGTATGAAATGGCAAAATATGGTTGAATCAGAAGGATGGAATTTTCCCTTATGATAGAAAGAAAGAAAGACTCCTGAGAACTTTTTAAAAATCATTGTTATGATTTCTTATGATGAGCTAGAGAGATACAAAAAGTAAACTTGAAATGTGGTTCAGGAGTTAATGATGTAAATAGTCTTTCCTTCTACTAGCTTTGCTACATAATCAGCTGACATGCTGAAATGAGTACTCACTTAAATTAGTGCTAACCAGGATTCATCATTATTATTTTGGTCACCTCATAAGATAAGCCACCAGAATCGCCATGCATCTGAGGGCGTGGGGAACCTGTTGCCCCACGTCCTGCATTGCCCATCTCACCTGGGTCCCCATCCCACAGGCGGAAGCATTGGCTGCCCAGATTTCCCCCGTTGACTTCTATGTAACATGGGAAAACTCCTGTGTTGCTGCGGTAGTGGCGTGTGCCATTCTTCTATCCATTAATGATGGAGCCCTGCTAGACGTTGCTCTACATCATAAGATGGGAGCCAGCTGGCTCTGTTGTAAAAGGATAGGTGAACCGGTGCATGCTGTCAAAAAGGACCTCATGATGAGGTCATTAATCAAATATTATTTTAAACACACTGAAAAAGGTTACACACCACCAGATATACATTTATAACCTGATGGCGTCAAATTGTTTGTATATATGCCTTCAAAACACCTCGCGACTTATGGTGACTATGTGAATTTCATGGGATTTTCTTAGGTAAGGAATACTAAGAAGTGTTTTTGTCAGCTCTTTCCTATGAAGTATTATCCACAGCTCCTAGTATTCATTGGTGGTTACCTATCCAAGTACTAACCCTGCTTAGTTTTCAGGACCCGATGGGATCTGCTGCCTTTAGCCTATTTGGATCATTGATGTCAAGTTAAGGAACTGAAATTTCTCCGCCTTACCTTTGTTGTATTTTTTAAAGAATTGCACCACAATTCCCATCCCATCCTGGTTCTGGAACCAATTGCAACAGCTCCACCACAATTTCTGCATGGAAATTCACACTTTCATTTTCCTTACACGTTTTTATTGCCTACATTTTACATGCGTTGTGGGATGGTGATTTGAGAGTTTGACTAGGAATCTTGGATACCAGAGCTCATATGTCTGTTCAGCCACAAACACTTTTGGCCTCAGAGGGAAACTATGGCACACTTCATTGTGCATTGTCGTCAACTTGAAGGCACAGAACAACAATACGCTTTGTATGCATTCTTCCTTACATTCCCCTTCTAAACACATTGTCCTATGGTACATATTTGTGCATTTTTCGAATAAACACATTTTCAGTTGCACATATTTTTTTAATCAAATGTCCACATGATTTACATTATGCTGGGTTTTTTTCTTCATTGAAATCTATTGCAAGTCTTGGGAATCTTGAAATTTTCGAGGTAAGCATCCACAAAGTTGCCATGCTATGGGTGACTGGTATTTTGGTTCAAAAATGCAAACATAATGTTATATAGAAGGAATGCTTTTAAAGCCTACTCAGAAATGTGAATGCAGAATTAATGAACCAGATTATTTACAGAAATGAAGTATTTTGAAGATATCTCACTTCTCATATTTTCTATTTTGTTCATTGACGTCACATTATGAGTTACCCTATTTTCAGAGGTTCAATAGTGGCAGCAGAGCATAGGATTTTTTTTTTCTGTGATGGCACTGAAATTATAGCTTATATCTTGAATATGTTTCTCTTTTATCCACTTTAGAAATCAAATTAATTTTATGAACAAATGCTGTGTATCTTGACAGCAACTTTAATTCCTTTCCTTCAATTAAATGATAGTGTTTTGCACCCCAACATAACATTTCATTCTACTGACGTTTTACTAAACAAGAGTTCATTCTGATTAGAAATGCACAGGGTTGTGCTTCAACATGAAATCACATTGCCTGCAAAAACATTTCATACATTTGAAATGTAAAAAGGTGAAGCAAACTAGCAAAAACAACAAGAAAACAAAACAATCCTTAGCTCTTTCAGAAAAAAAAATCAGGTAGAAATGCTCTGCTCACATTGTCTGCAGCTCACAATCTCTTTGTGAACTCAAGGGACAAGGTTAAACTGTAAGAACAGGAAAGGGATAAAAAGGGCAAAAGCTGCCAACAGAGCCTGGGAAAATCAGAAGAAATTTGATTTTTTTTCCCCCACTCGCAATGTTTTCTAAGCATTACAACTTTAAACTTTACTAAAACTGAAAATCAGTAGCAGTGCAGTGGGTCTTATTCTGTGATTATTTTCAATCTTTTAAGGTATTGTTGTATTGCAGGAGATAGCTAATTGTGCAGAAAAAAGCACAGGTATTACTTCTTTTCCTGGCTGAGAAGGACTGCGTGCACATGAACATACTGAGTCAGTGTGGCTCTGTCCTGAGCATATAAAGTACAAAAATAGTTCACTTAGTCTTATCAGCATTCTTTGAGAGAATTTTCCATGTGCACATTCCTGCAAATGCTCATGTCTGCAACTTTATTGGCAGAAGTCAAACTCAAGTTGGATGATAATTTGCATGTGTCCTTTGCTAGTCTAAATCTGAATATAAATATAAATCCCAGTATTTTACTGCAGTGTTTCCCAACCAGTGTGCCGTGGCACACTAGTGCGCCGTGAGCGATCATCAGGTGTGCCGTGGGAAATTGGAACCTCCAATATCCTTTCTTCCCCCTCCTGCCGAACACTTTTTCTTCTCCACTCGGGCTCCCTTCTTCCCAGCCTCACTCTGCTCTGGGGCAGGTCTGTGCAGTAGTGCCCGCATGGGTCACGTCTTCCTCCCTCCCCCCTCCCCTCCTTAACATGCTCATGCTGCCCCCTCGGATCAAAATGGCGGCAGAAGTGGCAGTGTAGAAGAAAAAGTAAATGTTCAGCAGGAGGGGGAAGAAAGGGCGTGAAGGGGGAGGAAGAGGTCTCTGTTGAAAGCTGGCATGGGCAAACTTGGACCTTCCATGTGTTTTGGACTCCAACTCCCACCATTCCTAGCAGCCTAAGGCTCTTTTCCTTCCCCCCCCTCAGCCATTTAAGCAGGAAAGGGCCTCAGGCTGTTAGGAATGGTGGGAGTTGAAGTCCAAAGCACCCAGAGGGCCGAAGTTTTCTCATGCCTGTTTTAGGGACCTTAAAGTTGTGAGCCTCCTTCCAACATTGTGATTCTGGATAGAAAACAAACAATAACATAACATTGTTTGAGTCCACAGTGCTCTCTGAGTGTAGGTAAACTACAACTTCCAAACTCAAGGTCAATTCCCAAGCAAACCCTTTCAGTACTTTCTGTTGGTAATGAGAGTTCAATATGCCAAGTTTGGTTCAATTCCATTGTTGCAAGAGTTCAGGATGCTCTCTGATTGTGTGTTAACTATAAATGCCAGAAACTGTAACTCCCAAATGTCAAGGTCTATTTTCCCCAAACTCCATCTCCATTTGGGCATATTGAGTATTCATGCCAAGTTTGGTCCTGATCCAACATAGTTTCAGTCCACAGTGCTCTCTGGATATAGGTGAACTACAACTCCAAAACCGAAGGTCAATGCCCACCAAGCTCTTATAGTATTTTCTTATGGTTATGGGAGTTCTGTGTGGGAAGTTTGTGTCTTTCTGCCATTCCTGCCAGGATATCTATGTTGTGTTCATCGAAACAGGTCCAGGTTTCACACTGCGTGTATAAATACATTTTAAAACATATTAACTATATGTATTACTGTGTTAGAGTGTCATTTTGTGTCATTTTGGTTGGTGGTGTGCCCCAGGATTTTGTAAATGTAAAAAATGTGCCGCGGCTCAAAAAAGGTTGAAAAACACTGTTTTACTGTATATGTTGGAAGCAAAGTTGTTCTCCAGTCTCCCTTGATTTCAGATGGTGTCCTTTAGGTAGATTGAAGAAGGCAAACTGTAACATTTTTTTTCTCAGACAGTTGGGACATAGTACCATTTTCTCTTTCTGCAATTTATTCATTTTGCTGCATAGCAGTCTCCCTCGGCTCTTGGAGCACGGGCAGGGGAATTTGTTAACTCAGCAAATGTTATAATTTGATTTATTAGTCTGGAACCTTTAACAACAGTGTTCTGAGGCATCACAATTGTGCAGAGGCAGACCTAGAGCAGCAAAAGCAGTCTTGGTCATCCCCATTGGTTCACCGTCTTATTCCCAGCTGTCACTTTACTATATAGGTAGGTGCTGAGTAAAAAAGCCCTCTTTACCTAGTATTGTTAGGTCAAGCCTGACCATAGGACAGAGTGGTGTAACAGAGAGGCCCAGGAAAGTACAGACGGCCCTTCACATTTGTGGGTTTGATTAATATGTTCTCTATAGAAATCTCTAGTAGTGGAAGCTCACCATAAAGTTGTCCTGAAGGAATTTGAGATTTCTTAAGACCTGCTGTGATTTTGTGATGTGATTTTATATGTTTTTATGGTTTTAACCTGGATCATTTTAATACTAAGGTTGTTTAATACTGTTTAAATATTTGTATTGAAATGTTGTTTGTTGTGAACCGCTTTGAGTCTCTGTGTGGAGAGAAAAAGCGGGATATAAATAAACATCATAATAATAATATTTTTCTTTCTGGTAATTTTTTATTTACTGTTTGCCCACTTTTGTGAGAATTTTGTGCCTTTAACACCTCCAAAAATAAAAGCCATTGTAGCAAAGCAACCTTATTAGTTTTCCTTGGAATCTCAAATTTCTGACACAAGTTTGATTAGTCGTATTCCCTTCCACATGGAATTTTTCAGGGCCACAAGACATTTTGATACCTGAAATGAAGCAGGAAATAGTGCTTCAGTCCCACAGATGTCAAGTTTTATAGTTCCACATTATTTTGGTATTTGAGGCAATAAATGCCTCAAGTGCCCCTCCGGTTTCATGATAATCAAAATCCTGCTGCCTCTTGTAGTTTCCTCATTTGTTTATTGTATTTATTTCTATTCCACTTTTATCCCAGAACTGGAGTCACAGTGACTCAAAAAAGACTGTTAGAAATATACAACATACGAAAGTTAAAATAAGATTAAACAGCACATTGTCTAAGACAGACCTTAAATATTCACTCATCAAATGTCTATTGGAACAGAAAAGTCTTACTATTTTTCCAAAAGAAAACATGAATCATGTTAGTCTGATTTCTTTGGGAAAGGAATTCCAGAGAATACAGGAGAGGGCTTGGGAGCAGCCCTCTCCTATATTCCAACCAGATGTACCTTTGAGGGTAGTGGAACACAAAGAAGCCTCTCCAATGCTCAGCAATGGATCCTCTTCATCCTGGAAAAAAAGGGACCAGTGGAATGCCACAGGATTCGGTCCTGAGCCGAGTTCTGTTTAACATCTTTATTAATGACTTGGATGAAAGTTTAGAGGGTGCACTGATCAAGTTTGCAGATGACACAAAATTAAGAAAGATAGCTAATGACCCAGAAGACATAATTGAAAATGACCTTAACAGATTCGAGAGTTGTGCCAAAAACAACAAAAATGAATTTCAACTAAAGGAAATGTAAGATACAGCAATTAGGCAGAAAACATGAAATGCAAAGATACAGGATGGGTGACACCTGGTTCATCATCAGTCTATGTGAAAAATATATTAATGTCTTCATGGGCACAAGTTAAACATGAGCCAACAATGTGATGCAGCACTTTTAAAAGTCAATAGGATTTTTGGCTGCACCAAAAGGAATATAGTGTCTAGATCAAGGTGGCCCTCTATTCTGCTTTGGTCAGACTTCACCTGGAATGTCCAATTCCGGGCACCACAATTCAAGAGAGATGTTGACAAACTGGAATGTGTCCAGAGGATGGTGACTAAAACGATCAAAAGTTTGGAGACCAGGCCCTATGAGGTGTGGCTTAAAGAGCTGGGTCTGTTTAGCCTGCAGAAGAGAAAGTTAAGAGGAGACATGGTAGCCATGTATAAATATGTGAAAGGATGTCATAAAAAAGAGGGAACAGGCTTGTTTTGTGCTGGCCTAGAAACTAGGACTCAGAGCAATGGGTTCAAATTACGGGAAAGGAGATTTCACCTGAATATTAGGAGGAACTTCCTGACCGTAAGACCTATTCAACAGTGCCACTCACTGCATCAGAATGTGATGGAAGCTCTTTCTTTGGAGGCTTTTAAACAGAGGCTGGATGGCCATCTGTCAGGGGAACTTTGATTGTGGTTTATCTGCATGACAGGGGGTTGGGGTAGGTGGCTCATATGGCCTCTTCCAATTGTATCATTCCTCCAGTAGATCACAAAGCACAGGCAGGCTTATAAAGGGAGAAGACACTCCATCAGACAGTCAGGACCTGAGCCATGTATTGGATTAAAAACCTTTAGAGGAATAGATTCCACCACACTCCCAGGCAGCAGTGGGGTCAACCCCACTTAGTTGTTCAATGTAGAAGGGGGCATCATTCAGAGAAAACAAAATCAGAGAAGCCCAGGAGGACATCAGAGGAGGCTCATCTAGATCCTTCCCAGTACAACATAAAAAGAACTCTGATCACTCTGTGGCCACCACCTAATCTATAACAATAGAAAGTTTCTCAGGCTCTTTTCACTCAGCTGAATAAAATTCCACATTTTTTCCTTTGAACTGGAATATATGGCTGTGTGGACTCAGAGTTCAAAGCAGATATTGTGGGATTTTCTGCCTTGATATTCTGGGTTATATGACTATGTGGAAGGGCACTCAGAGGAAATCTTGAGTGCATGGCAAGTATTTATTTCCAACATTTCTACACTGCTCTTCTCAACCCCTGAGGGGGGACTCAGAGTGGCCTAAACAGTGGCCAAGTCCCAACAGTGGACCATTTTGTGAACTCAAAAAAATCATTGGTGATAGATGCTCTTCTGCAGTTTTTAAAGAACTCCAGGGACATGCTATTACTCAGTGGTTGAAATAATCTTGAAGTACATAAAATATATCTATGTCTAAACTGTCTGACAGGCTATCATTCTGGCAGAGGCAGAGAGAGGGGGGGGGAGAAGGAGAGGAAGGGAGAGAGAGATGTTGGACAG
The DNA here is from genome assembly GCA_030556195.1 of Anolis apletophallus. NCBI lineage: Eukaryota > Metazoa > Chordata > Lepidosauria > Squamata > Anolidae > Anolis > Anolis apletophallus. Next base: position 78,782,829 of record JARBWK010000008.1, read on the forward strand.
TGGTTAGAATGTCACTTGAGTAACTGCATCTTTCAGTCTGATGCAGTACTATACAGGCTGCTTTTGAGGATAACTGAGAAAGACAGCCATATATATTGCTTTCATCTCATTGGAGAAAATGTGGCATAATTGCAAGTACTAAATAAAGAAACAACAAATAATATTGTTATGATCTGTAGGGCTGTACACGTTCATGAAAGTTCTTAAGTGATTGCTAATATCTTGTTATTAGTTCTCAGAGGGAAAACATGGTCTGGAAATGGAGGTGGGTGCAGGGTTTTCATTTGACTGAATGGAATAACATATACTTTGTTAACTGTATTTCTCCTTTATCTGGCTGTTAACAGTACAGTGGAGGCCAGAGTGTGGAGGGAAGAAGATCCAGGAGGACTAAATCTATGGACATAGAAGAATGTTCCTTGAAAAATGTTGACTTCCATTGAGGGATTTTGCAGGAAATTAAGGAAATCGGCACGACGTGACATTGTTTCCTGCAGCTAGGAGAGCTCACACAATAGGAACAACAACAACAGAATTGAGGGTAGTGGGGAATATATTCCTTTCCGTTTAGAGTGAGCACCTCTCCCTGAACTTCTGATCCTGTCTGCTTCTCATCACACATTCCTTTTTCCATGCATAGCTGATGTTGCTTGAGAAATTTTAATTTCGCTTCACTATTTATGGCACATTGGAGACAAACGGCCTCACCAGCATCACCATTACTTCATTCATCTTTTTTAGTCATCAGTGCTGACTGCTTATGTCTTTTACATTCACCGGGCTGAGTTCAATTTAAAATAATTCAGTACCTTTTCAGGAACTTGGGAGAAATGATGCATGTCACCTCATTTGGAAATGCTCTTAAAAGTTGGAAGAGTGGGATGATCGGGAGAACAACTTTAATAAATGTGTAATAACTCCACTGACATTGATTAGTGATCATAGATCCCAAAAAAGAGGAGAGGAGAAAGTAAATTAAGACAAAAGCTAAGGTTGTTGGGTTTTTTTAAACCAAACAAGTTATGGCTGTTTTCCGCTTGTCACTAGTGGATGGTAGTTTTAATTATGGTTTTCATTATTTGTAATTTAATTTAATTTTAATAAGTGTTTTCAGCTCCAGGTAAGTTTTCAGGGAATAATTTTCTCACAATATTTGAATGTTGAAAGGTATAGCATGGTAAGGCTCAATCAAAAGTTATATTCAAATGATAGAGACATCTATGTCAGGTAATGGGACTTACGTAAGCAGCAACTAACAGGTTCTATAAATTCAAGTTATTTACTTTAGTTGAGACAACACTGAGCAGCCTTCTTATTTACTGAAATATTTGAAACCAGTAACAAAACTCCTTGAACAGATACTGATCTTGTTTGGACATAACACTAATCCACAACAGCTATGGTGAGGAGCACATTGGAGTATCTGCTTCCTGTTTCAACTAATCATAATTTATTGTTACATTGAAAAATATCATCTTTAATATAATGAAACATTTTTTTACATGACAAGGGGTTTAAATTCCCTGCAATACCTGACAGTTTGCCATCTAAGTTAGTGTTTCTCAACCTTCGTAATGCCACAACCCCTTAATACAGTTCTTCATGTTGAGGTGGCCCCCAACCATAACATTATTTTCATTGCAACTTCATAACAGTAATTTTGCTACTGTTATGGATTGTTATATACATATCTGATATGCAGGATGTATTTTCTTTCACTGGACCAAATTTGGCACTAATACCCAATACACTCAAGTTTGAATATTGGGGGTGGGGGAATTGATTTATGTCATTTGGGAGCTGCAGTTGCTGTCATTTATAGTTAACCTACAATCAAAGAGCATTCTGAACACCACCAACAATGAAATTGAACTAAACTTGGCACACAGAATTCCCATGGCTAACAGAAGATACTGGAAGGGTTTGGTGGGCATTGACCTTGAGAGTTGTAGTTCACCTACATCCAGAGAGCACAGAGAGCACTACATCCGGAGATGGATCTGGATCAAACTTGGCATGAATACTCAATATGCCCAAATGTGAACACTGGTGGAGTTTGGGGGAAATAGACATTTTGGAGTTGTAGTTGCAGGGATGTATAGTTTACCTACAATCAAAGAGCATTCTGAACCCCACCAATGATAGAATTGGGCCAAACTTCCCACACAGATTCCCCATGGCCAACAGAAAATACTGTGTTTGCTTATGGTCTTTGATGACTCCCAGGTTGAGAAATGCTGATCTAAGGAAACCAACTATTTACACTTTCCTAATACTCTAGAATCATAAAAGCATATAGTTGGAAGAGACATCATGGGCTATCCAGTTCAACCCTCTGCCAAGAAGCAATAAAATCATATTCAGAATACCCGCGACAGATGGCTATCCGGACTCTGTTTAAAAGCCTCCAAAGTAGGAGCCTCTACCACACTCCGGGGCAGAGAGTTCCACTGCTAAACAGTTCTCACAGTTAAGAAGGTCTTCCTATTCTGTATGACAATCTGTCCCTAGAAATTCAATGCATACTGAGACCCTGCATGTATGCACAATTCCTGATCCATGGAGTATATGCACCTGAAAAAAAGCTCTCACCATTATGCCAGTAACCCAGTTTGGTATCATGTACAATTCTTGTATGAGCCATCCTGTGGATGGATTATAAATTTGTTAAATTTAAATACTGTTTGTGGTCAAGAAGATTGCAATGGGTTGGGTCCCTTCTTTCAGGTGTTTATATGTTTTCTTTTCTTTCTTTTTTACTCTTTCTTTCTTTTAAAATTGCAAAGCAATACAACAGGTTTTACTATACTGGCAGACAAATTAAAATTCCATAACCAGTTTGAGTAATAAAAAAATATATGCTGTGGGGCCCTATTAATGCTGTTCATTTAACCCCATGACAATATGACTTATTTGGGATAAGAGTACAAAGTCCTTAATATATAACAGAGAAAATTAGATCCTTGTCTGAATTATTATCATCAGAAAGAAGTACTTTGCAGATTTTTAAGGACATCCTGAATCCATATATTACAAAGGCACGTCTATGGCAGGCATCCTCAGAGGTTGAGGGGTCTGTTGGAAACTAGGAAAGTGAAGTTTATATATCTGTGGAATGCCCAGGGTGGGAGAAAAAACTCCTGTCTGTTTGAGGCGGGTGTTAATGTTGCAATTGGCCACCTTAATTAGCATTTAATGTCCTTGCAGCTTCAAAGGCTGGGTGGTTGCTTCCTAGGGGAATACTTTGTTGGAAGGTGTTAGTTGGCCCTGATTGATTCTTGTCTGGAATTCCCCGACTTTTTGAGTCTTGCTCTTTATTTATTATTCTGATTTTTTTTTAATACTGGTAGCCAGATTTCATTCACTTTCTTGGTTGCCTCCCTTCTGTTGAAATTGTCCAGATGCTTGTGGATTTCAGTGGCTTCTCTTTATAGTCTGACATGGTAGTTGTTAGAGTGGTCCAGCATTTCTGTAATCGCAAATAATATGCTGTGTCCAGGTTGGTCCATCAAGTGCTCTGCTATGGCTGACTTCTCTGGTTGAAGTAGTCTGCAGTTTCCTTCACGTTCCTTGATTCGTGTTTGGGCAATGCTGCATTTGGTGGTCCCTATGCATGGTATCCGGTAGACTCCCGCAGAGGTGAGAGGATCCCTCTTTTCATTTGCTGACTGTAGCATTTGTCGGATTTTCTTAGTGGATCTGTACTGTATATGGTTTGTAGGTGGTGCTTCTTCATCAGCTTCCCTATGCGGCTAGTAGTTCCCTTGATGTCTAGTAAGAACACTTTTCCTCTGTGTGAATCTTTGTCTTTACTCTCATGGTTTGTTCTTGGTCTTGCAGCTCTTCTGATGTCTGTGGTGGAGTATCCATTAACCTGTAGAGCCCAGTTTCAGTGGTTTAATTGCCTTGGTTCCTGGGGGCTGTAAAATAAAAATAAAAATAATAATAGTAATACACTTTATTTATATTCCGCTCTTCTCACCCTGAAGGGGACTCAGAGCAGATTACAGGTACACATACTTAGCAGAGAATCCCTGCCATTTCCACAAACACACATATAGATGAACAGAGGCAAACTCTGGCCACCAGGGGGAGCTGACACACTCCTCATCTCTCAGCGTCCCCAGCGTCCCTTGTTGTTCCTTCCACATTTCTCAGCATTCCTGGAGTTCTTTAATGGCCTCCTAATTCAGTCAAAATTTGCCTCCCCACTTAATGTGGTACCTTTATCTCCTACTTGACAGATGCAACTGTCTTTCAAGCTGCAAAGGTCGACAGCAGGCAGGCCTCGAACTCATGACCTACTGGTCAGAGATCTTATGCAGCTGACACTTAGCCAGCTGCGCCACATTCCCGGTGTAGATGATTCACCAAACTACAAATCCCAGGATTGCATACCATCGAGCCAGACTATTAAATTTGATATGACATTACTCAAATGGGAGGTCTAGGAGCTCCTTAAGCAGCTTCTCCATTTACTTTGGCTCATCACTAAGAATGCCATTACATTTGGAGAAGTAATTTAGCTTTAAAAAGGTGAGAATTGGATTGGAGTAAACAGGGTATTAATGTTCTTCTTTGTAACTATAAATTTTGAAATGTAGTGTAAGCATGTCCTGGACGGCAGATTAACAAAGAGGAGTTGTTCTTAACTTCACCGCAGATCTTCTAGAAATGAATTTGTTCATTGTATCTTTGTGTTCCCGTTAAAGATGACATGTTCAAAAGAAGTGTTTATTCCCCAGAATCCAGTTCTTCCAAAAGTAAACATGTTGACTAGGCCAGCACATTGATCCTTAACATTTGTGCTGAAATGTTGCAATCTTGTTGAATTATATCACTGCATTCTTTTCTTTTTAAAAAAAACCCCACCACTGTATATGTGGTGCACTACGTTACATCTGTTCCGTGTGTTAGCCAGAGAATGTTATCACCATTGCCAGCCAAAACGGCATCTCATACTGTGTGATGATCTGATTTCCGCCATTGTTCTGAAATGGCTGTCTCTGTTTCCACTGCTTTCCTCTCCTTCCTTGTGACAAGCTCAGCCAGGTGCTTGGACAGTTTCTTAGTGAGCTGTTGTAAAACATGCATGTAAGGCCTCATGTGCATTGTAAAATAACCAAATTACTTCAACACACATAAATTTTGAGTATCATTATGATCTTTCATAATTAGTGGGTCGGAAAAATGTTTTCCACTGGCTATAGTGAATCACCATTCCATTAAAAGTAAGAATATGTTTTCAATATGTAGATAATTTTGTTTAAGTCTTAAAGACAAGTGGAGGCTGGGTAGATGCATTCTTTCATGTGCTACTCACATATTTCTTTCTAATGGAGACCAATACAATCAGGTTTTTCCCCAAGCAGAAGAATCCCACAGCATAGTTTTCAGTGTATGAATCTTTGTGTGTTTGTGAAATGTTTCAATGGCTTAAAGTTTTATTCTCACTGCTTTTCCTTGTTCACTTACACCTTTAAAAGAAACTTGACTTCAGTTTCTCCCGTTAGTATAGTACAGGGGTGGGCAATTATTTTTCCAAGGGGCCACACGAGAGCCAAAAAGTATTATGGAGGGCCGCACCTAAAGGCTGATCTACATTCTACTCTACATTATTTATTTATTTACTATATTTACTATATATTACACATTATTAATATTAACATATTAATATATCAAGAAATATTCATATATTATTAGTATTAATATCATAATTATTATATTATAGTATATATATAGACATTATAATATATTGAAATTATAATATAATATAACATTATATTATATTATTTATTATATTATTATAATAAAATTATTATAAAATAATAAAAACCACTAAAATAAAATAAAATGAAATTCAAGAAGACAAGGTGCGAACCAAGGTGGAGGCTGACATCCTCAAGAGAGGAAGGTTCTCAAGATGGAATGGCCCGATGGACCCAGCCCAGATGTATGCAAGGAATAATCAACACCCCCCCCCCAAAAGGCCAAGAGGAAGAGGGCACCCGGTTCCTGACTTCTACCCACATCTGGCTCCGGTTCCCCCTTGGAGTTTCCACTCTGAAACAAAAAGAATCCAGATTAGGAAGGCAGGGGGGAAAGCAGAGGCAGGCACACTCAAGCTCTTTGGGAAAAGCTAGCTGCATTTTCTCATGGGGAGGGCTCCGTGGCCTTTTGGATGCAAGGAATAATCAACCAAGGCGAGGGAGGAAGAGGCGGCGGGGCTTACATTGTGCTGGAAATGGGGGAGCAGCACCCGAAGTCCAGAGGCGAGAGAGCGAGGGAGGGAGGGAGCCTGCCTGGTGGCGGGTTTTCTTGGGAAGGAGGCTGAGGCAGTCCTGCTCCACCGCCGCCTGGCTCTAGCGGGCGAGGATCGAGCCGGAAGAACTAACTCTCAGGCGGCAGAGGGGGATTCCGCCTTGTCAGTCACAGGCGGCATCGAGCAGGAGACCATCAGGGAGGCGGGGCGTCCTGCAGAAGTTTTTCCGGAGCCACAGCGAGGGACAGGAGGAGGCACTATGCGCCATCCCTCCCTTCCTTTTTGCCCATACAGACACAAAGCATCACATTGCTTTGTAGCCACGCCAGTGGGAGTTCGCCTCCCTTTCTTTGGGAAGGAAGCCGCGGGCCGGATGGCATCGCCCAACGGGCCGCGGGCTGTAAGATGCCCAGATCTGGTATAGTACCTTTAAAACAGTGGTTCCCAACCTGTAGGTCGTGGCCCTGCAGTGGGGAGCGAAAACAAAAATTAGGTCTGCAAACCTCCTTTTTATTTATTTTATTTTATTTCCCCTCCTTTCTGCAGAGCTAACCACAACCAGCCCTGCCACGTTTGGTACTAATGTTGGAGAATGGTCCCTAGTCAAGGTGGTCCCTGTTCAAGTGGACTCTGGTCAAAGTGGACTCTGGTCAAAAAAAGTTTGGGAACAACTGCTCTAAAACATTTCTTCTCCACTAATACCCTGCAAAGCATTCTTCAACATAGATAACAATATATAATGCAGACTTGGAGCTGATCCAAAAATGTGGGGTTTTGCTCATTTTCTGTGATGAAAATGCTTTACATTTATGTAGCACTTATAGAATAGAATAGAACTTTAATTATATCCCGTCCCCTCTCCAAAAGGACTTGGGGTGGCTTACAACAATTAAATATAAAACCAAGCAAGAATGAAACATAATAGCACATAAAGCACTGGGACTGTGGTGCAGCTGGCTGGGAGTCAGCTACATTAAGATCACTACTGACCGAAAGATCATGAGTTCGAAGCCAGCCTGGGTCGGAGTGAGCTTCTGACCATTGTGTAGCTTGCCTTCGACCTTTGCAGCCTGAAAGACAGTTGCATCTGTCAAGTAGGAAATTTAGGTACCGCTTATGTGGGGAGGCGAATTTAAGTAATTTACGATGCCATAAAATCTCCAGCAAGTGTGCAAAGAATGAGGAAGTACTCTATCAGTGTCACAAATGGACGGTGAAGCAACAGCTCCCCTGGTGGCCAGAATACCCTCATGAAGCTGGAATATTAAATTGCCTCTGTGTGTCTCTTTATATATGTTGTATGTCTATGTAATCCACACTGAATCCCCTGCGGGGTGAGAAGCATGGAATATAAATACTGTAAATAAATAAATAAATAAATCATAACAAATCAAAAAAGTCACAACTATCACAATAGTTATAATATCATAATAAATCCACAATTACACAGATTAGATTTAACAAGATTTAAAGTACATTTTGTACCAGGGCAAAACCAGTTCAAACCAGTTGATGTTTGTTCAACTATAAGAGGCACCATCATAAGAAGTTATAGTTAATTGTTTCCAATCTCCTGTTTCCTTTTCCTGTTTTCCATTCCTTCCTGAAGGTATCTAGAGAGGAGACGTGGAATATTCCTGATTTCTTTGGAATATTTATTTGTATTCTTTAATACAAGAACAGGGGCAGTCCTACTGGTAGGCAAAGGACGCCGCTGCGTGGGCGCCATCAGGGTAAAGGGCGCATTCCCCCGCCCGCCAGACAGCGTCTGGCCGATGTTCCGCTTTTGGGCCTTGTGCGTTCCGATGCCGCGCCGTAGCAAACCTCCCTGCGTGCCGAATAGGGAGTGCTGTGTTTACAGGCTTCTGCGCCTGCGCACAGGAGCTTCTGGGCATGTGCGGAGGGGGGGGGGCCCAAAATAATGTTTTGGGATGGGGCGCCAAAATAATGTTCGCTTACCATTTAAAATTACCTTAGACCGCCCCTGTACAAGAGATGTATTGTGAGTTGCATATGTGTCTAACTATTACCTATCTGTATGAATATTGAAGTGCATACTGAAATACAAATTTCCACACTGGCTTTTTGGAGGGGAAACAGACTGGAACTCCTATGAGTGATGTGAAGGAGATATGGATTGATAACAGAGACATCCATACTCTGACATCTGCTCATCAGATGAAAAAATGACTGTTTCTATTGAAAGGTGCACTATGGGTTTATTTTGGAGAAACAGTCTTTAAGAACTGTAGTCTAAGAACTACCATCCCCCCAACCCCTGGTCACATTTGGACTCCATAACTTTGAAAAAAGGATAGATTCTGGCAAACATTCAAGTTTCTGTGTTTGTAGCCACTCTGGGGAATATAGAAGCCAAGGATGAGACATTGGATTTAATAGTGGCAATATATTTACTTTTGCTACTTTTCCTAGCTTGCTGGTCAAAGTTTAGTGGCTTAATTCCTGAAAGAGAATTCTTACTTCCTGACTTTAGTTTGCTTCACAAATCAAAGTCCTGATAAACTCTGCTGTAGAATCTATTCCTTGCTCGATTATACAACTGGAACATGTTTTCAAAGGACTGTTCTTCAAATCTCATTTTTCCCCTTAGGGGTCCCTAGAAGCAACTGAATGGTTTGTTTCAGGGTTTCTTACCTTTCCACTGCTTTTTTAAGAACTAGAGAGAACTCACTGCTGACTTGAATACATTTGATTCTCAGGAAGTTGTATTGTTGGGAATGATGAATTCCAGTGTCCAGGATTCTACCATCCCATCCATGCTTGATGGGAACCTCTTGGACTTGTAGTTCTTGGAATTTGGACAAAGGCTTCATATGTGGTAATTAATATTAGAGCAAATCCACTTTGCATTGAAATGCTGCTTTAAATTAACCAATCACACAATCAGATATATCAAGGAAGTTCCATTTAATACTGTCGTTATTTCTGGACAGATAGATGCAATTTCTGTACACTTCAGTCTTTGAAAGACTTACGAATGTTGATTATGTTGTAATTCATTTTGTGGTCTTGGATTTCAAATCTTTTCTAAATACAACATCCATGAAATACAATGATAGAGGCATGTTAGTATAAGATACAGAAATGTCTTAAACTTCCTGATACAATGGGCATAGAACTTGCTTGCCAGAAATTTTCCTCCACTTTGTAATATTTACTTACGGGAGAAAATGTAAACACTGCATTGATTCATGTCGGTTATTTTTTTAAAAAAATCTAAGAAGGGAAGAAAACTGCAGTCACAGAAGTCCTTTTTGCCTCCTCGTTGCAAAACAATGGTACACCAGAACCAAACTTAAAATGCTATCAATACAGCCTATTGATTTCAGTTGGCAAAAAATGTGTTCTTAAAATAATATTTTCTTAATACAAAGAAGTTTCAATATATAAAACAATACATAGCATACATACAATACAAAAATAAAACACGTGAAATGCTTTAAACAAAATTGCAACAATTACAGCTGACCTACTACGGGCGATTCCAGACAGCATCAAAATATGGTTTTAAAAACTGGCAAAAAATCCCAGGACCTGACAACAAGCCCACACATAGATCTGTCAGTACCGGGAAATTGTCCCCTACCATCCACCCACATTTCTTTGAAGTGGATCAAGATGAAGGGGGATGGGGGACATCTGGCAGAAGTTTTTTTTAAAAAAATATTCCAAGATGCACTGGATTGCATATGCATACATGCGGTGAACCCAATGTACACACAAGCAGATTTCTTATTCTCTCACTTAACCCAATTGTTAAATTAAACCCTGTTTAATATTGTAAGAAAGAAAGGAATGATTCCAGAGAGCTCTAATTGCTTTCCAGTTGTGCTTCCCTTTAGCCACCTGTGTGTCCACAGCTTCATTTTTTGACAGTCTGATCAGCTGTTTTGTGCTTTTAAATCACGTGTGCTAGAGCAGTTAGCACAGGTGAATGGAAAGGAAGTTATGTGTTTTCCATAACTGCAGGAATATACAGTCATGTGAAGGTGTGCATTTTTTGGGCAGAATCAGGTTGTAAGTGCACATTTTAAACACTTTTAAACTATTAGCTTAATTCCACCCACACTTTCCCCAAACGTCGTTTAGCCACCCCCCAGTTTTATCCCAGTTACTTCTGGGTTTTACTGCATGTGTAGAAGGGCCATATGTGTACAGGTGAATACTAATGACCTCCACCTTTTTAACTGATAGTTATACTTATCAAAATCTATAAACTCTATTTAAAAGTCCTTAACTGAGCATATATAATAAACATATCTCTATGAGTGAGTAGGAGGAGGGGAAATTAGCATGGTGTTATTTTGGAGTTAACACCCAGATACTTGAGTTTTCAGTACATTGATTGGGGTACTTCTGTTTTGCAAATCTCACCAACTGCAATAAATTTTGTAGATCACTCCTTTTTATCTCCTCTCTGATCTTTTTTCTTGTATATGTTCTGAGAGAACACCTGTATTCTGGGGAAAGAGAAATAAGAAAAGGAGAAGGGGGGATAGGAATTACATATAAAGACCTGGAGTATTTATTGATGTCTATAAGACACCCAGTGCTGAGAATCTTCCTAACACTACTGTATCTCTTCTGTCTGCTCTTCTTCTTCTCCACATCACACCATGTAGAGCAGTGTTTCCCAACCTTTTTTGAGCCGCAGCACACTTTTAACATTAAAAAAATCTGGGGGCACACCACCAACCAAAATGACACAAAATGACACTCTTAACACAGTAAAGAACGGCTAAGGAATGGTGGCCTGCTGGGAGCAGCTGCTGGGAGTGCCGAAGCCGGGAGAGGGGAAGGAGCTATGCCAGGCCATGCCCACCAGCCTTGAGGGGGCAGTGCCAAGCTAGCGGTGGCAGAGCCAGCAAAATGCTGGCTTGGCACTGCCCCCTCAAGGCTGGGGAAGCTGTGGGAGAGCTGAAGCTGGGGGAGGGGGCGGAGCCAGGCCAACAATTTCTCCAGCCTTGAGGGTGCAGTGCAAGCGAGGGGCGGGAGTCATGGCCCCCATCCCCGGCGCCGCTCTCCGCCATGACTCCTGCCCCTCCCTCACTGAAGCCATCTGGAGGAGGAGCATGAGCGGTGGATGGGCAGGACTCCTCCTCCACGCGGCTTCAGCGAGCAAGGGGCCGGAGTCATGGCAGATTGGAGGCTGGCTGGGGAAACGGCCAAAGGAGGCAGCGCCCCGGCCTCTTCTTCATTTTCCTCACCACCGCCTGGCCCTTCCTCCCCCCCCCCAGCAGCAGGAGTTCGGCAGGAGGAGGGGAGAAGGAAGGGGGGGCAGAGAGCTTTTCTCGTGGCACAGCAGGAGGTCCGTCATGGCACACTACTGTGCCACGTCACAGCGGTTGGGAAACACTGATGTAGAGGACTTATCCCCTATCAACATACTGAAAACTCCAATATCTGGATGTTAACCCTAATTTTTTAAAAAGGAATTCTACTTATCAATCCCATATGTCTGCATAGATTGGTGAATGGAAAGGAGACAGAAAAGGAGGACTAACAAATCAATCATTACCTCTAGTCTCAAGTCCCTTTTGCTGAGGTAAGGTTTCCCTTTCCCCATTATGTTTAAAAATTATTGTAGTCTAACCACAGCTCATTTTCATAACTACTGTTTCCATGCCCCATGGATGTTGAAGTCAGGCACACTTCCCTTTAGCTAAAATGTGGAAATCCTTGTGCTGCTGCCACTGTAGTCTTATGGGGTCTTGAGCAGGAGCTGTTTTTGCTATTGCTTTTATTTATTTATTTATTTATTTATTCGTTCGACTTAATATATTGCTCTCTCTGGAGCCCAGAGTGGTTTACAGAGTTAAAAATAGATAACCACATAAAATGCAATAAAACCAGATAAAACCCCCAGTTAAAATCAAATTTTTGCTGAAGAAGGCTGAAAGATGTTCCTGCAGTATTTCACATGAACATTTTGCTGGGGTGAGTGGTTGCTCATTTAAAAATTAAACAATTCCTTGATGGAAAAACAAGCCTATTCAGCTAACAAGTATGGGTATGTATCAGGCCCCATATAGACTGAGAAAAAACACCCAAAGACTGATAGAGAGAAAAGCTGTGGCAAGAGGGAGCTGATATTTCTTCATTTGCATTTCCTTAAATCTTGACACGTAGCCTCCATAATATGTAGTGGAAATTCTTCCTCTCCTTCAAGCAGCTATTACTATTATTATTTCATGCATTTCTAACCCGCCCTTCTCCCCGCAAAGGGGGACTCTGGGCGACCTCACATAAGCATCACATGAGCATCATGTGATGCTGTCAGCATATAAACGAACAAGGATTAAGGTTAAAACAGTAAAAATTATTAAAACACACTATACAGATCATTAAACAATAAATTAAACATTCCAATTAAAACCAAGACCAAGTCAGGTAAATCCAATATCGCATATGTCCTAAATTTTCTTTCCAATTGCCGCTGCTCATTAGTCAAATGCCTGGTCCCAAAGCCAAGTCTTCATTTGTCTTCTAAAGGACAGGAGGGAGGTGGCCAACCTGATGTGCTTAGGGAGGGAGTTCCACAGATGTGGGGCCTCTGCCGAGAAGGCCCTGTCTCTCCACTCATAGGCTTCATAGATTATACTAAGCCCTTCTGAGGCTGTCATACTTTGGATTTATTGGTGATATGACTCTTGGAAATGACAATGTGGAAATGTAGAAGGAAGTAGATAACACCATAATGCGAGGTTGATTCAGTAAAAAAAAGTTATAGCATGGAGTTTGTTAGACCAGAGTGAGGCAGTGATTGACTAAGATTCTTGGAGGTCTCTTATTGGATAGGACAAAAATAACCACAAATGTTCTTCTTCTCCAATTCTACCAAAAAAAATCAGAAGTAAAATCAGTTATTCTTGATAATAGTCTGGGGCATTTTGCTCCCTAAGTTCTTGTGCATATACATTAACATATCTCGATTGGCAAGGGCCACATGACCTTGGAGGTGCCTCTACAGACTTAGAAATGGAGATGAGCAGCACTATCCAGAGTCAGACATGACCAGACTTAACGTCAGGGGAAACATTTACCTTTAATTATTGGCAAGGGACAAAAATGGTGTTCTAGTCTTCCATGAAGAGAAGTGAACTGATAGATTGCCTCTAAGCTCAAGCAGATAAATTTAAGGATGCAGGACAAATTGCATGGATGGAACATAATACTGTTTTCCAAAAGAGGGTAATGGTTGGGTCAATAACAGTCACCTTTTGTCAGACTGCTTCTTCCACTCATTTTTCTAAATTTCACTTACTTTTCTAAAATTAATATGAAACCGAAGCTTCGTACCCACTTATCTGCTGACTTGTGGCAGAATTGTTTCCCATGAAAGACTATTCTGAGACTGCTGAATGTACTGTTTCTGTGCATGTTTTGAATGCACCCAGGCATATAGCCAGGGGAGGGGCTGGAGAGGCTCAGCCCCCCTCCCCCCCAAAAAGGGTGGTCCATGAGAAGGCCTTACTGGTACATTATTTAAACTGTTACAAGTATTCATATCATGATCTGATCACTATGCTCAATATATCCCATATGCATGGGGGTATTGGGATAATGATACACAAGGTTTGCTAAGGTAGATCCTCTCTCACTCAGACTCACCCCCCCCAATCAAAACCCTGGTTACAGTCCTGAATGCACCAATTTTTTTATAGACATAGACAAACGAACCAAGAAATATGAGTAGAGTAATCTGCCTTTTCAATAAATCCAATAAAACATCAAAATGTTCAGGCAGAATTGTGGAACAGAACAGGAGCAATTCCACTGAATATGCCTGTGAGATAGAGTAAACCACACATTGGTGCCAAGTAAATGTTGGAAATTATTCTCCTTTGCTGACTGTACCCTCATTACTGATTGTGTAAAGTAATTTATCAGACATTTCTTAAAATAAACTGTTCGTTTATGCTAATAGGACTTGGCAGCGAGGAAAAATTGGCAAGACTTGAGGTTCACGGTGTTTTCCATTTAAAAAACAGAAATAGTTTTGAGGAAACTGTTATCAGTGGCACGCATGTTGTTGAGTAAAGTAAGAACTAATTGTGTAATTTTTAAAACAAGAGAATGGGATATAATTCCTCTGATAAGTTAACAAAGCAAATAGGTTGCCAGGAATGTTTGCTTCTAGCACTCTTGTCTTACTCATCTTCTGATATTAATAATTCAACCCTAACATCTATTTTGCGATTCTTATCTATTTTCTGCATGAGATGCAATTTTGAAAAATCCCATTTCATTTTCATCTTTTTCATGGAAGCTTTTGTTTATATTACCTGTTTGGGACTCTATAACACCAGTACTTCTGAAAATAGATTTAGGATTTAGATGAAATATTTGTATTATCATTTCATAAGGCGGAGGAGAAGTTATTTTGATTCACAATTTGGTGTAATTATATGCAATTTTGCACTTTTGAACTATTTGTTTGATGAAAATTCTATTACTTTTCAAAACTCACCCGCATTGTTTTCAAAACAGATATATGTATACAAATATGCGCTTAGCCAGAAAAGTACATGCCAAATGTACTTAGTTAGTTAATTAGTTAAATATTAGCATTCTAATCTTTATCGCAGGTTAAATATATACAGTAAACTAAAAATGCATTGCATTTGAAATTTGTTGATAAAAATGTGCTAAGCAAAACTTCATACAATTTTAGACACTATTATTCTGCACATAATTAATCAATATGAGAGTAGGAACAGATGAAGAATTTGCTTCAATTCCAGTTTCTGATTTCCCCCCAGTGTTATTCCATTTTGTCCTGAACTTTGTATTTTTGATCCATCTGAAATTCAGCTCATCCCAAACTATGGATGGAATCATTCGTCCATGTGAATAGTGAATTTTAAAAGTAGTTTTCTATGCATCTTGTCCACATTTTATATACATACATTTTCCTAATACATTTCTGTATGCAGTTGATTTTTGATTTAAAAAATTAAACTTATGCATGAGCATCGACGGTATCTACATAATAAAGTTTCACTAGTTTTCTTTTCACCACTTCATCCTAAAGGTCATTTGAAAAAAATCTGATTGACAAACTAAAATTTGACTCTGAATTAATGGGATTGGCTCCAAATTTATTCATATTTCAAGTATTTTGGTCCATTAAAATCAAGAGAATGTGTTACAAATAATTTAAGTTTTACTTATTTTAGCAGGTTATTTCCAAGTATGACTATATTTGGATCCACACAGAGTTCTTTTTACCTGCCCTGCCAGTATAAAGTGAAATAATAAGGGTGAAAATGTTGACATGCTGTTATTGCTGCTCTAAGAGACCAAATCCAAGGCCATGCAGAAGTATAGTACTTTGCTCTAGTCATCAACATGCCCTGAGTTCTCCGTGTTGCGTTTCTTAACTAATGATTTAAACATATGTGCATGTAAGCAACTAGAAATGGCCAAAACCTTTAAATGCAACGAAGTGAATGGGATGGTAGTGTGACCCCTAAGGAAAGTAGAAAGGTTCCAGTTACTTAGATAATGCTGCATGAGGTATCCATTGGGACAGATGTAGTATGGTTGCTCTAAGAGCAGTTTACACATTGTTAATTTACCTTCATGCTTACCATCTGAATTAAGATGTAACAGAGAAGGAAATGAAATGGCAGTAAGGAAGGCAATTAAGTCTAGAAGACACTGGCCCAATCTACACTGCCATATAATGCAGTTTGAAACCAATTAGGTCAGAGTACTAAATATATGATTGGTGGGTATGGATGGGCATAATTGCATGCAGACATGCATTTGCACCTTTGAACTACCATAGGCATCATTCTACTTGAAAATCAATAGAATTTTACTGTATATATTGTAGACACTGTAATAATGGATGATAAACTTCTATCAAGGATTGTGCAAGTTTTGTGTGAAATTCCAAATCGAATGCAGAGATACCATTTCAGATTTGCAGAGGTAGGAAATTAATTCTTAGGATCTTATTTTGTATATATTCAAGATTTAAAAGAATAAAGAGGAAAAAATACCTTGTTGTGGGTATCTTTTTTAAAAAAAAATCAATAGTCAGAGGCCTCTCTGAGCAATAATCACATGTGGTAGGTTGGGTTTCAGAGTTTGAAAAAACACTCCTCCTGCTTTGCTGCTATATATATATATATATATATATATATATATATATATATATATATATATATATATATATAAATCCTAATCTGTTTATTATTCTGTGTGGCAGTGTAGAGGTTTTTTTTAAAAAAAAAATCTCTTCCTCCTCTAAAGAATGTTTTTGAATGGCCTTGACATCTAGAAAATTACTGTTCTTCATTTTCCTCCAGCTGTAAACAATATGAGCGAAAAAAACCAACTGTTATTTACTGGTCAAATAACATTAGAAATGATGAGGAGAAATTTCATACACACACATACACATATGGAGAGAGAGAGAATTTATTTTCATTTGTTCCAGCTGAAACTTGACTGCTCACAAATTATGGGAAAGTACATATGAGGCAGCAACTAAGCTATTTCTAGATACTGTATGGCGCTATGGCTTGTACTCAAATCTTCTGTTTTCTTCTTTGCTTGATCAGCAAAACAGTAACTTTCTGTTCCAGTCTATACAATTAAGGAAGGGATGGGGTATTGGATTAGTCTTGAAATGCTGAACAGCCTCTCAGGATGCAAGTGCCAGTTGATGCTACCCATGGGCACTTTTTTCCAAAGCCCATTTTCCCAATAGCATGAGTTTTCTTCATCCCATTATATCCCTCGTATAGAGGAAGGGCCTTCACAATTACTTGCCAGAAGAGCTTCTCCAAGTGCCAGCTAATAATGTTGGTAATCACTCCAGTCAAGACAATCAAAGGACAGGCAACGGAACTTAGCCATTACTTGCAGAAGCCACAAGTCTGATTAAATAGCATCACCAACTACATAATTAAAGCAGATTTCTACCTTGTGCCATTGTTCCATCCTATAGAACCTAAGTTTTACAGTTTGATGTTCTTCTTAGTGCATTTATGTCGACACCAGCCTATGGTACAACAAAATTGATTCAGATGAGATTTACCAGGGTCTTTGATTTGTCAATTTAATGGAGAGGACAACAGTGGCAAAGCAGTTTGGATGGTGCCTGGACAACTCAATCAAGCTGGTGCTTCTCCTATAACAGAAGTGAGAAACGGCAGCAGGTTGGGGAAGCAAATTTCTGCCTCTATTACCCTCCAGGAATCACACTGTGCACCAAAATATGCCCCCTCCAGAAAACCCCCCAATGTCACTTCTGACGTGTGTATATTAGGGGTGGATATCTCCAATTTAAATACTTTAAAATCCGTTAATAATTCGTATTTGGAATTATTTTGACCTTATACCGACCCTTGGCATCCAACCTGGAAGTGAAGTTTCAAAACTGAACCCGGGATCGCCATTTTTTTTTTTGTAAAGGTCACGTTATTAGGTCATTTTTCCCCTCAGTTCTCAACTCGCGAGAGGAGACTAGAGGGCAGCAGCACCCTCCTTTCTCCTCTCGCCAGCGGAGAGCTGAGGTGGGCGCTTTGGAAGCAGCCTGGTCGAGCTTTCCTGCATTTCCCCAAGCTCCCCTTCTTCCCTCCCTGCCCCTCCCAGCTGACAGGCATCACACATTATATTTAATGCACGATGCTTCTGAGCCCAGGGAAGGAGGGAGGGAAGAAGGGAGTGATTGCACTCCCTTCCCTCCCTGCCCCTCCCAGCTGAGAGGCATCATGCATTCAGAAGCATCGCACATTATATTTAATGTGTGATGCCTCTTGGCTGGGAGGGGCAGGGAGGGAAGAAGGGAGTGCAAGCCCTCAGTTCTAGCCTCCCAGCTGGCGTAACGAATAAAAATGAAAATTCATTAGTAATTACGTTTCAATTACGAAATTTATTTTAAAAAATTTGGAATAATTTTCATAATGACCCAGCAAGGGAAATCCCCCCCCCATGAGTTTAGAATCAATTTTTTAATGGATCAACCACCCCTAGTGTATATATCCATGTGTATTACATATTAAAGAGATCCTGAATTCTATTTCAAAGCTAAAAACCATTAGAAGAGACAGCTCATTGCCAAAGGCAGAAAAGGGGCAGTTTGTGGAATCAGGAATAGTTATAAAAAGGGTTGGCTCCAGGGCAATCCTTTAGGAAGATTATTTATTTATTTATTTATTTATTCAGTTTTATATTCCGCTCCTCCCTGCAGGCTCGGGGCAGATAAGGGCGAAGTGAGACAGATTCACCTATAATCTTGAGTGATGCTCCAGTTTCACAGACTGTCCCTCTGCCCCCAACAAAGCTCCCCCTCTCCCCATTGGTGAAAAGGAATAAAAAGCAATGCTGACTGAGCCATTGCATCTATGTTCCCTTATTCCGTGCCTGCACGTGCTTCTGAGAAGGCTGATCTGTCAATCCATCCCCAGAATGCTGGGGAAATCCTAGGTACCGATTATCTTACATTGGTTTTTAATGCAGTTTTAATAGTGTGTAGTTTTAACTGAATTATGCTGACTGGTATCAGCATCACCATTTATATATGGCACTTTCCAAGTAGAAGAACAATACAACAATTCCCTGTCCTCGGGCTTAATTGAGACATGATGCAAAAGGAAATGGGGATGGCAACGTGGGAGAGACTTAAGTCCAGCTGATAATGCCTCTTCTCTCTCTCCGGAGCAGACCAGGGCAGTGGCAGTTAGGATGGCATGGAGGCAATATCATCTGCTTCTTGTCTGGTCATGATATGCTTGCCTCTCCTTCTCAACCTCTGAGATCCAGGATGTGGCACTTGGAATGGATTTTTATCTGCTCCTGAACCTAGAAATGATGGAGCAGTGCCTACTTTTCTCTCAAAGAAAACTATACACTCTCCAAGACACCCTTGAATATTTCAAAAAGGCAGCAGTGAGAGTGTGCGTAGTAATATACAAAGCCGGTGATTTATTTATTTACCATATTTGTACCCCACCCTTCTCAACCCCAAGGGGGACTCAGGGCGGCTTCACATATTGGCAACAATTCAATGCCTTAAGAACATACCGATGGTAAACATTTACTTTAAAACCTGGTGGCGCAGTGGGTTAAACCGCTGAACTGCTGAGCTTACTGACTGAAAGGTCACAGGTTCGAATCCGCTGTCAGCCCCAGCTTCTGCCAACCTAGCAGTTCAAAAACATGCAAATGTAAGTAGATCAATAGGTACTGCTCCAGTGGGAAGATAACGGCACTCCATGCAGTCATGCTAGCCACATGACCTTGGAGGTGACTGTCTACAGACAACACTGGCTCTTTGGCTTAGAAATGGAGATGAGCACCACCACCCCAGACATGACTGGACTTAATGTCAAAGGGAAACATTTACCTTACATTAAAACCAGAAAGTTAAAACATCTATAAACAATTGCAACAATTATTAAAATTACATGAACTTGATTGATTAATTGATTTAATAAAGCACCTTTAATATAATTCATTTTTAATTGAATAGCCATTAATCCATGAAAAAATTGAAAAAAACAAATGCTAAATTTATAGCATGAAGACCTTGAAGATCAGTGGTTTCACTGAGGGCAGCGGCATATCATAATGATTTCATATTGTTCTTATGTTGATTGTGGATTTTGTGAACTCATTGTCCAATATCCAACCTTGGTGAAGACCCTCTGAATATTTAGCTAATCTGGTCTTCAGACACTTGGTCTGTTGTCAGGGCCATACTTCAAATCTGACCAGTTTGCTTAAAACTGCTGGGTGCTGTGCTCCACTGGAATAGCCTTCAAGAGCTCAGGGTCAGCTGAGGAATCACAATAGAATCTGATAAAACTGAACGAACAAAACGTATTATATTGTTATCAGTCCTAGCTTTTCTTTCTTCTATGAGAGTCCTTGGAATTGGCACCATCATGCTTCCTATTTCTGATATTTAGGCTGAGAATGTCAGTGCTTATTTGGTCAAAATGGCATCAAGAGGGACATATCAGCAAGCTTGGAAGAAACCCAAGGTTTACAGAAAAATCCCAAGGTTTACAGAAGAACTAAAGAAGACCCTTCTACCAAGAAATAGCTAAATTGACTAAAATTTTTCAGAGGTCAGATTGATAAATCCTGCGTAGACGGGATATAATGGACAGGCACATTCCACGCTGCAACATTTTGCTGTAAGTTTCACATGTCATTTAAAATGGATAAATATTCAAATACACCAGGGCAATACTGAATGTTCAGCACCACTGAAAATCAGTCCTGACTTGGTTTGTTTAAGATGACAAAGAAATCTGCAGAAAGATTGGAAATAGGAACCAGATCTTTTCCCACTGAATCTTTCCCTGACTCTAATTACAAGCAATGTAATTAGAAGAGTGTTGAATGAATCCCTTGTAAACATTTGACCACCAACCCCCACCCATTTTTCTTCAGCTACATTAAAATACATTTCCTCAAGAATGTCCAATACACAAAAAGGCAATCCTGTTCTGATATATGAAACTCCTTACTAGTCATAAGATATTTGGGGTATTTGAAGAAAAAGGAAATTGCTATGGATTAGCTTTATAGCACTTGAACATGTCTCTGAAATGTTACTCTGTAAATGTGGTCGAGCGACATCAATAAATAAATAAATAGAAAGACATCCCAGTGGAATTACAGGATCTTGTATCCTGTAGTTTATTAAATTTGTCAGTTAAAGCAGCAAAGGATTAGGATAGCGTATTTAATAATCTTAGGAAATCCTTGTGTGAAGTACCTCTCTCTGGCTTTACACACACACAAATCCTATTTGGTAGGAAATGAAGATATGATACCTGCACTAGGAAATTATCAATCCAGTGTGCTGGCTCAAAATATATGTAATAAAATCCAAAGATGTTGCTTACTTTTATGTCAGTAGTTCAGTTTGACATTTCTTTGGATGAGGAGATTCTCAAGCTGTGTGCTGATATTTCTGTGCTCAGGGAGAATAACTAATTGTTCCCATGGTAGTAGCACTCATTCGAACATCAGTAGCTTGAAACAAGTACAAATATAATGGAAAGAGGCAGGGCCATAGCCAGGATTTAGATTCGGGAGGGGCTGAGTTTGCTTCCGGGGGAGCTGAATCTGAGTGAGAGATGATCTACCTTAGCAAACCTTTTATATTGTTATCCCAATACCTCCATGCATATGGGATATATTGAGCATGGTGATCAGATCATGATATGAATACACATAACAGATTAAATAATGTACCAGTAAGGCCTTCTCATGGACCACCCTGAGAATTTCGGGGGGGGGGGGGAGCTTGGTGGGCTCATGCCTGGAAAGAGGAATGCCCAAATGATTTTGTGAAGCTGGCTTGTGTAATTCGACTATAGTTAAGATAACCTACAGTATGTTTTGGGTTCAAACGACACACTCAGCTGTCATCTAACATAGAATGGAAGGGAAAACTGCAGACATCCTCCTTAGTTCTATCAAAGTACTCAGGACAAGGAATTACGTAAGCTATTTACGACCTCATCAGACACGGGCAACATTGCCTGTCTTACAACACTCCGACTTCATTTGAGACATGGAGCCTGCCAGCTCCCATCACATAATGTCAATCTCCCTCTGGTGGGGTTCCATAGCTCAAGTGAACTCAAAATGTTGCAGGAGGCAGTGACAGCAACACAGGACGCTTCCTGTGTTGCTTAGGAAACAACGGGGGTAAGCCAGGCAGCTTCCCCTGTGAGATGAGGTGAGGAGCAAGGTGGACTATGTGAGGCAATGGATTCCCCATGCCCCCTACCAGATTTACCATGATTCATAATTAATCTTGACCTCAATGTGATGAGGTTCTTGGTTGCTTTTGTGGGCTAGGCTGTCAGGACATAAATACAGTATGTACAGCTGCTGTTACTATTGTAAGCCTGTTGGAAACTGGAATCAAACTCAAAATTAGGCAAGACGATTCTTGATATGAGTAGATATCCACACAGAGATCTGAAAGGATGATCTTCAGAAGGTACAGGGGTCCAAGTAGCAGAGTTCTATCAGAGACCAGGTAAAGCAGGTAAGCATGATCCAGAACCAAGAAATAGTCCAGTATTCATACAGGTCAAGCTCAAGCTATCAAGCAAAGCCAAGGAGTTCAGTCAAACATAGTCCAGGGTTAGGAACTTGTGCACAGGCTGGAATTCTGCAGCCTACCAAATGTTGTTGGACTGCAACTCTCAGCAACTATTCATTGTGGCTGGAAGTTTCAAAAGAACATGTGGAGGTCTCCATAATTCCCAGTCCCTAAACTAGCATGTCAGACCTAAGGGATTTAGGCACAAATGCTAGATCTGGAACAAAATGGTTTGTACCAGCTTTCCCAGCATTGAACTGTGAAACCTTTCTAGCTGAGTTGCTTTTCAGCAAAAGGCTTTCCTAAGATATTAGCCTTCTTTTACTGAGACTTCTTATACACAACGGCAGCCCTGCTCCTAAGAAGCTTTTTTTGGAAGATGGGAAACCTCTGGCCCAGATGTGCTCTAATCGTATGCCATTTTTTTCAACTAAGAAAATGTCTTCCCTTTTGGGCAGAGATAAAAAAGAAATTGGAGAGATGGAAATATTTAAACTTGAACCTCTTAGGTAGAATCTCGGCGATTAAGATGGGCGTACTTCCCAAGCTGATGTTCTTGTTCCAGAACCTTCCGGTGGTAAGGTCAAGGCAATGGTTTAGGGTATGGAGATCGGACATCTTAAAGTTTGTATGGAGCTCGAAAAAAGCGAGAATTAAGTACAAAATTCTCTGTGATAGCGTTGACAGAGGTGGGTTAGCCCTCCCCAACTTTGAATTGTACCATGACGCTGCTGCGCTGAGCTGGATGAAAGACTGGGCCACTCTTAAGGATGACAACTTGTTAGCAGTGGAAGGTTTCGATTTGCGCCGGGGGTGGCATGCCTACCTCTGGCATGACAAGGCGCAAATTGAAAGAAACTTCACTAACCATTTTGTTAGAGCACCCCTTTTAAAAGCTTGGAATAAATACAAGGACCGGTTTTATCAAGCAACACCCCAATGGATCTCACCACAAGAAGCGCAACAGATGAGAGAGATGCCAGCTAGGAGGTGGTACACATACGAACAACTGATAACTAGGACCGGATCTCAGTGGTCATTCAAACCATTAGAGACGCTACGAGGTCAAGCCATGGAACTCTCATGGTTTCAGTACGCTCAGTGCAAAGAAGTCTTCAAAAGGGATGCGAGAAAGAACTTCAACATACACCCCACAGTTTGGGAGAAGGTGATGAAAGCGGATAGAAAGGTGATAAGTCTTCTGTATAATAAGCTCCTGGAGTGGGAGACCGAAACAGAAGGGGTGAAAGAAACGATGATAAGATGGGCCCAAGAATTGGGCCACACTATTTTGTTACAAGAGTGGGAGACTTTATGGAAGGGGAAAGTGAAGGGCATGGGCTTTTCTCACATGACGGAAAACTGGTATAAAATGTTTTACCACTGGTATCACACACCGGTGAGTTTAGCAAGGTGCTACCCCTCCATGAATGACCAATGCTGGAAGTGCAATGAGGCAAAGGATGTTTCATGCACTGCTGGTGGCAATGTAAGATACTTAAGAAATTTTGGAAAACAATCCACCTACATGTGGAAAATATTTTAGGAAAAAAACTGGAAATGAAACCGGAGTTTTATTTGCTCCATCTTACGGACAGTGACTGGGAGAGAGATGACGATAAGATTTTTCATCTGGCCACGGCTGCCAGGATGGAAATTGCAAAACACTGGAAGAGTGAGGACCCCTTATCGATAAGGAATTGGCTACTAAGGATTAGGGAAATAATGGACCTTGATGTACTGAGGAGTATGGCCACGACCCAAAGCAACAAGAATAAGACGGACTGGGGGAAAGTCAGCCGATACTTAAAAGAACTTAGTCCAAAAAAGTTAGGTAACTTTTAAGTAACTCCGTAAAGACTTAGTACGAACAGAAAGGGGACTTGCGGGCATGCAAGGTATGGGTATTCATGGAAAGTAAAGTCTGATGGAGCAGGCCGTCTGGACGGGAGTTTACTGTATACCCTCATTCCCTTATGTATCACCCTCCCCTCCCCTCACCTCCCCTTTCCCAGACCCCTTCCTGGTTTTTTTTATCCCATGTCCAAGAAACGCAATAAAAATTATATATATATATATATATACACAGCATGAGGGAAGACATTTTCTTTATATATATAAATATATATATAAAGAAAATGTCTTCCCTCATGCTGTGAGACTAGGACAAAGTCTCTTTCTTCCAGACATGTAACTTTCTTTACATCTCTTCTTGAAGGTTCCAACAATAATGATGTTTTTTAATTCAGATTTATCCTTGCTTTAAAAATCAATCCATTTATAAGCCCAAATGTAGTCTGAAACTACATTAGCCAGAGGTCTCATTTACAATACATACCAAATAGCTCGGCATGCCTATTGGTAGTGACCCACATTTATGACATGGGGTGTATATGTTGTTTCTTCATTGGTATTAAATAAACATTAATAGAGTAGTTGCTATTTTAGATGGTAGAAGACTGTTTTCTGTATAGTTATTGTTATTGTTGTAGTTATTTCAAGATAGAAATAATAATAAGAATAAACGTTATTTATAAGCCACCACCATCTCCCCAGAGGTGACTCGAGGTGGCTAACATGAGGCCAAGCCCAAAAGCAATACAACATAATTAAACACAAAAACAGCAAAAATACATCATAACAAAATATATAAAATAACAATAAAATAAACAGTATAAAATAATATAAAATAAAACACAAAGGGCGGGCCAGATGTATGAAATAAAATGTTTTAAAACCCTGGATGAGATAGGAATAAAAAGTATATTTGTGAAGGAGGAGCCCAAGAGGGAGGAGCAGTGGGGTTTGGCTTTATAAAGGACAGGGGAGCTGCTTTATCATGAGGACAGTTATAGGAGGAAACAAACTAATGATTCGAGTGGTCACTCTACAAAGGCACATCGGAAAAGCCAGGTTTTAAACTCTTTCTTAAAGGCTGTTAAGGTAGGGGCTTGCTTGATCTCAGGTAGTGAGTTCCAAAAGTGGGGTGCCAAGGCAGAGAAGGCCCTCTTCCTAATTTCCACTAGTTGAGTCTGTGATAGAGGGAGGGGCA
Organism: Anolis apletophallus; assembly: GCA_030556195.1. Classification (NCBI taxonomy): domain Eukaryota; kingdom Metazoa; phylum Chordata; class Lepidosauria; order Squamata; family Anolidae; genus Anolis; species Anolis apletophallus. The sequence continues at coordinate 78,808,254 of JARBWK010000008.1, forward strand.
AAAGAAGGGCCTCTCCGAAAAATCGAAGCGATCATGCATGGTAGGAGAGGCGGTCGCAAAGGTAGATGAGTCCCAAACCGTTCAAGACTTTATATGTGATGACCTGCACCTTGAATTGGGACTGAAAGATGAATGGCAGCCAGTGGAGCTCCTTAAACAGGGGGGGGCTGACCAGTTCCTGTAATTCGCCCCAGTTAGGAATCTGGCTGCAGAGCTTTGGACCAACTGAAGCTTCTGTGCCATCTTCAAGGGAAGCCCCATGTAGAGTGCATTGCAATAGTCCAATCTAGAGGTAACTAAGGTGTGGACCACTGTAGTCAAGTCAGGCTTTGTGAGGTATGGTTGCAGCTGGCGCATGAGTTTTAGTTGTGCAAAGGCCCTCCCAGTATTGATTAAGCATCTTCCACTCCAGTTGTGTGGTCCCACAATTGTGGAAGGACATTGCCCGATTGCATGAATGAAGGTGCTGAAAGGTATTCAGGAAAGGTCAGAGAAATCTGTCAAGTTTCTGGAAAACTCTGCAGTTTTCTAGGGAAGCTGAAAATCTTGAATATACAGAACAATCCCCCCTGGCAGTTACATTGTTCTCTGTCAGGACACAAGCACAGTCTTGGTACATGCATACATAGATAGTTTATCTGTATGCTTATAGTATGCAGGCATATAATACACACACATTACATTCTATGTGTTCACATTGCTTGTACATAGATTGAAACATTTGTAAGGATCCCGATCAGGTTTGATGACTCTACTGAAGTATTTGTGTATATATGTAGGAATACAGATAGAGAGCAAACACTGAATTATAATGGAGATGTTACAGGTTGTTAGAATAACAATCCATTCTTTTTGCTTCTTGTTTCTTTAATATCCTGAAGGGCAGTACAGATATAGTTGAGTAAATAAATGCTTGGAAGACATAGCTAGGATCCTGGCAATGATCATTCCCACAGTTTTAAGTCATAGTATAACATTATTTATTTATTTATTTATTTATTCGGACTTAATTAGTCGGGGCAACTTACACAAAGCAAAACAGCATTATGTCTTGAGCAGGCTAGAATTCCTTTGGCTGCTAGGCTTCTAGACTTTGGAGGTGAGATGCCTCCTTCTAAATTGCTTTGTGGATTTGGTCAGCAACCTTCAGTGGGCAGAAGATTTTGTGAAATGGATCATTGTTCTGTCCCAATATGGCAACTCTTTTGTTCAGTTTCAGATGTGACAAATGTTGTTCTTGAGTCATAATGTATCTTGGCTAATCAACTCACTGAACAACTCAGGATGTATAGCAATCAATGACATTATTATTAGGACAGATGATTCTCACTATTCTCACATCTTGGTATCCAAGCGAAGTAAAGCAATTTCATTCATTATTGTAGGAATGCAGTAAATGCCATGAAAACAGATTCCATAGGTGTGACAACATTTTTTATTTCTTTTAGAGCCATTTTATTTATTTCAACACAAAATATATTCAGTTTCTTGAACCAAATCTGTTTTTACTTTGGTTTGTAGTCAAACTTCAAAGCATAGATGCAAAAAGCATGCTTTAGAAATTAATCTGTCAGTATTGATTCAGAGTGCTCTGACATTTTTAAGAATCATTAGTGTTTAGCTAAACCTACTCATGCTTGCTTTAAAGTATTTGAATGACAGAATTACAATACATGCTGTAAAGTTCAGTATCTGTTTAAAAGTTATAGAGAGAGGCAGGGCCGTAGCCAGGATTTTTATTTGGGGAGGGCTGAGTTTGATTCGGGAGGGGCTGAGTCTGAGTAAGAGAGGGACTACCCTACCAAACCTTTTGTATTGTTATCCCAATAACCCCATGAATGTGGGATATAATAAGCATGGTGATCAGATCATGATATGAATAAACATAACAGTTTAAATAATGTACCAGTAAGGCCTTCTCGCGGACTACCCTGAGAATTTTGGGGGGCCCTAAGGCCGCCCCCCCCCCCAGCTACCCTGTACATGCCTGGAGAAAGGGCAAAGGAGAGTGAATGATGGGGAAAAGAACTGGTTTTCCTTCCATTCTTGTTGATCCTCTTGACTTAAAAGTACCAAAAATAATCAACTGTTTCAACCAGAGTAATCTCTATGAAGCAATTAATATACAAAGGTTTTGATTTATCAGTGTATCAAGTTTCCAGTGGATCAGTATGCTGAATGGGAACAAACTGCATTTCATCCCATAGGTGAGTGGCTTGGAGCATTCACCAGCTTTTTAAAAAAGTAATTGAAGTTATTGGAATAATTACTTTCCAAATAAAATGAAGAGCTAATTCATAAAAGCAATTATAACCATAAATAAAAAGACTTCATTTGAAACGGTTGTAACTAATTATATTTTCAAAGTAAGGTTCCCAGCTCTGATTTCTTCTCCCATGAGCATGGGATGTCCCACACATCCCATATTGAAGTGGAATGGCTGAGTGCAGTTGCATAAACACTCCAGTAGACTGCTTCCTTACTTGTCTGCTTTGGCATCAAAGTCCCATTCCCATTCCTGTATTTTCTTGGCTCTGTGAGGCACAGCTGCACTCATACGTGCCGTTCAGAAGGCAATGGCTTCCTCTTCTGACAAGCTGAATGTCTGTTGCCAGTGGAGCAGCTGCAAGGAAGGGGCTGTTGGAGGACAAGCTGTACAAATACCCTTATTTTTTGGGAGAGAATAAGAAATGACAGAGAAAGGGTCATTCGTTCTATGCCCCATGAATCCAGAGGCATCTGGCTGTGCGGGGTAGAAACATAAGGCTGGCCTGGATGGACCTTGGTTTAGACCCAGGAGAAATTTCCTTGCATAGCTCTCCAGGAATCAAACTTCTACTTCACACATGTACTGGAAATATGTTCTCTCTTCTGAGGTTTTTCTCCATCCCAAATCTCCCCAGAGTCAATAGCTTGGATCCAGGATTAGTCAAACTGAACAAAATGAAATGGTATGGTCAGTGCACACCCCTAGTGGTAAGTGGTTTGTTAGTCAAGGTGTCTATATTTTTGCATGCATTCACATATCCATTCTATGAAAATGTGTGCATGAATGCACATCAACCCATTTCGAATGATATTTCCTCACAAAAAAATGTTCCTAGATATATTTCATCTAACTTGAACATTAGGAAGGCACTTTATTGTAAAATGTATCAAAAATGAATTAATACATTTTTCATCTGAGAGCTGCATTGCAAAACTCAGGAAAGCGTGAAATCCAAAGGATAATTTCTGCATATTACCTTGGGAGGTGAGAATTAGATCGTTTCACATTGGAATTCACTCACCATATATTGCTAGGTGAGACCCATTCTTGTGTAGCCTTTGACAAATTAACTTAAATTGATCTGGTGTCATTTTTTTATACTTCCAATGGTGGTCAGTTAAATAACTGGAAAGCTTTCAAGTTTGGCACAAAACTTGACGGCTTATATATTCATTTAGATTTAGGCTGAGATCCTGAATTGGGAGGCGTATCATAAAATTCCACACAGGTCGAACTATGACATGTCTCACCATTACCTGCTGCAGCCCCCTCCCAATACAGCCATTTACTGTCCTCGGAGAGTGATGGAACTGTCAGAAAACAGTCCAGCTGCACTCTTATCAGTGTACACACAACAAAAATATCCTATAGGATCTCTGGAAGATTCCCAGGAAGTCTTGACAGGTGCTTATTGCTATTCATCCAGGTATAGGGCCATAGCTGGATACTTCTCTGTCTCTGCCACCACTCTCTCTGATTGAGTAAAGAGAAATGTTGGCAGCCCTGCAGCAGCTAAAAGGTGACTGGAGATTGGGTGGGTTGGTTGTTGCATGGTTGTTAAAATTTGCAACCTCTGCAACAACCCAAAGGTGAGTGTTCCAGATTGATCTCCATTTGAGTAACTCACCAATAAGATGATAGCATGTAAGACTAACAGAAGATGCTTCTATAAAGGGAACTTGAGTGCAGTAAGTAGGATGAATGGAAGAAACTGAATCAATGGTAAGAAACCAGAGATATGGGACTAATAGCACTTCCACATTTTGATAGCAGGGATCCACACTGGAAAGGCATCTCTAGGTTGATTGAAAATGATGGCCACTGGTGGCCATGTCATTACGTAGAATGCTGTCACTATTGTTATGAGCACTGTGAAATCCAAAACATAATCTACAAGTTTACATCTCAATCCTGGTTCCATCCACTCACTGTAATGGTTATTGTGTGTTTGTGGATGGGATGGTAGTGGTGAAGATTCTACCTGAACATTAGGAAGAACTTCTTGACTGTTAGAGCTGTTCAACAATGGAACTCCCTGCCTTGTATTGTGGTGGAAGCTCATTTGGAGGCTTTTAAACATGCCATTTATCAAGGGTGCATAGATTGTGCATTTCTTGCAGGATGTTGGACTCGATGTCCCAGGTAGTCTCTTCCAACTCTATGATCATATTCTATGACCATCTAGCCCTCTCTAAGTTCCAGAAAGAATAAATAACATCTTTTAAATAATGTCCATTCCACACCACTTTACACAAAATCCACTTTTAAGCTTATGATTAACTTCTACTGAATTTTTCATTTATTACTTTGCGATTGTTGCTTCCCCCACACCCCCTTCTTTGTATCGTGTACTAATTGCATATTTACAGTATGGTTTGTTCTTTGTTTTTCCTAATTCATTAAAATCACCTTTTACAATAACACAATGGCAACAAAAATAGAATTAAATAGTCCAGAAGAAAATGCCTACATATTGTAGAAAACAGTACCCCACAAGAAAGAATAACAGCTGGTTTAAAACTTGATTAAAAATACAATCTGCTACAGGTATATGTAGATGAGGTGAGGTAATTCTTGGCATTCTTTGATTGATACAGTATCTGAAATTTTGGGGGGAAACACATTTGAATGCAGGAACACCACCCAAAATATTTCATTTTATGGTATTTTCCCTGCAAGGAGATGGACAAACATTACAAACATGCCCTCCACCTGTAAGATCCCATTATATGGCAAGTAACTAGGGAATAGCTAGTGCATTAAATTGAAATCTGCACATTGAATCTTCCAGAAAACAGCTGGTATAGAAATCAGCATGGGAATCTGAGCAATCTGGAGAAAGTATTTAAGCTCACATAAAAAAAAATTGTATTCCTGCTATGTAGAAGAGCAGCTCTTAACTGTACTTGTTATATATGTGAAATCTATGCCTTTCAAATTTTTTTGCTTAATGACCTAGGTTTCTGCAAGCTGGCTACTAGATTTAAAAGGAATTTTAGGTGAAAAGTTTGAAAGGAGGAATTGCAGCCATTGTACTGTTTTATATTATGACATGCATATTTTGTTTGAAAATGATCATGTGGAAGGGTGTACAGGAAACAATTCTGGGAAAGGTCTGAAGCAGATAAAGCAGGACACCAACAGGAAAGAGCAACATCGTCATTCAAAGAGGAAGACTGCAGAATTAGGTCAATAAGACTGGTCAAAGGCAAGACCTTCAGAACCTCGGACAGGTCCCTGGAACAAATGACTTGTCTTTGCCTCTTGGTGGCCTCCTGTTAATAGTTCTTGTCATTTGGTGGCCATTTCTGGCCCAAGGCAGCCTTTGGCCTAAAACCCCCAAATGGCTGAGCCAGCACTATTACTTTGATTAATTTCAATCCCTGTATTCTTCTTTTATGAACTCATTGGCAGATATGTACATCATGGTCCTCTTCATGATGGGACTAGCTGCGCCTGTTGAGTTTATTTGAGAATTTTATTTCGTTCTTTTCTACTAAGCTGTTATCAGTGTTTGCTTTATTTCTTCTTAAATTTTACAGAACGTGGTTTGAATTTAAAAAGTTCAAATATGAGAGAAAGTAAAATTGACAGGTTTCACTCGCCCTAGTTTTACACATAGCATATTCCAGTGCTTCCAACAGCTGGGCTTGAGATTTTGACACTTCTATGGCAGCATAAAGAGACCATTGCTGTGCCCTTTCAATCACTGAAGGACAAAGAGGGTAGGATTTGCAAGCTGGAGGCCCATTCGGAAGTCTCTGCAGTTCGAAATCTTGTCAGCAAGACCAAATGCAACACTTCAGAATATAGGCAAGTTTGGTCTCTAACCTGGATAGTTCAATCGTTTTAATCAACATACAGGTTACAAATGAACACATATTATTTGTACCTTATTTGGAAGTCAGCCTGAAGAAAACGGAAGTTCTCTACCAGCCTGCACCACAGGAAGAACACCATCATCCCCACATCAGCATAGGCAAATCTGTGCTTAAGTCCGTTCAGCAGTTCACCTATCTGGGAAGCATCATCTCTTCAGATGTCAAGATTGATAAAGAGATAGTTCACAGATTAGCAAAGGCATATAGTGCATTTGGAAGGCTTCACAAAAGAGTCTGGAGCAACAAGCACCTGAGGCAAAGCACCAAAATCAGTGTGTACAGAGCTATCTATTCTCCTCTATGGGTCTGAAACATGGGTCTGAAACATGGGTCACCTATCACCAACACCTACGACTCCTCGAACGCTTTCATCAGCGCTGTCTTCGCACAATCCTAAATATACACTGGACCGACTATGTGACTAATGTTGCTGTCCTTGAGCAAGCAGGGATCAGCAGCATTGAGGCCATGCTATTGAGAACACAGCTGCACTGGGCAGGACACGTCTCTAGGATGGAGAACCACCGCCTCCCAAAGATACTACTCTATGGTGAACTCGCCATGGGTCAGCACAAGAGAGGTGCCCCCAAAAAGAGATATAAGGACTCCCTGAAACAACATCTCAGGCTTGGCCAGATTGATCACCAACAATGGTCCACTGTGGCCTCACATTGGGAGGCATGGAGACACACTATCCACAATGCTGCGGCACGGCCTCTTTCGAGAAGACACGCCGAATGGGTCTCGAAGAGAAACAACAACGCAGAAAGAACCGCAACTTGGAAACAACATCACCCAAGGAGACTTTCTGCTGTGCTTTCTGCAACTGAACTTGCCTATCTCAGATTGACCTTTTTAGTCATCAATGCGCTTATAAAAAGTGTGGGATGAGTCCTTTCTAAGAATCTTCGTTCTCGAAGTAATGCCGAGAGAGAGATTTGTACCTGCACTATCTGTATAGTTGGCATTCTTAAACATCCAGGCTGCACTGTATTTGCAGTTCCACTGTTATTTCTTTGCATAGCCTTTCGGTTTTTTTAAAAAGTGACACAATTCAATTCATGGTGCCTGCATGTTCAATGATTTCACCATCATTTTTTCAACTACACTTTGCCAAAGCAGACAATCAGCTAAGTTTGCATCTGAAATCATGCAACAGCTTACATATTTGAAGAAACATTATTATTATTAGTGTCTGTCCACCTCATTGTCAAACACCTTCATATCTTATATGTGGTTGAGTGTTTATTTATCTTATCATAATTGACCTGAGATTATATTTATTGAGTAATAGGCACAAACCTTTATTTTTAATTGGTAACTACAACTATATTTTGTACAATAAGTAATTATTTATGGATAGATCTACATTAGGGCAAACATTGCTGCAAATAATGCTGCCCCCATCAAAGTATTTCATTATTTACAGTGAGATTTAGCCTAGGACCTCATGTCATGGCAGTGGGGTGGGGGGAGTGGGGGGAAATGGGGATAATGGTCTTCTTTATCATTGCGTTTTCTGCCTTTTTATGTTGTTTACAACTGAATAATTGCTATCTCCCTCATCGAGCATGTACTCTGCTTCGAAGTAAATTGAGAGGTCTGGCGTCAATAGCTACCTGATTCCCAAAATGCCAATTTCTAGACACTTTTACATCAGCAGTCCACAGGCAACCCCCGAAAGTAGTCTTGCATCATTCGATGGCCTCTGTGGCACTCGATGTTTAAAATGTCTCAAAATGGGGAAAGTCTGCATGTGATGAGGTCCCTTGTTTTGTCATGAGAATACTTTTAATCTTCTCCAGTCTTTAGTCACTTACTAACTAACTAACTAACTATATTTCTTATGAGTCGCCCTCCACCAAAGGTGCTCTGGGCGATTTACACAATTAAAATAAACAGGTTACATAATCACTGCTTGTTACTAACAATCATAGGCTCTTCTGAAAAGCCATGTCTTAAGTGCCCTTAAAAATGTATGTAGATCAGGAGTGGCTCTTTGGTCTGGCAGTAGAGAGTTCCACAAGATTGGGGCTACAATGGAGAAGGATCTCTATCTTGTGGACTCCAAATAAGCCTCTCTAGGGCCAGGGACATAGAGAAGATTCTCATGAGCTGATCGTGGCAGTCTCTGGTGGTGGAGTGGCATTAAACGGTCTCTTAGATATGAAGGACCCTGACCTCGAAAGGCCTTGAATGCTAGGACCAGGGTCTTATAGAAGACTCTGTGTTCAACCGGCAGCCAATGGAAGCACTGCAGAGATGGCATTATATGGCACCTCATTGATGTTTTTGTGAGGAGTCTAGCAGCTGCATTTTGCACAATTTAGATCTTGCGAATTGCTGCTCGAGGTAAGCCCGCATACAAAGCATTGTAGTAATCCAGCCTCGACGTAACCATGGCATGGATTACCGTAGCCAGCGCCTCTGTTGGTAAATAAGGTGGACACTGCCTCGCTTGGCGTAGATGAAAGAAGGCCCTTTTACTAATGGAGGAAATCTGGGCTTCCATCGTCATTTTGGAATCCAGGATAACACCGAGACTCTTCACAGTGGGGGATGGAACTGGCGGTTCCCCTTCAAAAGATGGTAATAGACCAACCAATTCTGATGGGCGGCCAGGCCACAAGATTTCAGTTTTTGCTGGATTTACTTTCAATTTATGGGCATGTAGCCATCTTGTCACCGCTCCAAGACACTGGGTGAAGTTATCTGATACTGAAGTTGTTCCAGGTTCTAGTTTTAGGAGAACCTGGGTGTCATCAGCATATTGGAAACATTCTAATCCAAAACTCTGGACTAGCTTGGCGAGAGGTCGAACATAGATGTTAAACAGCATTGGTGATAGAATAGCGCCTTGGGGTACTCCACTGTCGAGAGGGAATTTCTCAGATACTTGGCCCAGCCACTCCACTCGTTGGCTACGCCCTCGCAAGAATGAGTTGAACCACGTTATTGCTGATCCTTGAATTCCAATAGCAGCTAATTGTTGGATCAGTAGATCATGGTCTACTGTATCGAAAGCTGCGGTGAGGCCGAGCAACACCAGCAGTACCGATCCTCCCTTGTCTAGCTGGTGACGGATGTCATCAGAGATGGCCACCAGAACAGTCTCGGTCCCATGTCCAGGACAGAAGCCAGATTGAAATGGATCCAGGCCGTCCGTGTTGTCTAAGAATTTCTGAAGTTGGTTTGCTGCCGCACGTTCAATCATCTTACTAAGAAATGGGAGGTTAGAGACCGGGCGGTAGTTGGTCAACATCGCAGGGCATTACTGACATTGGCAGCATCCAAAATTATACATATCAAGATATCACAACATGGGGTAAGCATAAGGCATTATATAGAGCGTGTGTCAGCAACTGGCCCACCTACTACCTTTGGACTGCAACATCCAACATTCCTTTCCTTTGGCTTATCCTAGTAGTGGCTGATGGGAATCCTATGACAAAGATGTTTGGAGGGTAACAACTACAAATTCAGAGTGGGGACAGAGAAGGATGTCCGCTTTCCCCGCTCATCTTCGTCTTTGCTTTGGAGATCTTAATGAAGAAAATCAGAGGCCAAGAAGAATTAAAAGGCTTGAAGATTGACAAAGAAATTTATAAAATAAGGGCCTTTGCAGACGACGTGATTTGCATCGTGGAAGATCCTAAAAAGAATATCCTGAAATGGTTGGCAACAATTGAGGAATATGGAGAAGTAGCTGGATTTAAATTGAATAGAAAGAAGACAAAAATTTTAACAAAGAATATTGTAAAGCAGGACCAGTTAGCTTTGCAAGGAGATACTGGAATAGAAGTTACTCCGAAGATCAATTATTTAGGGATCTGGTTGACCGCAAGAAATCTACAACTGTTAAAAAATAATTATTCTAAACAATGGGAAAAGGTGAAAGAAGATATAGGAAAATGGAAGAATATGAATCTATCACTCCTGGGGAGAATTGCAGCTATTAAAATGAATTTATTACCAAAAATGCTTTATCTTTTTCAGAACTTGCCGATAATAAGGAATATGGATATTTTTTAAAAATGGAAAAAAGACATAATGAATTTTGTATGGAATGGCAAGAAACCGCGAATAAATTACAATGTAATGATCATGCAGAAAGAAAAGGGAGGTTTTGCCCTCCCGGACTTACAGTTCTATTACGAGGCCTGTGCATTATCGTGGGTGAAAGATTGGACTCTGTTAAAACGAACGAAAATTTTAGCGTTAGAAGGATTTGATTTACGGAAAGGATGGCACTCTTACCTATGGTATGGAGGAATTCAAAAGGAAAAAAAATTGGAAACCACTTCATTAGATCTTCTCTGATAAAAGTATGGAATAAATACAAAAGACTTCTATATGATAAGACACCTGTATGGCTCTCACCTCTGGAGGCGAATCAAAGACGACTGCTGGGCTGGACCGTGTGGCCCAAGTATAAAGATATTATACAAAAAAAAGGACTTAGTTATGAATTGAAAACACAGGAAGAAATTACGAGAAAATTCAGCAACGTAAGGTGGCTCCATTATTTCCAATTAAGAGAACAATTTAATATTGATGGGGCCAAAGGATTTAGTGATGCTGACAGACCCTGGGATTTGATAATGAAATCACAAAAAAAATAATATCAAAAACATATCTTATGTTACTGAACTGGGTAACAGAAACAGATGTAATTAAGAACTCGATGGTTAAGTGGGCACAGAATATTGGGAGAACAATCCAACTTAAAGAATGGGAAAGGATCTGGTCCAAACAATTGAAAATCACATACGCAACTGATCTAAAGGAAAACTGGCTAAAAATGCTGCACCGGTGGTATATAACCCCTAAGAAATTAAATATAATGTATAAAAATACTGGAAATGCTTGTTGGAAATGCAAGAAGCAGGAAGGCACATTTTTTCATATGTGGTGGACATGCCCAAAAGTAAAAGAATATTGGCAGATGATACATGAGGAATGTAAAAAAATATTACAAATAGACTTTAAAATGAGACCGGAATTGTATCTAATAGGGGTAATAGAACAAGAAACATTTGCAAGTGAAAATGTGGAGAAGCTCTTTGTGTTCCTCTCAACAGCCGCAAGAATGGTATTTGCAAAATTATGGAAACAAAACCTCCTCCCCACAAAAGAGCAATGGCTAATTAAAATCATGGAGATAAGAGATATGGATGAATTAACTTACTGGTTACGATACAATCATGGTAAAGGGGTAAGAAAGACAGATTGGGCCATGATAGAAGAATACAGAAAGAAAGTGTAAATAAAGAAAGGAACGCTGTCGGTAAAAAATTGTTAAGAAGAGCAACAGGGATGACTCGTGATTAAGAAAGAAGTTTAGTAATGAAAATGTATATTTAGTGCAGAAGGAGAATGGAAGTCAACATACCCCTTTGTATTCTTATCCTTCCCCATCCCCGATTCCTTCCCCTCCTTGCTGTATTGTTATGTTGTATAAATACAAAAGTTGTCAATAAAAATCATTTATATATAAAAAAAAAGATATCACAACATGGGGTAAGCATAAGGCATTATATAGAGCGTGTGTCAGCAACTGGCCCACCTACTACCTTTGGACTGCAACATCCAACATTCCTTTCCTTTGGCTTATCCTAGTAGTGGCTGATGGGAATCCTATGACAAAGATGTTTGGAGGGTAACAACTACAAATTCAGAGTGGGGACAGAAAACTTGACATACCACACAGGCAAATTTATTTACTGTTGTGACTACCTTTGCTTGATTCTTTTAGTTTACAATTTTATTTAATCCCAGGAATTTGTATGTCTATCTTTAAAGATAATGGATTCCAACCATTTTACTGTAATTTTTATCTAAGACAAAACCCTAATTTCAACTATTGTGGCAAAAGGAAGATGCATTAACTGGGGAGACTGAAGGCAGTGCAAGAGGAAAAGAAAAACATTCTGAAAAGGAAAAAGAGAACCAGTCAAATGTGAAACCCACAACTGCAAGTGGCAAAGGATCAAAGGTGATGGGGTGTGTGGGAGGAAGGTGCTGCTGATCCTCCCAGACAGTGGATGATGGAAAAAGTCTATTGCAACCAAACACCTGCTGCTTGCGATTAGTACTTTACAACTGGGAACTCACGTAAGCTAAAGCACTTTGCTCCACAGTTGAAGGGAATTTTAAAAAGAACTAGTCCAAAGCTTCGGGAGGTGGAAAAAGTCAGGGAGAATGGGAAATTGTTTTAATGAAACTGATCTGTGCACATTTGAGATGGAATATTGCTTATGTGTGGCTGGTTCCAATCTGATTCTAATTTATACTTTCCAGCTTTTTAGTTCTTGTCTTGGATGCAAAATCCACCTCCCCCTCTCCCTCATAAGCAAAAGGGGGTTTTTTGGATAACTTCCTAGCTTCATGGGTGTGTCTTACATTTCACTTTCTCCTGCATCCTTTATGGTTGAAGAAGGGTGATTTCTGAACTCTTCATGGAATAGAATTAAATATCCCCTTTAAGACAGACAAATATTTACAAGGGAGGGCCATTCCATGTTTGCTGACACATGCAACACTCCTACAACCTGAGCCAAAGGCTCCCTCCTTTCAAAGGCTCAAGAGCCCCATGTTGCTTTGATATTTCCTAGCTCAGATGAGCTGAATATCACATTGACAGGGATTGGCAGCAGACAATGGAATGCCAGCACAGTTGCCTTCATACTGAGTTGCTATTGATCAAATTGTCAGTTTGTAAATTTACATGAATAAGGTCCAAATGTGGAATTTGCTCTTCTTTTACTCTTACCCAAATTCTAGTTCTGAGTGTTCTTTTAAGAATGTAATGTTAAAATAAAACATATGATGGTTTGGAATGGGAAGCAGCAGGATAATGGGAGCAGCCTGGCAGATGGGTGGTGCGTTCTGTTGGAATGGCGATGGCATTCCAACAGAGGTAGAAAAATGTAAGCGAAGAATGTGGAAGAAACTGCAAAGTTTTCATCTTTTTTTAAAAGTGTGTATTTTATAAACCAGCTATGTTCTTCTTCAAGATAGCATATCATTTTTGAGAAAAGTGTTTTTTTCATGAATTTATAGATAGCAGCCCAACACGCATGCTGCACAAGTAAAAGGTGAAAGCAGAAGATGTACACGAATTTTTAAATAAGTTATACAATGTGTTTTTGTATGGAAAATCCAATTTATCATAAGGCATTAGTTCAAAATACAGGCAGCCCTCAAGTTACAAACAAGATAGGTTTTGCAGGTTTTACATTTATTTATTTATTTATTTATTTATTTATTTATTTACTAGCTTGGGGACGCGGCGGTGACAGGGTTATTTGAGGAAGGCATTGTGTGCCAAGGTTGGTTCCTATTAGATGTTTATGTGGCTTGCAGTGGTCTCATGAACTTAGTGAAGGTACTGCAAGTCCCATTGGCCATGGTCCATCCCCCTCCAAACAGTACCAGGATGTAGAGTGGATCATGGGGGCTCTGTGAGTCACATTTGGTCTTGATCATTCTTTGGATGAGGGTTGCAGTGGTCTCGGAAGGTGAGTGAAGGTATTTCAAGTCCCATCATCTGTGATCCATCCTCCTTGAAACAGCACCAGGGTGTAGAGTGGGTCAAGGGGGCTTTGTGTGCTAATTTTGGTCTGTATTGGTCATTGGCTGAGGGTCACGCTGTGTAGTGGGCCATTGGGCCCCTGTGTGGAAAGTTTGGTCCTGATCTGTCACTGCTGTGGGCCACAGTGTCTGACTGTCTGAGGCCTTTCCTTTTCCCTCTGAGTCACCTTAGAATGTTGGAATGTGAATGGCCAATCGGAGTCCTTTATGCAAATACCATTTCAGTGGCAACCAATCCCCTCTGTCTGGGGCCGTAGAATGTTGGAATTCTGAAGCTGGCCAATCAGAGTCCTTTATGCAAATGATCCCATAGTGGCAACCTATCGAAATGCTGTCACATATTCCTTGGCACCTCCGCACCTCCCAGAAAATGAACGTTCCATTTCCAACAGGAAAAAACTGTCATTTGACTAACTCAAGCATTCAGTTGCATTCTGTTTTGCTGGCCAATCAGAGTCCTTTATGCAAATTGTCTCTCAGTGGCAACCAATGCCCTCTGTCTGGTGCCTTAGAGTGTTGGAGTTCTGAGGCTGGCCAATCAGAGTCCTTTATGCAAATAATCTGGTGCCTAAGAGCATCGGAGTTCTGAGGCTGGCCAATCAGCATCCTTTATGCAAATAATCCCACAGTGGCAACCAATCGAAACGCTGGCACATATTCCTCCCTCCGCACCACCGCACCTCCGCACCGCCGCAAACACTGACTTTTATTATATACATAGATAGATAGATTTACGATATTTATAGCCTTCCTTTCTCAACCATACGGCGACTCAAGGCGGGCTAACTGTAACTCTCTCTCTCTCTCTCTCTCTCTCTCTCTCTCTCTCTGTGTGTGTGTGTCTGTCTATATATATCTTTGAATAGCATAAGGAAGGGTTAACACCCCTGCTGTCTGTTTCTTTGTGCTGCTGTCTGTCCCCCGGTTCAAAAGATTTCACCTCATTTTCTCTCTCTGTGATAATTTGAATTTTGAGGATTGGTGATAAATCTGCAGTTGAAACCCCTTTTCCCCATGATAACTCTTCCAGAAAGGGATATCCCTTCCGAGGGGTAGATTTCCTCTCACTTCCTGTTGCCACACCCTCATTCTTAACTTGAGTCATTTGTAAGTCAGATATTTGTAACTCAAGGATGGCCAGTAGTTTTAAATCCACGTTATACCTTGTGAGAAAGAAGTAGGATGAAGAGTAGCCATTTAAGGATGTAATATAATTATTTCAATTGTTTCCATGTGTTCTTTACATAGATATTGTCAGGTTCTCTTGGTCAACGTGGGAGGTCTCTTTTTCCTTGTTATTCCAGTGAAGGCTGTAGAAGTGAACTATTAAGTCCATGCACACTACACTATTATAGTGCTATATTGCACTGCCATGACAACTTCCTGTGGAATTGTAGCCCCATCTTGCAGAGAATTCTAACTCCTGCTTAACTTGCATATTCTGGAATTCCATGGGGTGTTGCCATGACCGTTAAAGCACACATGCAGTATGAATGGCCTCTCCTTCGTTACCTAAATTGGACCATTCATTTCTTTCCAAACTGGCACAATTCCTTAGGAGCTAGTGCCACTAGCATAAAATGACAATGATACTGGAAGAAGACGACAATCTACTCATATGGATGATGTAGCCAACTTGTGCTTCTAATAACAAATAATTTGAGCCAAAGACACAGATTGTGAGAGGACCTTCATAAGAAGAGGTGAGAAGATTTTCTGATTTTTCTTTTCTAATTTTTATCACGAAAACCTTTGATTCAAGAAGACAGGTTCAACTTGCATTGCATTCTTGCACTGGCCATGAACTCCTTTCACTGATCTTAGATAGCCCATTGCTCCATGGTTCTAGTCTCTAGCATTGGGAATACACTGTTGTAACTATAAATTCTTTCACCACACTATAAAAGCTTTCACAACACAATATATTTGATATCATCTGAAGCAAGTTCAAAAGAATGCTTTCAACTGAGTTAGCAGCTGAAACTCAGACAAAATACCACTCAGGCCTGGTGTCATCCTGAACCTACGGGATGCCTGGAAAGAGAACATTGGTCTGTTATTGACATATGCATGCAAATATAGGTCCATCTTATATTTGTACCAGAAAGGTCAGTGCATAGGTTTGTTCCAGGCTTTGAAATGACCAAAGCCACCTCTTGATCACAATTTTGCTGCTATAGTCCTCCAAATGGACATTCTGTGACTCGGAGAAAGTGCTGGAGGTCAGAACACCATCTGGCTGTGTCCCCAGATGCAGACTAATGACATCATTTGCCAAGATCATGGCAGTTTTTGGCAAAACATGCAATTGCTCTGCATCTTGTATTGAGCATATCAAGATGTTTCTCCAATTCCTCTTTCTCCCCTAGTAATGGGATGGCGATTCAGTAAGAGTTTTCACAGCAAAACATACAACCTGGGAGTCGGAAGCTTCAGCAGAGGTCCGCCTCTGGAGCTCTTACACTACAATGAAAGTGTTAAGTCATAAGTATTTGTATACACTTCATAAATGCCAAGAAAGCAATGTACACAGGTTCATTGGTTCACTTTGACCCCCTTCAACCCAAGTGGGGTGAGAAGTAATCTCTCGGCATTACTTCGCAAACTAAGATTCTTAGGAAGGACTCATCCCATGCTTTACACAAGCGCGTTGATGACTGAAAAGGCCATTCTGAGATAGGCAAGTTCGGTTGCAGAAATCACAGCAGAAAGTCTCCTTGGGTGATGTTATTTCCAAGTTGCGGTTCTTTCTGCGTTGTCGTTTCTCTTCGAGACCCATTCGGCGTGTCTTCTCGAAAGAGGCCGCAGCATTGTGGATAGTGCATCTCCATGCCTCCCGATGTGAGGCCGGGGGTACCATTGTTGGTGATCCATCTGGCCGAGCCTGAGATGTTGTTTCAGGAGTCCTTATATCTTTTTTTGGGGGCGCCTCTCTTGCGCTGACCCGTGGCGAGTTCACCATAGAGTAGTATCTTTGGGAGGCGGTGGTTCTCCATCCTAGAGACGTGTCCTGCCCAGCGCAGCTGTGTTCTCAATAGCATGGCCTCAATGCTGGTGATCCCTGCTTGCTCAAGGACAGCAACATTAGTCACATAGTCGCAAGGAATACAAAATAGGGAAATCCTAAGTAGCCCAGATTCAACCCCTGCATCTTCACTGATGCACGAGATAATAAAAACAAAACTGATATGTAGTGCCTTTTAAATTGTCCAGTTCCTAGTTTCCAGACTAGGTCAGTCTGGGCATCAATAATTAATATGAGACACATGTGGTAAAATTCTGAATTATAATTCTGAAACAATACAGTCCACTGATTACTTATGTATTGTCATCTCCCCTGCCCATAAGAAAGCCAGTAAATTAAATGGTTTGTGCTCATGTGGATGCAACTATTAGCATTATGTAACACATTTTTTGTTTCTGGGTTATAAATGTTATTTCCTAATTGGTTCTACCATAGAAATATGGAAAAGGTTTATTAAAGGTT
Source organism: Anolis apletophallus (assembly GCA_030556195.1). Lineage (NCBI taxonomy): Eukaryota > Metazoa > Chordata > Lepidosauria > Squamata > Anolidae > Anolis > Anolis apletophallus. The sequence continues at coordinate 78,825,484 of JARBWK010000008.1, forward strand.
AAAAATGACATATGAAAGGTTAAACATGGCACATTGGAAGCTTTAAAATGGGAGCCACAAAAATGAAGATTCTGGAGTATAACAACTACTTTCAAAGCAAGTACCACATAGTTAAACAGGAAATAACATTTTCAAACCAGGAACAGATTTCCCCCCAAATTTTGTTACATAGTGTAATTTAGGCCATCAGAATGACCCTTGTGTGTTTGAACAATGGCTGGTACATGTCTCTAGCTTTGCCTTTGTGCACTTTCATCTCAGAAATCTCCCATAAAAAGTTCTGAGCTATATAGCTTTTGAAAAGAAAGAGTCCTTTAATCCTCTTGGTATACAGTGCAGCAAAATGATGCTTCAAGGGCCTTATCTGCTTTTTATATCTTGTGTTTAATGTGTTCTGTATCTTAACTTTATTACTTTGTTTGGCGCCTGGGATGTTATAGCAGAGAGGCGCCAAATAAACAAAATTTATTATGATGACACAAAGTTCAAGTATTAGGGAAAATGCAGAGACAATTTTGTACTCTAAGAATAACTGATATAAAGTTTATCTGAAGCCATAGGAAACCTTGATGATAAGAGAGATCTCAACCATGCATCTCAGCAACTTGCTAAAGAAGTCAAAATACAAATATTAATGTGGAGAAGTTAACATGAGGAACATATGCACACGAATGAAAATCTTGATACAGTTGTCCTAAATAATTTAATTTATTGTTTCTCATACACAATCGCCTTTTCCTCATGCAAAAGGCACAATCAGTAGAATGTGGCCCTACAGACTGAAAAGTTTCTGGGTTTTTGTTTTAACAAGAGCTGACCTGTTCCTGTGTTGGCAAAGGCTTTCATGGCTGGAATCACTGGGTTGCTGTGAGTTTTCTGGGCTGTATAGCCATGTTATCCTGGTGAAACATCAGGAGAGAATGCTTCTGGAATACGGCCATACAGTCCAGAAAACTCACAGCAGCCTGCTCTTGTTTGCACCAGATTTTAGGCCACCAAATCATGGAAGGCATCTGCAGAAGATTTCTAAGTCAGGGCTTGAAGAAGCTTTGAAGTTGGATAAAGCATGTAGTGACATGAGGAACCCATTCATAACTGAGCAAGAAACTTTCCAAGAAGAATATAAACCTTTGTTCATTTTGTTCTTGCATACGAGAATGAAAGACACAGATTTTCTGCCAGCGGAGTTAAATTATGAGAGGGGTTTTTTGTACTCATTTTGATAATTTTTCATATCTTGGGCCTTGTTTATAAAAATGTTTTAAATAAAAAGTATATTTTGTACAAAAATCACAATTTTTTTTACACAAGATATTATTTTTGCCTGTAAAAGGTGATAGCTATCATCCTATTAATCTGTTATGATGCTATTACAGGAAGTAAAGAACGGGTCAAGAGAAGAAAGGGGACACAAATTAATATTCCAGTCCAAAGCTAGATGCGCGATAATGGACTACGTAATGAAGATCTCATAATGTTATACTGGGAAATCAATACCCCCCTCATTTTTTTTGGTTCTTTTACCATATCAGTTTTATAATCCATGTACAAAATGTTCTTCTGGAACTCCGGTTGGAAATAATGGAAGTAAGAATTGTAAACAGAAAAACCGACAATTATTTCCAAAGCCAAGGCTGAATGGCTTTGTTAGTGATCCCAGTTGTTCAAATCCCTAAACTAATTGGAAGATTGTGTAGCAGCTGATAAAACCTTATGGATTTTTTGTAATGTACATTCACTTGGAAAAGTCTTTGAACAAATGTTGAAGAGGAATAAAAGCATTTCAATATATGGTCACCTAGGACTATTCCTTTTACACTGTAAACAGACACAAGCACTCTTGTGATTAAACATCTTTTTTTCCAAATATAGATGAAAAGATTTGGATTTAATGAAGAAAGAACAAACTTGGATGTATATCTCATGAACTATGGCAAGGTTTCCATAGTTTCATTGGTCTGGCTTGGAACTAATAATGTTCAATGATCACTCGAACAAAAAGACATTGTTTACCAAGGGGAAGGTGCTTTCTCATTTGTGAATGATTGTGTATTCTCTCAGAAGGATATACTAGTATCCTTCATTAAAGTTGGCTTGGGTTGAAATATTAGGCAAATGGCATGTATTGTGATGTTACTGGCAACTTTATAGAACTGACATAAACATGATTATATCTTATTATTCAACAAGTCACATCTGGATGTGTGAACTATTGAAAGTGGTGCATTTTAAAATGATAGTGCTGCATGAACTTTCTAGGTATAAGCTGTAGTTCTGCTCAGGAATGTACATCACTCTTCATAAGTTGACTTATATCTATGGGAATTAGAGCTGGACAATTCCATATTGTCCATATCCAGTAAGGGGCTGCTGTTATGTTACTATGTAAAGGAGCTGACAAAGCAATTGCTGCACATCAGGGCCTATGTGCAGAGGAACATCAGTCCTCTTGTGCATAGGAACACCAGCTAGAGAGCAGTGATGCACACTGGTTGAGCTTGATGCACAATGGGACACTTTTATCAATCTTTTGTTATGCATATTTGCTATTCAGTAGCAGTGTTTCTTAATGCACCCGCTACTTAATTATTAATTATACATAAAGGTATGTAATGTAGATCACAATAAGATTATAGTGATTATAGTACACATGTGTCAAGCTCAAGACCTATGGGCAGAATCCAGCCTGCCATGTTATTTTATGTGACCCTCCAGATGCTGGACTATAACTTCTGTATTCTTCATCATTAGACATGATGACTAGAGCTGTTGGGAGCTACAGTTTGTTCTGTTCAGTTAGGATAGTGGGGCTTGATTTTAAATACAAGGATTTGGTTATGATGTTTGACTTTGGTGTATTTCAATCTTTTTCCAAACTCAAAGCCACAAGTGCTGTTGTTTTGCAGTTCCCCTTATCTCCAATCTAAATGGCAGATAATAAAAAGTGAAGGGAACTGTTGTTCAATAACATCTGGGGACCCAAGCTTGGGTAAAGACTAAGAACACTGATCACTATGTAAAACAATTATAGTTGGCCTTCTGTATCCTCAGATGTTCTGCCTATGGATCCATAAGGCTGATGTGGCCATTGATGAAAATGTGTTCGACACCTCTGCTATAGTGTTTGATCTGTGATGGTTGTCCTACCTTTGAAGAACATCACGTCAGGGAAAAATAACACATGTCGCAACTCACTCTTCTGTCTGAAGCAGCAATGACTAGGTTCATGCAGCCATGTCTCCAATGACTTAGTATGTTTTTTCACCTAGTTATGAAGTGTGCGGAGTGTGTTGTGATCTAAATCTGTTATCTTTGAAAGGAGTCAACATATGCACATTGTTTAAATCCACTGAACAGTTACTACGCTCAATTTTAATATATACAAAGTGACTGCTAGAATCAGCCTTGTGCTTTTCCAATGATTTTCCAACATTTTTTTTTACATATAATGACCAAATATCAACTAAATCTTAACTTTCAACCCATCACAATGCAGTAATGAGCAAGATGAGTAAGGGCTTATGGTCTCTGGCAGTGACATTTGATTTGTATATAGCAACCATTTCTTATGTTGCTTCAAATGGATGTAAAACAAAGCACATCAATTCTTACTTTTCTGTTTTCTTTTCTGACAGGACCAGCCGTAAGGTACAGCCAGTTTGAAGTGTCTGAGCCAAAGCCTCCTCCTCTTCTTGGTCAACACACATTGGAAATACTGAAGGGCACACTGGGGTACAAGGATGATGACCTACAGGAGCTGCTTAGCTCAGGAGTGGTCACTCAGCATGAACACATGTGAATGCATTTGGCTTCCATCTGCAATAAGAAAGAACCTTTTTGCATCCTACTAATATATGATCTCTTCACCTTTCACATCCTAATAATGGAAACGTGATAGTATTCTTCATAATACTTTTTGGCATGACGTATCATACACCAAACATAAACTATGATTATTTCTATGGTTGCAATAATACCAAATTATACCTGTCCCAAAAATGTAGGAAAATGGACACGGAATGGCAGCATTTGCTACATTTGCTAGCACATTTATTTTCAAAACATTTAAGCTAAAAATCAAAGAGTTGAGAAAATAAGTAGCCTTATGATTATTTTTAAATCAGGGGTTCAAACACATTTTGGTGATATTTTTCACAATCTCCATGATGAGAGATCCTAATAAGATTAATTTAGCTAAGATTTGGTTTGCTTGTGGAGGTATTTGCTTTTTGACTACAATTGAAGGCACTGCAGTCCTTTACGTTGCTACAGCAGTAAAGCTCATCTGTTGCCTTTCGCTTTCCACCCAAAAAACACATTTTAGCCCAGACCTGAAGTATGAATGAATGGTGCTCATTTCCAAAAGGGTCTTCGGTTCTGCTGATTTATTTTATTAATGTGCACATTTTCAGTTACAGACAGTGTTACGCTTTCAAGTGGCTTCACCTTCCAAGAAGCATAATTCTTCTCCTCCAACCTCCCTGATTTGGTTTTTTTAATCATTTTGGATCTTTTAAGAAACAAATGATACTTATGTGCTGACTTCAGTTACAATTTATGGGTGAAATCCTGATGATTTACCACAGTGGAAAATAAAAAATGATGTGGAATATTTTATTGGCCGCCCTTCTCAGCAAAAAAAAAATCACAAAAGCAGTTGAAGATGAGAAGATTCCAGAGTTGTGTGAGAATAAAGGTATACTTATTCATTAATGTGTTCCTCCATAGAGACAATAAAGAACCTCTTCCCCCACTTATTTGGAATCTATTATATTCATTGATGCAATTTGGGGTCAATTTCGATATTTTAAAGCAGGGGGCCTGTTTATGATCCTCCAGACTATTGGGGGTGGGATGGGGTGGAGTATAATTTGGAAAAAAAAACCCACGAATTTCTATGAACACTATGCAAACTGCAGTGCATATATCTTATTTGTAGTACAAAAAATATGAAAGAACAATACAATAATTAAAATGAAGAAAAATTGAACCAACATAAACTTACCATTATTTCCATGGAATGTGTTCCTGCTTTTGACTGATGGAATAGTCAAGTCAATTAAGATTGTTGTTTCAGACATAGGGCAACCCTAAGGACCTCATCACACTGCAGCCCAAAGATCAAGTGATAGCAGGAGGATTTATCAGGCATTGTGGTGAATCCAGCAGACGGTGGGAAAAACATTTGCCCTGTGTCCCACATCACCCACATTGCCCCCTTTCCCATCCCACTGGGGGAAATGTCATGTTTCCCCAAATGCTCTCCCTATTATTGTTAATGAGAACATGGGAAGCCTCCTAGAACATTGCCAGGTTACTGGAAGTACAGAACTCCACCAGAAGTATCCCTACATCATCTGATGGGATCTGTCATGCTCCTGGAAGCATCCTAGGATGCTGAAATTTTCTAATGTGATGAGGTCCTGGGATTAGGGCGGAGACCAGATAAATTATCTTTGAGGGCTTAGTTTGGGGATCCCTGATCCAAAGCTTGTCTTACAATGCAGATTATATAACTAAGTGCAAAAGGAGCGCAACCAACAGATACTTTCAAGAAGGTTCAATGGCACCTTCCCTTGTGTGGTGAATCAAAATTTATCGTTCAACTTTCTTTACCGTGGCAGGGCAGGCTATCCTTTCAATCCCACTGCTGCCACCAATTTGTGGACATTCAAAACGCCGCCTAAGGCTAGCGTCGAAACCCCTTGTTGATTTAAGCTGACCACTGACCACTACGTGGAGACGCAGCCTACAGCATGCGTTCCATTTCTAGGATCTCTTTACAATTACGCTGCCACCAGCGTAACTCTGGCTACCGATGTGAGGGCTTTGATAATAAACGACTTCCACAGATGTTGTGTTGAAAGTGTTTAACAGTTTATTTCACAAACGGGTACAATGCTTAGGTGGTTTCAAACTATGAAGAAGTACAGACTTGAAGTTCCAAACAATATAACACTGGGGTATAACTTCCCCTGACACTGGGGTATAACTTCCCCTGACACTGTTACACAGTTACCAGCAGTTCTACTACTCAACTGCTTACTACTGGGTTACTCTCAACCCTAACTAGGACTAAACTTGTCTTTAACCTGGGTTTCTCTAAACCCACACACAGAACTGAACTGCACACTTGCAGCTCTAACAGACAGCTGCTTCTTCACCAACTGTCAAATCCCAACTGACTCTGGTCACAGCTGCTGGCCAACTGACTAAATTCAAAACCTCTTCAGCATTCTAAGCTAGCCTCCTGGCTGGCTCCGCCCACTGTTACTATGGCAACACATTCCTCTAGGAGGGAAATGCCTTTACTATCATAGTTAACCCTTTAGGGTCTGTCTAACACTTAACCCCATATTCCAACAATAAAACAACACACACATTTTGACTTCATTATACCTTGCTGCTAGCACGGCTGGGAAATCAAATTTCAAGTGCTCCACAGCACCAGTATCCAAGCCAGTTCTGAATGCACATGTAAATAAACTTGTTTCTCCTTTAGAGACAGAGAAGCATATTGTTTTGAGTATTCCCATTTGGCAAAATGTGTATCTGGAACCAGATAATAATGACATTCTGTGACATCCTTTTTACCAAAGCACAGTCCATCATACTCTACTTCATCGCATGTTTAAGAGGGTTTTTTTCTGGATTCACAATGATGAATTTTGTGATTGGACATTCATATCAAGAGCTGTGAGTAAAACTAGCAGGATCTAGGCCATAATTAACAACATGTGACACATGAAAGGAAAACCGCTTTTTGTATACAAAGCAATATGGCATTTCTTTGAGGGCATGATTGTTCAATCTCACAGACATATAATTTAGATCAAAGGTAAATCCTGAGCAAGAAGATCCCAAACTTTTTGGGTGTATTAAAGTGAGGTATTGCCCTCCTCTCCTCAGAAACTAAACAAAACTAACCCAAACTGACACTTAACAAATAATGACCATATTTCATTCAAAGGATCGGAAACAGGCCTGCCGTTATAAGTGGTCTGTCACTTTGTTTCCAGTTTAACAAACAACATCCCCCATATTAGATTTGAACTTCACAAATATATATTGCTTTCCGGGACTGGGGCTGGGGGTTATTACACAAAGAAGCTTGAAAAGTTTTCTGCCAGCGTTTGAAGTTTTGTGACGGGCTCCTTTGTTAGGTTATTTTGTCTATTTATACATCCTCTCATTTTCAGATTTCCTAGCAATCCCCCCCCCCCCCAAGCTGCATGTGTGTGTATGCTGAATTACAATCTCGGTGCCAAAGTCAATACTTTGCCCATGTGCTAAATGCATCATGCAATTCTGGATGGAGACAGCATCAAATGTTTGACGTGAGTGCCAAAGGGCGGGGGGTGAGCATAGAAAAGCAAGAAGATTCAGGGATAGAGATGGTCATGGCAATTGAATAATTCATTTTCATCCAAGAAAATAAGCCAAAAGGAATGATTGAAACAACGCCTGGAAGTAAGATAAAATGATCTGTTCATGAACTGGGAACTATTTACTCTTGAAAGGTGTTGCTTCCAAAGTGATATTTACAATATACCCACAGTTTCTCTTGAGCAAAGGCCACGTCCTTCTCGTTTCCAAGAGCAGAATACAGAATACTATGCACAAATTCATTCAAAGCACTCCCAAGTAAATTCATGAGTTTTCCAAGCTATAGGTACTGTAAAGGTGAAGGTTTCCCCTGACATTGTTTAATTGCTTCCAACTCTGGGATGTGGTGCTCATCTCAATTGCTAAGATGAAGAACCAGCATTGTCCGTAGACATGACTGCATGGAGCACCATTACTTTCCCGCGGAAGTGGTGCCTATTGAACTATTCATATTTAAATGTTTTCAAACTGCTAGGCTGAGAGGAGCTGGGCTAACAGTGGGAGCTCACCCTGCTCCCCAGATTCAAACCGCTGACCCTTTAGTCAGCAAGTTCGGCAGCTCAATGGTTTAACCCACTGTGCCACCAGGAGGCCCATTTTCCAAGCTATGGAAGTAAGTATCTGGATACAATGAAGGCTCCTTATTTCAAGATGCCCTAGTGCAGGGCTGTCCAACTGCCGGCCCTGCAGGTGTTTTGGACTTCAACTCCCAGAAATCCTAGCCAGTTTACCAGCTGTTAGGATTTCTGGGATTTGAAGGCCAAAACACCTGCAGGGCCGGCAGTTGGACAGCCCTGCCCTAGTACATGTTCATTTAAAATAGTTGGAGATTGGGAATAATTAAACTGCAGTGGCATCTTTAGAGGGATGTAGGGGCGCAAGCTACAGTGGGTGTCATCCTCAGAGAAGGAGACACCAAAATAAAATGCTATCCAATGTTTCATTAGGAATTTATTTTTTAATTTAAAAATATTTATATAGAACACACAAAAACACATTTTTGCAAGCCCAGATTGTATTAAATCAATATCAAGCATGCAGACAAAATCATGCTTTTGTTGCTGGTAGCTTACTTTGTCACTAACTTTGTGAAATCTTCTGGTCAATGGGGGTGAGACTGAGTTACCGCACTGGATAGCATCAACCCTTGTAACACCACGGTTACATTGGCATATTATAATCATGAATAAACATAAAAAGTAATTCCTATATTATTCACATTTAACAACAACAACAACAACAACGTATTTTATTTGTTAACCCCCCACCCCTTACAGCTCAAGGTGGGGTACAGCACAGTTAAAATACATAGGGGAAAGGTTACTAGTAAAATACATATCTTAAAATTCATACAGATGTAAGCACATTTAACATTGATTAGGTAGGCCTGCTGGAAGAAATATGTCTTTATTTCTGTTATAAATTCCAACAGCCCATTTAGTTGTCAAATTCCTTCTGGCAGGTTATTCCCCAGTCTAAGAATAGCCTATGAAAAGGTCTTCTGAATTGTCAGTTGTATTCTGGTTGGTTGAAGTTTACATCCTGCAGAAGATCTAAATCAGCATTTCTCAACCTGGGGGTAGGGACCCCTGGAAGGGTCATGAGGGGATTTCAGAGGGGGTCACCAAAGACCATCAGAAACACATATTTCTAATGGTGTTAGGAACCCCTTTGGCTGAGAGGGCTGAAGATTTCTCTGTCTGTCCTTATCTTCCTTTTTGGAAACAGATGACAGCGAATCCTCCCAAAAAAAGCCCTCCTCTGCTGTGATTGGCTGCCCTCTCAGCTAACCTCTCAGCCAAGGGGAGGGCTGTTTCTGAGACTCCAAGTGGGGAAGGGAGAACAGGCATGCTCGGCGCATGGCAGAGTAGTGCGCGGGTGAGGGAGAGGGAGGCTCGCAAGTCCCTTGAAGGCAGGAAGGAAAGTGCCTGCACAACATGGGACTGAGAGTGACCCAGCAGCATCAGGAGAAGCAGAAACTGCAGAAGCAGCTCATGTAATTTGTAATGCTATTTATTAGGAAAAAGTCAGTGTTTTCTTTTGTTTTTTTATGAATGCTCCCATTAGAAAATGCATAAGGATGTGGGTGAACTACAACTCCCAAAATCATAGGTCAATCCTCCCAAAACCCTGCCAGTATTAAAAGTTGAAATGACTACTGTGTTATGTGTGAATAACACATATATTTATTATTTCCAGTCTTTATGGCCTTGCATTGAGCTTACTTTACCTAGTAGTCGTTTCAGAGTCAAACCCCCCGCTCCCTCTCTTTTTGCACAATATTAAAAGTTGACCACGTTGGATCTGTGTGCCAAGTTCGGTTCAGATCCATTGTTGTTTGGGTTCTCAGTGGATGTAGGGGAACTTCAACTCTAAATCTCAAGGTCAGTGCCCACAAAACCTTCCAGTGTTTTCTCTTGGTCATGGGAGTTGTGTGTGCCAAGGTTGGTTCAATTCCATTATCGGTGGAGTTCAGAATGCTCTTTAGTTGTAGGTGAACTATATATCCCAGCAACTACAACTCCCAAATGTCAAGGTCTATTTTCTCTAAACTCCACCAGTGTTCACGTTTGGGCATATTGAGTATTTGTGCCAAGTTTGATCCAGATCCATCATTGTTTCTCCCCTAACTCACTGTCAATTCCTCTCAAATTTGGAGTTCTGTGTGCCGCGTTTGATCCAGGTCTGCCATTCGTGGGGGTCTCAATGGTCTGTGTAAGTCAGAGCTGAATCGGTTGAAGGTACTGCAAATCCCACCATCCATTGTCCAAACTCCCCCAAACATATTGTTTTTGTGATTAATCACTATGCTTTAATTATGTTCAATTTGTAATTATAATAATACATCCTGCATATCAGATATTTACAGTATGATCAATAACTATTATTATTTTATAATTATACCCCACCCTTCTCAACCCTAGGGGTATTCAGGGTGGCTTACAGACCATGGCAAATTCAAAGCCACATTACATATGCAACAATACAACTTATCAATTTAAACAGTTACAATTGATAACAGTAGCAAAATGACAGTTATGAAGTAGCAACAAAAATAATTTCATGGTTGGGGTCACCACAACATGAGAAACTGTATTAAGGGTTGTGGCATTAGGAAGGTTGAGAACCATTGATCTAAATGTATGGGATAGATTTTTTGAGAGAAGGTAATCTTGTAGGTAACCTGGACCCAAATCATGTAGGGCTTTAAAGATAATAACCAACAATTTGTACTTTACTTGGAAACTAATTGGCAGTGGAGTGATTTTAGTATAAGTCTGAAATGCTCATTCCTAGATGTTCCTGTAAATCTGGCTGCCATATTTAGAACTTATTGGAGTTTCTGAACTTGGTACAGGGGTAGTCCAATGTATACTGCATTTCAGAAGTCCAAACTTGCAGTCCTTAAGGTCACAAATGACTCATTTAGAGGATTGACTTAAACTGTGGACGTTCATGCTAACTACGAAATATTCAGTAAAGTTATTCAAAGTTTAGTTAACTTTAAAATTAACAATTTGTTGAAATTGTTAAGTACATAGAAGTTAAGAGTTTTATAGAATACCATAATATACATTTTAAGTACCATCTAATGTAAGTTTCTTGAATGTGGCCTAATTTGATTATAGCTAAATTAATGTGGTTTTCCAACAGGAAAAGTTTTCCCACTCCTGACCTAGGGCAAGGGTATCCTCATTCAGAACAGGAAGGTGCTGAGAATGAGGATGCCTTTTCTTTAGAGACTGGTATATGAAGAACCTCAAGAGGTCTTGATTTGGTTAAGTAGGAAAATGTAGATTTGCAGCAATAAGTGGTTGAAAAGCAAGAAAGCATTTTTCAGACGTTGCCAAAGATGTGGCTATTCTGCATTTTTCTATATTTCCATTGTATCTTTCTTAGCATAAAACAGTGACATCTACTGAGAGCTCAATCAATTCATCCTGTAGTTTTTTTAGATGCCTTTAGGATATCAACAAAGTGAGGCCGAAATGTTAATTTAAGTGTGACATTATGATCACCTAAGTCAGTGAACCTTTCATTGTATTGTCCAATTAAGGGGTCTATAACAGCTGAATATTATTTGAGTGGTTGGCATATGCTATTCTTCTCATCAATTATCTTTGCTAACTGGGGGAAATGTTCATCTGAAATTTCCCTTTGAAGAAAAAGTATTTTGGGGGGAAAGTGTTTTTAATGCTTGGATTTTGCCATATATCATATACTGTATAGATTTAATTTTATTTTGCAAAGAAATATTCAAGTTGTGATTTGGCGTGATAGCAAACAGCATTCCTACAGAAATCTGTCAATAATTCACATTGCTGATTCTATTCTTCATACAATTTAACTATCTGTTCTTGCAGAGACAAAATTCTGGCTAACATCTGTCCCAGTGGCAGCCAACTCACTTCAGAATGATACAGCAAATCCACACTGAATTCACTTTAACAGCGAATGGTGCTGTGTTGCATTTGTTCCAGAGTTTTTGCTAATGCAAGATACAATGAAAAGAAATGAGAGCATCTGATCCGTTAATTATTTTATCTGTGCAATAAACTCTTTATTTTGTCAGGGAAGGTGCCCCTTCTGTACACACACTCACAAAATTTACCAAATTCAGTCCGACTTCACAATATTTACATTGAAAGTTGTTGAAGATATCTACTTATTTTGTTCTTTCCATAAGAGTGCCCAAAGTGAGTTATGACCCAAATACAGTATAAAACTCAATCTCGATTGGTGGGGATGAGAGACAGGGCCTTCTCAGTGATGGCTTTGCAGCTATGAAACTTCCTCCCCAACAAATTAGATCAGCGCCCTCCCTCCTGGACTTCAGAAGAAAAGAAAACACTTTGTTATGGGACCAAGCTTTGGGCAGTAAGTAGTACAAGGAATGATCAGGGATTATGTGCAATAGATATGATATTTGGAATGGCCCGGACTACGATTTTTGAATTGTGTGATTTTAATGTTTATACTGATATTGTTAATTAAATGTTTTAATGTTAAATGATGTTGTGTTTTATGATACAATTGCTAATTGTATATTATTATCATTATGGTAAGTTTCTGTATGTGAGGCATTACATTTTGCCATTATTATGTTGGAAACCACTTTGAGTCCCTCACTGGGGTGAGAAAAGTGGCATAAAAGTGAAGCAAAGAAATAAAGACGTAAATAAAACCTGCATCAAGTCACTACTATCAGTTGATTCATCCAAAGCTATTGAATGATATATATTTTCCTTTTGAAGTATTACATGAAGTTGTTCGGTTAAGTTGAAGGCTAATTTTGCAGTATCACAGAATAAACAAATCATCTTATCTTTAGCAGAAACAAAATATTATTGCAATTCCCAATCACATTAAAAATCTGTTTTCTTACTTCAGCATTCTCTTGGTCTTCTTTGACATCATGGGTTGTTAAGCAGACAGAATTTAAAAAAATACTGCCAAGCTATTACAAATTCCACTTTAGCAGAAACACAGTGCACTACTGTCAAAAGCAGATAACTAGGCTTGAGCCCATATCCGTTTTTAGCCATTTCCTTTGGCCAATCCAGTTTCTATAGTTTCTTTGCGTGCCTGTAACAGCAAGGGCCCAGCCATCACAAATTCCCCTCCGTTACGGGACCACATGGCAGTTGATCTCGGCTCCTCCTCCCCTATTCGGTATCACAGTTTAATCTTTTTGATTTTTCTTAATTTTCTTGATTATTTTTATTTAGTGGGACTGACTGGGAGTTGGGGGCATGCAGGACAGGTGGGTGGGATGTGTGTGCGTGTTTGGGGGCTTGGGAAGGTCACTCTTTTAGCCTTTTTTCTCCTAAGCAGAGCATATCTTCTGTTGCAATGGATATGCTCTGCTTTTTTCTCCTTCCCTTCTTCTCCTTCAAATACTTCTAAAAGATAATAATAATAATTCCTCAAAAAAACCAATAAGAAAACCTCCATTCTCTGAAAACTACTACCAGTAGTTACCTCTCCTCTAGAGTAGAAAGTAGAAACACCTTTAAGGAAGCATTAAGCCCTAAGCAGAAAGGAGATTGAAGCGTGCCCTGCACTAGAGAAAAAAGAGAGGTTTTTTTAGGAAGCCCAGGAAGGATAGCTCCAGGTCATCACTCTTCCTTCCCTGGGACTCCTTAAAATGTTTTGGAAAGCTGTCTGACATGCTGCAAAGAGAGAAAGCATGAACCTTCCTGCGGCGCCTCTTCTCTAGAGTAGAAAATTTATTTATTTATTTACTTCATTTATATTCCACTCTTCTAACCCCGAAGGGGACTCAGAGCGGATTACAGTACATATACTTGCAGACAATCCCAGCAGTTCAACATATATAGACATATTTTTAGACATATATTGACGAACATAGACAAACAAAGAGGCAAACTTCTGGCCAACTTCTGGCCACCAAGGAGAGCTGACGCACTCCTCATCTCTCTCAGTGTTTTTTTCCAACATTCCTTGTTGTTCTTCCGCAATCTTCAGCGACTCCTGGAATACTTATGGCTTCATAAATCAGTCAAAATTTGCCTCCCCACTTAATGTGGTACCTTTTTCTCCTACTTGACAAATGAACTGTCTTTTGGGCTGCAAAGGTCGACAGCAGGCTACACTTAAGGTCGGGCACCCACCCCGACCCGGGCAGGCCTCAAACTTGTGACCTACAGGTCAGAGAAATCTTATGCAGCTGACACTTAGCCAGCTGCGCCACTTCCAGGTGTTTGACAAAGCATTAAACCAGGTCTCTTCTACAAACAGAAAGGAAAGGATCGCAGAAAGAGATATATCTTAACTCTGATACTTTTTTAAAATCCAGGTGTTAATGAAGGATATGGAAAGGGAGTCTGTGGGAAGTCCTCCCCATAATGGGCCGGATAGGGTACTTCCTTAACCCAGTTGCTGACATCGAGGCTTCCTTGAAGGAAAAAAAAGGAAAGGGTCCCTGGACCCAAACTCAATATGGGAGTTTTATTTAATTGAAACTTATTTTATTCTTCGGAATGTTATATAATAAAAAATAAAAATATAAAAGAAGAACGAAAAGATATTAATAAAAATAAAAGGATTTGTTTTCGGTACAATTTGGATTCAGTCAAATGGCTGCACTTAAGAACCTATAAGGCCACATGTAGCCTTAAGGCCACTGGTCCCCAACTCCCTGCACTAGGCTATCAACCAAATGTGACTACATCATTTACAGAAATGCCCTGAGTATTCAGAGATGCCTCGACAGTCATCCTGTTAACAAAACGTTTCACAGACAAACATGTGAAACTGGAACTGAACCAAACTTTAAGCATATGAATGAGTCTCTTATGCCTCTTGCTGCAACCCATAAAACATATATTTCTCCAAAGCAGAGGAAGCAAGCCTTTCTCACAAAATGGCCATTTGCATAGGGATGGTGGCTAATTATGTACATCAGCTAGGCTAGAATTAGAAAACAGAACTTGCCTAAGTCCCATGATAAGCAACACTGTGTGAATTATGAACATTCCCAATACACGGGTGATCCGCAAGACCCAACAGTATTTGCTGAATCTGCAAATAACTTAAAATAATGAATACGTTGGAGAAGCCCACGATCTGGTCTCAATCAGTTCTCAAGCACTGAAAAGGTGACACTTGCCAGATAAAGATTATGTTACTAATTATTCACCTAGCTGTGTTTTACACTTGCAGGGCTTTTTTTTTTTTTACAGATAATGTTTCAAAACGATTTGCAAGGAATTCATTGCAAATATCTCATGGGTCACTTGATTTCCCCGAAAGCTGGGTCAGATGTTCAAAGGAGAACTGTAGAAATACGGAGGTGAAATATTTAATATTCATAAAACACTTCAGAACTGCTTGAAGAAAATGAATGTGATATAACTCCCCGAATTGGCTGTTTGGAGCTTGACCTCTGCTAATGAAGTGGAATCAGGATGCAACAGCTTCCTTACTTTGGCCAGCAGTGAAAAGCCAATACCCCAAATCCCTTATGGTTGGTTTCACAGATTAAACTGAGACATTTCTGGCCAAGTAACTCCAGATTTGACAAGAGCTATTAATGAGGAAGAATGCACAAACGAGAAGAGACTGCATTTTGCTTTTGCCTTAGTGTTTGCAAAGGATGGGTTTCTGCCCTGCTCCTTTTCCTTTTGCTAAAAAGTGCAAACAACATTTGCATTTTGAACTCAATTTGCAACTGAGGAGGAAGAGGGAAGTGGAAAACGTAAAGAGAGAAACTTCAACATTTTAAGATCATCTGGAAAAAGTGATATAACAAAAGATTAATTGTTCCTGCCAAATGAGGACAGTTGGACAGTGTGAAACCCATGTGCAGCAATCAGAGCCATGTGGCTGAAACAACCATGGCAGCAGATTCTGAGACAGTATCTTCTGTTGCAATGGATATGCTCTGCTGCTGGGCTACTGCCTACCTGAACCTCCTCTGCCCTCAGATCTTGCTCCTGAAGACTGCAGTGAAGCGGTGCAGGTGCACAGGTGCGGGATCAGAGATGCAGAGAAGGAGGCACAGTAATAGGAAAATTACCATATTGAAATCAAATCTGATGCTTTTTAAATTTTCATTTGGTGTGCATTGGAAGAGAGGTAATCTTATTTGGCGAGTATATCCCAAACTCTATATTTTAACTGGAAAAGTTGGGGGTTGTCTTATACGCCCAGTTGAAGCACACAATAATAACTGTAGACATGTGACAACCAAAACACCAAAGGGAAGCAACAATGTCAAAAATAATTCAATATAATATAAGTACTAAGAGTAAAAACATCAATACACATCATTTAAAGGTGCCATGCAATGCCCGTAAGCCAATTATACATCACCCAAATAGACAGGATATCAGGGAACAGATAGAGGATGGGGATTGTGGTATGATTTATGTGGGCCAGTCAACACGTCATCTTCGCCTGAGAATGTCGGAACATAGGTCGAGGGTACAAACTGGGATGGATAACACCATTTTGTATAGACATTTCTTGGCGGCGAAACACACCCCGGGTTCCTTTAAGTTTACGGGACTCGAGAAGGTAAAAACCTTCTCCCATTGTAACATCCATAATCTCATTAGGAGAGAAACGTGGTGGATCACGCACCTACAAACCAAGTACTCATTAGGGTTAAATGAACCCCTCTCCATCTCTGCCCTCCTCACTTGAATCGGTTTTGTATCATTTTACTTAAGACTCACCTGCTTTATGCAACTTACCTTTGGGTCCACAGGAAACTGGATGACAGATTTTAACCATGACTTGATATGTTTGAGACCACTCTCTATGTACTACTACTGTGGATATGGGTTGCTTATGTTTATTTCATATATTTATTATTATTATTACAGAACATGTATTTTCCTGTGTAACGCTGCTTTGTATTGTTGCCATCAGCCACTTGAGGAAGTTCGAGTAGGGCGAAATGAATCGGGCCCGCAGTTCGACCGTTTATTTATTTATTTATTTATTTAAAACTTTTGTACCCTGGCCTTCTCACCTCTATCAAGGGACTCCGACTGGCATAAC
This sequence comes from Anolis apletophallus, assembly GCA_030556195.1. NCBI lineage: Eukaryota > Metazoa > Chordata > Lepidosauria > Squamata > Anolidae > Anolis > Anolis apletophallus. The sequence continues at coordinate 78,842,401 of JARBWK010000008.1, forward strand.
AGCAAAAATTCAATGCTATACAGATTAAAAACAACTACAACAACATATTAAAATACATTGAAGCCCAGCATAAAACACATCGCCATTAAAACAATTCCTCTCAATCTGTAATCGTGGTCATACATTCAGACAATAGCCAATCTCAGCCTATTCTGGGAAGGCTTGGTTCCACATCCAGGTCTTCACTGCTGCGGAACCCCTGGGCACCTCTCCACCTCGCAAGCCTTCCACCCACAATTGCATTACTCGTTTACCATCTCTGGGATTATCAGTTTGGATTACAATCGTCTATTGCACTATGATATCGTGTGTGGACCTGAAACAGACTATATTGGATTTACCATGGACTTCCTATTGAACTCTTTCCAGTCCCGGTCTTCACTTCCCCATCCTCTATCTGTTTCCTGATATCCTGTCTATTTGGGTGATGTATAATTGGCTTACGGGCATTGCATGGCGCCTTTAAATGATGCGCATTGATGTGTTTACTCTTAGTACTTATATTATATTGAGATATTTTTGACATTGTTGCTTCCCTTTGGTATTTTGGTTGTACGCCCAGTTGTCTTATACACCGGAAAATATGGTAGTTGTAATGCAAGACCTGTCGGGTACTTAATACAGTCCAGATCCACTACAGATAATGCTGCAGGATGGAGAAGCACGCTGACAGTGGCCAAGTAGTCCAGAAGTTGTATAGCAAGTCAGAGGCCCAGATATCCAAAGCCAGCAACAAGTAAAAAAAAGTCTTAAATCACAGCCACTCAAAGGTCAAGGAAACTCGAATGCTAAAAGGTACTGTTAGTCACCAAGATAGAAAGGCTGTAAGTGTCAAAGCTGCCATAAGTGGCTGCCTCAAGACATCAGGAGCAGAGTTAGCACCTTGCTATTTAACAATTGCTGTAATTTGTGTAACCCTTGTCGCAACTCTGCTGTTTGGCAAAGGATGGCAATATGTCCTTCGCTTCTGCCACCTTCAGAGAGATCATCATCATGAGCTGTAACTTGGCAGTCTGGCTCTGTGTCCCAGTATTCCAACTTCGGACGATGAGTTATGGTATTTTCAGAGACATGTAGTGAAATGCACGGATAATTCAGGAGCAACTCCATACTTCCCAAATTACTTCAGTTTCACTGTCTCTATGTAAATGGGTCTGACCCCCATGCACAGTCAGTTCTTTAGGAGATGGTTTACTGTTGCCTTGCGCTGATGACATTGCATTCCCACTGTTTGCTTCCCTATGGTGACCACAGAAAAATGCTGAGCAATCACTGGGGTGTGTGCCAATTTGACCGTGCAATGTCACCCTTCACCTCTCCGTTTTTGTTTCCAGGCGTTCCTCTGGCAGCAACCATCCCAGGAATTAACTTTTCATCCAGAAAGAGGACATTTGTTGTCTGTAGCAATGCCATGATCACATCCAAAAGCAAGCAACTGGGAATGTAACCAGAAATCCAGTTTCTTTGCATGAGAAAAGAGGCCTCAAACACAACCTTGATTGTGCACTGACCATGGTGCAGGAAAGACGCCAAAACGCAGGCGATGCATGACTCAAGATATTGCTGTAATTTGGAGACTAATACCCTACATCACAGAATTACAACACATGGAACCTTTATTAAAACTGAGGGTACGTCTAGTGATCCAGAAACAGGGCAAGGATTGAATTTTAAGGTAGGCAGGGAGCAGCAGAAGAAACTGAATGGCAGAGCTTTTCAGCTGTGCTCTTCGAATAAATATCAAAATATCTCTCTTGGTACTATTTCTCAGTTGACTGGAAAGCTTCCTGTTTCCAAAATCATATTCTTATGCTGCTTTAGGAGCCCCTGGTAGCAGAGTGGGTTAAACTGCTGAGCTGCTGAACTTGCTGACTAAAAGGTCGCAGGTTCAAATCCAGGGAGCGGCATGAACTCCCGCTGTTAGCCTCAGCTTCTGCCAACCTAGTAGTTCGAAAACATGCAAATGTGAGTAGATCAATAGGCAGGGGCGGTCTGAGATAATTTCGCATGGTAGGCGAAAATTATTTCGGCGCCCCCCCCCCCCAACATAATTTTTGGGCCCCGTACCTGGCGGTCCTCCCACGCGCCGCCCTCTGCAACGCCCGTGCGTGGGGCCGGCAGCGGCACCAGGAAGCGCTAGGAGAGGCCTTATCTCCGCGCGCATGCGCTGTGCCTACGGAGCTCCGTTGGCACAGCGCATGCGCGCGGAGGCCGACGCCGTCCGTGCTGCTGCTGCGTCGCCCGCCCGCGCGCATGCGCTGTCCCTATGGAGCTCTAGAGAGCTCCGTAGGCACAGCGCATGCGCGCGGTAGGGGGACACGCGCGTACGCTATCCCTACGGAGCTCTCTTGTGCTCCGTAGGCACAGCGCGCGCTGCCCTCCGCGCGCATGCGCTGTGCCTACGGAATTCAAGAGAGCTCCATAGGGACAGCGCATGCGCTGGAGGGGCGACGCGCGCATGCGCTGTGCCTACGGAGGCTCCGTAGGCACAGCGCATGCGTCACGTCGCCCTCACGCGCATGCGCAAGAGTGCCTACGGACCGCAAGAGAGGTCCGTAGGCACTGCGCATGTGCATGGAGATTTACGCACGCATGCGCAGTGCCTACGGACCTCTCTTGCGGTCCGTAGGCACAGCGCATGTGCGCGAAACCGCGCAGCGCAGCAGCAAGGCGGGCGGCGCCTCGGCGCCGCGGGGCGGCGCACGATGGCGCCCCACCCCGCAGCGTCAAGATGGCGCTCTACGCGCCGCGTAGGCCGCGTAATGGCAAAGACCGCCCCTGTCAATAGGTACCACTCTGGCGGGAAGGTAACGGCGCTCCATGCAGTCATGCCAGCTACATGATTTTGTAGGTGTCTACACACAACACCGACTCTTCAGTTTAGAAATGGGGATGAGCACCAACCCCCAGAGTTGGATACAACTGGACTTAATGTCAGAGGAAAACCTTTACTTCTACATATGCTGTTTTACTGCTGGCCTTTGACTAAAAGACTGGCATAAAGAGTCACATGAAGGAATGTCAATGGTCGGCAAATAGTTGAAATCCGTCAAACTTCAGGAAATGTTTTATTTTTGTATCAATTCCTTTCTTGGAAAATATTCAGTTTTCAATCTGAGGATTATTAAATTCATGGATAAAGAACCCATGGATACTGAGGGCCAACTCTGCATCTTTTTCTTTCAAAGCTTATTCCTGCCTCTTTCCTGCCTGGGATTTTTTTTTTGCAATATATTAGAATATTCAAGATTTTTTTTCAAAAATTGTCAATGCCCAGTCTTAGAATTTATACTACTAGCTTCAGGGTATGCAATCAAGTGGATATCTGGATAAAGTGCATGGAATTAAAGGATTTGGCTGTTTCCAAACTGTATAACTAATGTTATTTAAAACTTCCTCTTGCCTTGAAATAAATAAAGATCCAGTTTTGCAAATATGTTGGCGGCTGTATTTCCCCCTTCCATGTAATATTGGTTATTAAAGTAATTTAGTGCCTCTAACAAATGCATAAATAACATCTGTCTCAAGAGGTCAGGGCATTTTAGCTATTGCAGAATGATAATATACTGCTATGGCTTTCTCCTTGTTTTTTTCTTTTCTTGCTTTCCGGTGAAAGATGCAGCTCGTGCTACAGCACATCTATCTACTCAACTGCTTAAAGTATTAAGCAGTTTAAGCCATGACTAACTCTTTCCTTTTCAGCAAATGGCAGTTCTGACTTGCAAGTCTTTATTCAAAGCACACTCTGAAGACTTTTTATTTGTTTTTTCATATCCTTCCAAATCTTTCCAGGGCTTGTATTTTTAGAAAGCCTTGAGAGTTGTACCGAGTTAATCGGAGAATCAATGTTTTGGAAGCATAGTCAGTCTAATAGTCTACTTTTTTGACTTGACTTTCCTCCTAATTTATTCAGAAGAAAGCAAGAGAGAGCTAAAGTCGTGGCATGGATGGCAGTGTGTAAGTTGACCTCATTCTCGTGTTACCACATATAGGCCTCCATGAACTGAGCGTGAATGTTACAACAGAAATTGACCTTAGATTCACTTGAATATGAGTAGCCTTTATGTTTGATATCACCCAGGTTGTATTCAAAGCAAATGTAATAATTTTATTTATTTATTTGCAATATTTGTATACTGCCCTTCTCAACTCCGAAGGGGACTCAGGGTGATTCACAGTGTTGGCAACAATTCAATGCCATCGATAAAAACAGTATAAAACATTAAAATTGTTCTTCCCCTAATAAAACATTAAACATTATTAAACACATTATTTATTTATTTATTTTATTTACGACATTTATATGCCACCCTTCTCACCCCGAAAAGGACTCAGAGTGGCTTACAAGTAAAATGTAAATACAATATATTATATTATTGCCATAGCACAATATTAATATTAAATATTACATTGTACTATAACATTATACTGTAATATTATTAGTAATATTACATGTAATATAAAATATATAATTATAATATTTTAATATATTATTAGTAGTAATATTATATTGTATTACATTATATTATCAATATTATATGTATATATAATATATTATATATTATATATATATATAAAGCTTTTCCTTAACCCCTCCTTATTATCCAACTTTCTGCCGACCCGTTTATGTTGGATAAGCAAGACTGTACTGTATTAGCAAATCATCCAAATCTCTGAATTTTGAAATGGAGCTCCAAGACCAGGATTAAAACACAAGATCCCCAAAAGTCACAGTGGGGCATCTTCTCATAAAGGCGCGTGGCATGATACAGTCTTCTCCTGAACCAAAGGTTCTCTCCATGGTGCTCTTCAACAGGTGATAGGATCCTATGGCTGCGGTCACTATTCGTAGTAAACAAAGCTAAAGTCCCAGAATCCTGTGAGTTCAGGCCGCATGTAAATCAGGGTCAAGCAGTTGTCTTCTGGGTAAACTGTCAGCAGTTCTTCGTCTTCACCTTTTGTGATGTAAAACTGCCAAATTCTGCATCCGAGTCTTGACAGCCACAGAAGAACAGCAAATCTAGAGCGAACTCTGTTGCTTCTGTGTCATTACATAAAATAATAATAATAAGGTAGGGCCCAGAATGCTGACTGGCACAACCTGGGGATCATAACCAGATGCAATGAAGACAACTGCCCTTGCGCTTTGCTATTCTGCTGCTGGGTATGCATGCCCAGTGTGGAACACATCTCACCATGCTAAAACAGTGGATGTGGCTCTCTATGAGATATGCCGCATTATCAAGGTGGTGTCTGCACCCAACACCACTGGAGAAATTATACTGTTTAGCTGGTATTGCACCACCTGACATCTGCCAGGAAGTAGCAGTGAAAGGGCCAAGGCAGTGACATCTCCGGCCTTTCCCCTGTTCAGATATCAGCCAGCACACCAATGGCTTAAATCAAGAAATAAATCTAAGATCTACAGACACTCACTGGAACACCTCAGCAAGTGAGAGTCCAAAAGTGGCAGGCTAAACCCAGAACTTAAATCAATGGCTGCTATCAAATGAGAGACTGCCTCCTGGGCACACAGAAAACTGGGCGACTTGGAAGGCGCTGAACAGACTTAGCAAATCACGGCTAGGCTTAACGGAAGAATAATAGTCCATGTATATAGTATATCAATTGTGGCTAAATGCCTGCGTTTTACTCACGACGAAGGTTGTAGGAGCATTCAAAGTTAATCAAGTCCTTTAGAGATGACCATGATAAAGTCCAAAAAAACCAAAAATTCTTTGTATAATTTGTAAATCCAATGAAGAGAATTGTGGTACTTCGTTCCGGTCAACGGACAGGAAGTTTCCTGCGCTAATCCGTTTCGCCTTACGAGGTTTCTTCGGGACCAGGAGATCTGTTGTGAGAGTACATAAACTCCGTAGTCGCCCAAGTTTGAACTAGAACAAATATATTATATTAATTGATGTACTATATACATGGACTATTATTCTTCCGTTAAGCCTAGCCGTGATTTGCTATGTATATGAAAGATGTATTGATTTTGACTAAATATATACTTTAGAATTGTTACATTGAATATTACTGCTGGTTTTAGCTCTTTTTGTTTAGTATTGCATTTGTGGAACCAGCCGGTTTTGCTTTGTGTTCCTTCTTCATCTATCATTGATTCTGGAGATACCAGTGGCCAAGACAGCATAGTAGCCTTAGCTATTTCCCTCACTGCAGTTTTTCCTGGTCAAGGTTCTCATGGCTATGAGAATTTTTTGTTGAAAAGCTAATGGTATGTATTTCAGGATGGCCTCAAAAAGCACAGGTGCCCAGACTTCCCTGGGAATCTCTGTTTGTAAATGGGCTGCCAGGGGCTGTAGCTCAGCTGGGGAAATAGTCATGGAACAATAGGTCTTTCCCCCATGGTACCTGTGGTTTGATATTCTTCTAAAGAAGAATCAGAATGGGCAGCTGATCAGAAATTAAACTGACTGCATATTACAGGGACAGTGTTTACAGACTGACACTCCTTGGCTGAGTGCTGGACCAGGAAGCTCAGGTTTTGGTGATGGCCAGTAGTGCCTTTGCATATTTTAAACTTGAGCAGCAACTGCACCTTTTACTCAAGACACCAGATCTCGCCATGGTGGTACGAGTTTAGGGCCCTTCCAGACAGGGTCCAAAATGCAGACCCTGTTGGATTTTTACCTGAAGGGTCCCGACAACGCCTCAAGGTAAAAACAAAGTAATTAAGACTAAGCAGAAAAATCCTGTTTCGTCCCAAGTTATTTAGATACTCCATTCAATCCAGGCCTTCCTGAAAGACCCAGTCTTAATGGGGTATGGGCCCTGTGGGGGGACCGCTTCCTCAGTCCTAGTATTCTGTCCCCATAGCCCAATTCACTTCTTTGGGCCCATGAGCCCGGAAAAGTGAATAGAGCATTCACCCCCTCCCAAAGATCTAAAAACAATAGAAAACTTACTGGATCGGGGTTTGGGGGCATTTTAAAATATAGTTTTTATGGTTTTAATCTGCACCGGGAATGTGGCACAGCTGGCTAAGTATCAGCTGCATAAGATCTCTCTGACCAGTAGGTCATGAGTTTGAGGCCTGCCCAGGTCGAGGTGGGTGCTTGGCCTTAAGTGTAGCCTGCTGTTGACCTTTGCAGCCCGAAAGACAGTTGCAGCTGTCAAGTAGGAGATAAAGGTACCACATTAAGTGGGGAGGCAAATTTTGACTGAATTATGAGGCCATAAAAAGAACTCCAGGTACGCTGAGGAATGTGGAAGGAACAACGAGGTATGCTGGAATGCTGAGAGATGAGGAGTGCGTCAGCTCCCCCTGGTGGCCAGATTTGCCTCTGTTCGTTTATATGTGTGTAATATGTCAAAAATGTATGTAATGTACTTTGATAAATGGCAAGGGTTGTCTGCTTGTATATGTACCTGTAATCCGCCCTGAGTCCCCTTCGGTGTGAGAAGGGCGGAATATAAATAAAGTAAATAAATATATAAATACATTTATTTTAAAATACTTTTTGGTTTAATTCGATTTTAAAGTCTACAATTTTTAGATTTTACATTGTCCAATCCAATCCAATAAACTTTTCATGGCATACAGTATATAACAAGAAGACAGTATAAAATACAGTATAAGTTATAGAATGACTTTTTATTGTATGTTGCAGGGTGTGTTTTTTTTTAAAGAATTGCTCACCACTTTGAGTCTTTGTTAAAAGAAAAAGTGGCATACAGATAAATGTAATAATAGCAACAACAATAATAATACTATTGCAGGCCACCCTGGTATTCTTAATAGATGGTTAACATTTTCATGAACAAGCAGATAAATAAATAATAAAGTTATTGTTTTCCTTTTAACTCTGCTGCTGAGATCCCAGCCAGAACTGTGACTGTATCCGAGTACTGTCATCCCTGAAATTGCAAATGCGAATACAGTAAAAACATAAGTTTGGCTTATTAAATGAATATTTTTCATTTTTGTGAATATGGAAACTGTCAAATTTTTATCTGATCAAATTCCTGCAAATTGACTTATCATTCCAATGCAATTCAATTGCTATTTTAAGATTTTTTTATTTTTAAATTTTCCAGTATTCTTATTGCAAGATGTGTTTCACTATATTTCATCATAAAGCAGTGATAAGTTTTGGCATGCACATCTGAGTTTATGTACAGAAAAACCAGCGAAGAGCTCTCAGTTTCAGATGGATTATTCTACTTCCCAACTATAATAACAAACAGACTTTTGACGTTTATTCCATGAGGAAATGAAGTGTAAAAGAAGCCTGACCTTCAGACATTTATAAATTCCTCTACTGTCTCACTTTGTGTTCATATTACTTTGTTGTTCCACGAAGGAAAAAAAGTATCTGTGGAAGAATGGCAAGGTATTTTCCAAACTTGAAAGATGTGTATGCTGCTTTTCTAGTTGCTGTGTCCCCATTGCATATGTGAATTGTAGTGTATTGCTCAGCCTGGTGCCATCCTGACATAGAGGAGTACAATTCCCATAATCCACCAACCAGGTTTCTGGAAGGCACCAAACTGAGGAAAGCTAGATTATAGTAACTGATACAATTCATGGGGACAGTTTAAAACAATGTTTCCCAACCTTTTTTGAGCCGTGGCACACTTTTTTACATTTGCAAAATCCTGGGGCACACCACCAACCAAAATGACACAAAATGACGCTCTAACACAGTAATACATATAGTTAATATGTTTTTAAATGTATTTATACACTCAGTGTGAAACCTGGGCCTGTTTTGATGAACACAACATAGATATCCTGGCAGGAATGGCAGAAAGACACAAACTTCCCACACAGAACTCCCATAACCAAGAGAAAATGTTATAAGAGTTTGGTGGGCATTGATCTTGAGCTTTGGAGTTGTAGTTCACCTATATCCAGAGAGCACTGTGGACTCAAACAATGTTGGATCAGGACCAAACTTGGCATGAATACTCAATATGCCCAAATATGAACGCAGATGGAGTTCAGGAGAAATAGACATTGACATTTGGGAGTTGTAGTTGCTGGGATTTATAGTTCCCCTACAATCAAAGAGCATTCTGAACCCCACCAATGATAGAACTGGGCCAAACTTCCCACACAGAACCCCCAGGAGGCATGAGGAGGTCTCTACTTGGGGAAAGGGAGGTGGGCCTTCCCAATGCATGGAGAAGGAGAGACCAAATAGACAACGGGTGGGGAGGGGGTGTGTGTTTGTAATTGTGTGCCTTTATCAAGGTAGGTTTCTTAGGGTTTTTATACTTCAACACAGTAGACTCTCTCCCCCCCCCTTTCCTGGAGGTTCCAATTTCCCACGGCACACCTGATGATCGCTCACGGCACACTAGTGTGCCCTGGCACACTGGTTGGGAAACACTGGTTTAAAATAATATTTGTTTTTCTTTGACTGTTTGTAAGTTTGCTGATTTTTTTTCTTATCTGTTTTTCTTTTCCTCAATAGAAAACATTGCAATTAGAAGTGTGCGGCAGTCTCAAAAAAGTTTGCTTGGTTATTGCGATCTGCCCAGGACTGTAAACCTCATAAAGGCAAGTTGTTAAACCACAATCTGCGCCTGCTGAATCATTCTCAGTCTGTCAAATTTCTAAAGTCTTTAAGTGGAAAGAAATAAAACCAGCAGGGGATGTAGAAATCACCTGCCTGAAGAGAATCAATAGTTGGAGCATACCAGCCTTCCACAACACTATTCCATGTATCTGTACTAGACTGAAGTTCTCATTTTTCTTAGACAATGCTCATCTTGTTGATTGAGGATAAAGATCAACGGGAGATGTAGTCCAATATATCTGAAGAGTAGCAAGCTGGGAAGACTGATATAGATGCCAGGTTTTCTGGAGAAATAAACACTTGGTTTAGCAACTTCTGATGCCTACTGTTTACATTGTTTATTACATTTCAGTTGTCTTAACATCACACAAGGAATTTGGCGAGCAGCCATGTTCTTCTTTTGATCTCCTCCCATCTTCTTTATTATTGCTAAAATAGCCATAAAAATCTGATCTTGTTTTACAAAAGTTTGCCATTGATCTTTTACCACTTGGTAATGTTGTTGTTGGGTACATAAGGACGTACACTAGTTTTATTCTGAACTGTTAACATCAGAGGAAGAGCTGGCATGAGTTTCAAAGATAGTATTGCTCGTCTTGAAGATAATGATTCAAGGTGCTTCAAACAGCATCAAAATGTGAGTTAAAAAGTGGGGCAAAAAATCCTGAGACCTTACAGTAAGTCCACACACAGACCTGTGAGTCCTGGGAAATGCTTCCCCAATGTCCTCACACCTTCCTTTAAGGCTGATTTTATAAGTCCACAAGATGGAGGGGAGATGGGGACATCCAGTTGGAGTTTTTTTAAAGTCTCTCCGAGATGTCCTGAACCTATATACATTCATGCAGAGATCCTAATGTACACACAAGCAAAATTCTTAACTCTCTCTTCACCTAATTATAAATTCAATCTCTGTTTAATATTATAAACATTAGAACAAAGGAATGGTTGCAAAGAGTTCTAACTGTAATTGCTTTCCAACTCTACTTCTGTTTTGCCACCAGTGTGTCCGTGGTTCCATTTTTTGACAACCCGATCAACTGTTTTGGGCTTTTAAAATGTGCATGTGCACTGGAGTAGTCCACACAAGGGAATCGGAAGGAAGTCATGTGTTTTCCATGACTGCAGGGATATACAGTCATGTGAAGATGTGCATTGTTGAGGCAGAATCAGGTCTCAAGCATATTTTTGAACACATTGTGGTGTTCCAGCCTGGTGGACATAGCCAGACACCGGGGGTTCCAGCTGACCAGGGTCAGATCAGGGATGATGGGTGGCCAGATGGATACGGGTCTGCTGATGAAGAATTAGCCTGGGATGATGCATGGCTACATGGATATGGGCCTGAAGTTGAGGATAATGATGACTCCATGGAATTTAGTTCTGAAGTAGACAGGGAGAGGCCCAGCGACCTTGATTCCCATGAAGGCTTCTTCACTCCTTTGCCAGATGAGCATTTCGAAGATAGGGACGATCGAGTTTCCCAGCAAGATAGCCTTGCACCTGGGCCTGCTAATAAGCAGGAATTTGACAAGAGGGCTAGCATCAGATCCTCCCGGAAAGATTGGGCTTTGAGGAAGGGGGTGTGCTGGTCCCATAGAACTTAGTTCCCTTTATTAGATTGTGCTGAGGTTGTTCTAGTCAGACCTGAAGCTACGTTCAGCTTGGAAGGACTTGGGTCCTGGGTTTCAAGTTCTTGTCGGCAGCAGGAGCGGCCTGCCTTGTCTTTGCCACTTTGTTTCCATGGGATTTGTGCCAGCTTTTACTAACATTGCTTTGGAACTCATTGAATTGCTTTTTGCCTTGGATTTGAATTGCCTTTCATCTTTCTACCTTCCTTTGGACTATTCCTTATTCTAAATAAAAGTAAATTTATAGCATCTGCCTGGTGTGTGTGCTTTAGGGGAGGACTGCCGCGGTCTGAGGTGCAACACACATGCTTTTAAACTGTTAACCTGACTCCGCTCACACTTTCCCCAAACACCATTTAGCCACCACTACCACCCTTTTAATCTCGGTTTCTTCCAGGTTTTTAGGCATGTGTAGAAGGGCCCTCAGAGGCCTTAAGTAATGCAGAACATTGCTGTCCACCTCTTGACAGAAGTTCAACAGAGAACATGTGAATGGTTACACTGGCTGCAGATAGTGTTCAAAGTAATTATTTTTAAAGATGTGCATGGTCTACAAGCAAGGTACTCTGAGTAGAGTGGTAGAAGATGAGAGCTTATTTCAACCTGGGAGAATCTAAAAGAAACACCAACCTTTCTTACTGTTTCCCCACTGTGCCACTTTTGTCCTTTTTGATGGCCTCAGTAAGCAAATGGCAGCAGCGATGACTTGTTGATGCTTTATCTCAAAGCAGTGCCAAGACAGTAGAGAGGATCAGGTTCACCTGGGATAGATAGACTAAGCTCTTAAAGAAGGGAATGGTTCTTGTGTTGACTAGACTTAATACTGTACCTTAACTCTTACCAAACAAATGAAATATCCCCTTCTCTATGTTTCCAATAACTGGGCAGAAAAATGGCAGTGGTAACCAACCATGGGTAGTTGGCCATATAAGACAATGCTATCTTTCCCCTGTTTGCAAAATGACCCTTGACTTGTCGAAAGACCATATCAATATCCATAATTCTTGCACATTGATGCTTGGCTCTACCATTAGACAGCAGTGACAGTCTTCCAGTTATTGCTCTTGAACTTTCTAACATCTGTGTTGGCTACACAACAATTATAGGTTAATCTGTTGTTTTTTTCAGGGTGAGGGAGGATGCTATCTCCTCGGCCATAATTTAATGCCATTTGAGTTAGGGTCCACCTGTACAAAAAAGGTAGTACTGTCTAGTCCTTTTCCTTTGATAACGGTATACCTCTGATTAGCCCTAGCTTCCTACCTGTAAATTGTATAGAACTCTACCCCCAAATTATGGGGCTATAGCTTCAAAATGGGCAAGGTACACTGGATCCCAAGAGGATTGTGAACTGAGTAGAAAAGGTTTTATTTATAGACAACAGAAAAAGACACTGTTAGGAGAAGAGTGTTTCTACTCCAACTGAGGAAGGTGAAGATAGTCTACAGCATTCATTATGGGGGAGAACTTTTGGTGCTCAAATAGCAACCAGTGACTCGATGTGCGTGAGCAATGCAACTGCTGCCTGCTTTGGCCTCCATACAGGCTGTCACAGTTTGTTAGAGTGAAACAAACAGTGCTCTATCCACTGCTGTGTTGTTTTATTTCATTTAGCTAATATTCCTTTGGCACCCCAAATATGAAGAAATGAGAGAATTTGGATGACAGGCAGAGCAAAAAGAATGCTGAAAGCCAGGGACAATATTCCAAGCTTTGAAGTTGCAATATGGCACCAGGAGGATTTCTTCATCCTGAAGCAGTAGGGGATGGCTCCCTGTGAAGATTGTGCAATGAAGCCAAGTGGACTCTGGATAGTTGTTTCCCCTGCCTGGCTGAATTTGTTTCATTTAAGCTTTGGATGTTTTCTGTGAAGAAAACACATAAGTGTAATCACATTAGCACGATACGGCACTTTAGATTGGATTGAAATGGCAAACTGGTGGACAAGACCCAATGCTTCTATTATGGACGGAATCCTGTTTTTAATTGATGTGAATGTATATGATGTATTTTAATGCTAATTGTATCTTAATGTATTTTAATGCTAGCTGTATTTTAATGTATTTTATTTTGACTGTTTTTGGTTTCTATTATATGTACACTGTGTTTTTGGCATCGAATTGTTGCCGTTGTTAGGCCGCTATGAGTCCCCCTCGGGGTTGAGAGAGGAAAAGCAGGCTGTATAATGTTAAATAGAGATGGTAAAAGAAATTAAAGATTACTTTCAAGTGAATCGAAAGTCGGCAAAAAGAAGGAATTATATGGGATACAATGAAAGCATTTGTAAGAGGCCTACTAATAAAAAAAGAAGTATTCAAAAAGAAAATAAGAAACTTAGAGCGGAATGCAATTTGTAAACAAATGGAGGATAAGTATAAGGAGCTACAGAATAGATATGATAAAAAAAATTAAAAAAAAAATAGATAAGCTCAAAGAAAGAATTAGAAGAAATAGATAAGTTTGATATATGGAAAAAAAAAAGAATTAATGGTTAAAAATGATTTCCAAAGGTCAAATATTAATACAGTTAGACGACTACCATACTATCTTAAAAAAAACGAAGGAAAAACAAAGAGTGTAAGTAATATATGATAAAAATAATTAATTGATAAAAGGATAATAAAAGCATAAGGGATATATTTGCTGATTTTTATCAGAAACTATATAAAGGAGAAAAAATATACCATGTGAAGATTGGGTGAGAAAAAAATAGGAGGAGGAGGAAAAAAAACAACTAAAGAATGAAGTATCATATCAAGAGATTGAGGAAGTAATAGACAATCTTAAAAAGAAATCGCCAGGAAATAGCGGATACACTACAGAATTCTATAAACAAATGAAAGAAGTCTTAATCCAGAATTAGCAATAATTTTCAATAATATAATCAAAGGGGGAGAAGCACCGGAGTCCTGGAGAGAAGCAGAAATAATAACAATCCTCAAACCAGGAAGAATCCAAGAAGGGAATTCATATAGACCAATTAGTTTATTGAATCAAGATTACAAAATATTTGCGAAAATTTTAGCAAATAGATTAAAGGATATATTACCAAAAGTGATAGGGAAGATCAATACGGTTTTACAAAGGGAAGAAATATAAGCCATCCACTGAGAAATTGATTAATATTATTGCCCAGAAAAGTAAAAAAAGGTTTGCATCTATCAAATTAGATGTATATAAAGCATTGATACAGTTAACCACCTTTTTTTATTCAACAGAATGAAGAATTTTGGAATAGGCAAAGAATTTATTGAGGTCATAAAGGAAATATACAAAAGGGAAGGCAAAAGTGAAAGTAAATGGGATACACTAGAGAAATAGTTATAGAAAGAGGGTTAAGCAGGGTTGCCCATTATCCCCAATGCTATTTACACTAGCTATAGAGTATTTAGCGGATAGAATAAGAAATAATGGTAGAATAACGGGATACAGAATAGGAAATGAAGTTGTAAAAGTAAATTTGTTTGCTGATGATTTACTGATAATAACAGAAAACCCAATAGAATCACTAAAAGAATTGGAAATAATATTAGAAGACTTTCATAAGTTTTCAGGACTAAAGATCAATATCACAAAATCAGAATTGTTGGGATTTAATTTGGAGAAAGGATTATTAGAAGATATTCAGAGAAGGGAAGACATTAAAATAGCAAAAAGAAAATAAAATACTTGGGTATTTTTCTAACTAATAGGTCAGAGAGGCTGTGGGACTTCAATTATAAGAAAATATGGGGAAAAAATACAAGAGCAAATGAAAAACTGGAAGGAAAAAAATTTAAATATATCAAAGAGAATTAGGGCAATTAAAATGTGCATACTTCCTAAAATACTGTATTTGTTTCAAACACTGCCATTGGATATTTCACAACAAACATTTCAAAAATGGGATCGAGATATTAGAAAGTGGATATTTGGGGGGAGAGACCAAGAATAAGTAATAAGGAATTATATATGCCAAACAAAGAAATAGGATGGGGGAATACCAAAATTACAAGAATATTATGAAGCTTTTCAATTGAAGACAATTTTAGAACTAGAAGAAGAAAATCAAGCAAAATGGATAAGAATAGAAAATGAAGTAAACAAAGGTCAAGGTGAATATGGAATTTTCACACAAAAATTGAAAGAGGTGATAGGAAAACAATAGGTCCGAGGAAAATAGCTTTAAAAATATGGGAGAAATGGAAAAAGAAATGGATGCCATTTTTCTCAAAGGAAGCCCGATAGGGAGTCTGAGAAACAAAGAGGATAAGAGCGTCATCAAGAAACTGGAACAGTGGGGATATTGTAAAATAAAAGACTTATATAACGAAAAGAATGTACTAATGGAATGGAGTCAGTTGAAAAACTTAGGAGGAGAAAGATTTTGGCTAACATTGAGAGGCATTTGGGAACAAATCAAAAGGAAGATAGCAATTCGGTGAAAATATAATAGATAGGATATTAAAAGAAAGATCAGTGGAAGGCAAAAAGGGTTAGGCAAAATATATGGAAGAATGCTGGAAGATAAAGGAATTTATGTATAAAAGGATGGAAAATAGGTGGGAAAAGGAAGGAGGCCTAGGGAAAGAAAGAATAGATAGGATAAGGAATGGACTAAATAAAATAAAAATAGAAAAATATAGGGAACTAGAGCAGAAAGTAATAACAAAATGATATAGGACACCAATCCAACTGGCACATATGATCCAGGGTCTAAATCCGAAATGTTGGCACTGTGGGAGTAGAGAAGCCTGGTACTCACATCTCTGGTGGGAGTGTAAGGAGATACAAAGGTTCTGGAATCAAATTTTTAAGAAGATTGAACTATATACAAAAATAAAAAATGATTTAAATATGGATATTCTCTTAAAAGGGATATGTGGGGATAGTAAAATCAAAGCGCAAGAACAAAAATTAGTTATGATGATGTTTAGAGCGGCACATGCCGTGATTGCCTGGGGGTGGAAGGAAAAAAGAAATGGACCCTTGAAAAATGGTATGAATATGTGTGGGAACAAGTTCAGCTGGAAATTATGGACATTATAAGAAATGAAAAACTATGGACAGAAAAGCAGAAGAAAATCAAAGAAATATGGTTACCCTTCAAAAACTGGATACAGGAAGCTAAACCAGAAGATGAACATTGGGGGAAAAAACTGGACAGAATGCAACGATGGCTCAAATAAAGGAAGGACTAACTTGTCAACGGGGGAGGGAGGGTCAGGGGGAAGAAAAATGTATTGTAACTAAAGCAATGTAAAGTAAGAGTAAATGTAGTATAACAATACAATAAAAAATCTTTTTAAAAAAAAAAAAAGAGAGGAAGCAGGGTAGAAATGGTGGAAATAAATAAATAAATAAATATTTCATGGGTAGTCAGGCCCTCCCAACACCCCTGTTGCCTCAGCACTATAAGAGGGTTATGCGAGACCTATCACTCTCGTTGCTGTGTGGTCTCGAGGCAACAGTGTAGTAATGGTTAGGCCGCAAACCATATTTTCATTCTTGTGGATCACTAATGGTCCATGGAGCACAGCTTGGGAACCTAGAGAAAGGTATGTATGCATGTGGGGTGGGGTGGGATTCCCACTGTGGGAAGCAGATTGGTTTTTTGTGTGCCTGGGCAAAGCTTTAACAAAGTTTACATCCTCATAAGATTTTCATTTGTGTTTGGAAGTTGGTTAATTGAACATAACAGTTATCTTCACTTTTCTTAAAGCAAACACAATGAGTTTACACAATGATTGCACTAAGCAGACAATCAATTAAAATAATTTCTCTATAATGCTCTTAACAAAACAACTCACAATGCCAATCAATTTCCTTTTTAAAGGCTTTCTTTAAAAGACTGAGATTCTGCATTGTCAGATGTGTCTATGATGGCAGAGGTCAATTGTCTTTGATGCCGATGTCATCCTTCTGAGCCCACCTATTAAACCAGGAAGGGCCCTGACTCTAGGGTCTCTGGGAAATGGTGCTGGGCAGATGGAAGCACAATTCAGGGTTGTGCCATAGTTGCTTGTTTCAAAGCGCCTCACGACTAGAAGAGGGCTACAGCTATCATTTTCCAGTGCCCTGATCTGTACTGCTTTAGAAACCTTTCAGTTGGGCTGCTACCTGACCTATGAAGTAGGTTTTTGGGTTTGCATTTACAACTCAAAAGGTATGAGATCATATTTCTGGATTGTAATAATAAACACACCCTATTCCGTCCCCACTGTGTGATGAGGGAAGGATGGAGAGCATGCAGTCCACCACGAGCTGCCACACACGCCTTCCCTTTCACGGTACAATAATAATAATAATAATAATTTGTTTATACCCCACCACCATCTCCCCAAGGGGACTTGGGGTGGCTTACATGAGGCCAAACCCAGCAATACAACAATGCAAATATACACATAAGAATACAACAATACAATATAAGAAAATAAAATACAAGAAACAGTATAAAAAACACCTCATACAATATAAAATCACAATATTTGAACACAAAAATTGTTCACAATGGGCAAAGCCAGTTACAGAAATTAAAAGTTTAAAAGTTTAAAAACACTGGGTGAGAGAGCAATGTAATATATTTGGACAGGGGATCCGACTAATGAAGTAGGGTTTAATTGCACTAATAGGTAAAATAAAGTGCTCCTGAGAGCAGTTTATGTAGGGTTTGGTCAGGTCAGGGATTATTACAATGGCACGGCATAGCCCGAAAGGGCTATGTCAAGAGGTCCTATAAGTCTGTGGAGATTTTAGAAGGTTGTTTTATGTGTGTGCATCCAACAAAAACAAAACCTAGAATGCTGAACCCCTAGGGCCCATTTTTATGTGGATATTTGGGGAACATACCATGATATGCAGTGAGGGTTGATAATTATAGCTTCCCTGGTGTTCCTGCACTGCACCATCCTCCAAAGCCAGCATAACCAGTTGGGAAGGATGATGGGAGATGCCGCCCCAAAACACCGAGAGAGACACACATTTTCCATCTCATGTTGGTTGAGCATCTTGACTCAGGTCATCTACTTTTGGTATTTTCCAGAGCATTGCCTTGCTGATGACTATTTTCATTCTTCTTTTTCATTTGGATAGAGATCCATATCTGTTGAACTCATTGCCATCTTAACCCATTAGAAAATCACCTTAACACAAAACCTTTCAGAAATTATTTCCATAGTGAATTACTATTTCTGTCTTCGTAGATGATTAGTATATTTAGTTTCTCCTAATTCCTCAGGCCTCTTTCTTCTTCTTTGTTTTTTAAAGTTTAATTCATTGACTCTCTGATCTTTCAGTTTTAATCTTCTCTTTTGCCTCTTTTAGATCATATGCCTTTGGTCTGGGCCATCGTTTGCACTTGTCTAACATATGGCGCCTGGTTTATTTGAATTCTTGCTTTAACAGTGATAATAGGATTAATAATAACTGTGTGTTTTAGTTAATAATATTAAACAGAATAATAATTACAATCATAATGATTATAGTAAACTTTAGTGTCAGTAACATCAAAGGGCTACTGTTGCTGAATGAACCATCCTACTATACAGAAAGCAATTGAGAACATGCTAATCTTGTTGAGACTCACGAGGTTCCCCATTTGGTAATAGTAATAGCTCCATGGAAGAATCAGTTTTGCAAACATACTATAGGCAATGAGATGTTCATTACTTAATTATTATCTTTTATTATTATCTATGCGGGCGTGGCAATAGTTACTCAGAATAGTTACTTTTTAGAATACAGTCCCTAGCGACCTCCTACCAATATGTATATTGGCCATGCTTGTTGGCTTAAAAAAACACCAAAGCCATTTTTGGGCTCTAGCTTATGGATAAGGATTGATCCCGGGCATTACGAAATAGAACATAAACTGAGTACTATCATATGCCCATTTATTATGACCAGCAGGACAGATCTTGCTCACAGTGGTTGTCCTCATTCATTTGAAGAATGAGGCATTTTAAATGTACCTATCAGAAGCAAGGGTAGTTGAGCTGAACTGTTCCTACCCATGTACTGCCTGCTTTGTGGAAAATTCAGAAGAATTGTGTCTCTAGGTCTGTCACTGTAGCACCTTTAAGCAAACATGGCAGTGTACTTTTAAAAAAAGGTCTGCTTCTATGTGGGCATGACAATATTTTCTATAAATGGGTCTTAAGTATATAATTATATGATAGACCCAAACAGTTCCAAAAGACTTGCTCCAGGCTATTGTGTAAGCAATGCTCCTTTGAGAAACGTATAAATACATGTAATTCAGTACATAATACACATGTTTAAAAAACTGCCTAATTACGTAGTTTCCCAGGAGACTGCAAAGGCTCCGAAAGAGCTGCTCCAGTCTCTCTCACACACAATATGTGTTTTATAACTTTTCATGAATCTATCCCATTCTCTTTCCTTCCATAGGGGTAAGGGCACGGGGAATGGCAAGAAAATTAAATACAAAACACCTACTGTAGGTTTAATTGAAAGGACAATGCACAATGTTGATAATATGTGTCATGCAGACCTGGAGAAGCCAAAAATGTTGACTGCTGAGACTGTTTGGCCCTGGCCTTCCCCCAAGCAATTAATAGAGCTTTTCTGTAGTTTTTCTGTTTTTCTGAAATTATGTGTACTATGTCGGATAATGGTAGATATAGGGTTCTTGACAAAGAGTTGAATCCACTTTAAATGCCAAAGAAGGAAAGGATATTATTTAGTAAATAACAGTGAAGAAATCTCACACCACAAATTCAAATCTAAGACTATAATTTTATTATAATAAAATTAAATGCTTTTATTTTCATTTTTTCTCAAAATTGATTATAATAAATTTACAATACAACTATAATATAATAAAAGTTGTGTGAATCAGGTGGCTTCCACACCCAAAATTCATAAGATCATGGGATGAACATGCTTGATCAGATCAACAGCCTATGTAGTCCAGTATTTTTGTTATGTAATAAGTCAGATAGTTGCCTAAGGCAGTGTTTCCCAACCTTTTTTGAGTCGCTGCACACTTTTTACATTTGCAAAATCCTGGGGCACACCACCAACCAAAATGACACAAAATGACACTCTAACAGAGTAATACATATAGTTAATATGTTTTTTAAATGTATTTATACACTCAGTGTAAAACCTGGGCCTGTTCCAATGAACTCAACATAGATATCCTGGCAGGAATGGCAGAAAGACACAAACTTTCCACACAGAACTCCCATAACCAAGAGAAAATGCTATAAGAGTTTGGTGGACATTGACCTTGAGTTTTGGAGTTGTAGTTCACCTATATCCTGAGACCACTGTGGACTGAAACAATGTTGGATCAGGGCCAAACTTGGCATGAATACTCAATATGCCCAAATATGAATGCAGATGGAGTTCAGGGGAAATAGACCTTGACATTTGGGAGTTGTAGTTGCTTGGATTTATAGTTCCCCTACAATCAAAGAGCATTCTGAACCCCACCAACTTCCCACACAGAACCCCCAGGAGGTATGAGGAGGTCTCTACTTGGGGAAGGGAGGTGGGCCTTCCCAATGCATGGAGAGGGAGAGACCAAATAGACAACTGGTGGGGAGGGGGGTGTTTGTAATTTTGTGCCTTTATCGAGGTAGGTTTCTTAGGGTTTTTATACTTCAACACACTAGACTCCCCCCCCCCTTCCTGGAGGTTTCAATTTCCCACGGCACACCTGATGATCGCTCACGGCACACTAGTGTGCCCTGGCACACTGGTTGGGAAACACTGGCCTAAGGGAAGCAAAATATGAATATAGTCATACTCTGTTGCTTTTCTTCTTTAGCATTAGATTGGACATGCCATCTTATTCTGAAGCCAATGCACAGTTACCCTCAGTAATTGTAGAACCTTGTCTTTCAGCAATTTGTCTAGATTCCTTCATGTTGTGTCAGGTGGTGACCATCATAACACTCCTTGAAAAAAGATCCATAGTTTAATTACCATTATGTGTGAGTCTAGTAAAAAACTGAACTGAGTTTGGGTACTGTACTTTAATTCTTTTTTTTAATTTTAACTTTCTCTTTCTCTGAGAAAAGTGGTGAAAGGCAGGAGCTTATTTAATCCTAGAAGAATCTAAAAGATGCGTTGCCCTCCACTCTACTCTCTGCTGTGACAGTGTTACTTCTGGCTGTTTCTGAATTTCTGGACAGGGAAATGGCAGCAACAGCCAGTGGCTTTGCTCTCTCTGTTATGTAACCATCAACTTATCCCCAAGTCATATAAAAATCTGTAGTATTGACTCCCAAATCTGCCCTCAACTTACATATGAGGTTGATTTATACATGATTATATATGTTATGTACCTTGTGTGCCCCACCCCCATCTTTTTTATTTATTCTGGATATTCTACCATTGAGCTTAATCCAGATATTCCAGACCATGATACAGGAAAGAGAGAAAGAAGAAAAAACTAATTTCTCCTTCCTTTATTTACGTCTTCAAGACATATATGACCTCTATGTTCCAACCAATAGTAGCCCGTGTTTTTCCCCAAAGGCATTAGACATTGCTTGTTTAAATTTGGAACATACATCCCAAACATTTCTTTCTAATAATTCCTAGTTTGAATTTTATCAAATCTGAATTGACGATTTGTTTTGGAGATACAGAACTGGGAGGAATTTCCACATTTTGACAGCATGAAAAGAGGCAAATGTTTGACATGATGACAGAAAACTTCAGCAAAATGTTCTTCAAGTTATCATTTAGCAGCTGTTAAATATGATGATTTTTGCATACCCTCCTTATGCTCTGCTGCAAGTTCTGTAAAAATTTGTTATTGCATTTGTTGCAGGTCATTCACTATCCATGACAACACTATTCATGTAATGTTACAATGGTGTTATTTTATGCTAATTGTAATGCTATTTTATGTTGCTTTTGGGATTAGCTAGATCATACACATAGTTATTATCTTAGGTGTTATGGGTTGCAATTAAACTATGAGACCCCCTCCATCTATACAGTTTTACCAGAAAAGAAAAAGTAATTGATATTTTTACATGCAAATGGTATCATGTATCGAGTACTTGTCTCCAGATCTTCCCTGAGATACATTTCACCCCAAAATTGGACTGATAACATATATTTTTTGTCCAAAAGAGAGTCGGTTGTCTGAGATAACTCTAAGGCTAATGTTTGTTCAACTTAATGTTTTGGATGTTGCGTGGAGAGGTGGGACCATCACTTCTCTGTTAGACCTATGTTCATCCTGGCTAATTAAAGCCAATTGGGCTATGGATATTGTAAATGCTTCTTAGAAAGCATTCTATGTTTGAATCTCTCTCAAAGAAACAATTATAAGACCTTTGATGAAGAAATCATCATTAGAACCACACCTTCCCAGATAATTTTTGCCAAGTTTTTAATTTCCCCTTTTAAAGTAAGTATTTGAAGAAGTTTTAGCAATACAGCTCCAGGTTTAGAAGAAACAGATTACCTAGAACATTCCAATCTGGATTCAGGTTTGATTATAAGATAGAAACATTTGGTTGATATGGGATTTGGGAGCAATTATTTGCAGTGGTTCCAAGTTTTTCTCAGTGGAATGTTCCCAAACAGTGTTGCTTGGCGAGTAATTTTAAATATTAACTTGTAGGATTCCAAGGGGTCAATACTAGCCCCTATTATTTTAAATATGTACATGATGCTTCTGGGAGAAATCTTCTAGAGTTTCGAGGTTGGGTGTGTTCAATATACTCATGATACCTAGTAGGCCTGTTTCCGATAATCGGATACTTCCGATTTTTGGATGTTTGTTTTGGACTTCCAATAATTGAAGCGATATTGAGAACAGTGCCCCAAACAGGAAGTGGATTCACCATTCCGAGAGCTCCGTCGCCATTCTCGGAAAGGGCTCGGATGTCATTTCCGCCCTTTCTTCCTGCCTCTCATCATTGGCCGATGGCTATCAGGTGGCTTGTGTGAAATCACTAGATTTCCACCAGCCAATCAGGGTAAGGCAGCAAGAGAGGGGAGGTGCCAGTAGGCTTTAAAAGGTGAGTTTTTACTCTCCCTTCTGCTGATTTTTGCGCATTGTGCAATCATGGACACCATTTCCGAATACTTCCAAATATCGGAATACATCCAAATCCATTTCGATAAAATCATTTAAAAAACTGATTCACATCCAAAGCTAGAGCAAAACCAATATCCGATTCAACTTCCGAAACACATTTTTCCATTCGAAAACAGGCCTAATACTTAGCTCTATCTCTCCTTAACAACTGATGTCAAGGAGGCTATGAAATCCTGAAGCGTTGTCTGGTATAGTGAAGAACTTGGATTGAGGCTGAGTCCAAACAAGAGGAAAATGCTGTTTGTCAGTAGGAAAATCATCTTGGGATTAGGATCACAGCTTCCTTTGGAGAGGTTTAGCACTCTCTCATAAATTTCTGAAATTTCATTGTTATTTTGTTTTGTTATTTGTCCATTTGCAGCAATGGGAAAACTTCCAGGGCTCATTTCTCCATCATTTTTTATGACTGTCAGAATAAAATTTAAGAAAGATCTGGGCATCCACTGATTTTTAGGAATTTTCCCCAATTGAAACTCATTTCCCAATTGAAACTCACACTCTCTCAGCCTCAGAGGATTGAAAAATTAATATATTTACAGTTTTCTTCTGAGCTGATTTTGACCTTCATATTAGCACCGAACAACTCCTCAGGCTTCTCCCAAATGAGCCTGCCTGAAATTTGAGACCCTCGTAGTAATCTCTGTTGTGTGTCCCCACACTTTGTGAACTTAGGTTGGTACATAGATATACCAACTTTATGGAAACAACTTGACCGTGAAACTCAACCTGAGGGTTTCTCCTAGGATTTTTTTTGTATTATTGAAAGCCCTGGGGTTTCATCAAGATAACTGATAAATTTGTTTTGTTCATAGAGATACTACTTTGGGTGTACATAGTCCAAAATCAGAAAAAATGATTTTGCTAGTACTTTGCAATGCCCTCACAACAATCCTGTTATGTAGTGCTCAGAATTAACAACTAGCAAAAGTTCAACTTTCAGTGACACATAACCAAGCAAGGATTTCAATCATAGTCTATTAACTTGCATTAACAACTAGAGCACACTGACTAGAATACCAAGATTTTCCATTTTCAATCAGTTTACGGAGTCTGAAGTGTGACTCTTCTGATTCCGAGGGTCCAGAAAAGGCTTTAAAGGTAGGACAAAACAAGCTTTGACCCTGGGAACAGAGTTTAAAGTCTTCCCACTGCAGGAAAGCCTTGGATTTCTCTGAGAAAGAGTGCAGGACTCAAAATAGTAAACTTAAAAGGATTTATTGGTTTACAATCAGCCAAAACTGATGGTTCAAAAGACTTAGTTGGTTGCAAAGGTCCTTATAAGAAAGGGAGTCTATCGCTATGCCTGGATGGGCAAGGCGATGGTACCTCTATTAAGATCCAAGATGTTCCAGTGTCCTCTGGAACACTGTAGCAGGCCCCAAATCCACAGCCTCTGGATGAGGAAGTATCCTCCTATAATGCTGAAGACTTGGTGAAGATGGTAGGTAGACTTTGTAGGTAAAATGAGATTGCCTTTTGCAGCAACCTAACTCTCAACCTTGCTTGTCCTGGTGTTCTCTGGAAAGTGAGGCCAGAGAAGGAATCCGCCCCCTAGGTAAACTCCGGTAAAAGGTGGAGTTGAAGGCGGGCCACCAGGTTTGGAGCCGAAATGCAGCTCCTCCCCCAAGTGAGCACATGGCAGACAAAGAGAATGTAGAACAAAGGGTCCATGCAGGTACATGGCAAACCAGATACAGATAAATACAGCCCTCTAGGGGCATCACAGTGACTATTATAGACACATTTACCCAGCCATGATAAATGAATAGATTAACTAGACAATAAGAATATTAACATATACTGAGTGAGACATCTCATGTCAATAGACAGTTTTCTTGACTAGGGCAATGCTTTATGCACTTTTAAAACTATATGCACTTTTTTACATTGTTCTTTTTATTTACTTATTTTCCTGTGAAAAAATTGTATTAATTAAAATATTAAAATTCATTGCAGCTGATGTTCAAAAAGAACAAGAAATACTGTATCTTTCTCCCTGCTTGGTTTCTCATTGGGTGGCTTTATTTGTGCTAGCCATTTCCAGTTTTTTTTCAGGTTGAAAGAATGTTGACAACTCACTTAGTTTAGGGAATGTTACTTGCACAAGGTCACCCAAAAATGTTTAATTCTGAGGCAGGAAGTTAACACATGGTTCGAATATTTGCCTAATGCACTAAACAAGCACCCAAACTGTCCATTAAACAGGGAACGCTTTGTACAGGCATGGAATTGAGAAAAGGGAGGCATGCATAAATAAAACAATTTCAGTTCTGGCGATAGTTTTTCTTTCCCAGCAAGAAAACAACAACCTTGAAACTCTTCCCTTCTTTAAATTTTAAACATGGCAATAATCCCAACAGCATGGCTTTTCTTCTTTCTGATGCTTCAGTGATGTCATCTATATCATTTTGAACAATTGCCTTCACATAACAGAATGTCTCTGGGTTTATCCAGATGGGAGTCAAACAAGAACTCAGTTCATCAGTCCAGTCTGGCCTCTCAAGCTGTCACCATGGAGCCATATGTGGAATCCATCTCTGGGTTCACCTATCTATGAAATATGGATGTCAATGACTCTGGAGCCCTGGTGAAGCAAAATTCCATCTTGTTCATTTTAAAGATATTTCTGGCAGCTTTGCTGTTAAATGTAGTAAACATGGCTTATGACTTTTGAATTGTTTTTAAAGGTTTCAAATGAATAGGGGAGGAATTTGAGTCTAAATCTGAACTGCACCAAAATTTACTGTTTCTTGCCTGCCACTCCATGAAATTTCAAATATAAATGCTTTCTTTACTCAATTTTTTAAAAGAGAGCATGAAAGAATTTGAAACTAAATTCGATTTCTAGGATTTTTAAACTCACCTCAAATATCTCTTCTTGTGCAAGCATAGTTGTTTTCCAGGGTGATAGGGGGTGACATCCTAATAATGCCCACTGTACCTCATCTTCCTACCTTATCCTCTTCGAAATTAGCCATGACTCACCTGGAATTTACTTACATGGAGTGGCTAGCTTAATACTCCAGTGTTTCCTACAATGAGTGCAATAATTACAACAGAATGTTCTGGCAATAGTTGTGGGTGCATATACTTAGAATGTTCCTTTACTCTGAAGACAATGAAAGAGAACAACCATGCACTCCTCATATTTGATCCTGATTTAGACTGATGGGATGAATCTGGGCCACATAATTAGCATCAACTTAGACCAAAATGTGCATTAGTCCTTCATCAGAAGCCAAATAATATTCCACTCACTGGTTACACTAACTGAAAGGCAAAGGGAAGGTGTGTGTGCTGATCCTGTTGTTGGTAAAAGGAGAAGTGACAAGTCCTTTAAGGGCATCTGTTTGACAGGAATACAAATATTTGTAAACATTATTCTTGTGATCAAGAATGAATAATTTTACAAGTGTTCCCTTGCTGTAAGAAAGTCACCAAAATTTGGACTGATTCTGTGCAAACAACACAGATAGTCTTCTATGCAGAAAATATTATTTTCTTTGCAGAATGCAGTATTTCTGCATATAAAACAAGTTCTGTGCAGAAAACAACATTTTCTGCACGGAAAAGGTTTATTCTGCACAAAACGTATTTTTGTACTGAAAACCGTAATTTTCTCCGCAAACAAGCAAACAAATTGTGCATTTTCCACAGAAAGTCTCATATTATAAAGGTTCTCCTCTGTCTAGGATTCTTCTTATCAGGGTTTCCCAACACTCAAAATGCATGTTCTATTACTTTTTAAAAATATTGTCAACTATTCTTTCAATTTTTTCTGGTTAAGCAGTCAAAATATTACCAGCTGTATTATAGATTTCAAGTGGGGAGATGGAACCCTCAAAACAGCCCAAGGAGGACTAAACATGATCACAAAATAATGACATCTAATGGGAGAAAACTGGAAAATGTGTGTGTTATCCTGATAGAAATCATAGTTGGTTGCCTCGAAGCTGAAACTCTATGCAGCAACATTTTGTTCAGATCCCATTCTGCCAAAGTATCTAGGTAATTAATTTTGTTCAAGATTATCTGGGGGTGAATTAGCTCAGACGTAACTGAGAAGCTCCAGGCCAAGTGTACTGGCGACTGGGGAATAGGGATTCAGCCTGCGTTGGACCACACACTCTTAAAGAAAATTAAAAAAACAACATTACAGTCTGCTTCTCCTGCCTCCCTGGTCTCAGTCCTATCTTAATAGGTTCATGCAAAAGCAGGGGCCAGAAATAACTTTGCCCAGCTTTGACTGATGTCACAGCTATGCCCATTCCTACAGACTGCAGATTTGGCCATGCTAACGCATGCCTAAGTTACATCTCATTTGGATTATCTCACAATGTCTTCTATTGTGGAGCAGCTTTTGAAAAGTGTCTGGAAAATCTCAGTTGTCTGGAGTAAGGCAGCTAGGTTACTAAGCAAGCTACCTATTTGGTGCTTATAACTCACTTACTGTAACAGCTCAGTGGCTTCTGGCTTGTCTCCAGGTTTAATTAAAAGTGCTGGTGATTACCTTTAAAGCTATTTACAGTTTAGGAACAAGATACCTGAAGGTCTCTTGTATGAACCTGCCCATTTGTGATTTGCCCCATCAACCTCAAAACTCCAGCTTCTTGGGACTATGGAGAGAATCTACTCAGTAGCTACACCCCTGCTTTGGAACTCATTTCTGTGGGGGCTCTATTTGTCTGTTCTCTATTGGTCTTCTGTATAATGTATAAGTTATTTCAATTTTAGTTGTCTTATTTGGTATTTTACAGTTGCTTTGGGGAGTAGAAAAACAAAGTATGCAGAATGTGATGAACAGGGTACAAGATGATCGCTGATCACATCAAAGTGATGACTTTAGATTACTTAGAGCTTTGAGGTGGAATCCTTTGATGCTGAGAACACACACACCTCTACACACCTCTGTGGTAACCCACTATTTTCAGACCAGCCAAGGCAACTTGGGGGTGGGGGGCACTGGCTGCTTGGCGAGGAACTCAAAGGAACAATAGAAACAGGAATGGTTTGCTAAAAGATAGGGGAGGTGCATCTGCTCTGTTTGTCTGGCTCAAACTAATTCTGGATGGATTTAGCAGGTATAGACTCCATTAACATAAACTGGGTGAACTGCCTTCATTTACATGGAAATATTGATGCCCGTTCTCATTAATTAGATGCACATTATGGCCTGATGCTTTCTAGTAGAGATAAGCTGCACAATGTCAATATCTAATGTAACCATTTTTATATTAAGAAGGAAAACAAATATTTTGCATATGACTAATTAGGAGCTTTGTATGCTTATAAAGAGCAATGTTGATAAGTGAAAGAATGTTGTAGAGTGTATAAAATATTGTTTGTAATCTTTCAACAATTGTTTGATTTATTCTAACATAGGGAAATTTAGCTTTTAGACACTCCTCATATAATGTCTAATGAGGTGGCAGATGTAACATGATACCATGTCAGGCTGAAAGTAAGGAGAACATTTTTTTAGATTGCTACCCTATTTAAAAAGCTCCCCTCATACAATAAATTTTAGGGTTGGAGTGGTTTTTCTGATTAGCTTCTTTATCCTTACCTTCTATGAGATGCATTAAAAGATTGTGGAAATATCCCCTCTTAATCTGCTACTACATTCTTTATAATATTCAAAAAAGCTATTAGCTGTTGTCCAATTTGAAGTGAAACTACACTCAAAGTATACATAAGATTGCCTCCTTAGGACATTAATTTTAAAATTACTAAGTGAACAGTTGTGATAAAGCTTGAAAAACAACTCACACAGTTGTTGTTGTTGTTGTTGCTGTTGAAAGGGAATGCTGGATCTATCATCTATTTATCTATCTCCAGCATTCTCTTTTATATATCAATTCATTAACTGTCCTTTTTGTTGGGTTAAAAAGAAAAAATGCTTTGAAAATCCAAAATTGTAAGATGAGGGACAAAAAAGGAAGGGAAAAAAGGCAGAAGGCAGGTAACTCCAATCCCACCTCATCTGAGATAGAGGTTCTCAAATTAAAACTTTCCATTTCCACATGATGAGGTCACATAATTGTTATGCAGACCAAATATGCTCTGGCTACTATATCCAAATATAGCGCTTTTTTTCTTTGCTTTTTTAAAAGTAAGTTTTATTTTTTAAAAAAACAAAAGAACTAGGAGGTTGGAAGAGACTGGAAGGTTAAATTCAAATTCTTGCTCATAGCCAGGATGCCCACTTTAAACATTTTCTTTCCCTCTTCCGTACTGAAACTATGAAATAAATGGCAAATAAAGCAGCCAGTGGCTCACAGGCAAGGTGTCTCAAGTGAATGCTGTTCTGTGGTGTTCCAGCCTAGTGGCCATAGACAGACACCGGGGGTCCCAGCTGATCAGGGTCCAATCGGGGATGATGGGTGGCCTGATGGATATGGGTCTGCAGAGGATGACTTAGCCTGGGATGATGGATGGTTACATGGGTATGTGACTGCAGATGAGGATAATGGCGACTCCATGGAATTTAGTTCTGAATTAGACAGTGAGAGGCCCAGCGACCTTGAGTCTCACGAGAACTTCTCTACTCCCTTGCCAGGCGAGCATTCCGAAGATAGGGAGGATCTAGTTTCCCAGCATGATGATAATGCACCTGGGCCGGTTAATGAGCAGGAATTTGACAGGAGGGCTAGTATCAGATCCTCCCAGAGAGATTGGGCTTTGAGGAAGGGGGCGCGATGGTCACATAAAACTTAGTTCTCTTTATTAGATTGTGCCCAGGGAATTCTAGTTAGACCTGAAGCTACGTTCAGTTTGGAAGGTTCAAGATCCAGGACTCTAAGTTCCCGTTGACTGCAGGAGCGGTTTGCCTTGTGTCCAGGACTCTAAGTTCACATTGACCGCAGGAGCGGTTTGCCTTGCCTTTATACTCTTGTTTTGTTTTGATGCAAGTCAGTTTGACTTGCCAGCTCTTAGGACTATTTTTGGATTTACTTTTGAGACTATTGAATCACCTTTTCATCTTTCCATTTTGCACTATTCTTATTCTAAATAAAAGTACATTTATTGCATCTGCCTGGTGTGTGTGATCTAGAGGGGGCTGTCGGGGTCTGAGGTGCAACATGTTCAGCATCTGATATATAGATATGCCATGACTTCAGGGAAGTAATAGAGGTGGATTTTCTTAACAATATTATTTTACCACTAGTGTGTGCTATGTCTGTCTTTCATCAAAAAACTTTAAAAATGCAGAGAACATAACTTGTAGAACTATGCAAACACTACAAACGTCTCTTGTCTATATGTAGAAAGAAGTGGTACCAGGTCTTCCTTTTAGTAAGAATATTAGATCTTGTTAAAATCTGAACCATTCAAATTCTTTCTAATAAATGTGTGGAAAGATTTGCAAGCATTAGTCAATTCTGATTTAAAAACAACAATGGAAACAAATGGAAACAAAATTCTCTCACAAAATTCTCTTGCAAAATTCAAAAGGTACAGTTGTCCCTAGCTCAAAGAGGACTATGTTGTGACAGCCTTCCATATATCTATTATAAATAAGAAAAAACAATGGCAACACTAGTTTGGCACTCACAATCTCATCATATTGGTCTTCGGCTCCATCCTAGGGCCCTTCCTGGACAGAGCCAAGATGGAGCTCATCCCATGACACAGGGCTACCACTGGTGGGGTTCCATCCTCGAAGTATCCTAGGACAGAACACAGAGAACACGGGAGGCTTCTCGTGTTCTCATTCAGTAATTCAGGGAAAGTGTGTGTGTGTGTGTGGGGGGGGAGCCAGGCAGTGATGCTTTCCCCCTGTGAGATGATGATATGAGGTGTGGGATGACAGATTCCCACACCACCCACTAGATTTGCCCCACTGTCCAATAAATGCCCCTACTGTTCCCCAGCTTGAGGATCTCTGTCTGATGAGGTCCTTAGATAGTTGACTACACAAAGTTTCAGATCCAATCCCTTAAGCATTCCCAGATTTGAGTGGATGAATGTCTTATGTTTGGTCTCTCTCAGATCCCACTATTTCTAATCCCAAGCCATTACATACCAAATATGAAACAAAATTTCACATAATTCACACATTATAATTATTAATTTAAAAACAACTGAAATGAAATCCCCACTTAGCTATAATGATAGTACTCTTTATCTTGAAATCATACATACCAACACACATTGCAGATGTCTTCCATTTTCTATCTTAGAGCTACAAATACCTATTTAATTGAATTTTAAGATTGATTCCAAGAACTTAACATTGTTAATAATGTTTTGCCATATTCTTTTCCCCCACAGCACTGTTTGTGATGATAATCACTATTTTGCAGATTTGAAACAACTACTATTTCTTCCCCTTCTTTTCCTTATTTATACCTTCTTCTTGCTCTTTATTTATATTTTGCATTTCTCCCAAAATTGGGATTCAACTTAGGGCAGAATATTTTCATGACTTGTGCTGACTAAACTTTCACTACAGTATTATTATTATTAATAATATTAATAATAATTTCTGCCAGATAGACTGAGAATGAAGCAAATTCCACCACCTGTCACCTATAAGGAGTTATGCAAGTGATTCCACTACGAATAATCTTTGTTTTGGTGTTAACTTCAAAATTGTGGATGTGAAACAGCTTTTCTGCATGGAATCGTCAACATGGTTGTCCATTTGAGGGCAAGATTTTAGCCCAAAGCAGATGTAAAATGTCTCACTTTAATAATGACCAAATGTGTCCCTATCATGGCTAATGTACTGATCTGCATTTCCATTATGATTGGAATGTAACACGCAAACAGATTTCTTCTTTAAACTTTTCATTACTATTCTCTCAAAGAGGCTTAAATGTCATGCTGCCCAGCATGCTCTGATAGGATTATGATTCCCCAAGGCATCTGTTTATGAGGTGAGAAACAGTGAGAGTGTTGGCCAAACTTTCGTCAGAAATTGCTTCTTGTGCAACTGTTGGCATGCCAGATCATGCAGAGCTTATTGGGAATCTAGGAATTGGCTCAATCTCTTGCCAGTTCTTATTTTCTGCCTTGGTTTCCCTTATGCCTTCTGGGATGGTCACCCCAAACAGATAATATCCTGTGATAGCACATGAGAAATAATGATCCTCTCCTTTCTCTTCAGCTGAATTCCTCAGTCTGTGTTTGAAACTGGAGAAGATCTTATAAACACACAAATATGTCAGCTATTGTAAACATTTTCCAACTGTTCTGTGTATTTGAGAAAAGACTGAGCCACTACTTCAGATATTGGCCAAGCCAGCAGACATTGGACTTTATCCAGGGAAAGTTCAGTTTATTTTAATCCTATTGAAATCAATGAGATTTAAGATGCTTAATTGTGGATACAATTACTTGGTCAGATCTCTAGCTCTTTCTTTCTTTCTTTTGCTTCTCATGTGTTATATTTGTTTACTTTTGGAATGCTACCTTAAATAATTTTGGCTGATTTTCCCATACCTGCAAAATTGTAGGGAATCTATATTCATAGACCTATATTGTTAAACATGCTTAAACTCATTGAAATGAACATAATGAAACATTTTAATTCTGGTTGCATTGTGCCTCCTGTCCCAGTATTGCTTCCAGGTAAGGCTTTTATTGTGCAACCACACTGCCTTGATCACATAATTTTATTATAAGGTCCAAAAGGAATCGCTGCCTTCTATTTCTATCCCCTCTGCCTTGGGGCAACACAGCTAGCACAGAAAATCATTAAAGTTGGGGAAAGCTATAGTCTTCCACTTAGCAGTGGTAAGAGCTTTTAGTCTGGCAGCATGCTAGAAATCTGCTTGTCAAAGCAAACTGCTGGCCACAAATAGCATACCCTCCAATTGTCCCAGTTTGGCTGGACAGTCCTGATCAATCCTACATAATGAGAAGAACGGATAATGAGAAGAACGGATAATGATGCTTGTGGAAAAAGAAAGAAAAAGGAAGAGGGACTGACCAAGGGCAAGATGGATAGGTGTTATCTTTGAAGTGACTAACTTGACCTTGAAGAAGCTGAGGGTCATGACAGCAGACAGGAAGCTCTGATGTGGACTGGTCCATGAGGTCACAAAGACTAAGAAGCAACTGAATGAATAAATAACAAAAAAACCCTCTTTTTCTTTTTCTTTTTTTAAAATAGATTTTTATTGTGCTTTTCGGTATGTACATCAAAAAGTAGGAGATGGTTGGGGTAGGAAAGATGAGGGAGGATAGGGGAGGTGACAGGGACAGCGGGGTTGGATAGGGTCAAGTGGGGGTGGGTTTAAAATAGACTTCCCAAGAGTGATGTAAGGATTCCAGTTCTTGTTGTATGGATTGTATGGATTAGAAAAATAGTTCATAAGAAGTAAGATAGTTCCATTAAGTCCTCTTCATGGATTGAGAAGCTATACTCTGATGTATAGCTTATTCTTATATATAATTTAGGTCTATTATGAATTTTAGCTTTTTGTTTTGTATATATGTTTTAAAATCCGACCAGTCTTCTTCAGCTCTTTTTCAGCTGCTTTTAAAATGTCCCAGTTTCTCTCTTCTTCTTCCACGTTTCCCCTTTGTTTTCACCTTCAGTTATACAAACTGAGTTCAAAGTGCACAAGTACAATAGTTTGTGCTCCCTTAACTCAGGCTATACTGCCCTATAATATAGTGTAGGAGGTGCATTATCCCGTGGCATCCAAACACCTTAATAGGTGTGTACATTCCAGGCTTGGGACATGAGGATTGCATCTCGGGATCACCACGCACAATCCCAGGTCACAGTTCCTACAACCATCCTTCCTTGGTGGGCTCTGGAACCCCGAGGAGGAGGGATGTCAGTTGTCAGCATCCCCTCCCTGCCCTTCCTTTACTCAGTACTTACCAGGACCTTCCCCCCCCCAATGCCCTGATATCATTTCTGGGTGGGCACCAAGAAGGAAAGGGAAGGGACGTGTCCAAGACTCCATCTGGATGCTTGTCCTGGTAAAAGGGGGGCCTGGTATTGCCCCTGCAGTTTGGCATGGGTATGTGTGTTACTACCTCCCAGCCAGAAAGGTGGAGTTTTGCCCTCCCCCCGTGTGGCCAGGAAATACAGGTGGAATTGGAGGCTTTGACAAGTGTGGAAGGGCCCTCAGCAAGGAGAAAAGTGAGGACAGAATTATTTCCTGTAGGCTCAGCAAAAAAGGAGAGCACTGCAGTTTCTTCCACGTTGTGTGTTCTTTATTAATACTTGCAGCTCAGCCACATTCTGATCTTCCCTGGCTGCACGAGTCCCCATTTCTACCTGTAAAATGTTGGAGGGCATGATATAACTAGAGTACCTTAAGAGGAAAGAAACTGATATTCTGGTTCAGATCTTGCTTCAGCCATAAATTCAGCACTTGGCAGAGAGGTCCCATCTATAGTGCTTTGTGTCTCAATGGAAACGAGAGAAATGTAATGCTTTGCCACTCTCCAGTTGGGTTTTCCTATTCCCCTTTTCAACTGTTTCATTCCCACTGCACATAATGGGGACTAAAGACTTTATGTCAGTCTTAGGGCTGTATATCGACGCCTCCCCTCTATGTTGGTGGTCCAAGGGTTACCCATCTCTAATGCCAACCTTCATCCCACATTATGCCTCTTTGCATTTCTTCTGATGTTAGACAGGTGATGCATATACTTCCCATAAGGTCTTTGAAGTAGGGTCTGAGGACAGCCAAGTTCAGAGATCCCCCTCTGTTGGTGGTAGGAGTGAGATTTCATGTGAAGTTAAGATATATTAACTGGGCCTGTAGAACTGGAGCCTAGATGACCTTAGCTAGCCAAAACCTCAAACATTCTGCATCACATGTATAATATGGGAGTAATAATTATTGTTTGACTTAAATTGCCTTATGTGCAGTATTCACATATGGACATAAAACTCTGGAAAACCCTCAAAATGTGCTATATTTGGGACTACGCCACTGTGCATTCCAAGGAAGGGGTTGGCTAAAATTATTCAAACAGACATACACACAAGAAGCCAGCCTGTTATTCTACCTTTTCCAAGAGAGCTTATTTTCACTATTTGTTCTAATTTTTTGTGTGTCCTTCACAGAGAAATTAACCTTTCCCAAAAGCCTGACTGGAGAGAGACTTGGGAAATACTGCATGGAAATCAAGAAACTTTTCAGCCATTTTACTACCCTAGAGGACTATCAGTGAATTTTTAAATTAATCAGAAAAGGTGCCTTTTACAAATCTATGTATGTGGCTTTAATGAGATTTCAATGCATGTTTTGTCAAATAATGAAATTACTTGGCATTATATCATTGAAAGCATATGTGTAAATATGGAACATCAAATAGCTACTCTGTTCTACTTGTATTCTTGCCTATTTCCATCAGAAAGATTTCGTTTTGTGGTTTTGCAGTTTCTTTCCACTGTGCAATACCATTAGAAAACAATGCAGATACAGTTTGGGGGATTTTGTTCCCTAACAGAAATAGAATACTGTACTTTGAAATGGAATAGGGGAAAAGGGGAAAACTAGACAAATATCCCTGGATGTTGTATGGTTCAAAACCATCCTCTCGGTAGTTGGCAAATCTGGATCACATCCTAGTTCTGAAAACAAGAAACCTTCATTGTGATTTCAACTCCATTGTTTGGAAACTCTGGGCATTAAGCAGGACTGACTTTACCATTAGACAGGTTGAGGCAACTGTCTCAGAGGTGAGGCACTGAGGAATATGGACTAGAAAGAGCTGTAGATATAATAAGACCTGGTCTAGGCCTCCCAAGCTGTTTTCAGGTGCAGTAAAGGACTTGCCACCAGTAGCCAGTTTGGTTGGCTTTTGAATTGAGTTGGGTCAATATGGAATTGGGTGAGCAAGGGAGGCACCATGGATAGTATCATATTTTGAGCTAACCCCATGAATTCATGGAAGAAGTCTAAAATAGGTAGGCACATTGATGGATGGATGGATAGATAAATAGACAGACAGACAGACACAGCCTCCTGGCTTCCACTGCACCCCCTGAAATGTCTGACCACAATTGAGTTCTAAGAGGGTATTGTTTTATGGTGAATTCAAACAATACTAGAGTGTCGATCCCTTATTATTTAAAGGATAACATGAGACACAAACCCCTTTCCGGAAGAGTAAGCCAGAGTGCCTGGAAGAAATGTTTTGCCAGAATAAACAAATCCAATTGGCAGTGAGCAACTGGGCAGACCACTAATCCCAGTCAGGAATGAGCCCGTTTTTCAAGGAAGCAGAATTGTGAAGTGGAAAAGGGAGGGACAAAGCAGCTGTCTAGAAACCACTACAGGGAAGGAGTACAGAGTCCTAAACCTGGGCTGAGTGCAATACAATCACTTTGACTCAAAGCACCAGGGTAAAACCTTGGCTACTCCTTAAACAAGGCTTGCTGTGAAAACAAGGCAGAAGGCTGACCTTGAATTTACAAGCTGGCATTTAAGCAAGAACAAATGGTGTGTGTATGGGGGGGGGGAGTAACCAACACTAATGAGAACTTTACTTAATGCTTTTTAACACACACACACAAGTATAAGTAAAATGGCAAACACTGGCTCAAAATTTTTCATCCTGATTGCTTGTTGGCATAGGTCCTGAATTTTCCACTCTGCTTAAATTATTGGAACCCACATTTCATAGACATTGGAGATTTTGGACTGGGGGAAGGAGAGAATCTACACAAGTGAGTGCCAGCTAGAGAAGCCACCTGCTTTGCACTTAGCAGCTATTAAGAAGCTAAACTCATTGCAGGATCAGAAGAGTTTGGAAAATAAAGTGGTTTTATGGCCAAAAATGTCAAAAGTGCCTAGAAATGTTTTGAATATTTGTGATCCTTTTTTGGCATGACATACATAGATGGAATTCTTTATTCGGAGGCCAAGTAAACACTCTTTGCTTTGAACTACCATAGATGTCCTTTGAGACCCTTGGAAATATTTTGGATCCAGGGCTCAGAAAATAGGTGTGTCTAGCTCATGTGGCTTCTAGGACTGGGACTCAAAGAATACAAGTGATATCCAGATGTGACTGAGGAATGTTATAAGTGTCAGAAACCTTGAAGAGGTACTGCCATAAAAAAGGGAAATGTGTGTGTGCCATATATTATAAAGCAAATCTGAAGTAAATGTACCATCAAACTGCTGCAGCATATTAATTATATTGTACATTGATAATTAGATAAAAATAGAGGACATTGGAGTTCTTTAAAATAATTTTTTATTGTTTTAATAAAGATACAATGAAAGACGGAGAACAATATAAGATTATAGAACAGTAGGAAAATAAAAAGATCAGGGAAAGAGGAGAGAGGAGGAAAATGGGGAAAAATAGAAGGGGAAGAGAGAAAAAATAGATTTTAAAAAGAAAAAAAGAATAAAAGAATAAAAAGAATAAAAAGAATAAAAATAAAAATTCTGTGACTTCCATTCTTCTTTCACTCCTCTTGCGTTCTTAATATCCATTGTTTATGTGTAGTCTTCTATGGTATTTTTAGTCATATAACATATTTTGCTTAACCTTTTAGATATTTTTATCTAAAAATATAAAATAAAATATAATAATAAATAATAAATAATAATAAATAATAAAAAAAAAAAAAATAAAAAATGCTGCAAGAATTATACTCACAAGATACTGGAAATGAGATCAAATTCCTACAAGAATACAGTGGGTTCAGAAAATATTGGATATTAAAGACATGGACAAATTTATTTATTTATTTATTATTTCAATTTGTAAGTCGCCCCCTCGGATAGGCTCGGGGCGACTTACAATTTACTTAAAAACATGAAAAACACAATAAAACAATGGACCAGTGTCCACACATTAAAATTGTACAGGTAATACACATTAAAAGTAGCTCTTATGGCCTACATTACCAAAGAGCAACCTAGTGTTGTCTACGGACCGAACGCTTGTATGAACAGGTGGGTTTTACAAGCCTTATGGAAGGCTAACAGGTCAACATATTGACATATTGGCTCAAGCAGAATAATGGAAGAGGTTTGAAAAGAACAAATTGGAAAGTAATAGAGGAATACGTGGAGAAAGAATTATAAAATCCATATATTCCTATTTTTTCTACTTTATATAAAAATAGAGATGGACAAATAAACAGTAAGTATGGAGGATGGACATTGTAGTTTTTGAGAACAGCCAAGAATGCTTGCTCTGATCTGGCAAGAAAAGGGGATGGGAACCGGCAGTTGGAGCTGAAAAGAGATGATATCAAGGTCAGGTTCTCAGGTAAGGCAGTGTTCAGATCATGATGTAAAGAACAAATAGCAAAAGAGGCTAAGCCAATGTAACAAAAAGGGTGTTGTGCTGCTGTGAGTTTTCCGGGCTGTATGGCCGTGTTCCAGAAGCATTCTCTCCTGCCCACATTTATGGCAGGCATCCTCAGAGGTTGTGAGGTCTGTTGGAAAGGGTGCTTACAAATAAAAATATGTGTGTGCAAATTTTGAAACACAAAGTCGTGACAATACAACTGTGTAAATTGCTTAATTGTCTTTTCAATAAAGCTATCTTTTTTTAAAGTAAGAATGTTTTTGAGAGACAGGTTAAGCCTGCACCTGACAATAAGAAGGGACACTAGTGTGACGTGAGAGATCATCAGGTGTGCCCTGGGAAATTATTTTCGAACTTCATTCATATATAAACTATAAGGCGCATCTGTCCCTTTAATAAATGGAACCATAGCAGTCTCACGTCACCTAAGAAGTGACGTGAGAGTGCTATGGTCATGCCACCTTGGATTCGCTCAAATGCGGCTAAGTAAACAAAGTTAGAGTTAGTGCTGCAGCTGCGCGTCAAATGACAGTGGCAATTTAGGATCACAGCAAGACAGTGATGGAGAAGTTTTTGAGAAGGGAAAATGCAAATGCTGGACAAAATTATGACACAGATAAAGGCCCTAATATGAGTGGTGGACAAAAGAAAAAATAAAAGATGGTTAGCTTGAGGCAATACAGCGAAAGCTATCTTTCATTTGGATTCATTTTCACCGGGGATGCGACAGCACTGACTCCACTGTGCTTAGTGTGTGGTGGAAAGGACATGACATTAAAGGAGCAAGAGGAACTCATTGAACTGAAACAAGATCGTAGTTTAAAGCTAAAATTTGCTGATCTTCCTTTGGACAGTTTTTGGTTATCTGTTGCCAGGGAGTTCCCCATTCTGACCTACAAAGCTATTTTGACATTGCTCCCGTTTTCAATCACATATCTGTGTGAGATGAGCTTCTCAAGCTTGACTGCGATAAAAACTAAAAACAGAGAGACTGACAGCTGTTGAGCAAGAGCTTTGTGTGTGTCTTTCTACCATTCCTGCCAGGATATCTATTTTTCATTCATCGAAACAGGCCAGGTTTCACACATATTAACTAAATGTATTACTGTGTTAGAGTATCATTTTGTGTCATTTTGCTTGGTGGTGTGCCCCAGGATTTTGTAAATGTAAAAAATGTGCCGAGGCTCAAAAAAGGTTGAAAATCACTGCATTAAAGTATATGCGAAGTGAGAAATAGATCAGTGGGGACACAAGAGGGGAGCAAAAATAACTAGCCAGTCATATCAGTTTTCCTCTGGCTTTGTGAACATATATTTTACTCATTTATTGTACATGGCACATGAAATTTCAAGCATATTAGTTAAAAATGATCTCCTCCTATCAGAAGACCCCCTTCAAGCAGAGACTATGCCCTTGTGGGTCTGGTGATGTGGAAACAACTGAGCACGTGCTTCTTCAATGCATGTTCTACAGAGATCTTAGATCCAATCTCATTGGACCATGGCTTTTAAAGTACCCGGGGCGCAGTGAAAGATGTTATTCCACCCTGCTGCTTTCGGACTCTAACACTGCAATGACTTATAGTGTTGCTAAGTTCTGTGCTGCTGCCCTTAATATCAGACGGGTGATGATTGACATCGTAAGGCAACAATATCCTGTCTTTTAAAATATATTTTTATACTGATTTTTAGTCTGATTTTAAATAACTGTTTACTGGGGAGTTGTCCTTCTCCTCTTAGGGTGCTTGTGCCCGCTTTGTGCTGGTCTGTGACCGTAATAAAGTTTTGATTGATCTCCTGTGGGCCATGTACTATGGCTTTGATGAAAGACTCTCTGGTCCATTTAGTACAAATAGCTGTCTCCAAAACATCTTTGGAGAAGACAAACTTCATGGCACACAAAAGCCAGAACTGACAGAAAATGTGCAGATTCTAAAGATTTGGAGTCACAGTTTTTGTGATGGGTGTTGTAGTGCAAAACCTGATGAAGTTAGCTAACTCGGAAAGCTGACTTGTTAGTCCTCAAGGTGTTGCGGACACAAGACTGTGTTTGTTTATCATAGATTAAGGACTTCATCTCACACAGTCTTTCCACCATTTCTCTGCACTGCTGAAACAGAGTCTCAAAGAGGCCATCACATGATGCAAGACC
The DNA here is from genome assembly GCA_030556195.1 of Anolis apletophallus. Classification (NCBI taxonomy): domain Eukaryota; kingdom Metazoa; phylum Chordata; class Lepidosauria; order Squamata; family Anolidae; genus Anolis; species Anolis apletophallus. Next base: position 78,883,056 of record JARBWK010000008.1, read on the forward strand.
ATTTCCGGTGGTTGCCCATTGGACTACATTGCAGCAACACAAGAAAGTGGAGGGAAGACTGCATTTTCAGGAGTTGAGCACTATCTGACTCCCTACTAGAAAAGCCAGAGAGAAGCTGGGAAAAGTGGACAAGGAATGTGTGATGGTATTTAACTATTACCATCACAGAAGACAGAAAGGCAGAGGACCTCGATGGTAGGGAATGAAAGAAGACAGTTCAGTTTTCCCTGCTCCTCCCCATGTGATGTCCACATACTTTTGGTTAGTGAATCACAGTTATTTCTTTTAGTTTGCCATGCATTTTATAGAATCTTACAGTCCTACAGTTGGAAGAGACTACGAGGGCCATCCAGTCCAACCTCTTGCCATGCAAGAACACACAATCAAAACATAGATGGCCATCCAGCCTTTGCTTGAAAATCTCCAGAGAAGGAGAGTACACCATGCTCCTGAGCAGCGTATTTCACTACCGAATGTCTCTTACCACCAGAAAGTTCCTCCTAATATTAAACCAAATTTTTTTTCTTGCAATTCGATACAATTTTGCTCACAGTCATTCTTATACATGAATTTCTAAGGAAAATTTAGAGGTCGGATAGACTCAGGATATAGCTACACTGTAGAATTAATGCAGATTCACATCACTTTAATTGCTATGGCTCAATGTTATGGAATCATGGGAATTATAGTTTAGTGAGGCACCAGCACTGTTTGGCAGAGAAGGCTAAAGACCCTGTAAAACTACAGCCTCTATGATTCCATAGTATTCAGCCATGACAGTTAAAGTGATGTCAAAGTGCATTAATTATACAGTGTAGATAGATACACTTTCACCTCCAGAATTCCCTATTTTAATTGAAGATGGGAAAGGCTTGTATTTCTTCATCTACAACAGCAATAAATAGAGTTATTAACTAAAAGGCTTCTTAGGAGAGAATACACATTGATCCATATGTTTTTGTGGTTTTCTTCTTCTTCTGGAGAGCTGAAAAGGTGCCAGGGAGATGTTGTTAGTTGGTGCCTATGAAGGTGATGATTCAATGGTTAGATAAATTCACTGTAGTGGGAGGTACAGCTGGCAGAGGCAGCACTGTTATAAATAGAATATTTTTAATTAAAAGAAAGATTGCCTTCTCCGGAATTCTTTTGTACTCCTTTACATATAAATGCAGAAGTCTTTCATCCTGCATGTGTTTGGGTAGAAAAGCACAACATACAGTTTGCTTTGATTCACTTGGAAACAAAGGGATAAAGTAGGGTGTTGTAATAAGACATTCACTTGAGAACCATGCCACAGTTATTCAGAAGACATTCTGAGGGTTTTCTTTTTCTCTTCCCCTCTCCCTGATAATAAAGTGCATTCTCTGAATATTTGCCATTTACATGGGCTCATGGGTATGCATGTCTTTATTCTGTTCTGCCTTCAGGTAGAGTTTTTAAAAATCAGATGTTACCAAGGACCTCAGCACACGGAGATGCTTAAGCCAGGGGACAGTGAGAGCATCCATGGGGCAACAGAGCAAATCCATCGGGCAGTGGGGTAAACAATCAGGGAGTGCTTTGTATTGCCCCTTACCATCACACATGGAAACCCATCTGTCCCTGGCTTGATTCTGCACTGTCCGCTGCTTACTCTATGAGAGCACAGGTAGTCACCTGTGTTCTCAGGGATGCCTTTCAGCATGTTGCTGAGACCCAGCGTGCATGGAGCTGGGACAGAGCCCTGCCGGAAGTAGCCCTGCATTATGTGATGGGTTCTGTCCTTGCTGCAACTTGGAAGCATCCTAGAACAGGGCTTTTAGCCCATGTGATGAGGCCCCAAGAGCCAGCATGGTTTGAGCTTTGGTCTAGGTCTCTGGGGCTGGATCTACACTGCCACAGTTTCAGAATGTAGCTTCTGCATTCACCTGGATTATATGATTCTATACTGCTATATAATGCAGATCAATACAGTTAATCTGGATTCTGAAACTGGATTATATGGCAGTGTAGATCTAGCCTGAGATATCACTATCTGAATTCTTCCTTGTCTATGAAAATCCATTGATAGACCATCAGTAACTTCCATCCTACTATACCCACATTTACATTGGAGTAAGTCCTATGGGTTTAATTCTGTTAACAGAATTTGGAATAATTTCAAAGTGCATATGACTGACCTTCTGTGGAGAACTGAGTTTCTCCTCCCGCCGCAAAAAAATTGTATTGTATCACATTCCTGAATGGGACACAGTGATTGTGAGCCCACACTGTCTCAGTATAGCATAAATATCTCCTGGTGGATCACTATCACTATATAATCCCTATTCTAGATTCCAGTGTAATGCAATGTATTAAAAATAGGAAAGGTGCACTGCTGTCACTTTGCTGAATAATTGTAATGCACATTAACACACTATTCTGATGATTTATCAGACTGTTCCATATGCCGCTTTATAAAAAGTGCACATCTGCAACAGTTCCAAATGTGGAATTCCACTCCCACCACCAACAGCTGGATACATCTGTTCTGCATTTGCCAAAAAAAGTCATTCTACAAACGTAATCCACTTTATGCCTACATACACAGCCAACAGGATTTTGCCCATTGTTACCTCCCAGAAATAGTTCTATGAGAGCATACCCATAGACAGTATTCTCTGGCCATCAACAGGGACTTCTACAGAACAGGACAGGTCCAAGACATTTTGGTACTGGAGCAGCAAATGGTACTGCTCTCAGTCAAGTTAATTAGGGCTCATAGAATTATAGACCAGGTAAGCATCTCAAGGAAGCTGAAATTTACTGATAAATCCATCATAAGAGGAAGTCACTTAACTTTTAAAAAATCCTCAAATGAAGAAAGTTCTACAGTCTACAGAGATAGTCTGTTCCATTGTCAGACTGTTCTTACTATCATTTTCTCAAGATATATCAATCTATTTGGGCGCATGAGGCAGAAAATCAGGGGTTTTTTTTGGCATTTCCCAAAGTCTATTAGCTTGCATGAACACTGGCTGGGATACTGCAAAGAGTGTTGTCTCTTCCTTCTGCAACCCACCATCACCATCACCTCCACCTTCCCAAGCTCTGGAAAGACTTTGTGATTCTATTCAGAAAATGATTCTGGAAATTTCAGTTTTCCATTCACACATGAGGCCCTCCCAGCATGTAGCAAGGGAATTCTCTTTAGGCCTTTAATCATTAAAACCATCCCTAGTCATCTTTTAAGTATACTCCAGGAAATATATTTGCCAAACCAGAAATCATAACTTGTCCCCTCAGTGTTCCAACTAGGTGAAGCATCTTGAAAATTAGAAGATTCACAAGGACAATTAAAGACCGTCATATAGAGTTTCTCTATGCCACAACACTCTTAACCTCTAGGGAAATGACTGACTCTTGGACAGCTCTGTTCAATAGTCCTTGCTCCTTGGGAAAAAATTCCCTAAACCAACAATGTGTAAATTTAATGTTTCAGTTGTCATAAAAGATGTTACTAGAGAGTATTTTAAGGAAAGCTTATTTAGAGAGGCAGTGGATGGCACTGTTGGATTATAATGCAATAAATTGAGGATGCAAATCTTCAGAGACCATATTGCACTACATTACTATGAAAATATAGTATTTTAAATTTGTAACAAGGGGATCAAATATGGAATGGCCAGATATATGCTGTATAAGAACAGAAAATCTTTTTATTCGATTAGTACCATCAGACCAGTTCTGCTTCTAAAAGACTTATCTTGCTGTTTCATGTAGGTTAGGATATAAGAAGTGATCTTATAAGAATGCTTCAAACTGGAGCTGGCCTACTCAATAATGACATAAACGTGCAAGCCAGAAAATCTCCACAGTTTTTGAATAAGCTGGAATGATATTTTATTACTACAACGAGAACATTGAAATAAAGGGATTTTACCATTCATATGGATAGATCTGCAGAACCGAGAAGTCAGTGTAATTCTGCCATTAAGCTTCACATCTGCTAAAGTTAGGTCTAGCATTTGGCCTGCCTTGGTCCACAGATTTAATTGAATGCATGCACACATTTCCCTCTTTTTTGATGTGGGTTCAGACATTGCTTTACTCCATGGTAGCTGGCTATTTGCGTTGACAACACTGTAAGAAGAGTTACCCAAAAGTTGGCCCAAGAATTAAATTGTTATACTTCAGGGGAATATCAAGGGGCATTCACTGGAATTGTTCTTCAGGGGAAATGACTTTGTCTTTTGGAACAAAACCTGTTTTCCGTACTGGACACCCATATATTTGAACAGAAAATGCTGTGTGTGCGGGAGGGATGCTGCCTTTTAAGGATAATTCCTATCCAACATTTGGGATAGGTAATGCTAGGAATAATGGGGGGAAATCTTGTTGGTGTATTATTCTTTGACATAGGATTTTCTGATGGGAACAAATAATTATGAGTTATAATTCAACTTCTCATTTCTATGCTTGTCATAGTTACTCTAATCTACCTTTAAGCAATTTTTTTTGTGTATCAAGGCTTCCCTGCTTGCCTTCATCAATAGAAAAAGTTCTTGCCATAGGCTGTTGATCCTAGAGGGTTGGAGGAAACGAAACAGGAGTCTGGAAGAGAAGCCTATTAATTTCTCCTTGATCTTTGAGGATTCAATTCAATTGCTAGTCCCAACTACACTTGAACTGTTGAATCAATGGGATTTAAACAACAGTTGACTTACTATTTAGCAACTGATTCCATGGATGTACTCTAGTTGGACCTAGTTGTGGTATTTACTAGGCCTGTTTTCTAATGGAAAAACACTTATCGGAAGTCGTTTCGGATGTTGATTTTTCTTCAGTTTCAGATGTGAGCCACTTCCGATTTTTACAGCAAAGTTATTGGAATTGAATCGGATGTATTCCGATAATCGGAAGTATTCAGAAATAGTGTACGCGATTGTGCAATGCGCAAAACTCAGCAGATGGGAGAGTCCAAACTATGGCCAAGGAAATAGGAATAGGGGAAACTTTTCTAGGATTAGTGTAATGGGATTTTGAGAGTTGTAGTTCTCAAACTCTCTGTTCTATGACCCCAGAGAAATAGGCAGAGGACAGCAAAGTATGCCTGCAATGCAAGCTTTTCCAACCAGCCAAGAATATAGGAATATGGAAACGTTTGGGAGTTGTAGTTCACAATCTCTTTTAAAGGCTATTGGCACCTCCCCCTCTTGCAGACTTACCCTGATTGGCTGGTGGAAATGGGGTGATTTCACACAAACCACCTGATAGCTATCAGCCAATCATGAGAGGCCACAAGAAAGGATGGAAATTACATCCGAGACAACATCCGAGACATTCCCGAGAATTGGAGATAGAGCTAGGTATTAGGCCTGTTTTCGAACAGAAAAATGCATTTCGGAAGTCGAAATGGTTTTGCTTTAGCTTCGGATGTGAATCACTTCCCATTTTTAAGTGATTTTATCTAAATGGATTTGGATGTATTCCGATATTCGGAAGTATTTGGAAATAGCGTCCGTGATTGCGCAATGTGCGAAAATCAGCAGAAGGGAGAGTCAAAACTCGCCTTTTAAAGTCTACTGGCACCTCCCCTCTCTTGCTGCCTTACCCTGATTGGCTGGTGGAAATCTGGTGATTTCACATAAACCACATGATAGCCATCAGCCAATGATGAGAGGCAGCAAGAAAGGATGGAAATGACATCTGAGCCCTTTCCGAGAATGGCGACGGAGCTCTCGGAATGGTGAATCCACTTCCTGTTTGGGGCACTGCTCTCGATATAGTTTCAATTATCGGAAGTCGGGAAAAATTTTCCGACAATCGGATGTTCCCAATAATTGGAAACAGGCCTGGTATTTACACTTAATACTAACCCCTTCTACACTGCCATATAATCTAGATTGTCAAGGCAGATAATCCACATGATTAGCTTTGAACTGTATTATATGAGACTGCAGTGTCATATAATTCAGTTCAAAGCTGATAATCTGGATTTTATATGGAAGCGGAGAAGGGGCCACTGTTTATTTTCCACCGTGTCCCTTGTAATGCACAATTTTTATTTTCTGTGGAGATTTTATATTTTGTATTTAGTATTGTTTTATGTCGCTCTTTAATTCACTAGGATTCTTGACTTAATGTTTTAAAGCCTGGATGAAACTGTCAGTTGTGTTTTGTTGCACATTGAAGTGTTTAGAGTTTTCAAGTGTTTTTAGTTGACGTTATGATGAAATTTATATTTTTTAAAATTTGTTATCAAAGTTATCATTGCTATGTTATTATCAAAAATTAACCAATGGTTAACATTTCCAATCATCTGGGGTCAGCAAATTCAAGTAGCAGAGCAATTCCCAGTATGGAAAGAACCATATTATAGTACCTATCATGTAACTGGTACAGAAATAGAAGTGGCAGTCCTAATTCTGTGCCACAACCATGGCTGAACACACAGGATCCAAAAGCTAGATGTTTAAGAGCTCAGAGACCAAAGCATGGACCAGACAGTTTTGCTTTCTTCAGATTTGAATCTTTTACATCTGACATTCTTTCTGTTGTATTTATTGCATGTTTTGGAAAGTTTATTTCACTCCAACCCAGAAGATTATCCATCTTTTAGAATATAGTGTGTGTGTGGGGGGGGGATGCCAACTGGATGTGCATTTGAATACACATATCATCTAACAAGCTGAAAACACACAAGCATGTTTAGCATGCTTTAATTATCACCCAGAAATCTCCTACGTCAGTTAAGCAGATTAATTTATCACCATCCAAAGGTTATGCTCCTGTAACTTTAAATGTCACCACACCCCCTCTAGTTAGAGCAGAAGACATTCTTGCACTTGTCCACCCTACACATTTGGCAGGCACCAGAAGGCATGGGGGAGTGAGGGGGGAATGAAAAGGAGGTGCAGCAAGAGAGATGGCAAATGTAGGGATAGAAATGACAGTAACGGGAGGGGGAGGGATCAACCACCTCTATGCCCACCCATTAGATTTCCTGGGAAAATACTGTATACCAATCTAAAATAATGTGAGCCAAACTCACAGTAGGCGTTTGAGAGAAGTCATGGAAGAAACTTTTGTCAGACTAAAAACTACCCTCAATTGCATGAGTGGAAGCGAGGATACAATTCATTGTATCCAAGAATACTTTCGCATCTGTTCTTGGCAGCAAAGCCTTCCTAGATCATTCTAGTCCAGCCCCAGGGACTTCCTGCTCTTACGTCACAGCAACTTGCTGAACAGTTTACAAGTGATACACTTAAAAGCATGTGTAACATGGGAATCCCCCCCCCCCCCCATCTATGTATTTTGAAGAAGATACATGTGGCTCTATTCTAGGTTTAAATGTGTGATTTATCTCCAGTGATGTGCACAAAATAGAACCTGGAAAACAGACGGGAACCTGGAAGAGAGTGCCCTTCCTCTGGAGTTTGCTGAGTGAGGTACTGCTTCAAAGTGCTTTGTGGTAAGCAAGGTCTGATCAAACAAGTTGGGAAAGAATGCCTCAAAAGCATGAAGTTGAAGACTTGCCCCACAGAACCATAACCACACTGAGAACCTGGCCCTCAGAGCTATAAGAAACATGAAGCTGCCATTAAAAAGAGCTGCTTCATATCAACATATCTCATGCAATACTCACCACACTGTAGAATGAATGCAGTTTAACACTTTAACTACTATGGCTCAACACTAGAGAATCATGGGAGTTAATTTTTAACTAAGCCTTTAGTCTTTCTTGCCAAAAACTGCTAGTGCCTACCTAAGTACAACTCCCAGGATTTCACAGCATTGAACCATGTTAAAGTTGAAGTTGTGTCAAACTGCATTCATTCTACAGAGTAGAAGCAACTGAAAACCCGATATCACAGCATTTCTTCCTTCAATAATAAGCGAGTACTCATGTAAATTGGAGTTGAGGGGTTAGCATAAGGGCAGTTCTACACAAATACTTCTTGGGAGGACAGCAATGACCAATCTTGATAAAATAGTGAAGAGTAGAGACATCACACTGGCAACAAAGATCCACATAGTTAAAGCAATGGTATTCCTTGTAGTATCCTATGAATGTGAGAGCTCGACCATAGGGAAGGCTGAGCAAAGGAAGATAGATGCTTTTGAACTGTGGTGCTGGAGGAAAGTTCTGAGAGTGCCTTGGACCACGAGAAGATCCAACCAGTCCATACTTCAGGAAATAAAGCCCGACTGCTCATTGGAGGGAAGGATATTAGAGGCAAAGATGAAGTATTTTGGCCACATCATGAGAAGAGAGGAAAGCTTAGAGAAGACAATGATGCTGGGGGAAATGGAAGGAAAAAGGAAGATGGGCCGACCAAGGGCAAGATGGATGGATGGCATCCTTGAAGTGACTGGCTTGACCTTGAAGGAGCTGGAGGTGGTGACGGCCGACAGGGAGCTCTGGCATGGGCTGGTCCATGAGGTCACGAAGAGTCGGAAGCGACTAAACGAACAAACAACAACACACAAATACTGATTCCAAGTTAGGAAGTGGATTAAATGGAATACCTGCATAGTCACTTCAGGAACCGACTTGAAGCTTGAACAGTGGCCGAAGTATCCACTGATTGTGGATCTGAACTGAACTCAGGATTGTTTTTTTCCTAACCAGTCTGCTGAGATGTGTATCACTATGTCTTGTTCAGATCAGTGGGCATAAGAAATGAGAACAAAGGGGTGGAAAGTGAGAGTTCCCATGGGAATTATGTAGTTTCTTCTACCAATTCTAACATGTAGTCATTCAAACATGGGACAAACGTTAGAGTTGAGTAATTGTCCTGGTAATCCTCAAAGCTATGCCTCAAAGGAAAGTCCAAAAATGCAGTCAGATATCTCATTCTATACCATCGAACTAATGCTAGAAATATTTGTGTTACTAAGATTTAGTCTTTAGGAAGGGAGATGGATCCCAGGTGTCCATTCAGGGCAAGGCTATCTTTAAAATATTTTGCATTCAAATAGAAATAACTATCAGAGGCTGAGACCCCCTGGTGGTACAGTAGGCTAAACTGCTGAGCTGCTGAACTTATTTATTTATTTATATCCTCGATCTTGTATACCGCTCCTTCCAGCAGGCTCGGGGCAGTTTACATACAGATTAAAATTTGCAAAAATGCAACATTTACATAAAAGCAATAAAGTCACAGATAATACATGGGACATCAACGATTGGAGGACAGTGAACAGTTTCGCATCCGGGCCTCAATTAAAGGCATGCCTAAATAAGATGGTTTTACATGCCCTCTGGAATGGGATGAGTTCTGTGATGACCTGAACATCAACTGGCAGTGTGTTCCAAAGTGCCGGGGCTGCAACCAAGAAGGCACGTCTGGTTGAGGAGCGGTGACAGGAACGGAGTGATGGTATAGTCAAAAGATTTCGCTCTTCCGAACGCAGTGATCTCGGGGGAACATACGGGGTAAGGCGATCCTTCAGGTACACTGGCCCCAGACCATGCAAGGCCTTAAAGGTCAAAACCAACACCTTGAAGGCAATTCGGTACTCGATTGGTAGCCAGTGCAGATGCTGCAAGATGGGAGTGATATGCTCTCTCACCGGTGCTCCCACCAGTAATCGAGCCGCAGCATTTTACACTAGCTTGAGTTTCTGAATTGTCGACAGGGGAAGGCCCATGTAGAAGGCGTTACAGTAGTCTAGTCTTGAGATGACCATCGCTTGGATCACCGTGACCAGGTCATCCCTGGACAGGTAGGGGGCCAGTCGCCTAGCCTGTTGGAGATGGAAAAATGATATAACTTGCTGACCGAAAGGTTGGTGGTTTGAATCCGGGGAGCAGGGTGAGCCCAGCTTCTGCTAACCTAGCAGTTTGAAAACATGCAAATGTGAGTAGATCAATAGGTACTGCTTCTGCAGGAAGGTAATGGCGCTCCATGCAGTCATGCTGGCCACATGATCTTGTCTATAGACAATGCCAGCTCTTTGGCTTAGAAATGGAGATGAACATCACCTCCCAGAGTTGAACACAACTAGAGTTAATGTCAGGGAAAACTTTTACCTTTGCCTTACTAGAGTCTAATGTGTCATCAAATCTAATGCATATCACATTTTCCAAAACCCTGAAACCAAGAAAAAAAGTATTTGCTGGCGAATGTGCACTCTTTGCCATTTGGTCAAAAAAGGTGCACATTGCAGCTTCTGCCTGCTTAGGATTCCTTCTTTAAAATCAAAAGGGTTAGAGCACCAAAGCTTCCAGTGATTGAAAGGAAAACCTTGGGATGCATCTATGCTGTAGAATGAATGCACTTCAACTGCCTTGATTAAAGGCTATGGAATTTGGAGGCAGTAATTTGACAAGTCAACTGCTCCCTTGAGCAAGGAGTATTTTCATAGGGATTAAAAGAGGCGATGGTAAGTTCGCTGCTGAAGAAGCTGGGCTTAGACCCTTCAGCTTCCTCCAGTTACTGCCAAGTTTCAAATTTATCGTTTCTGGGCAAGGTGATTGAGAGGGCAGCAGCGGGACAGCTGCACCAGTTCTTAAATGACACAGCCGGTCTCAACCCCTTCCAGTCCGGCTTACGTGCGGGGCACGGGACAGAGACTGTGTTGGTCTCCATCACAGACCAGCTCCGCTGCCAGTTGGATCAAGGAGGATCAGTGCTGCCTGTGTTATTGGACCTCACAGCAGCTTTTGATATAGTAGATCACGCATTATTGATCCACCGCCTAACCGTCTCGGGGGTTAGGGGGACTGCCCTTAAGTGAGTATCTTCCTTTCTCCAGGATCAGGGCCAATGGGTGGTGAGGGGAGAGGTTGTCTCTGAGAGATTCCCATTAAATTGTGGGGTCCCTCAAGGGGCTATTCTATCGCCTCTATTATTTAACATCCGTATGCGTCCACTGGCCCGACTGGTGCGTAGCTTTGGTCTGGAGTGCCATCAGTATGCTGTTGACACCCAGCTAGTGCTCAGGATGGAAGGCAGACCAGAGTCCGTACTCGATTCTTTCCATCAGTGCCTTGAGGCCATGACTGGATGGCTACGGTCCAGCTGGTTGAAGGTGAATTTATTTATTTATTTATTTATTTATTTATTTATTTATTTATGGCATTTTACCCCACTCTTCTCAACCCCCGAGGGGGGACTCAGAGCGGCTTCCAAAAGGCATAATTTGATGCCTACATCACAATTGCAGTATAAAACACAAGATAAAACCCTCCAGCATTTGACACTAAAATACATTAAAATACAATTATATTCACACATCCTATGCATTCACCTATGTTAAAAACAGTGTTCCATCCATAAAAGCATTGAGCCCTATTCACCAACTTTCCATTAAAACTACTAAAGTGCTGTCCTGTGCTACTATGTGAACACCTGGTCCCACATCCAGGCTTTCACTTTTTTCCTAAATGTCAGGAGGGATGGAATTGATCGTATGTCGCTAGGGAGCGCATTCCACAGATGGGGAGCCACCACCGAGAAGGCCCTCTCCCTCGTCCCCACCAGCTGCACCTGGGAAGCCGGCGGGAGCGAGAGCAGGGCCTCCCCGGATGATCTTAAAGTACGAGGTGGGACGTAGCGGCAGATGCGTTCGGACAAGTAAGCTGGGCCAGAACCGTATAGAGCTTTAAAGGTCAACACCAGCACTTTGAATTGAGCCCGGAATTGGACCGGCAGCCAGTGGAGCTGACACAACAGGGGGGTGGTATGCTCCTGTATGTAGCTCCAGTTAGTAGTCTGGCTGCCGCCCGTTGGACTAGTTGTAATTTCCGAACTGTCTTCAAAGGCAGCCCCACGTAGAGCGCGTTGCAGTAATCTATTCGGGATGTGACCAGAGCGTGGACGACTGTAGCCAGATCAGACTTCCCAAGGTACGGGCGCAACTGACACACGAGTCCTAACTGTGCAAAAGCTCCCCCGGCCACCGCTGAGACCTGGGGCTCCAGGCTCAGCGATGAATCCAGGATCACTCCCAAGCTGCGAACCTGCGTCTTAAGGGGGAGTGTAACCCCGTCCAACACAGGCTGTAACCCTATGCCCTGTTCGGCCTTTTGACTGACCAGGAGGACCTCTGTCTTGTCTGGATTAAGTTTCAATTTGCTAGCCCTCATCCAGTCCGACACAGCAGCCAAGCACCGGTTCAAAGTCTGGACAGCCTCCTTGGTGACAGGTGGGAAGGAGTGACAGATCTGGACATCATCTGCGTACAGATAACACCTTACTCCGAAACTCCGAATGATCTCTCCCAGCGGTTTCATGTAGATGTTAAATAACATCGGAGACAGAACTGAACCCATCGAAGATGGAGATCTTGTGGCTGGGTCGCCCGGGTGGGGGAGAGTGCTGACTGCCTGCCTTGGATGGCGAGGCACTATGCCCATCATCGTTGGTAAAAAGTCTGGGGGTCCAATTAGAACTGTTTCTGACAATGGAGGCTCAGGTCTCCACAGTCAGCAAAACCACATTTTTCCATCTGCGCCAGGCTAGGCGGCTGGCCCCTTACCTATCTGGGAGCAACCTTGCCACACTGATCCAGGCGATGGTCATCTTGAGATTAGGCTACTGTAATGCCCTCTACATTGGCCTTCCTTTGAGAATGACCCAGAAACTCAAGCTAGTGCAGAATGCAGCAGCTCAACTGTCACTAGTGCTCTGTGCTCGATTCATTGTGGTTTTATTGGGGGGGGGGAGACTTTTTAAACTGTTTTAACTGTTTTATGATGTCACATTTTATGTGTTTTAATTGGTTATGCTTTGTGTGCTGTAAACCGCCCTGAGCTTCGGATAGGGCGGTCTATCAAGCCGAAACAATAAATAAATAAATAAATAAATAAATAACTACTCGCTGGAGTTCCAGCAAGATGTCATATTACACCAATCCTGCAGCAACTGCACTGGCTACCAATAGAGTACCAGATTACTTTCAAAGTGCTGGTATTAACCTTCTAGGTCTTGTATAGTCTAGGGCCTGTGTACTTGAGGGACCGCCTCTCCCCACATGTTCCCCAGAGATCACTTTGATCTGAAGAACAAAATCTCCTCAGCATCCCATCAATCCGGACATACCATCTGTCTTCTACCAGCCAAAGAGCTTTCTCGGTGGTGGCACTGACATTGTGGAACGCTTTGCCTGACGAAGTTTGAAGAATTAGTGAGCTGTCCTCCTTTCGAAGGGCGTGTAAAACGGTCCTCTCTCGTCAAACGTTTTCACTCGAGTGAAGTTGTAACATCTTTTACTGTTAAATTTAATTCATTGGTAGTGGTAATTAGAGATGCTAGCGTTTACCGTGTTTTTTATTATTGTTTTGCTGTGTTGTTATATTGTTGTAAACTGCCCCGAGCCTGCGGGAAGGAGAGGTATAGGAATTGAAATAATAACTAAATAAATAGAAGTAATTTGAGCCTTCTCTGCCAAAGAATGCTGATACCTCACCAAACTATTAATCCCAGAATTGCACAGCACTGAGCCATGGCAATTAAATGAGAAATGATGTCCCTCAGAAACCTCAAGACTTCACCTAAGCTCAGAAGCAGGAGAGGTAATAGATCTACTCCAGGTTTTAGTTGGAACTTTAAAGTAATGATTAATGATGCTGAAGCTGCTGTACTGGTTATAAGCTTGGAGAGAAGCAGTGCCACATTCAAACTGACTTTCTTAGCTTCATTTCTATGGCATAAATGTTGCCCATTTTTAGTTATCTTTTGTGCCAGCACAGATAAACATTCACAGAGGCTTGACTGACGCAAGGTGGGGGAGTATAAGCAAGCCCAAGTATCCTACCTCCTAGTATGGGTGAAGGCAACCTGTGGAACATTTTTATTTTATGACAGCAGAAAATCCGTGTGACGGAGGAGGGAGAATTATCTCACTATCGCTCACTCCTTTTCTACTAAACTTTTACTGCTACCTTCGCCCATGCATCCGCGGTTCACTCAGCAGCTAGCTTTTCATAGATTTTTTAAAATCATATTGAGCCTACACACTGTATATATATGTATGTGTGAAAAAAGACCTGGAAAAGACCATGCCACGCAAAGTTGTTAGTGATGGCTATATTAGTCACTTGACTTTCTAAAAGTTATACTGTGCCAGTTGATTGCAGAAAAACTGGGATATGATTCTGCTTACTATACTTTCTTCTTTATTAATCTTAGTCATGTCTTAGTCAGACCACCCCCAAATGAAAAGAAGCAGCAGCAAAACACCTCTGCCTCCAGCATTCTCATTTGTACTTTAGTCAGCCTCCAGAATATAAGCAGGTTTCATTTATGTACTTTATTACTCTGCATTAGTCAGAATTGTATGAGAAATGTTGATATCTTAACTTGCTCCTGTTACATTTTAATATTTCTGATGCTACAATCCAATAGTAATATATTTAGGAGTCAGGAATTCTGAGCAGATAGTTACAAATAGGATAGTACTGTTACAATTTGAACCTATGCATGTTTACTGGAAGTAATGGCCAAATGGCAAACTAGACTAAGGGAAATGCATGTTGCATGTAATCACTCCTAGTGGGACTTCCTTAGAGATATGTGCCTTAACACAGTGTTTCCCAACCTTTTTTTGAGTTGCGGCACATTTTTTACATTTATAAAATCCTGGGGCACACCACCAACCAAAATGACACAAAATGACAGCATCCACCCTCCCTTGCCAGATGAGAAGCAACCCGGGTTACTTTTAACCCGCATTGCTTTTTAGCTGGCGAGGGAGTGTGGATGCATCAAAGCATCCACCCTCCCCTGCCAGATGAGAAGCAAAGCAGGTTAAAAGTAACCCAGGTTGCTTCTCATCTGGCAGGGGAAGGTGGATGCATCGAAGCATCCACCCTTCCCTGCCAGATAAGAAGCAACCCGAAGATCCTGTTCGTTCTTTCCTCCTTGAGCCGAGTGCTGTTCACCTGGGTGGCACGGCGGATGTATCCCAGTCCCTCCCCCTCTCCTCCGGCTCCTCCTCCTTTGTGCTGTGGCTCTCGCGGTGACCCTGGAAGTAGGTCCAGCACTCTCCCTTCCCAGGTCCAAGGGTGTCACATTGCTGTGATTATTTTATTCTAAAGCTAGAAGGAGCACCCAGGGAGGGAGTCAGGGAGGGAGGCGTGGCCTTCCCTCGTGCACGCGGCACACCTGATGATCATTCACGGCACACTACTGTGCCACGTCACACTGGTTGGGAAACACTGCCTTAACAGACGTGCCAATTAAATCTGCATTAAACATCCAGTGACCAATATCCAAACAAAGCATACTAAATATAAGGTATATAGGTGAGGAAAACCTTTTACTGTGACCAGGTCTGTAGCCAGAAAATAAATTGGGGGGTGGTTGAAACATTTTTAAAAAGTGAATGATGAAGAGTAGGTCCATAACACAAAATAATTTAAATTCTATAACTCATTCTATAAAGCTCCAAACCTACCTATCTTCGTGACTGCATCCTCCCTCTGAGCCCACACGGTCCTTAAGATCTTCTGGGGATGGTCTTCTCTTGCTCCTGCCCCTGTTTCAGGTGTGATTGGTGGGGACAAGAGAAAGGGCATTCTCGGTGATGGCCCCCTGTCTCTGGAACTCCCTCCCCTGGGAGATTAGGCTAGCACTCTCCCTATCGACATTCTGCAAGAAACTAAAGACGTGGAAGTTTAGTTGTGCATTCGACTGACAACTCCTGTGACAGATGACCTGAATCATGACCTGAATCATGACCTGAACCTAAATTCCTATATATCATTACTACATTTATAAGTTGAATTGATCCTGTTTAAGTGCTCTATATCTGTGCTCTTATTCCTATGCCACTATATGTTTCTCTCCACCTTACTGACCACCCTATCCTTTGACTAGCTTTGCAATTTGACCCCCTCCCTCCTCTCCAAAAATGAGTCTATTGTTGCTTTTGATGCTTGTTTATTATTGTTTATGCTATTTTAATTTGTTTATTGTTTTTGTTTTTAATCGTATGTTGCCTAGGCTTGGCCCCATGTCAGCCGCCCTGAATCCCTTCAGGGAGATGGAGGCGGGGTAGAAAAATAATGTTCTTCTTCTTCATTCTATATTTTATATAAACTTCATTAAATAAAATTTCTATTTTAGTGATAAAGTTTCAAGTCTAAAAAATCCTGAAAATGACTCTCAATTGGTAATTTAGTGGTTACAAAACAATACCACAATGCCTTTTGGCAACACTTGAAAACTGTGTAAACACATATTGACAAAAATCAGGCTCCATCTATAAACTTTGGTGGACACTCAAGAATTATTTCATTTATTATTTACAAAATTTTTACCCCATCCTTTAAAAAAAAACCCGGGGGGAGGGGGACTCAGGGTGGCTAACAAAGGCAGCGATTCTATGCCACAAATCAATACTACAGTATAAAACCATAAATACATACAGAGTTAAAACAATAGCAACTAATTATAACCAAATTATCAAACAATCATTACATTAAAACTATACTCAGTCCACAAACCCATTGATAGAACAATAAAACCATATCCTCATATCTATCGTCTTGCCAATCCATTTCCAGTCAAAGTGCTGCTCTATGTTTATTGTCCAAAAGCCTGGTCCCAAAACCAAGATTTTAGTTTCTTCCTGAATGCCAGCAGGAATGGGGTCAATCGTATTTCACTTAGAAGTGCGTTCCACAGGCAGGAGACTACAGTTGAGAAGGCCCTGTTTCTCGTCCCCACCAGCCGCATTGGTGGGAGCGAGAGCAGGGCCTCCCCGGATGATCTTAAGTTGCGAGGTGGGATGTAGAGGTAGATGCGTTCGGACAAGTAAGCTGGGCCAGAACCATATAGAGCTTTATAGGTCAAAACTAGCACTTTGAATTGAGCTCGGAGGTGGACAGGCAGCCAGTGGAGCTGACACAACAAGGGGGTGATATGCTCCCTGTATGTAGCTCCTGTTAGTAATCTGGCTGTCGCCCATTGGACGAACTGCAGTTTCCAAACTGTCTTTAATCTATTTGGGATGCAAGCCCAGTTAAACTTTCTTGGCCTATTGTGATTCTTATGTATTTAAAAAAACATTTAAGAGTTGAAAATGACCTTTCAATTCTGGCTGCTGTTGACAATAGCAATGTTGCAGAAATTCGGAAAAAACTATCTCTTACAGACAAGATATGATTTTTAAAAAATGATTCTTTATTGAAAGTTTTTGCAATGCTTAAAAACAGACACAAAACAGAAAACAAGGGGGTCAAGCGTAAAAAAAGACAGAGGATAAGGGGGTGGGGAATACACCCATATAAGGAAAGAAGGGAAGGGATTGGACAGGGGTAGAACAGCGTAGGGGAGAGGAAACAATATGTTTTTGTTGGAATCTAACAACTTGTGGAATATTCTAGTTCTTCATCTGCTTCTTAACTTGAAACTTATTGTGCCTAAGAATATTTTAAAAATATATTTTTCACTTATACATAAACAGGATTATCACTGCATTTTTATAAGTAAGAACAAATTAAAAAAACAGGAAAATTTAGTTGTCATATATATTAGCCGGCTTTTAGTTCCAATTAAGAGTTAGGTTGATGTTGTGTTCCTTGCTACAGTAATCTTGTACTATAGTCCAGTCCGTTATTTGTTTAGATGCTTCGGTAGATGATTTTAATGCCTCAGTCAACCATTCCATTTGGATGACTTCCATTATCTTTTGAAGCCATTCTTCCTTTGATGGATGGCTCGGAGCCTTCCAGTATTTTGCGAAGACAAGCTTAGCTGCTGTAGTTAAGACTATATAGATATTCTTTTCATTAGCATTGAGATTTGTGCCCAAGAGCCCCAGAAGAAGCAATTCTGGTTTCCCCTCTAGTTGTTTTGTAAAGATTTTTTCCAATTCTATGTTGATCATTTTCCAAAATTTCTTGGCCTTGTTACATAACCACCACATGTGGAAAAATGTCCCAATATTGGCACCGCAATTCCAACATTGGGTCCTAGTGTTTTTATATATTTTGGCTAACTTCGCAGGGGCGAGGTACCATCTGTAAAGTAATTTCAGCCAGTTTTCTTTATATTTATAACTAGATGATGAATTTACATTGTTCTTCCAAATCTTCTTCCATATTTTCTGATCTATATTTAAGCCTATATTTCTCGACCATTTTTTCATATGGTCTTTTGAATTTGGGTCTTTATGGGAAATAATTTTATCGAGTTTACCTATCGAATTTTTATCAGGCCCTAGTAGGACTCTTTCTAGGTCGTTGTGGTTATCGTCAAAGCCTCTTAATTCATCTAATTTAAGATGATTTTTTGATGGTTTTTTTGCAGGTGTAATTTCTTCCCATTTTCTACACCACAGGTCAAATTCTTCCATCAGTGTGTCAGTATCTTGAAGACATTCATTTTGTGCACTTGTTCAAGGATTTTAAATGGCCACAATTAATAGGGAGTAACACTTGCAGTTCCCGAGCAACTTCCCAGTGCCTTGTAAACTTTTCTCAAAGCTGAACAATTATCATGGTCATTCTTCCTTGATTTATAAATAAAAAGTGGGTGATAGTTGTTTGTTAAAATCAATTTATATCAAGATGACATTTTAACAAATGTATGCTTTCCACTTGAAATAATATTATGTAGAGAATGTAGAGTGATATGTAAACTGTAGTCCTCTGCTCAACGACAGGAGAATAAGAAGTGTTGCTTGCAAAAATGGCTAACAGCCTGCCTTGGTGTGTGCGCGTGTGTATGTGTGTTCCACTGGAGACAAGTGGTTTGTATTCCCTTATGAACAAAATGGAAGCTCATTAATGAAAATGTCATCGCAGCAAACATTTGTAATTTTTCCAAAACCACAGAGAGTAGCATGTAAAAAATTTACTGACAAGCGTCTTGCACAGTTGGACCTTCCAGCTGAGGAATACTCTCAGTTGGACTCAGCAGCATAATGCCTAATTTCCCACCATCCCTTTCACTTGATTTAAAAAAAACCCAGTTTGCTTTAAATGTGAGAATTCAGAGCTACTCTGGCCCAGCACCCTGAGCTACATCACACCACCTGAAATATTTCTGACTATACTCCCCCCCCCCCATACACTGTGGCAGCCCCAGTGCTGTGGAACTCTTTGCCGGACAGCGCTCGAGCCATCTCAGAGCTAGCTCCATTCAGAAGGGCCTGTAAGACTGCCCTCTTTGGATTAGCTTTTAATTAGGCACAGAAGGATTGTACCTCAAGAAACCTATGTATGTCACCCTGCACCTCGCAATGTGTTGGATTGTGTTTTTAATGTGTTTTTATCTTCTTTATTGTAGGGCTGCATGTCTGTGACATGATGCCCATATATATTGTTGTTATCCGCCCCGAGCCTGTGGGGAGGAGCGGAATACAAAATCGAAGTAATAAATAAATAAATAATAAATACTGTAGATAGAAACTCAAAATCTGTACTGGCATTTAAGGTCCAATTAAAATCATTATCTATATGTAAGGATCCAAATGGATGCTATAATTTAAGTATGCTGTGGTCATAAAAACAGATAGTACATTACCATTAGGGATGTCATGATTTCACCATTGCCACAGTTTTACTTGTCATCTTGACATGGCAAGTCAAGGGTTTGTCTATATATGGACTAAAAAAATGTACTCACGTCATAGGTGTTCTGTTCTTGGCACATGATGCCCATGATAATTTGTATGCCATTTGTTTCTTTGCACTTTTAAACATACCTTTTACCCTGTGGTTTTAAAGAAAATTCAGACTTTTAGATGTTTGGCTGGCTCACCAGGTGGCATTTCTTCGCTGTATCCCCAGGAGGATGGATTTTGTCGTAGGTGAACTGATTGATGGGATATAAGCATTCCCACCAGGAAATAGTTCTTTCCCTGGTTAATTTTATTTTTTTGGTTTGAAAATACAGTTTTTGTGTGCAGATACTTGCATATCAGTGTATCAGTATAGGCATATCCCCACTTAACAGAATATACATTTATTCATGTGCTGACAGAAAAGTTAAAATGAAAAAGGAATGGGGAGCAACTATGGCTGTGTGAATGAAAATAATATAAAGACTGGAAATGTGGACCAGCTCCAAACAGCAGGGCGGCTATGCCAGCGAAATGAGTTATGTACAGGGCATTAGCAGGGTCACCGCAGAGTAAATGTGGACTGAGAAAATGCCGCGCCAAATATAATTATTTTCATCAGTGTAGAAAAACCGAAGATTTTATAGAAAATTCAGACTTTTAGGTGTATGAAATCTGACTTCTAGTGGGACACCAAGGCTGTATATCTACACCGTCATATAATCCATATTACCAAAGCAGATAACTCAGATTTTATATGGCAGTGTAGATGGGGCCCAAGATGCCAATTTTTTTTCATTGTATTTTTCATAACTTGGGCAAAAATGTACTTTGCATATATCTTTTGCCACTGTGCAAAATGAGTGTATTTTTCCTTTCTCTGACAAAGCTCATACACACAAACATCTATCAGAACATGGTACAGGCAGTCACCAAGTTACATACATCCAACTTGCAAGTTACATCTTTGAGCTAGAAATTCAACACATGTTCTACCACTGAGCTATGGATGTTGCTTGTTGAATTGAATGGGGTAACTACCCTGGATGGCGAGCAGCTTAGCCCGTCATCTTCGGTTAGGAGCTTGGGTGTTCAGTTGGACTCCCTGCTGACCATGGAGGCCCAGGTCTCCGCGGTCTGCAGGGGGTCCTTCTATCACCTGCGACAGGCTAGGCGACTGGCACCCTACCTGTCCGGAATGACCTGGCGGCGGTAATCAAGCGACGGTCATCTCGAGACTAGACTACTGTAACGCCCTCTACGTTGGCCTTCCCCTGTCGACACTCCGGAAACTCAAGCTAGTGCAGAATGCCGCTGCTCGCTTGCTGACGGGCTCGTCAGTAAGGGAGCACATTACGCCCATTCTCCGGCAACTGCACTGGCTTCCTATTGAGTACCGAATTGTCTTCAAGGTGTTGGTACTTACCT
Source organism: Anolis apletophallus (assembly GCA_030556195.1). Taxonomy (NCBI): domain Eukaryota; kingdom Metazoa; phylum Chordata; class Lepidosauria; order Squamata; family Anolidae; genus Anolis; species Anolis apletophallus. Next base: position 78,903,966 of record JARBWK010000008.1, read on the forward strand.
TTAAGGCCCTTCACGGCCTAGGGCCTGCATACCTGAGGGACCGCCTTACCCCGTATTTACCCCCGAGATCACTGCGGTCAGATGAACAGAATCTGCTGGCCATTCCATCTGTCCGCTCCTGCCACCTATCCGCGACGCGACAGAGAGCCTTCTCAGCGGCAGCTCCAGTGCTGTGGAACTCCTTGTCAGACAGTGTTCGAGCCATCTCGGAACTAGTCCCTTTTAGAAGGGCTTGTAAGACCGCCCTCTTTGTACTAGCGTTCAACTAAACCCAAATGGATAGTATATTGTATACTCCATGTATTCCCTGCATCTCGTGATATGTTGACTTGTGTTTTTAATTTGTTTTATGTTTTATTGTAGGATGCATGTCTGTGACATGTTGTCCATGTGTATTTTGATTGTTATCCGCCCCGAGCCTGTAGGGAGGAACGGAATACAAAATGGAAGAAATAAATAAATAAATAAATAAATAAAAGGCAAAGAAACGTCTGACAGGCTAACTCTCTTGGAGGAATGTGGTCCCAGCGACATATGATCAACCCCATCCCTCCTGGCATTCAGGAAAAAAGTGAAATCGTGGCTGTGGGACCAGGCTTTTGCACATTAGCACAATGCAGCACTTTGGATTGGAATTGTAATGGCAAGTTGATGGATATGGCTCAATGCTTATGTTGTGGACGGAACACTGTTTTTAACTTAAGTGCATGTGTATCATGTGTTAATGCTAACTGTTTTTTAATGCTGAATGACTATGGTTTTATATTTTATTTATATTGTGTATTGGCATCGAATTGTTGCCTTTTGTTAGGCCGCTCTGAGTCCCCCCTCAGGGGTTGAGAAGAGATGTAAATAAATAAATAAATAAATAGTTAGCTGTAACCTTAAACAACATGGGTATAATATATTTCATTACATGTGAGCAAATTTCAGGAAAGCTATCTTATTTTGGACTCCTAGACCACACTCCAGGCCAGCATGGCTATTTGTCTTACTGGTTGGGTGAGCCTTAGGGAAAGGATACTTTCACTCATAGCTGGAAGAATGCATGCTTGTTAGTGAAGGGAATGCACTTTTCAAAGTCAATGTAATATTCAGAACACTGTATATATTATTTATTTATTTATTTATTCGATTTGGTAGACCGCTCTCTCTGGAGCCCAGAGCGGTTTACAGCATAAAACCAGTAAAAACATCAATAAACAGATAAAACAACATATACCCAATTAACCCCACTCCCAACAATAAAACCCCGACAAGCGACAAAATATAGAAATAGTCCCTGAGTTACAAATGACACATAGTTAAGAACAAGGGTAAAACAACAGGACGTAAGAGAAATCTACTCCCAGGAAAGGAAATTCACTCCTGTAAGAGTTATCACGGGAAAAGGATGTCTCCACTGAAACTTTAGTACCAATCCTTGTTTCACTACAACACAAAATATTCATAATTCAATTGTCACAGAGACAGAAGGTCTTCTGAACAGAGGCCCAGACAACAAAACAAATGCTACAGGGTGTTAACCCTTCCCTATGCTATCCAAAACTCTCTCTCTCACTCTCACTCTCTCTCTCTCTCTCTCTCTCTCTCTCTCTCTCTCTCTCTCTCTCTCTCTGGCTGGAGTTATACTTAAAATGTAGCTGTTCTGACTTACATACAAATTTAGCTTAAGAACAATTCTACAGAGCTCATCTTGTGCATAACTTAGAGACTGCCTATATACTTATTGGTCACAAAGTCACAAACAAACCACTCATTGCTCATAGTTTTTACTACAAGGTAGAAATTGTCTGTAATACTGAATTTTACATAAATGCATACAATCACTAGTAAAAATGCAAACTTTTATTTGAGGGGAACAACAACAACAACATCTTATGGCACGTTGCAATGAGGTGAACAACAAGCAATGCCACTTTTTTCATTTATCATGCCAGGCAGAATTTACAGCCTTTATAAGATATTCTGAGCACGCACCAAGGATACATACGGTATAGGAAAAGTGGAAAGTGACAGAAACTATGAAAAGGAGTCCCTTGAACACACAGACTAAGATGTTAGAAGTACATCAAAGAGATTTTTAGAATGGAAAACAATAATAAAGGGTAAGTGAATATCCATTGTGTCACACAATGTACTGAATACAAGGGCTTAGAATGTAAACATATCATTTAAAAATTATGAACTTTTTCCTTAACAGCAAAAAAATATAAATGAATAGATCTCCAAACACCAAAAACTGTACTGTTTCATTCACCAGGAAGGATGAATCCACCCTGAAGTGTTTTTGCTTTCCACCAAAGTGAGCTTAACCAGGAAGCATTGCTCTGGTGCTGGTGTGTGTGTGTTTGAAGTGTAGCTGCTTGAAACCACCCCAGGGATTGGAATGTTAGAAAGAATGCCTAGGGATGCAGTGAATTGGGCAGAGGTCAAATGAGGAACTGCAAAGAGCAAGCTGAATACAGTTTATTGTACAGTTCTGCAGTTCATCACATATATGGCTCCCCCATGTACCTGGTGCCTCTAGAACTGACTAATAGCTCCGGGAAAAAGAACTGTACAGTTTTCCTACTTAAAAATAGAAAGTTACTGATAAGTGACAAGCATCTTAACCAGGAAGCATCCATTAAGGTTACAAATATGTTTGTTGCATTAGGAACATGACTTTCATTTGAAATTGTTCACTGTTTACTTTATTTCATTGTCTTATTGGCTGCCTGCCTCCCAGAATTGCAATTTAAATCAGCTCACAATCATATTGCAGCAGATAAAAAACAACTAAGAATCTACAGTTAAAAGCGGTCACAAAGTTACTATGTTAAAACATAGTTTAATAATTTATAATATTAAAACACCAAGCAATTAAGAATCACTTTAGTTAAGAAATCCAATCCCTTCTCCTGGGTTTGAAAAAAAATGTTTTTTTAAAAAAAACTCAACAATGAAACAAAATACATAGTATCTAGAGATTCTTAGGATTTCATCACATTAAGGTCTTTAATGCAGGGGACAGCGTGGAGGGGCATAGGGTAGTGGGGCAAATCGTGGGGCAGTGGGGTGAATCTATCACTCGGTACTCCACATTGCCTGCACCACCTGCTTGCCCATCCCGGGACTTGACATCAAGTCCAGGCACACACCTACCAGTTGCAGGAAATAGTCCTCCACCATCCTCACACCTTCCTTTGAAGTGGATTTTACAAATCTGCAAGATAGATTGGGAAAAGTTGGACCTTATATGTGCTCATGCAGAGATCTAAAGCAGATATCATATTCTCTCTTCTCATCTAAATATACATTCAAGCTCTGTTTAATATTATAAACATTATAAACAAGATGCTTAAGATAATCTGGAGAGGCCCTGCTCTCGGTCCCGCCTGCTTTGCAGGCGCGATTGGTGGGGACAAGAGACAGGGCCTTTGCAGTGGTGGCTCCTCGGCTTTGGAATGTCCTTCCTAATGACATCAGATCAGCCCCCTCCCTCCTGACATTTCGCAGGAAGGTCAAGACCTGGCTATTTGACCAGGCATTTGCAGATGAGGTATGATTATCAAATTGAGACCTAAGGAACGACAACGATGGAATTGGAAATCGATTTAATAATGAGACGCTGATATTGTGTTTTTAACGTTAAATGCTAATTTGTATATGTTGGAATTGTATTGATAATTGTTGATATGTTTGTTTTGAGCATTTCCTGCTATTTGTACACCGCCTCGAGTCGCCTTTGGGCTGAGAGAGGTGGTCTAGAATCAAAGTAAGTAAATAAATAAATAAATATCAGAACAAAGGAATGGTTGCAGAGAGTTCTAATTGCTTTCCAACTGGCTGTCCATTGAGCCACCTTTTGACAGCCTGATCAGCTGTTTTAAAACACGTACGTCCACACCAGTGGATTGGAAGGAAGTCACATGTTTTCCATGACTGCAACTATATATAAACATGCAAAGGAGTGCATTTTTGGCTGGAATCGGCAGCTTTTAAATACGTGCTTTTCGGCCGTTAAACTGATTTCACATGGGCATTCCTGAATCGTGATTTAGCCACCCCACTTTATCCCAGCTTCTTTTGGATTTTTAGACATGTGTAGAAGGACTCTGAGATAATCAGCTGGATAAGCATAGAAACTTCTTAATATATATATAAGTGAGAACAGGTGAAGAGGTAACTCCCCGAACCTCTACCTACAAAAACTTCAAGGTTAGGTTTATTCATTAGTCTAGCAAGTTTAGGGACTAACTTCTAGTTACAAACTTTTTGGTCTTTCATGGCTTTCCTCATTTCACCCCTGCTTTGCTTCAAGTTCACTGTAAGCAGGTCTGTCAAAACTGTGTACATTTCTCCTGAAGCTCCCTGGAGTAAAGATGGGATAAAAATAGGAACACGCATATCCATCAAGTCCACATCTGTGGATTCCTCTTTTCTTCTCAAGTCTATCTTCAAGCCCTTGCTTAAATGCACTTACCAATTATTTCATTCCAACAGATTTAAATGTGTCAAGACCTGCACCAAATTTGATTGTTGGTGTCTGTGTGTGGTTATGTGTATGCAAGTGAGTGTAAAAATGGGATTGTTTGTATCAATAGCACCAGGTCAGCATCAACTCTATTTTATGTTTCATGACTTCTGCCCACATCGTATCTGCAACATGATTGTGAAAATGTAGACAATGAAAACCTAGGCAAAAGCTATTTTTGGAAACATTTGGGTGCAGAATCATAAAATCAACAGCAGAAACTTAAACATCCCAAAGTGGAAAAATGAAAATTAGGCCTAAAGACTTTAAGAGAAGAAGGAAACTAAAATGCTTCTCGTATTTCTGTTCTTACCCAAGTTTTCTCTTTAAAAAAAGAGTTTCACTTACACACACACACACCTCCCTAAACACTTCACTAGGAATAGAAAAAAACTTCTTTTAAAAAATGTTTTAAAAATCTGTTATGTGTTTGGAGGAACTGATGAGGACAATACTAAGAGAGAAAAGTTGCAGTTCAGTAATCATTCTATACATAGAACACAATTTTCTGTTTAGAAATGTTATTTTGTGTTCAAAACAATGCCATTTTAAGAACATAAGAACATAAGAACATAAGAAGATAAGAACATAAGAAGAGCCATGCTGAATCGGGCCTCAGCCCATCTAGTCCAGCATTCTGTGTCACACAGTGGCCCACTAGTTGTACACAGGGATCTCTAGCAGAAAGGAGGGCAAAACCCTCACCTGCTCCTGACCCCCCACAACCAGTACCCGGGGAAAATCCTGCCTGCCTCCATCAACACAGAGGTGGCACTTGGATGTCCTTTTCAGTAACTACTGATTTCCTTGGTATCCATGAATCTGTCTAATCCTGCCTTGAAGCTGTCCAGGCTGACCGCTGTCACAACCTCCTCTGGAAGTGAGTTCCATAACCCAATGACCCTCTGGGTGAAGAAATATTTCCTTTATTAGTCCTGACTTTCCTACCTTGGAGCTTTAGGAGTGCCCCCTAGTCCTAGTGTTGTGTGACAGAGAAAATATTTTTCTCTATTCACCTTTTCTATCCCATGCATGATTTTATACACTTCAATCAAGTCACCTCTTAAACGCCGTCTTTCAAGGCTGAAAAGACCAAGGCATTGCAACCTGATTTCGTAAGGGAGCTGCTCCATCCCTTGGATCATTCTTGTTGCCCTTTTCTGTACCTTTTCCAGTTCCGTTATATCCTTCTTGAGGTGCGGTGACCAGAATTGTACACAGTACTCCAAATGTGGCCTGACCATAGATTTGTAGAGAGGTAATACAACATTTGACGACCTATTTTCGATTCCCTTCCTGATCATGCCAAGCATAGAATTTGCTTTTTTACTGCTGCTGCGCACTGGATTGACATCTTCATTGAGCTGTCCACCAAAACCCCAAGATCCCTTTCCTGGTTTGTCTCAGAAAGCTTTGACCCCATCAGTTGATAAGTGTAGTTGGGGTTCTTTGCCCCGATGTGCATGACTTTACACTTGTTTAGGTTAAAATGCATTTGCCACTTTGTTGCCCATTCACTCAATTTCGAGAGATCTTTCTGGAGCTCTTTACAATCAGTTTCATTTTTAACTACCCTGAACAATTTAGTGTCGTCTGCAAACTTTGCTACCTCAGAATTTACTCCTACATCCAGGTCATTAATGAATAAATTAAAAAGTAACGGACCCAAAACTGAACCTTGGGGTACGCCACTTCTCACCTCTTTCAACCCAGAGAAATGTCCGTTTATTACCACCCTTTGTTTCCTTTTCTTTTTATAAAATGCACATCGATGCACAGAATGTATCTTACTACATCACACTCAAGAAAAAAATTCACTTAAAATCCGATTTCTGTCTCTTGCAGAATTCTGGGGTTTGTCATTTAGTGAGGCTATTAAAGGCTTCTCCCTAAACTACAAACCCCAGAATTCTGCAGGAGGCAGAAACCGGATTTTAAGTGTGATGAGGCCACTAAACTGTAAATAGCCATCGAAAACAATGCATTCATTGATAACATTCTTGCAGTAAGGAGAAAGTGGTAACATCATTCATTCTTAAGAGAATGCAATTTACAAAGATTTACATCCCCATTTCATATTTATGTAGCAGTGTTGAATGTTCAAAGTACTTCCATGCATCTCCTTGTTGTAATATTTTCAACTGGTTAGTGGTTAGTCTGTCGCCGCTGGTTAAAAGCCTGGGGTCCAACTGGACCCTCTGCTGACGATGGAGGCTCAGGTCTCCACCATGAGCAGAGCAGCGTTTTTCCATCTGCGCCAGGCGAGGCGGCTGGCACCCTACCTTTCTGGTGACGACCACAGTCATCTCGAGACTGGACTACTGTAACGCCCTTTACATTGGCCTTCCTTTGTCAGTAATCCGGAAACTAAAGATGGTGCAAAACGCTGTGGCTCGACTGCTGGCTGGAGTGACACTAACATGACACATCACACCAGTCCTCCAGCATTTGCACTGGCTTCCCAATTGAGTACCAGATTGCCTTCAAAGTGCTGGTGCTAACCTTTAAGGCCTTGCATGGTCTGGGGCCAGTGTATCTGAAGGACCGCCTCTCCCTGCACATTCCTCAGAGACCACTACGGTCCATGGACCAAAACCTATTGGAGGTTCCATCACTCAAGATTTGCCGATTGTCATCGACTCGGCAGCGCACCTTTTCTGTAGTAGCGCCTACCCTGTGGAACACCCTCCCGGCAGAGGCACGAGCAATAACGGAGTTACAGGCCTTTCGGAGGGCCTGTAAAACCAACCTGTTCCACCAGGCATTTAATCTCTAAGGTTGTGCTTTCCATTCTGGTCCTAATCTGTTTTTATTCTGTTTTTAACTAAGTTGTGTTGTGTATTCATTGTTGTGAACCACCCTGAGCCTTTTTGGGAAGGGTGGTATATAAATCGAAATAATAAATAAATAAATAAACAAACTACATCATTATCACAGCTGAGACTGGTAGTCGCTCCCCTAACATGACTTAGGCTCCATCTATACTACCATATATGAATGTAGACTCATATAATCCAGTTCAAATCAGATTATCTGGATTATCTGATTTGCTAATATGGATAATATGGTAGTATAGATCCAGACTTAATGAGTTCATAGTGGAGACAAGGTTTAAAAGAGGGATCATCTCATTAGGAAAATGTCTGGCATTACCCATGGTGCTGCTGATGCTGATGACAATAATCGCAGTGTGTGCGTTCATATTTGCACATGCAATCCTGCCCTATGAGATAAGGATTTGTCCTTTGCAATCAATTTTTATGCAAGAACAGTATTAGATTCATTCATTTTCTCAAATCTTTTTGTTGTTGGAATGTGATTGTTATTTTATTATTAAACTATTGTTTTAAATAATGTTATTGTTTAATTGCTGTTTTTCAAAGAGTGTTCTTATTTAGTGGCTATCAAACCTGGGGGAGATAGGACACACATGGGCTATTTCTTGTTTACAGCCAGGCCAGATTCCATATTGAAAACATATTTTTAAAATATCCAGAAGACAAACCTTTAGTTTACCATTTGATATAATCAATATCATTTTACTGCAGCACTGTATATAATGGGATCTGAACATCCACAGATTTTGGTATCCATGTATGTGTGCCCTGGAACCAAATCCTGGCAGACACCAAGGGTCACTGTAATTCTAAATTGTGGATTGATGCTACATGAGTATCCTATGATGAACATGAGCAAAGGCATGGGCCCACACAGACACCTCCATGCTTTCCCCCTATGTTACTGGGAGAAAAACTTCACTAATGTTGAAGAACCATGATTCATCATGACACATGAAACAGAGATCACGACTGAAAACAAGCTGGTGTCGGAATTAGCAACTTTTGCTTGCCTATATGCACGCTAACTGCTAGCTTGCCATATGATGACTTCCTGCTTTCATTGCTACACACATTATGTATTTCTCCTTGATAGATTTTGTGTATTGATATGCTGTAAGTCGCCTTGGGTCCGTGTTGCGGAGAAAGGCGGGGTAAATATATACTAAATAAATAAATAAATTCTCTTCCTATATCACAAGTTTGATATTAATATAAAAGAAGAGTAATGCATTTGTGGTACATAGGGTTGATCTTCTTTGTCACTTTCAAAGCTATCTTAGGGCATATTCTCACTGCTGAAAAATCCCAATTTCTGTCCCAGCTCATTTCAATTTTATACGTAGTTAAAATAAACCAACTTGGGCAGCTGGCACAAAAAATCTTTTGATTTTTCTGGGAACTGACAGAAAATATTTTGGGATAAACAAAACATGTATGAACCTCCAGAATAAAATTGGATAGAACAGGAGCAAAATCTTGGACTTTCTGGTCTTTTAAATGAGCCTGGAAGCAGACTTACTCTGTGTCCAAGTCCCAATGAACCCTGACAGCTCCTTCTCAACTTTTCCAACATTCAACCAATACAATGTGATTTAACCCAGCAAAGATACTGCCAGATACAAAAGGGGAACCCAACATAATATAAATAATAGAATCATAGAATATAGAGTTGGAAGAGACTACAAGGGCCATCTAGTCCAACCCCCTGCCAAACAGAAAACGCACAATTAAAGTATCCCTAATAGATGGTCAATGACATCTGTTCCTCCAACGGGAGGAAATAATAAAACACATGATGGATGCAATCAAAGCCTCAGTTGCCATAGGCTGGAAGGACCACAAGAAATGGGATATAAAAACCTGGTATAAATATCTAGCCTACTACCTACTCCAAGGTTATATTAGTGAAAGGAAAAGTTATTATAGGACGGACCAAATCAGAAAGACTCGGGAGGCAAAATGGAAAGGTCTCATTTCCAGAATAAAGGGGAAAGATAAATATAAGGAGTTAAATAAGACTATCCTCATGATCGAACACTTGTAATAAGTATAGCAAGAGTAGAAAACTGTGGTGGTGGGATTGGGGAAAAATACTGGTATTTTGACTGCTGAATTTTGAAGATTGTATGTTTCTATGTATGACTTTTAAAATTAAAAAATGACATCCATCTTCTGTTTAAAAGCCTCCAAGGAAGGAGCTTCCACCAAACTTCGAGGCAGAGAGTTTCACTACTGAACAGCTCTTATAGTCAGGAAGTTCTTCCTAATGTTCAGATGGAATCTTTTCCCCTAGAATTTGAATACATTGCTCCTAGTCCTAGTCTCCAGAGCAGCAAACAAGCTTGACCTATCCTCAATAGAACATCATTTCAAATATTTAAACTTGACTATCATGTCTCCTCTCAGCCTTCTTTTCTCCAAGCTAAACATGAATGGTCATTCGTTGAAAGTGCTTTCACTGTGTATTCTTTAATGGCAAAGGGATTTAAATGGACTCTATGTTTCTATGGTTCAGTGATTTTCATTAAACTTTCTCCAATGAATAAAAAAATATCTTCACTCTGTTGGATTGGATGTAGTGAACAAAGTATAATGTTCCGCTCATTAGGCTTGCGTACGCTAATGAAGTTGTGAGCTATGCTGGTGGTAGTATAATCACCGGTAGGGCCTCCCATGCCAGATAGTTCACAACAAAAGGGTCTGACAAAAAGTGTCAATGGGCAGGATGGGCTCTCTAACCTTTTGGCAACCATCCTAAAAGTCTAATTTCAAACTCGGGCAGACCCTGTAAGGTCAACCATCTAGAGAAGGAAACTCAAATCAAACCTACGAACTGAGGGCCTCGCTGCCACCGTCCTAAGTTTCCTAGGCCCCAGCAGATGAAATTTTGGTTTAAAGGGTGAGGCCAGTTCTGTGCACACTGCACTCCACCGGAGAAGTCCTTCGTGCACAGGCTCGAAGGACACATCCAACCTCCTTAGTCATCAACACGCTTGTAGAAAGCATGTGATGAGTCCTTCCTAAGTATCTTCGTTCGCAAAATAATGCCAGAGAGATTATTTTACTGACTCAAAAACATATTATTATTATTATTATTGCAATTACATGCTGGCACATAATCAGAAGGGACCCAGCAATGCCAGTTTGTGTGCTTGTGATATAATCCTTAGACCAGGGGTGCTCACACTTTTTCAGCATGCGAGCTACTTATAAAACAACCAACTCAAAATGATCTACCTACCCACTACTCAGAGAGCCATAAAAGCAAAATATCTGGAAATGTATTTCAGTGAAAGCGATGTAATATATTTTAAGACTGAATTCAACTAAATGTGAGTATAATAAGCCCCTGAATTTATTCATAATAATAATGATGATAATATTCATTCAATCTCTGCTGCTACTACTACTAATAATAATAATAATAGTAACAACAACAGGTTCCTAGAGTAGAAGGATACCTCCAAGGGCCATCCAGTCCAACCTCCTTCTGCTATAAGGGAAAAACACAATCAAAGCATTCCTCACAGATGGCCATTCAGCCTTTGATAATAATAATAATAACAATGGGTTCCTAGAATAGGAGGAGATCTCCAAGGGCCATACAGTCCAACCTCCTTCTGCACCAGGGCGGCGTCAGGAGCCTGCAGGGTGGGACTGAGTCTTCCTCCCACCCCGCCTGCGATCTACCAGGACACCCTACACGATCTACCAGTAGATCGCGATCTACCTAATGAGCACCCCTGTCTTAGACTAAGAGAGGCAAACACATTTTATGGCTTAGTAGATTCGAGCATGAGTCTTCCTGGTATGGTTCATTTACATTACTCCCTACACACCAATCTGGATCCCCTTGAACACAAGCAGAAGGATGGGGCCACCTAACATGTTCATGGCTGAGGTGAGGTTTGAATTTGAGGTTTCCGGGCTCATGCTTTCATCCCTACATTACACCAGCTGTCAGAGAAGGAGACTGTGATAATTGGAAGCGTAGCCACCTGTCTTCAACTTATTAATGGTCTTGTAACCGAAAGTGACATATTGGAGATTCATGCAAACTGCAACAGGCAAACCAGGCAGCCACCAAACTGTGGTGTGGTGCTGCTTATAAAGGGAGTCCCTCGGCAGTCATCACTTGCCCAAACATTGCAGCTTGAGATTGACCGGGTTGCTGTGGGGGTGGAGGAGTGTGGTGTGTGTAGGAGGGAAAGCTTGAAGTAAACAATGACATTGAAACCTCATTGTGTTGTCCATGTGACACTGCAGGAAGAAAACCTACATATTCTAATCCACTTCCTTCATCAGCATGAGAAACAGATGTTGGAGAGCAGGGTAGGCAAAGGAAATCCTTATGAAATTTATGGGGTTGCCATTAGTCAGTAGATGAATTGAAGATATGCACATACACACACATTGCTATGGGGAATTTTATCACCTCAGCAGAAAACAAGAGCAAAGTTAATTATCTATGATATGTGCATACTATGTTAATCACCACATAGACAAAAAATGTGGGGGGAAATAACTTTAATCTTCATCTCCCAATAAGAAAAAAGTCCTCACAAAGAACAGCTGTATATCTCAGAGAACTGAATGAGTTAGGTTCGAAACATCATTCATTTATGTCCCTCCCTATCTCCCCTTAGGAACTCAGGCGGGTTACAACAAATTGGCAAACATTCAATGCTGTAAGGTTCTGGAAGAAGAAAAAAAATAACCAAAACCACCCAAGTCCCACAAAACATAATTATTTTAGGTCAGAGGTTCTCAAACACTTTCAGCTGGGGAGCTCTTTTTGAGGCCAGTTTCTCATGGAGTCCCCCAAATGTATTTATATTATATTATATTATATTTAATGCATATATATATAACGCATGGGAAAACTCTTTAACACATTTGACAGATGGACCGGGACAGTGGCAGATGGATATAGAGTGTTTGTTTTAATTAATTGGGAAAAAAGACATGGACATATTCATATGCACTCTGCACATATCTCATTTTTACTGCAAAAAAGAGAAAAGGTGGGGGAATACAATAGTTAAAATAAATAACAATTTTAACCAACCTAAACTTAATACTATTTCTGTGGAAGACCCCAGGGGCCACCTACTCCAACCCTTTCTGTCATGCAGGATAAGCACAATCAAAGCGCTGCAACAGGTGGCCATCAAGCCTTTGTAATAGTAATAATAATACAAATAATAATAATAATAATAATAATAACGGAAACCCCAGGGGTCATCTAGTTCAACTCCCTTCTGCCATGCAGGAAAAGCACTATCAAAGCACCTTCTGAGCAGAGAGGGGGAAATAGGGTTTAGGAAGCAAGCAAGGCAAGGGGGAAAGTATCTGGGCAAAGAGGAAAGTGGGGAACATGGCTTATGAGGCAAGAGAGGTGAGGAAAAAGGTTTTTGGAGGTGAGGAAAAAAGGCTTTTTGAGGGTGGAGGAAGCAGGGAAGGTGAGGACCAGGAAATTTATTATTTTATTTATTTCGGGATTTTACCCCGCTCTTCTCAACCCCCAAGGGGGGGACTCAGAGCGGCTTACAGTATGGCACAATTCGATGCCCACATAATAACAATATAAACCCCAAAAGAGGAGGGAAAGCTTGGAGGGGGAGGAGGAGGGAACTATGGAGCCCCCCAGTATGCCTCACAGAGCCCCAAGGACTCTGCGGAGCACATTTTGAGAACTGCTCATTTAGGCACAAACCATGTTTTCTTTCCTACCGGTCATACAGGTCTTGCATGGCCTTTTTTGGTCAATCTTCAACAACCTAGGAAGGGCTAATTGATCAGGCATTGTATGAAAGATATGAGAGTGAATACCACAGATAGAAATGCCACTGTCATATTTCCTAGCAATGCTACTATCATATTTCCTTGGCTCTTCTGATGTGCTTTTGGAGAGTGATCATATATCCCATTTCTGTCGGTTCTATCTACAGTGTCGTCCTCATGATGCACTTTCCCCCATCCTTAATTGTAAGCCTAACCCCACTGTTCATCCCTTATGAGCTCCTCCCTCACAAATACTCAACAACAACAACAAAATTTTATTACGGTCACTGACCAGCACAAAGTGGGCACAAGCACCCTAAGAGGAGAAGGACAACTCCCCAGTAAATAGTTATTTAAAATTAGATTAAAAATCAGTATAAAAATATATTTTAAAAAACAAGGATATTGTAACAGGCATGGAACCGAAGGGGGAAGGGAGTGGTTGATGAGAGAGGTCAAAAACACTGGTGGGGGGCACTAAAGGGGAAGGGAGGGGCACACTGCGAGTCTAGTAGCATTAGTGTGTTGCTCTAACTGCATTCCCAGCAGGGTGTTGCCTAACGGTATCAGTCATCAACCGTCTGATTTTAAGAGCAGCACCACAGAACTTAGCAACACTGTAAGTTATTGTAGTGTTAGAGTCCGAAAGCAGCAGGGTGGAATAATATTTTTCACTGCGCCCCGGGTATTTCGAAATCCATGGTCTAATGAGATTAGATCTAAGATCTCTGTAGAACATGCATTGAAGAAGCACGTGTTCAGTTGTTTCCACATGACCAGACTCACAGGGGCATAGTCTCTGCTTGAAGGGGGTCTTCTGATACCTCTCCTCCAATACAGCCGATGGGAGGGCATGGCATCTTGCCAGGGTAAAAGCCCTTCGGTGTTTGGGCACCTCCAGGTCTGTTAGGTATGCCATGGGGGCAGTGAGGTATCTAGTGGCTTCCCTAACAATGAAGGCTGGGGAACAGGCTAGGTCAGATTGGCGCTCTATGTCCGGGATCTGTTGCTTAATGAGATCCTTGGCTTGGTCTCATCTCATGCTTAGCAATTGTCTTTGGGAGAAACCTAGCGTTGCGATCTTTGCTGCACAAATACTCTATTTCCACGGTTATCTCATTCAGGGTTTTATCATTTTATCTTGTGCATTTGGCCTGCCCATTGTGTTCGATTTTTCATTATGTTATTTTGCAATGTTTTTTCTGTTTCCTGTGCAGAAAATGCTATCATTGGAATTTATTCTGAGAAAATTCATGCATGGTTCATGCAAAGTTTGCACAGGATGAGTTCTGGATTTGTGAATAGTCTTTGTAAACTTGCAGCAGGAAGAAAAATACAAAAAAAGTTGTTGCTTTTTAAAAGAAGAAAATTAGTAAAGAATAATATCCTGGATATATTGTGCAATGTATGAATATTGTGCATACACACAACAAGAAATAGAGTTGATGACTGTGCATATGACAGACTCTGTCTACCATGGAAAGAAAAGCTTAAGTCACAGAAAATACCTTTTCTTTTATCTTCATCTTTGAAGAATCTGGAAAAGTTGCTGAAGGAGAAGGATTGCGGAAGTCTGTTTTTACCAATTCATTTGCATGGGCTTAATCACAATTCATTCAAATTAGCTTTTATAGCCTAATTTATATTGGTAGTGATAGTTCATTTGCCACATGTCCCTTGGTGTGTGTTCAGCAATCCTATATGAATGCTGGAAGAATGTATTGGTGCTTCTTGTTTTGAAGAATCTTGAAAACTATTTGTTGCTTCTTTTAAGAAGAAAACTAGTAAAGAATTATATCTTGGATATATTGTGCAATTGACTTGTAAGCAGTGCATAACCTGAAAAACATGTCTACCAGAAGTGAAAGGTAGTGCTCTAATTCTCAAAGAAAATAGTACTAATGCTTATTAATTTTTATTATTTATTTACTTTATTTATACCCCACCTTTCTCTCCATGGGGACTCAAGGTGGTTAACAACCACACAATTTGGTCACAGTTTAAAATAATTTTTTTAAAAAACCAATTAAAGAATAGTGTGTGGATTTAGGTTAAAATACAGTTAAAATATAATAAATACAATTAAAAATTCTTTTAAAACTCTCAATCATACCCAGAATCCCACCCTTATCCTCCCCAGCAGTGTGCCCCTTTATCCTTCCCAAAATGTCTGCTGGCAAAGAAAGGTATTTACCAGCTTGTGGAAGGCCAGTAGGAATGGTGCGATCCTTGTCTCTCTTGGGAGAGAGTTTCACAGTCTGGGAGCAATCACCAAAAAGGCCCTCTACCATGTTCCTACCAAACATGTTTGAGCAGGTGGTGGGAGAGAGAGAAGCTCCTCTCAGATTCATTGTAGATGTTTCACAGGTCCGTAGAAAGAGATACTGTCCTTCAGATAACCTGGACTGAAGCCATATAGGGCTTTGTAGGTCAAAAGCAGTACTTAGAATTGTGCCTGGAAATGTGTTGGTAGCTAACAGAGCTGTTGCAACAGGGGAGTTGTCCACTCCCTGTAGCCAGCCCCAGTTAGGAGTCTAGCTGCTGCTCTTTCAACTATTTGAAGCACTTTTATACAGCACCTTCATGTAGAGTGCATTGCAGTAGTTTAACTAGGATGCAACTAAGGCATGCACTACCGTGGCCTGATCTGACTTTTCCAGAAATTGGCATCGTTGTGCAAAAGCATTCCTATGACATTATTATAAAGGCCCACGGATTCACCCCAAAATGAGGCAAACCTATGGACTCCCAATACATGGCATGGAGCTGCTGCTGCTCCATGCCATGCATTGCCTGCCTTACCTTGCCTCTCATCCCATGGGAGAGAAGCATCACTGCCCGGATTCCCCCATTGCAGGAAAGACAACACAGGAAGGCTCCCGTGTTGCTGTGGTGGCAGCGGGTGCTCCTTTGTCTCCCTCTTTGGCACAGAGCCTGACCAGAAGTGTCTGTATGTCATGTGAAGTGTTCCGTGTCAAAAAGGAAGGGTAAGCAAAAAACAATGGGCAAATCAGCCCATCTGATGTGGTCGCTGGTCACTGCTGTTACCTGGACCTGTAGGTTCAGAGCCAAATACAGGAGTACCCCCAAACTATGAACTTTCATTTTCTATCACAGGTTGAATCCCTATTCCCAGAAATGTTTACTGACCAAGAGCACCTCTTCCTTGTCTGGTTTAAGCTTCAATTTGCTTGCCCTCATCCAAACCATTACAGCTGCCAGGCACCATCCTTGGAATTAGGTGGAAAGGAGTAATAGAGCTAGGTATCATCTGCATATGGATGACACCCGACTGCAAAAACTCGGGATGACATTTCCCAGCGGTTTCATGTTTATACAGTATATCAGAAAGATACCATGGATTATCAAAAGCCACCAAAAGGTCTAGGAGAACCAACAGGGACACATTCCCTCTGTTCAGTTCCCTGTGTAGGCCATCCATCAAGGTGACCAAAGCTGTCTTTGTCCCATAACCAAACCTGAAACTAGACTGAAATGGGTCTAGATAATCAGCATGATCCATAAAACTATGAAGTTGCGAAACTGGCTGGAGGACTCTGGGAAATGAAGTGCAAATGGGTAATTTTCCCAGGCTCTCATCTTGTTTAGCAATGTCTGATAGCAAGTCCAGTTAGTAAACATTTTTCAAAGATAAGAAGGAACACACAGGGTAATGTTATGCCATCAGGGCTCTGAACAGGTTGGCATTTTTGGACTATGTGGCAGGGAGACAGCAAACACCTTGTGTCAGACAAAATCATTTATATGTGCAGAGAACAGCTGCTTTTCCCCAAGACTGTTTTATTCCTGAGAACTGGAAAAGCCCTTTTGAGCCCTGGGCTGAGATACTGTACCATCTTTTGTGCAGCTGTAATTTTGACACGGAGAGCCAGCTTGAACTTCTGTAATCCTCAGCCCCAGACACCTCCAACGCCTGGTCTCTCTCTCTTTCTGTTTTTCCACAAAGGTTTTCAGCTGTGCTGTTGGGAAACTTTTTTGAAAGGGAGAAGGGGAGTGGAGGAGGGAAAAAAGGAAAAACATCTGTCTGACTTGGTCCAGAGATTGCCTCTATAGCTGTTACAATTATAAGAGCACAGTATTATGTTATTTTTTCCAGGATCCTCTTCTTGTGCTTTTGGAATTCCTTCCTCTGATGAACAATATTTCCTGCCCCTCCCTTTTTATTAACCACCTGATAATTTGTGTGGATGTCCAAAGAGGGAGAAAGGGATAGAGAGGTTGACAAGGGAATCAGTGGAAAGAAGACTTGGAAATTGCACAATGCTCTCATGCGTTCCCAAGGAATTAGATCTGAGGAGGGAACTGTTTTTATGAATGGGTACAACTGACACATGAAACGCGTGGGATCTGTCTGAGTGCCTTGTCTGGGTCAACTGGGACATCTGGCTGTTATGCACTGGGCCTTAATGTGACTCATTAACACACAAATAGATAGCTCTGATAGGATCCACTTGTGATTCTATGCTGGTGTGGTCACAAACAACGTCAAATGTCAACAAACTTTTCTTTCTGCTGAACTCTATATACCCCACTCACATAAAGCAAGTTGATGTCATCAAGAGGGGCGTGCTTCAAGACACAGTCAGGCAAGGAATTATGCAGGAATTGACTAATTTGCCTATATATGGTGCGAAAAAGAAAGGATGTTCTCTGTTCTGGCATGACTGGACTGGACAAATAAGAACATGGAGCATCTTAATCATTAGCCAATTCTGCCTAAACTCAGGAGCTCAGCCAGAGGTTTGGACAATTCCTTTTTGGACAAACAAAATAGTTCCAGAGTAGAAATGTAACTTAGTGGTAGCTATTGAATTTTGATGGCACCATATTAAGAAGCAAGTATGATACAATGGTTTAATTCCAGTTCTTATCAAGTCATATTTTAATGTGTATTTTCATTGTGGAGCACTCTATGCCCATACCACTCTAATATATACAATATTATTGTAACTAAGCAGATGAGCAACTTTGCTTGATTTAACGTCCAGGTTTCTTCTACTGAAACCTCCAGTGGTTCTCAACCTTTGGTCCTCAACTCCCAGAAATTCCAGACAACTTACCAGCTATTAGGAATTGTGGAACCCAAAGTCCAAAACACCTGGAGGACCAAAGGCTGGGAACCAGTGCCCTTCAGAGTATCATGGATTGTCAGAAATTAAGAGAAAAATGCTAACACAAAAGTGCCTGGAAGTTCAATTCTGATTTTGAAAATCAGTTTTTGTTTTATGGCCTCTGTACTGTATTTAAATGTGCATAAACTTTCCTGGAAGGTATTAGAAAAGCAACTCACCATGATTCCCCTCACTTTCATTTTTGCCAGGAAAGTGGCAGTTTGAGATAGTGAGGGTTGCAAAAACAGCTTTATGAGATTGCATACAGAACCAGACTGCTCTTTGGCAATCCCTTCTTACATGCCATTTGCTGTGGTTAACTACTATCAACATCAGTTTATGACATCCCCATGAATGAAAGAGCTCTAAGGCCTCTTCCAGACAGCTGTATAAAATCCATATTGAACTGGATTATATAGCAGTGTGGACTCAGATAACCCACTTCAAAGTAGTTATTGTGGATTATCTGCCTCGATATTCTGGGTTATATTGCTGTGTGGAAGGACCCCAAAGGCTCCATCTACACTGCCCTATAATACAGTTTGAAGCTGCATTGTATGGTTAGTGTAGATTCATATAATGCAGTTCAATGCAGTTAAATTACATTATATGTGTCTATATACTGTCCATATAATGTAGCTTCAAACCGCATCATATAGCAGTGTAGATGGGACTTAAGTCATCTGCTCAACAACAGCCCTGTTTAGGTCTTTCAGATTCAGGGATATCTCATAGAGGACAGTTGACACACTTGTGGCCCAGCAACATCAGAGTGCGACTAAATTAGCAAAGATTAGATTTTTTTAGTATTTTTTTTTATTTACATACAATAACAACTTACAATGTAGGCAAAACACAAAACAGTGAGCATTTTACATACACATAGCCCACCACCAGGGCCTGAACAGGTATCCTTTCCTTCACTATCTGTATACCTTTATAAAGCGGAATGTTTGTATGTATGTGTGCGCGGGAGGGCGGAAAGGCGGGAGGGCGGAAGGGCGGATATGTGGCAGCCACTTTCACAGGCCACAGCGATATGTGGCAGCTATTTGCATAAAGTCCTTTGATTGGCCAGCCTTGGCACTCCAAAATTCTAAGTGCCAGCTATTTGCATAAATTGGCCAGCCTCCTTTAAGTGATTGGCCAGCCTTTGATTGGCACTCCAAAATTCTAAGGCACCAGACAGAGGGCATTGATAGCCACAGATTAGCCAGCATCCCAGAATCCAGGCCTCTACATTCAAACAACAGGATTTCTTCCCACTGAGGGGAAAAATGCACCATCAACATTCCCTCCCCACTTGGCTCTGTGAAAACAAAATGGAATCCTGTTTTCTCCTCCCCCTCAGCTTTTACAAAATGGCTGCCTGCCATTCCGCCTTTTAAAGTTACCAATTACCAGCAGAACAGGCCAGAACATTACAGGCCCCAAAAGAGAGTTTAGGGCAGGATGGGCCACGAATGATGGGATTTGCATCCCACTTCACTTCCCAGAAAACACTGTAGCCCCTACAAATCACAAACCAGGCCCAAAATTTACAGTACGGCTTCATTAACTTGATTTTCCTGACTAGGCCTCAGTTAATGGGACATTGTGTATGGCCTGAAAACAGTAACCAACCTTGGCACAGGATGGAGCCCCTATGATGGGATTTGCATTCTACTGCACTTTGGAGTAGAAAACACTGGATGATGGGACTTCATTACCATCACAGGTTTATGAGATTTGTAGTACTTTCAAACTCTTGTGTATGGCCCTGAACCAACAAGACCAAACCTTGGCACACAGTACCCCCATGTCCCATGACTCATCCTACTGCAGTTTGGAGTAGGATGACCATGGATGATGGGATTTCCATCACAGGTTATTCACTTCCCAAGCCTTTCAAACTCTTCATTCCCCATCCAGTGCCCTAACCACAAGACCAAACTTGGCACAAAGTACCCCCATGACCCAATGGACATCCTGACTGCAGTTTAGAGGGGATGGACCATGGATGATGGGACTTGAAGTACCTCCATTCACTTCCCAACCATTGCCAACCCTCATCCAAACACATAATCATGACCACACTTGGCACAAAAGCCCCCATGACCCAATGGACATCCTGATGCAGTTTGAGGGCAGACCACGGATGATGGGACTTGAAGTACCTCCACTCATTTCACCAGACCATCCCAAAACACTGATCAAGACCAAACTTGGCACACAGAGCCCCATGACTCATTCACATTCTGGTGCTAATGAAGACCAAACTTTGAAGCACACCCAAAGACTGCCCCCTCATTCAATGACTAATGAAGACCAAACTTGGCCCAAAGCCCTCATGACCCACTCTATCCTGTGCTGTTGGGAGGGGATGGACCATGGCCAATGGGACTTGCAGTACCTTCACTAACTTCCTGAGACCACTGCAAGCCACATACACATCTAATAGGAACCAACCTTGGCACACAATGCCTTCCTCAAATAACCCGGGCACCGCCGGGTCCTCAGCTAGTATATTTATAAATCAACCGTTAATCGAATGTCATATCCAAAATTCCTGACCAACAGGGTTATATTGCATTCCATTTTCACTCTCTAAAGTGTATTTATTAATAAAGACCGACCAGTATGCCTCAAAATCTGATCTATTAGTTTCCCCCTGAATACCTTCATTTCCATGGTTAGTTTATCATTTAAGGCTACGTTCCATACCTCCCTATACCAAGCTTCCAGTGTAAGATTAGTTATTATTTTCCAATTCCTTGCTATTATAATTCTTGCCACAGTGAATAAAATAAACATCAATTCTTTCTTTTCCATTTCTAAATTCAACATTGTGTTGTCCATTAGTAATGCTAACCTAGCATCCGGAGTAATATTTAGCCCTATAATATTGCTTATTTCGATAAATATATCATTCCAAAAATTCTTCACTTGGGGGCATTCCCACCATAAATGAAAATATGTCCCTTTGTGCATGCCACATCTCCAGCAGAGGTTGCTTTGCTTGCTATCCATATGATGTTGTTTGACCGGTGTAGTATATCATCTC
Organism: Anolis apletophallus; assembly: GCA_030556195.1. Lineage (NCBI taxonomy): Eukaryota > Metazoa > Chordata > Lepidosauria > Squamata > Anolidae > Anolis > Anolis apletophallus. The sequence goes on from JARBWK010000008.1 coordinate 78,925,284, forward strand.
CATATAACTTTAAATACATTTTCTTTTTATCTTATTGATAAATTCTTAACAACTCTCCACTTCAGAACCCATTAGATTATTAATAAGAAAGAGGATAAGAGAGGCAGCCACAGTTCTCTTTACCCTGAACCTACTGGGAAGATCAAGACTTTCCCCATCTTCTCCTGAAGACAAAAGCTGAAGACAAAAAGGAAAAATAGGAAGAAGAGAGAAAGAAACCAGAATAAGTGAGATCATAAAGAATTTACCAGGAATTCTGATTCTTGTTCTTCCCTCACCTGAATCTGATCAGTAACAGGGATATCATGATCACCCATTTAGCTTCAGTACAAATAGAAAAAGACATTTACCAGCCTGTGTCTTTCTTCTATTAACATGCACTCCAGCAATATACAGTTTTCCTTTAGGGTATGGTTTTCTCTTCTTTTCCCCAGTGTGTAAGCGTACAGGAGAATCCACAGGAAGAATGTTAGCTTTTTGTTGCCTCCCCCACATTTACAGCAGAAATGAATTGTCTGATGTTCAGAATCATTAGCTGTTACTTTTGCTGTTTTTTTATTGTAGTTATGTAAAAACCAGATCAATAAAGGACTCTATGTGTTTCTTCAGCTTTCATAGGCTCGTATTCACTGATCTCATAAAGCAAGTCTATTTACAAAGACAAATGTCACATTAAATGTAATAGTGTTTGTGGTCCCATTGATCTCTTTGTTGTTTTGCTTGCTGCTAAACCCAGACTGCTGAAGAAAGAGCTGACAATAACTATTACTAAGCTGAAAATTGACCTGTGGCACTGTATTAAAGAACACTGAATGGTAACTTCTAAAGCAGAAGACAAGCAGTATTTCAGACACAATTTAATTTCCATATTTACATACAGAAAAAATGAAAGAGGAAAGCAGGGGGGGGATTCATTGGAATGGGCCAGGAAAGCCATTTTTGCAACAATGTTTTACACATCTGTTATGGAAAACTGTGCTCTGGCAACTCACAAAGCATCTTCTGGAGAGTTTAATGACTGTGGAGTCACAGGTGCCTGAGCTCTTAGCCTTGTTACATCACTGCCACATATGCTTGGACCACTTTCCTTGCACAAATCTGCCATATGGCGAGAGTTGGATTTTGCAGGACAAAACGCACAGAGTATTCAAATGACCTCCTGCCAAAGAAGATTCCCTCTGTCTCGCCCTTTTATCCTCACACGGGAGCATTAAAGAACCAAACATCTCTTATTTCAACTTCCTCCCAACCCAACTTTTTTGGCCCATTAGACTCGGATTTTTAAAAATCTTTTTTACTAGCAGCTGTTTTTTCAGCTGACATTTAAACTGCGGCCATATCCTTACAGTTGATCTTCCAAAGTTCCTTTAAACAAAAAAAAGAAAGATAAAGGAAAATGAAAACAAAGAAATAAGCAAGAAAATAAAGCACTGTTACAATACTGAGTTCTGTGCTGAATCCCAATAATTTAAAGCATATTGACATTCGCTAGTTTTGGAAAAAAGAGGTGGAATTATCAGTTCATATTTACATCGATTAGCACTTAGTCTCTGGAGGGTCTGTAATGGAATATATATGAGATGGAATATACATAACCTTCCATCTCTAAGTTGTTGATTCAAATGCAATTCAGACATGTAGTGGCCAAGCATAGTTCAATAAACAGGTGTCCAGACCAAACATGGGAACGAAGGGAGTTGTGGTTACCAGAAATGTTGAACTAGACCTCAAGATGGATTGATTCTGTTCCCAGTTTTGTTTCCGCATTCTGTCATTTTTGGCAAAGCACTTGAAAATGGGGTAATAATACTTTACTGCCTCCTTGGAGTGTTTGTCGGATGAACTTGCTACTGTTGTGAAAATCTCAGATTCTCTGGTAATGGGCCCACACAAGTACCAAATCTGGCAACCCCTTCCTTTCAAGCCACCACTTCTCTTTGCAGTCTTTCCATGCAAAAATAAACATTCTGAATATTCCTCCCATTCAAGGACTTTCAATCTGAAAGATGGAAATGCTGATAGAAAGGTGGAAATGCTGATATCAACAGGTAAAATCATACGAGTAAACAAAAAAAATAAAAAAAATAATTGGCAAATGAAGCTGATATTCCATTTCTATCTTCTTGATTTTAGTTGCTAAACAGCCCTCTGTAAATTGAAGGTTCCTGAAGAGTATGGAGGGAAGCAGTTTTTTTCTTCAAAAAGCGGGTCTACACAGGGTCTTTGTGGCAGAATGCCAATGGTCTTGTGCCTCTAGGTACTAAGATCATTTCAAAGATCCAAATGATCTTTTTTCTGAGAACGGGTTCCTTGCACCATCCCATGTTGATCCAAGACAGGCCAGTAAAATATTCCCAGGTCTATATGTAGTATTATAGTATGTACTAAAAAAGGATGGCAGCATCATCTAGCTTGGGCACTCTGCCCATCAGTGTATAAGAGGAATGGGAAGAGATTGCTTACAGAGAACAATTTGGCCAGTTTCCCCACCCATTACTAGCAGACATTAGTGTGGCAAAAGAAATTAAAAGTGGGTAACAGAAATTAAAGGGGGACCAATGATCTCATCCCTGGAGTACTGGAAAAAATGGCAAGGTAAATTCCCAATAAATAATGTAGGCATACTCCCAGTAGGGTTTCTTGACAATAAAAAAGAACAGATATTTGGCAAAGTCATAACAAATTTGAAATAGAATGGATTAAATTGATAAAAGACCTCCTAAACCCAGATGGGACAATTAAAAATTGGGAGACGATGAAGGACAAATGTGGTCAATGTAACTGGCTTCTTTGGAATGGATTGAAGCAAATGATCAAGTGGAGAAAAAAAGAAAGCCCAGAATCAAATTTAAATTAAATTTTAAAGTGGAAAATAGAAAAGGAGAAAGGCCTGTTGGGGTTTATATACAAGAAATTAGTTGGAATACAATATAATTTGAAACAAGCATTGATAGAGATATGGAAAGAGGACCTAAATAATAATGATACAGACATTGAACACTGGATCAATTCAATCAAAAATATTGAACATATAATGATTAGAGAAACACAAAGGAAAATACCAACTAAATGGTATACACCCCAATTTAAAATAGCCCACAAAACTAAAACTACCACAAAACCATGTTGCCACAGATGAGGGAAAATTTGCTTCTATATCCACATGTGGTGGGAATATGACAGAGTACAAGATTTCTATAATAAGGTAAAGAAGGAAATGGAAGAATTAATAGGGTACAAATTTGTTTTGAATAAAAAATAATTTTTCACACAGAAATTAGACAAAAATGAAAACATCAAAGCATGGGGGGAAATTATAAAATACATGATAGTAGCTGCCCAAGCAACTGTGGCCTTGGGGTGGAAAGACCATAGAAAGTGGGAAGTTAAAAAATGGTACGATTACCTAGCAGATTATATGCTTCAGGACTACATCTATGAAAGAAGAGCCAAATACACAGCATGCCGATTTAAGAAGACCTGGGTTCAGAAATGGGAAAGACTGATAGAAAAAGTCAAAGGAAAAGAAAGATATAAAGAGCTGAACCATTCTCTTTTCACAATTGTTCAATTAAATTAATATTTGAATGAAGACAAGTAGTGTTCCCTGAGGGTGGGGGTGGGGGGAGGAGGTGAGGGGTGTAAAATCATTAGACACAAGTGGGAGGTAAAGGTGGAATTGATAAGATCACTATGAAAACAATATGTGATATGTACCTCGTATTCAATATGTATTTCAATATTTGAAAATGGTGATGGATCGTGATGTTATTCTGCCTGTGTCTGCAATAAAAAAGACATGAGTAAAAAAGAAATTGAAACTGGAATGAATGGATCTATAGAATTATGTGCTTGCAGGGAACCAGTGATGAAAAATAGTAGGAATCACTGGAATTCACAGGGGCTAACTGGGCACAGAGGTGAGAAAATGTAACAATCTGTTAAACACCTGCCTATATTTATCTGAATGCCTCTCCCAGCACACCATAGTCTGGAAGATCCCTGGTTCTTTATTCATCAAATAGAAGAAAGACATGAAGAAGATCAGTCCAGATGAGTGTGAATAAGATGATTTCTGCAGACACTTGGGGGGAAAAAGCTTGTTTGTACCAGAAATCCCAGAGTCCCTCCATTCCCCTGTCAGTAAGATCCTTATGTGTTGCCATTGTGTAAGGAAAGGGAAAGAGGAGGAAAGAAAATCAAAACAAATCCTGGTCTGCTACTCTTCTCTCTTGAGTTTTGTCATCTCACAAGGTCAACTATGTAAGGCATCATTCAGAGCCCATCTTTCTTTTGCATTCTTTCCTGAATATGTTTATTATTCAGTGGCTTGTTATTACATAACAAAGCAAGAGAAATCTCCAGTCTGTAGGCTATACTCCATGCGGTGGAGTCTATGTGCACACATCCTCTCTTTTTCTGTCTCTATCTTTTTCTTTTCATGTGCTGCACAGGTTGGGAGGCCTTGTCCATTGGCCTTCCAATGACCTCAATCCAAGGCCAAGCTGAAATGGGGGTGGCCTGAGTGGGAAATCTCACTGTGGGCTGGCTCTGATGATATTTATTTTGTTCTATAACTTAATGACTTTCCAGGTTCTGTTCACATCCAAAATATCAAGTGAGATCTATGCCAAAGATATAGAAAATAAATGAGAGCCAAACAGTCATCCAAGAAGCATTACCAGACACAACAAAAATTCACTGGCTCTTAAAGAAGGTTGCAGTAATGCAAGAAATATCTGTGTCCAGAAAGAGGGAAAAACACAAAGGTATGCCGGGTTCCGCTGGTTCCTCTGCATATTCACAGATGGCACATTATATGCAGACATATTTGCCTCCTATGTATCTATGTGTAAATGTCTATGACCACATTTTTAGGATATATTTTTTTTAAAAAATCTTGCAGAACAATAAAATGTGAATGATCACTACTGTGAATATTCTCTGACAGCTTAGCAACTCCAACTGTATTTCAGATTTTGCAGTAAATTAGTGCTTTGGCATTAGGGGTGTGCAAACTGCCCAAAAACTATACTGTTTTCGGTTCTGCTTTCGGCTGCCCCCGTTTTGTTTTCTGGGAAATTGCCGAAATCAAAAGAGGGGTGACATTTTCATTCTGCTAAGATTTCCTCCATTGAGAGAGAAAAAAACCTCAAGCCCCATCATGCCCTGAGAAGGAACGCAGAGGTTCTGTAAATGCCCACGCCACGCAAAGTGCTGCTGTGAAAGTGAGTTCCCAGCAGGGCTCTCTCTGGAGGAGAGACCAAGGAAAGCCTTTCTTCCTCCCCTCTCCTTTTCTGGTCTTATTTGTATCAAGTGTGTGCTCCACCAGAGGAAGGGGGCTTCAGGAAGGGATGGAGAGGTGCCACCACTGGCAGGCTCCCGCTCTTGCCTGATTTACAAGACTGCCCACATGTCACAGCCTCTGCCTCAGGTAGAGTGTCACTCAGCACCATTGCCCCCAATGCCCAAAAGATAAGGCAGCTCATGATTTGTTCTGATTAAGGCTTCAGCTGGGTCCTGTCTAGTCTATTTTTGGCTATCCAACTGCCGGATGCCCAAATTTTCTCTAACTCCAAATCTCCCAATGGGATTTTGCACACCCCTATTTGGTATATACAACACAGCTATTTTTAATTTAATTTTTTTGGTAGTACATAGCAATTGTTTATGCTTATGACTAAAGCCAAGAAATGTGATAACTGCTTTATGGCTTAGACTTGCCTCTTAAAAATCTTTTCTACATTATCAAAAGATTTAATTAATCATTTGAAAATTTTGTCCTATTAACAAAAAGTAACAAAAAACATTCAAGAAAATTGATTTAAAACACTTTGCAAAAAAAAATCAAATACAGTCAGTGCTAAAACTGTAGATCAAAAGCCCAAACCAAATTCTGATAAACAGCTATTGTGAAAAGATAATAGAAAATGTCATTATCTGATGGTAGTAACTGAATAAACAAGTATGTGTGTAGGGATTACACATATATTCTAACAACATCCACTTTGAAATATATTATATGAGTGTACACTCCCATATAATTCAGTTCAAAGCAGATAATATGGATTCAGAAACTAGAAAAATGGAGAGTGGGATGGAATGGCTGGAACTCTGAACAAAAGCATGTCATATTACTGTGGATCCTACTTGTCAGATTTTAAAATGCACATGGATGAATATTAAGATGCCATATAAGTCCACATGCTGGGGCTTACTTTGAACTGTAGATATTGATAACATAGTAGAGGACAAAGATATGTTACTCTAGAAGTAGCAAACATCTTCCAGGTATTAAGAGCTACAGTAGAGTAAGTGTATATGGCAGACAAAGAAAAGCCTTGAATAATATGACAATGAGTGGAGATGTCATAGAATCATAAAGTTGGAAAAGGCCACATGGGCAATGGAGTCCAACCCCTGCCATGCAGGAAATGCACAATCAAAGCATCCCTGACAGATGGCCATCCAGCCTTTGTTTAAAAGCTTCCAAGGAAGGCACTTCCACCACACTCTGAGGCAGTGAGTTCCACTGTTGAGCAGCTTATAACAGCAACAACAAAACTTTATTACGGTCACTGACCAGCACAAAGCGGGCACAAGCGCCCTAGGAAGAGAAGGACAGCTCCCCAGTAAACAGTTATTTAAAATTAGATTACAAATCAGCTTATATGATCAGGAAGTTCTTCCTAATGTTCCTTTACTGTAATTTGAACCCATTGTTTTGAGTCCTGGTTTCCAAGGCAGCAGAAAATAATCCTGCTCCCTCTTCCTTATGACATCCTTTCACATATTTATACATAGTTATCATGTCTCCTCTCAACTTTCTCTTCTGCAGGCTAAACAGACCCAGCTCTTTAAGACACTCCTCAAATGGCATGGTTCCCAGACCTTTGACACCTTCCAGCATGTCAACATCTCTTTTGTACTGTGGTGCCCAGAGTTGGACACAGTAATCCAGATGAGGTCTAACCAAAGCTGAATAGAGAGGCACAATGACTTCCCCTCGATCTAGACACTTTACTCCTTCTGATGTAGCCCAAAATCCCTTTGGCTTTTTCAGCTGCTGCATCACACTATTGGCTCATGATCAACTTGTTATACATGAAGACTCCAATATCTTTTTCACATGGACTGTGGTCAAGCCAGGCACCACCCATTAGCTATTCCTCCTAATTTGGTGTCATCTCTAAACTTGATAAGCATGCCTTCTAAACCTTAATTATTAATAAAGATAATAAAGTCATTAATAAAAATGTTGAACTGTACTGGACCCAGGACCAAACCCCGTGGCACTCCTTTTCAGGATGAAGTGGAGCCATTAGTGAGCAGCACCCTTTGGATTGGGTCACTTAACCAATTACAGATCCATTTAATAGTAATATCCTCTGTCCTCTGGAAGTTGATCCTAATATGGTAATAAAGTCATTAGAAGTACTTACCCACTTTAATTGTAAAAAAAAAAGGATACGATTTCATAATATGGGCACCAAAAATCTAAGGACATGCCATACATGTTGATATAGGAAGAAGTGTTTCTTCAGATACCCACAGCCTCAAATTTTAAAGACTTTGTAGGTTAACATCAGAGCTTGGATAAGATATTTGTTAGGCAACAAGCAAGAATGAGGGATTCTGGAAATGATAGTCCAAAAAAGTAACTTTGAAAAAATGTCAGCTCACACATTAAGTGCAATGTCTATGTTCTGTTTTAATCACATTTTCTCTGGGCATCCAAATCATCCACCAATATGCACTTTATATGCTCAGGGAGACACTATTGTCAGGCAATTAATGGGTAGTTACTTTAAAAAAACCACGGAAAAATGCAGATCAAACACAGTCAATCAAAACAAATGTAACATCTCTATTCTTTAAATACACCAAGAGCAGGAAGAAGTCATTGAGATAATTGGGCTATTAAATATGAATGAAAATACGAATGAAATATGAATGAAAATAAGGAGATTACACTGAAGTTGAATGCATTTCTTCCATCTGTTTTACTGCTTCAAGTTGCCTTGAATCCCATCTTGGGACAAAGGCAGGGTATAAATTCAATAAATAATAAAGAAAATATCAGGGATCCAACCATGTCTGAATTAGTGTATCCAGGAAGAAAATGTGAGCTGCTGAAGTATATAGTGGTGACAAGAGACATTTTAGTATTTATTGAAAAATTGCAGGCATAAAACCACTGGACCCAAGAGTTATCTACATAAAGGTTATTTAAGAATATAAAACTGCAAATGTGAAACTTTTAATTAAAAGTCATAATACGTCCCTGAAATAAAGAGGTATATCAGAGAACTGGAGACAAGATTAAAAAATAGGGGGAATAGAATATAGTGTTACCTTTAGGGCTAACTGGTCTATTTTAGCATGAGTTTGAATGGATTTCAGTCCACTTCTTGAAATGTCTTGACTAGGGACATGTCTATACACGCTTAAGATCTCACACTAACTGGATTATATGGCAGTTCAAAGCAGATAATGTGGACCATCTGGTTTAATAATCTGGATTATTTGGCAGTGTAAAAGGGGCCTCACTGCAGTGGTTCTCAACCTGTGGGTCCCCAGATGTTTTGGCCTTCAACTCCCAGAAATCTCAACATCTGGTAAACTAGTTAGGATTTCTGGAAGTTGTAGGTCAAAACACCTGGGAACCCACAGGTTGAGAACCGCTGCCTTAGTGTATGTTCTCACACTATTCTGTCACTTCCGGTCCTTATTGCAGGGTAAACTGGTCCTGGTAAACTGGTTAACCTGGTTTAACCCAATGATAACAGAAGTTGGGGGTTCTTTAGTGTTCGCCTGAAATTGTGGAGTATCCCATGGCTTTGGCACAATATGGTCAGAAAGATCAGTTCTGATGTCCACTGTCTATGCAGCCTACTCTTACCATTCTCCTTTTTCTATGCTCATCAAGAAAAAAGGATACAAATTAGACCCATGCCATACCCAATCGCTGCAGATCTTCATGTGAGCATCTATTCACTTGCTGACATTAGTAATGTGCTTGTGTGACCAGGGAAAAGAAGAAGCAACTTAGTGCTTATCTGGCAGTGTCAATGATGAAAAGGGTGCTCAGTTGATGGTCCAACAGGGTTGAAGTAGCCTAGGCATGGCTAGACTGTTTGGACTATCCTACTGTTGGTTACAGACAGAGGGTGTGGCCACCTCTAGGGCCTCTGGGGCCAGTACAAGTATTTCTGCTCTGGACTGGCCCCAGAATAAGTGGCCAGTGTAGATAAGTTTAGTGTTATATTAAAGTCACAGATTTTTAAACATATTTACACAGTTGTGGGAGTGGTCATGCTGGAGGAAGTGATGTCAGTAGGGGGTATTGTTTAGGGTATAGCTTCAATCTGTGATGGTTTTTTTGGACCTTCCCACATCATTGTAGGAACTCTAGTCATCCAAGATTGGAAGGATCGGTTGTCACAATTTTCATTAGCATGGGCTCTTTGAGGTGGATTGTAGAACATCTGTATGCTTTTGGATAATGACAACATTATTATATGGTTGGGTTCAAGTGTTTATTGTGGCTTGTTTTAAAACTGGACTTTGGTTTGAAATGAATAAAGATTGATTGATAGCAACAGGCTGGAAGAAGATATGAGTCTAGCCTGTATTGTAATTATGGAGCTATAAGAACAAAAATAAGTTTGTGAAGATGTCAAAACTGCCTGAAGCTATCTGGATTCAGCCAGGATACCAGGAGACATTGAATTTAGACTGGTCTATATCCATGAAGAGTAATATTGATATCCATGAAAAGTATATTGATTGGTCTACAGATTACAATATCTACTGGCCAAGTTGCTTGGAGGCAATCTGGGAGTTGTAGCAACTTTTCCAATGTCTGTTTTGACCTGGTTTAGCATTTTTGATTCTGAGACTTCAAGTGGTTTGTAACAGTTAGTGGTTTATGTCAACTGCATTGTCTGTTGGTGCATTTTAGAAAGATGTAAAGTGCTAGACGTTGACCTTCTTGACCTTGCCTGTGAAAATTTGTATATGTTTCTTTAAAAACATCTACTTATCATTGAAGCTAAACACTTGTATGAACTGAGGGGAATTAGTCAATTTGTTTGTGAGTACTGTTGAAAAACCCATCACAGAAAGGAACATTCTGAAGTATTTTAAATAATGTACCCTTGTCTTGGCAGTTTACATATGCCACTGTACCAAGATTTCCCAATCAATTTACAAGCTGCCATTTCAAGGGTTAGACAATAGAGGGGGTGTTTGCTAACCAGCAGATGGGAAAGATCCCAGTCATGGAGCACAGGGTGGAGTGGATGTACTTGTCTGGACTTTTCAGTGACTCGTCATGATGTACGACTGTGTATTCATTAGGATCTTACCCTACGTTCCTTGGATTGATCTTAGTCAACATGTATTTGCCCCAGCAAGAATTGAGTTAAATATGACTCAGGAATAGTTTTTTTATTTTTGCAAAGAGACATGTTTGCTCAAAATTTAACCAAACAGGGGAGATTGATGCATTGGAACATATGGTCAACAGATGTCTCCAGTCTATCTCACAAACTGTCTGAAACAAGATGGATCATTCCAGCTGATGTCTCTTTTCTTTTCGCTGTAATGTAATTTGCTAATCTACACTTCTCTTTGGGGGCTACAACTCACTGTTTCACATTTTTCTGTTGCTACTATCTTTAATGGTGAGGCTACCGTTTCAACAATGGCTTCCAGAGTTTCTCATTTTTGATTTCATAAATGTTGATCTCTCTGTAGCAGTGTCAAAAAGAGGACCGATGATTGGCAGATCCAGGGATGAAACTGGTATGTCAGGGTGAACTTTAAAACCATATCTTTCCATGGGATCCTATGGTTCTGCATAGAACTCCAGAGGTTACAAGAGACAGTGAACCAGGTTAAAACCATTGCTTTCTATAGGATCCTACTGATATGCATGGAAACCCAGAGGACACAAGAGACAGTGATCCAGGTTAAAACTATTGCTTTCCATGGGATCCTGTTGTTTTGCATTGAACCCCAGAGCATGCAAGATGCCTTGAGTTGCCTTCGGGCTGAGAAAGGCGGTTATAAATATGTTAAATAAATAAATAAATAATAAGACTGCTGATGGTTGGACAATGAAACAGGATGGGAAACTTTGATGGTTCCCATCCCACCTGTTTTTCAGTTGTAAACATGGGAGTAAAGTGCGATAAGAGGTAAGAGCTCTGACCATGATTGCTGGCCTGTATTCAGAGTTCCCTCCTTCCAGGACATTTCTGCCTCTCCATGCTTGAAAAGAAGCTGAAGTGTCCTTTGAGGGGGAAATTTCTCAATGTGATGAGGTTGATTGTCAGAGTTCCCTCCTTTCAAAACACCTCTACCTCTTTTCAACCATGGAGGGTAATGCATGATTGACAGAAGTAGTTCAACTCATGTGATGAGCTCAGTGCATCTGCATGTTTGAGTAGAGGCGGAACTGTCCTATGACTGGGACATTTCTTAATGTGTATTGGGAAAAAGACTGAGAAAGTATTTGACTCTGGTAAATGTAGTTTGGGAAGGTGAACTCTATGCCAGAGAATTCAAAAGGCCCTGCCCTAAACTACATTTCCCAGAGTTCTGCTCACATCAGAAAGCCCCAATCAGGATAGGGGAGAGATGTAGCAACAGCCAATCAGAGTTCCAATAAATTGTTGAATCTGCAAAGAGGAAGACTGACTGATATTTCTAGTAAGTAAACCGGGCTGGAAAGAAATCCCTAAATGGATGGCCCTTGGGGGTCCCCTCCAACTCAATAGGGGAAACATATTAATTAGTTTAGATGCAGGATTGCCATCTGCCAGGAGAGTTTTGCCTGGAAGAAGAGGGTTGGACCAGATGACCCTTGGGTGGTCTCCTCCATCTCTAAGATTCTATGAAAATGTACAATTGGTTAATATTGGTTTCTATTGGTTAATATGAGAGATATTCAATGAGAAAGCTATTGTGGCTTAAAAATGTTTTCCTCAAAACTTTACAAAATTCCCCAAAACTGTGTGAGATCTTGACTTGTGTCATTATTAGAGAAGAGCACATCTAATCCATGAGATTTTAATCTTGAGTGACTTAATTTCTCATCCATTTCAGTGAGACTTCTTGACAGTTGGATCAGTCTGGATCCAACTCAATGGGCAAAGTTATTAAAATTAATAACACTCTGCAATATTATGGGTATAAGGTATTTTAAAGGAAAACAATAAAAATGTTCATCACTTTAAATGCTACCGCTGCAGTTCATCTTAGGTCATGAACGAGTTGATCTTAGCAGGAAGCTGGGCCAGTGCCCAATGTTTCATAAGTCCAGAGAACAGAAAGCTATGATGAGACTGTAGTTTATCAGCACTTGAAATGTCTACGAGGACTTCTGCTTTGCTTTCTTTTCTTTACAGTGGGAACCCACGGATAGTCTGCATCCTGTCCATGGCATGAGGCATGATGTAAAAGAAGCACAACAGAAGTCTTCCTAGTCATTTTCCTGCTTGAAACACTAGCCACCAAGCCCCTCTCTTATGAAAACTAAAAAGGAAATTCTGGGGAATGCATTTCCATTTAAAAATCCAATAGCAACACCCTGCGGTTTGGCTCCCTGACAGTGAGTGATGTAGAAGCCATTACAACCATCAGAATCTAGCAGTACACTGAGGTGTCAGATAAGTCATCAGGAGTAAAAACATAACTTCTGTTTGTTATTTTGTGTTTTTGAAAAAAATAAATGAAAGAAAACTAAACAAAAAGCCCACGTACCAGACAGGGCAGGGAAGGGGAAACTATGGGGGTGAATGAGAAGAGGAGGAAACCCAACGGAAGGAAGGCTTCTTTTTGGAAGATAAATAAAGAGCTTAGCAGTTACAGCTGGGGTGTGTCACTCACTTCACTCAGAAGAGTTCTCTACAAGAACATGAAACAGAGACTACAAGCAGCTTCAGTGGAGCCTCACCTTTGCCGTTGGCTATCTTTATTACTCTAGGAATTCATCATTAAGTCCCTGCCTGTTAATATTTCAAAACAAATGCCATCCTAACTAGAGGAAGAAGAAAGAGGAGGAAGACTTGTGAAACTAGGTTTTTTTTCAGAAGTAATTCCTGAAATACCTACTCTGTGACATAATCAAAACTTGGTTGTTTTATTGACAAGCCCATTGCATGTACAAGGGTGATACACCTCGTGCCATGAACAATAACACAAACACAAGTGGTTGGATGAAAATGGCTACAACTCATTTATTGAAAACAGGAACAAAGGACTGGCGGCCATGCATGGGTCCTGGATCAGGGGTCGTACAACCCCACAAATGTCCAAAGGCGCTTGCAAGCCTGGGTGCGAGCGGCCCAATGCCTGTCCATGGAAACTCGGCACCCCAGGGGGCCAGGGCGTTATCCCCCTTACAACCATGGGGTGATAAGCCAGCCTGATCCAGGGGCCATGCTACACGCCAAACACCGAGTTGCGACAAAGAGCATAATCACGCATAACCATAACAACTGCAACAATGAAACTGGATAAATGAACAGAATGTACACAACAAACAATGCAAGAAGTAGGGAGGGTGGGAGAAAAAAGAGTAACTGGCCCCTGCGTGCTGCAAGGGAAGTCCCGGGCAGCCTTAAATAAGCTGCCTGGACAGAAGTAGGGGCCAGCGAGGGGGTGGGGTGGGGCCAGCCCCATCATTGGCTAGCCGGCGTTGGTGGCGGGAAACCTTCCCGCCACCCCAGGGGCTTCTGGGAAGAAGAAGCTCCTTCTTACTCACCAGATGGCGAAGAGGACAACCTCGCCCCACAACCTGCTCGGCCGGTAAGTCAGCCAAGCCCATTGTCTTTGATTAGAGAAACATCTCACTCATGTTTGGAGACGATCTGAGGACCAGTATTATTCTGCTCCAAGGACCCAATAGCAGGCTCAAAGGCTGCAAAAATTGCTCCTGCAACATAAAAACTACAAATATCTTAAACATTCATTTCTGATTTGTATTTTTATTTGAAATATTAAGCACTTCAGGGAGGCTGTGCAACCTGTTCACAGGGCTGCTTCAGGAGGCCCCTCATATATAAGCTGTGCAACAGGTTTTTTTCCAAGAGAAAAAAAGAAATGGTTGGGGAAGTTTTGAAGCCTGCAAAAAGTATTGGGGAAATCATGTGGTTCTGGTGATTGCTGGAAACGTCAACATCACAGAGAAAGAACAGACTCTTTTTGCCCTACCATTATTTTTTTCTTTAACAATGGAACTGGAGCATTTTCACATATGGTTCTTCTAACTTTAAATGTACACTGCGAGAACACAGCTGTCCAATATGCCATACATATGCCTAGCTTTGAACATTCTTCTCATTCTCAAAAAATCTACAAGCCATCAATATTTTATGTGCAAAAGAAGTACCAGGCAAGTATTCTAAGGCCCAAGTTGCACGTTAATTTAATAATGGGATTGCTGCCACCTTTCCAGTGCCCAACCTTTGATCACAGCTGTGCAAAGCTTAGAAAAAGTTACTTTTTGGATTGCATCTGCTGGCTGGGGGATTCTGAGAATTGTAAAACGATGACCCTTTGTACGTTCTGGAAACATGGAACATAAGTAGGGCTTAAAAGCCAGGTTGGAAGGAAGGTAGAGGTTTACAACCCAGGTTCATATTCTCAAACATTCTATAAACTTATTCCAGTCTTGCGATTCATAGAAATAAAGTTGTCTGTATTTTCTATTACATTGTTTATATTTCATAGTAAAGAAATATGTTAGTATCCGACACTCCATGTCACACTTCTATTTCCTGGAGGTTTTTTTGTTTAATACAACACATAGTTAAAAAAGAGAACCTTGCCAAGCTTGTGGACTATTTTGTAAATTGTGGCTTATTTCTGACAAACCATAAATCATAAGGGCTGGACAACAGATATACAGATGAAAAGAACTCTCTCCTCCCTAAGGAATCCCTCTCACCTCCTTTTGGAAATCCCTCAATGGCTTGCAAAGGATCAGCCAATGAATGAATTTTAAAAACAGCCTCACTAAACTACAAAGCCCAGAATTCTACTGGAGGCAGAAACCGGATTTAAAGTGCATTCATTCTCTAGTGTGATGAAATATATATGTACTTTCTTTCTCACTACAGGAGATATGGTGGACCGCAGATGCAGAGGAAACTTTCATCAGCTTCAATTCTGAGGAGGATCCCAGAGACACATCATTCCAGTAGGGAGACAGATCCTCCCTATGCTCCCAGGGAAGAAATAGCAGCACAGGAGGAAAGCCACAGGGCACAGGCAGCTGGACGTGCCAGGTGTGCTTTGCAATAGGAGGGGATAAAAATACAACCCCTAGTGCCTTGACAACTAATGCACACCTCTGTCATGATGCCCAGGAAAGCAGTAGATGCAAGTGACACAGAGGAATGATATCCAAGGCCCTTTCACTGATCTTCTGGGTATTTTCTCTCCCACAACAGTCATAAAAGGGAGGATACTTGTTGAGGGGTTAGTGCATATTATGAGCCTCCAGGACTGAAAGAACCTTGAAGACTTTAAATCTGGTACTGTATGGGCAGCAACAATGCAGTGCTACCTCTTACTCTTGTTGGAACTGCTCCAGTAGGCTACTCCCTTTGCCCTTCCTGGAAGCCATTACCCGCAACTGGCAAAGCATGTGCTAAGACATATATATCCATTTGCCTGGGCGGGCGGGGTGCGGGGGGTTGAATGGGGTTGGAACTGGCAACTGGTCCTAGGGCAGGGTTAGCCAATCATATCCCAGGTGTGATAGTTCCATTGGCATTGTTAGGGCCAATTTAATGTAAGTAATTATTGGCTACCTGGCAAATGGTTGGAGGTGAGGAAATGTATCCACCTGAGAACAGAGAAAGATGTTGATGTAGAATAGTGGTTCCCAATCTTTAAGAGACCTTGGACCATTGAGACAAAAATTGGATACATCATGGACCAACAAGCTCAATCAACCCCTCTCCCCATGACCTGGACAAAAATTAATATAATACGTTTTTAAATAACTAGAATGTCTTAATCATATTAACGTTCACATATACATTTTTAATTTTGCAATATAAAGACAAAACATCACAATGAAACAATGAAAAAATGTGATTTTTGAGTTTGTATTTCTTTCAATGGGTAGGGAATCTTTGGATCAATACTATTGCTCAATGCCATGCACATGTCAAGGCATTGAACATAAGAACATAAGAAGAGCCATGCTGAATCGGGCCTCAGCCCATCTAGTCCAGCATTCTGTGTCACACAGTGGCCCACTAGTTGTACACAGGGATCTCTAGCAGAAAGGAGGGCAAAACCTCACCTGCTCCCGACCCCCACAGCCAGTACCCGGGGAAAATCCTGCCTGCCTCCATCAACACAGAGGTGGCACTTGGATGTCCATTTCAGTAACTACTGATTCCCTTGGTATCCATGAATCTGTCTAATCCTGCCTTGAAGCTGTCCAGGCTGACAGCTGTCACAACCTCCTCTGGAAGTGAGTTCCATAACCCAATGACCCTCTGGGTGAAGAAATATTTCCTTTATTAGTCCTAACTTTCCTACCTTGGAGCTTTAGGGAGTGCCCCTAGTCCTAGTGTTGTGTGACAGAGAAAATATTTTTTTCTTTATTCACCTTTTCTATCCCATGCATGATTTTATACACTTCGATCAAGTCACCTCTTAAACGCCGTCTTTCAAGGCTGAAAAGACCAAGGCGTTGCAACCTGATTTCATAAAGGAGCTGCTCCATCCCTTGGATCATTTTTGTTGCCCTTCTTTGTACCTTTTCCAGTTCCGTTATATCCTTCTTGAGGTGCGGTGACCAGAATTGTACACAGTACTCCAGATGTGGCCTCACCATAGATTTGTAGAGAGGCAATACAACATTTGCCGACCTATTTTCGATTCCTTCCTGATCATGCCAAGCATAGAATTTGCTTTTTTCACTGCTGCAGCGCACTGGGTTGACATCTTCATTGAGCTGTCCACCAAAACCCCAAGATCCCTTTCCTGGTTTGTCTCAGAAAGCTTTGATCCCATCAGTTGATAAGTGTATTTGGGGTTATTTGCCCCGATGTGCATGACTTTACACTTGTTTAGGTTAAAATGCATTTGCCACTTTGTTGCCCATTCACTCAATTTTGAGAGATCTTTCTGGAGCTCTTTACAGTCAGTTTCATTTTTAACTACCCTGAACAGTTTAGTGTCATCTGCAAACTTTGCTACCTCACAATTTACTTCTACATCCAGATCATTTATGAATAAATTAAAAAGTAACGGTCCTAAAACTGAACATTGGGGTACGCCACTTCTCACCTCTTTCCATCCAGAGAAGTGTCCATTTATTACCACCCTTTGTTTCCTACAGTTTAGCCAGGTTCCAATCCAGGACAAAACCTGCCCCCTGATCCATGGCTGAAGAGCTTATTTAGGAGCCTTTGGTGAGGGACTTTGTCAAAAGCCTTTTGAAAGTCAAGGTAAACAATATCGACTGGGTCCCCTTTATCTATGTGTTTATTTACACCCTCAAAGAATTCTATCAAGTTAGTAAGACATGATTTGCCTTTGCAGAAACCATGTTGATTTTCCTTCAGCAATGCCTGTTCTTCTATGTGCTTGGTAATTTTTTCTTTAATAATGGTTTCCATCACTTTGCCTGGAACTGAGGTTAGACTAACTGGCCTATAATTTCCTGGATCACCCTGATCCTTTCTTGAAGATCGGAGTTACATTTGCCTCCCTCCAGTCCTCGGGTACAGTGCCTGATCTTAGAGAAAGGTTATATATTTTGGCTAGAATTTCAGCAATTTCACACTTGAGTTTCTTAAGAACTCTGGGGTGGATGCCATCTGGCCCTGGTGATTTGTTGACATTTAGTTTAGTAAGGCATGTGAGAACATCTTCCTTGTTTATCTCTATCTGGTTTAATTCATTTAATTCCCTCCCTGAAAAAACTGACTCAGCTGCAGGCATATGTTGTCTGTCCTCCTGTGTGAAAACGGAGGCAAAGAAGTCATTTAGCCACTCAGCAATCTCCTTGTCTTCACTTATTGTCCCTTTCTTACCATTTTCGTCAAGTGGCCCAACTGCTTTTCTAGTTGGGTTTCTGCTTCTGATGTACTTAAAGAAGTTTTTGTTATTTTTTAATGTTCTTAGCTATATGTGCCTCAAAATCTCTCTTGGCTTTCCTGACGGTTGCTTTGCATTTAGTTTGCCAGAGCTTGTGTTCCTTTCTGTTCTCCTCAGTAGGAAGAGCCTTCCATTTCTTAAATGAGTTTTTCTTCTTTCCAATAACATCTTTTACTTCATTTGTAAGCCATACCGATGTCCTCTTGGACTTTCCTGGCCTCTTTCTTATTTTAGGAATGCATTTTAGTTCGGCTTGTTTTAAAGTATTTTTAAACAGTTTCCAAGCATTTTGGAGGGATTTGATTTTTTTTACTGTTCCTTTTAGTTTGTTCTTTACTATTTTTCTCATTTTGGTGAAATTCCCTTTGTGTAAATTTAAGGTCTCTGTGTTAGTTTTCACTGACAGTTTGCTATCCAATCTTAAGTTGAAGGTTATTGTGTTGTGGTCACTGGTACCTATGGGCTCAGTTACAAGGACATCTTGAACGAGATCTTGTTCATTAGTTAGCACCAAGTCCAGGATCCCCTTTCCCCTGGTTGGTTCCATGACCATCTGCTCAAGGGAATAATCAGCTAGCAAGTCGAGGAACCTTGTCTTTCTTTCATGCGTAGAACAAGAATTTAGCCAATCTATTCGGGGATAGTTGAAGTCCCCCCATTATGACTAATTTATTGCTTTTGAGGCCTGTTTAATTTCATTTTCCAGATAGCAGTCTGCCTCTGGAGTTTGGTTGGGAGGGCGATAGCAGATCCCTAATGCTAGATTAGTTTTTTGTCCTGGGACTTTTACCCACAATGTTTCTGTAGGTGAGTTTGAATTTTCTTGAAATTCTAATTCATGAGATTCTAGCTCTTCATTTATGTACAAGGCCACACCGCCACCGTTTTTCCCTCTCCTGTCTTTCCTGTACAGTTTATAACCTGGAATTTTTGTGTCCCAATTGTTTTCCTCTGTCCACCAGGTTTCAGTTATGCCAATAATATCAATATTTTTTTCTTTTGCCAAACATTCCAACTCCCCTATTTTTGTTCGATGGCTTCTAGCGTTTGCGTAAAGACATTTATATTTATTGCTCTGATGCCCTTTCAACTTTGGCTGTTTATGAGAATTTGTAGAAGGCCTACCATGTCCTACCTCTTGACTACTTTCTATCTTTTCTGTTGACTCAGCCATTTGTGCGTAAATTTCATCCTCCATACTTGGCGTTTCACCCTCTCGAACCGGAAGCTGCCCAGCTCCTGTCGACTTCCCCCTAGGAATCAGTTTAAAAGCTGCTCTGAAGCCTTTTTAATATTAATTGCCAGCAGTCTGGTTCCATTTTCGTTCAAGTGTAACCCGTCCCTTTTGTAAAGGTTTGGCTTTCCCGAAAATGTCCCCCAGTTCCTAACAAATCCAAACCCTTCCTCTCGACACCACTGCCTCATCCACGCATTGAAGCTCCTGAGCTCTGCTTGTCTGGCTGTCCCTGCGCGTGGAACTGGTAGAATTTCTGAGAATGCTACCTTTGAGGTCCTGGACCTTAATCTTCTACCTAGCAACCTAAATTTGGCTTCCAGGACCATCCGTTTGGCCTTCCCAATGTCATTGGTACCGACGTGTACCACGACTGCTGGCTCCACCCCGGCACTATCTACCAGCCTATCTAGATGCCTTGTGATGTCCGCAACCTTTGCACCCGGCAGGCAATTTACCATGCGGTCATCACATCCATCACAAACCCAGCTTTCTATGTTCCTGACAATCGAATCGCCCACTACAAGAAGCCCCCCCTCCTACCACCCGTTGAGAAGTATCCTCGGTGCAAGAGGATATGGGCACATCCTCTGAGGAAGGGGTCCCAACTAAGGGAGCCAGTCCCTCTTCCTCAGACTGATGTCCTCCCTGCCCAAGACCCCCATTTTTCAAAGCAGCTGGAGGGCTGCTCAGAACGGAGTGGGATGCTCCTATTTCATCCCTGGAGATCTCTTCCTCCTGCCTCACTTCCCCTCTGTGCTTCTCCAGGTCTGCTACCTTGGCTTCAAGGGAAAGAACACGTTCCCTGAGAGCCAGGAGCTCACTGCAGTGAATGCACACCCAAGACTTCTGAGTAATAGCAGACTGGATCTTGATAGTACTAGATTCCCAGACCAGCTTTTGAAGCCTGAATATTAGGCTCCTGTTGTTGCGCTTCAAGATGCAGTCTGGGAGAAAGGGCTCCCAAGAGCTCTTCCATTGGCTTGGCCAAAGAGAGAAAGCACGCTCATGTGCTTTCTTCCTTTCCCTTGCTTCCTCACAAGGAGCCAGTGATGGAGCTTCCCTTGGCCCCTGCCTTCCCTGGACTGCAGGCTTTGACTGGTAAAATCAGGTAAGGGATGAAGTATTCACTGCCACCATTCCTGCTCCCTCCCTTTGCTTAGTGTTGGACCCTTCATTACCTGCTCTTGAGGAGACTACTGCCAATGTGCCGTTTGCAATCTCTTTGTAGCCCCAGCTCCAGCCACCTAGACCTGCAAATGGGGCTCTGAAAACAGCTATTTCAAGCCCAGGCAAGGAAGGAAGAATCCAGCACTTCCATTCTTGCCCCTTCCTTTGCCTGGCGTCAGATTCTTCCTTGCAAGCCCAGATGGCAGGAGCTGGTTTGCAAGGTGGAGACTGCAAATGGGGCTCAGGCAGCAGCAGCCTCCTCAAGAGCAGGGAAAGAAGGAAACAACATTGGGCAAAAGGGAGAGGGTTGTATCTTTAATTCCTTACCTGCTCTTGTGGCAAGGAAAGAAGTACCTTTCATGGACTGGATTGCAAGGAGGAGGAGGCAGTTGAAGCAGCCAGGAAGCAAAGATAGGGGCCAGGGATAGCTCCATCATTACTGGCTGCTCGTGAGGAAGCAATGGAAGGGAGCACATGAGTGCTCTCACCTCCCTTTGGCTGGGTCAAGGGAGAGGAACACTCTAAGCCCGAGTGCTGACAAGCACTAGAGCTCTGGGTTGAAGGAGAAGGGGAGGGCCAGCAGGAGAAGGGTGTGTGTTTAGGGGAGGGTTATACCTGCGAGGTCACTTCCTCAACAGCCATACTGTGCCGACTTGGGTTTTCTGGGAAAGACCCCCATAGACCATTTTTAAGTTTCTTGCTGACCACCTATGGTCCACAGACTACTGGTTGGGAATCACTGATGTAGACGTTCAAGGGTTCACATGATATAAATAAATTTACACAAATGATGCCATCCTTGCCCATGACTTGACTCTTTGCAGACTCTTTGCAATCCTACTAGGACTCAAGAATTTCAATGAGCATGAGTGTTGAACAACACAACTCGCATGAACATTTTTGCATGCAAATCACTCTTACAAGTATTTTGGGTTTTTGAAACATGAAAAACAATAGGGTGTACACATTTGAAATGGCTGGCATAAATCATGGATGTCCATGGCAGGATCCCACATGGAGAGAATGAATTGTTCTCAACACTCCCTGTAACTGATATAGATTCACCAATACCTATGGCCCTTGATATTCCCTAGAAATTAGCCCAACAGTATAAGGTGCCTGGGTGGACTGTCACTCTGGCACCCAAAGCTCAGGAGGTTTATAATTTGAATTTGTGGAGGGGGGGGGGGGGGGCAGAGAGAATGTTCCTTCATGTTGCTTTACCCATTGTCTCCAGTCTTTTGCCCTTTAACATCTACTCAGCCACAGATAATCTAAGAACAATTGGGTTCATCTACATAAAAGAATTAATGCAGTTTGATACCATGTTAATTGCCACAGCTCAATGATATGAAATCATGAGATTTGTAGTGCCGTGAGGCATCAGCACACTTTTGCTGAGAAAGCCAAATACCTTCTAAAACTATATTTCCCATGATTCTATAGCATTGACCAAAAGCTATGTCACTCATAGATGTAAATCATAGAGGCAAACATGTCTAAATCATACCTTTATGATTTAGGCATGTTTCAGAAGTGCTTAATCTGCACAGATGCAGACACTGTTCAGTTTTCCTTCCTGACCTTACACCATTTTTCTCAATGTATTACCTTATTTTAAATTGTTTCTGAATTCATTGTTTGAATAAATTGAAATCTACATTACCTGAATAAATATGAATATAGGCAAAGTTATGAAGATATTCATTTTTATTTTAATGCATTTTTATGTTGTTCCCAGGTCAGTACAATCAGTACATCAATCAATTAAAGCAAAACATTGTTCCCTTACAGTCTTAAAAGTTGTAACACAAAAAAAGAGAAAGAGAGAGGCAAGTAAAACAAACAAAAATCATTCATCAATTCATAATGCTTGTACGATTGTTGTGACCACCTATAATGACTGTTAATGCAGCTGGACATTGTTGGGCTTCTTGCTAGTCAGAGTTGAAGTGTTCAAAAGAGGACAAGCCAAGAAGAATAGATGGTCTCTCCACTGAGCTGATGGAATAGCCTTCTTTCCTGTCTCTGTCTAGAGTAATTTACTGAATGTCTGTCAGGACCATTGTGGGAGAGGCAAGAAGCATTGAAGTAGGCTTCCCAGTAGGGTTGATGCGTTGGTGGCCTTGCTTTTCTTAAATGAACTGGTAATTTATAGCTAGAAAGCTGTTGTAGATGTGCTTAGCTTATAAGAACTTCCTATATTGTCTCATAACTAATACTAAAAGGAGCAAGAGATGCTTTCAATCTTATGCTCCTTGGGGTTTTCTTATTCAATGTACAGATCAATTTTAGTGGCCAAATATTTTGTTATTTACAAAAATTGTGCTTCTTTTGGCAAAAGTAAGATAATATTATAATTGTTGCCTTAAATTGTTCACAGATGGCAATCAGAATGTTCTTGTTCAGCTTTGAAAAACAAACAAACTTTCCTGAGCATTAACACTAGGGTTATCAATTTATACTATAACAGAAGCAATCTGAGATGGAATATGGTCAGTTCAGAATAGTATATCCTCACACGACACTACTGTATAACATAGGCACAGAAACAGGGTGATTTTTTTTGGTATATGTACTTCAGAGCAGTTAAAGGGACTACTGTGAGTGGTTCCTCTTCCATCTACCATTGGTTTTTCTTCTGGGATCTATACATATCGCTGTATCTTTCCTTTCTGTAGTTTCTAATGAAAAAAATGTTTATTTAGTAGTTGAGGCTAGAGTGTATTGCTATACATACTTCACTGCAAAGACTGTAGAGGTCAGAATCTTTTAGGACTCATAATTATCCATGCATACTAGTTGCTGCATCAGCCTCATACTCTTTGTTTTGTTGCTCTAAATGCGGTGTTTTCTTCTATTTTGTGGGTTACACACTGCTAATGACTCTCTTGTGGGCTTCCTGATATCCCTTGTGGGATTCATAGGCAGTTGACCAGTTATCTTGGGATGCATCTACACACTTGTTGAGGGGCATTAGGATGCAGCCCAAAGTTATCCTGGACTACTTCTACATGGACACTTTACCCTGAGGCTGATTCGGAGTGCTAGATCAGCCTCCAGGATCCTGTCTTTGATGATGAATATAAAACAGTTCTTACTTTCTCCCAAGGCTGAAGGCACCAAGGCTGGAGGTAATGTGAAAAAGGTCCAATGTTCTTCGTGGTTGTTTGCCACTATATTCTTTGCACAGCCCAGCCCAGCCCACACTGTTCCATGACTGTTCTCGGGTGGGTATTCATTCATGTCTGGTCAGAAGATGTGTTTCTGTGCTTATCATAGGGATGATTTTATGCCTAGATATGAAAGTGGACTTGGTTAATAATGTCACATTGCTAAAAGTAATATCTTTCTTCCCTTAAATAAAATTCCAGTCTGTGTACATAATTCATCCCTCATCAGTAATATGAGGCAACATCTGGTGATACATGTGCCTTGTGTAGTGGTCAACTCCCTAAGATTTTTTAACTGTTTGCAGTTAATCTTGTTCTGTCATCTGTTGTATTTATTCAAGACTTATTTTAGAATAATATAAATTGACCTATGTGCTATGACTCCATCTGTGTGCATGGTTGGAAGTTATGCTTTGTGTGCCTACCAGTTGTAAGGGACATCACTGGGCAAAAAAATAAACTGAAATCTGGAATCTAAGCAGCATTCCTTCTGGCTCCAGAGATTTCAGATTATAGTAGTAGTAGTAATATTTATGCCCCATTTCTCTCTCTCAAAAGGCCTGGTTATGGGATAGAGACAGCTTGGTTTTCTATCTTTAGTGGATCTCTCAGTGGCCTTAGATAACATCGGCCCAGGTATCCTACTAGACCACCTTGCTGAGATGGCCTTTGGAGACACTGCTTTGCAGTAGCTCCATTACTTTCAAGAATGGAAAGCCAGAAAGTGTTGCTGGAGGACCCATGTTTGACTCCTTGGCCTTCTGTTTACATGGTCCCTGAGAGATAGGTTCTGTCTCCCATGCTATTCAACATCTACACAAAACCACTGGGGGAGGTTGTCCAGAAGTTTGGGGTTATGAGCCATTAGAACTCTTCATGACATCTAACTCTATTTCTCCTTTTCACCTAAATCCAATGAAGCTTCGAGTTTTACACTGCTGTCTGGCATCAGGAATGTGCTGGATGAGGGCCAACAAATTGAAGGTCAATCCAAATAAGGGAGAGAGGCTTTGATCACTTAAAAGGCATATTAGGAAACAGGATATAACCTGTGCTGCATGGGTTATTCCCCCCCAAGGAAGATTCTCATTTTGAGTATATTATTGGACTCAATCTTGAACCCAGAGATCCTGATTTTTGCAGTGGCCAGGGGTTCTCTTGCACACTTAAAGCATGTGCCATTCCTGAAAAATGCCTGATCTGGTCACAGCGACAAATTCCCTGGTTAAATTCTGCTTGGATCACTATAACATGCTCTATGTGGGACTGCCTTTGAAGAATGTTCTGTTAATACAAGAGTGTTAACTGGGGTTTGTTACAGGCTTTACCTTTACCTCATATACATTATCTGCTCCATTTTTTTTACAGTGGAAGACTACTATCAAAGGGGTTTAAGTAGGGTTTTGATTGAAAATTGTGCAACTTTTAATATCCTTTAGAACAGTGGTTCCCAATCTGTGGTCCGTGGACCACCAGTGGTCTGCAAGAATGAAAGTATGGTCTATGGCCTCACTATTACTACACTGTTGCTTTGAAACCATATTGCAACGAGGCGGAGCCTGATTGCCTCTCTCTCATCCAGAAGCTCTAGCCTGAAAGGCAGGCGGAGCGCTCCTCTTATAGAGCCAAGGCAGAAAACAGCAGCAGGAGGATGTCGGGCAGGAGAGGCTGACGACCCTTGGTGAAAGATTACTACTGAAAAAGTGTGAGCACCCCTGGTCTCAGCTCTAGATTATTAAATATGGAAATTTCCAAGGCAACGAGGATGTCGGCAAATGAAAGATTACTACTACCGCTTCAGCTCTAGATTATTAAATATGGATTTCTGTGGGCAAACTACAGAAATATTGTATATGTTTTGTATGAGAAACTAGAGACGAGGTGATCTATCCAATGCAATTTTCTGAATCGGCATCCCAAACTGAATCTAAATTTGACCGTTAGTAATCCCCTTGGTACTAATGCTGGAGAGTGGTCCCATGTCAAAGTGGCCCCTGGTAAAAAAAAAAAAAGGTTGGGAATCACTGTTTTAGAGTGTATATTTTTCTATGATTCATGGTCAAACTTGGTTTTAATGTTGATTTTTTTGGAATTTTTATATGTAACCTTTTAAATGTGTAAATTATCTTGGAGGATATAATATCTAATGGTTTACTATTTCATTGTCCAAAGATGAAATGACAGAGCTTTACTAGGTATTCTTTTTCTGTTTTATTCATTGTTCAACTAGAAAATATTTATTGGCTGCAGGTTTTGCATTAGAACTGTTCTAAGGCCATCTTTTGAAGCATCACATTGCTGTTTCATGCTGGGTTGTCGCACTTCAGTGTTAGAGTTGTGCTGATTATTTCTTTAATCCCCTGAAGTCTTGGGTGTTAGCAACCTCACTGGCTGATCTGCTTCCTTGTGTTCCTTTGGCTAAAATCACATCCTGTTCTGTAGTTGTGATTGATGAGATAGTTTTGAATCTATGTATAGAAAATGTTGCTGCTTTTCTAAAGTAATGACATATTTCTGGGATGAGATCTATATCTCTTAGCAATCCCACTCTCAATGCAGAATCTCATGTACCACGCACAATCATATCCCTAATTTAGGAGTTGTTTATGACTTTAAAGCTACATGTGCATGAAAGAATCTTGGAGATAGCCATTTTTTCCTTTGTTTTGCAGGGGTGAAAAACTTGTGTGTGTTTATGAACTCATTTTACACAGTGTACAATCTCATCAAAGGCTTTTATTAACTGTGTTAGTGTTGCAGGTCCTCTGGGATTATGTCTCAGCTCTTATCCCACAGAAGCTTTACCTTCATATTCTCCTGCATATCATCCAATGGTTAGCTCTGTATACAGACTGAATCCTTGTTTACACTGTTTCCATGCCCATGCAAGGTGGTTTTTTAAAAATGAAAAGCCTGCTGTCCTAGACGTTTCAGGGTCTGTGCTTCACTTTTTTTTAAAAAACCCACAAAAATCACTGATGGCGCCTTCAAGTTTCTCCCTTCAAGGCTTTGCCACAGTCTTTATTTTGTTATTATGCTTCATGTGTCACTGTTGCATACTTGTAGCAGTGCTCTCACTATTTATTTAGTATCTATTTAGTATAAGTCTTTCAAAGCATTGACCAAGAACCTCATCACATTGAGGTCCAAATGGTGGACAATAGTGGAGGAATTCGCCAGCCAGCATGGCCAATTGGGCAGGTAGCATGTGAACCCATCGTTCCATGCCCTGCCTCACCTGCATCACCCCTTATCCATCCCTTGGAGGAAGTGTCTTCATCCAGCTTCCCCTGACACTCTCCCTGTTCTTCTCAATGAGAACACGGGAAGCCTCCCATGTACTTTTTTTCAGCATCCTAGAACATTGGAAGCATGGAGCCCTACAAGAAGTAGCCCTACATCATCTGATAGGATCTGCCAGGCTCTGTGCTTCCAATATTAAAATTCTTAATGTGATAAGGTTCCAAGTCTGCTGACCTCACCTAATTCAAACACCCTTTGAGAGTCCTTCTACACAGCCATATAACCTAGAACATCAAGGCAGATTTACCCACAATATATGCTTTGAACTGGGATATCTGAATCCACACTGCCATATATCTCAACTCAAAGCAGATAATGTGGGATTTTATTCAGCTGTGTGGAAGGGGGCTGAGAGGTTATTTTGCCATTATTCCTGATATTCCTGATTCTTTTTCAAAGCCCACCTTTCCACTATAGCTAGTTTTATTTCTAAAAGTAGATGTATAATGGATTGAGGAAAACAATGGTTCAAAACTCATTTCAGGTGTAGGGGGCACTGGCAATTTGATTCCGAAGTGATTTCTGAATTATTTTTTTAAAAAAAAAACCTCGGAATTTTCTGAAATGTCTGAAATTCCTGAAATTTCCGAATTGCTTTGTTAATGGCAGGTGCAATTGCGTAATGCGTGAAAAACTACAAACGGGACAGGCAAAACTTGGGGGATTCCCTTTCTCTTTTAAAATGCTACTGACAAAACTTGCCACAGTAGTAGAAATTATTAGCAGATTATAGGAGATTTCTTGTTTCCAAAAGTACAATGTGTAACCCCAAGCAAAGAAAGGGGGCTCCAAAGTTGCATGGTATGGTTTCCCAAGGCAATGATTAGATTAGGAGATTTCTAGTTTCCAAAAGTACAATGTGTAACCCAGTGTTTCTCAACCTTTTTTGAGCCGAGGCACATTTTTTACATTTACAAAATCCTGGGGAACACCACCAACCAAAATGACACAAAATGTTTTATGGCGTTTCGGCACCTCTTTTACACAACAGGCTGCATATGCAGGGGACAAAGAGTAGGCAAAATAATAATAATATAGTAAAACTAGCAATATGCACAATTACAAAAGTTTTATAAAGTTAATGTATCAATATAGTGAATTTGAAACACATGGAGTACAGTTTGGCACCCACATGATGTTGGCACCTCCATGGGAGAAAAAAGGAAAAATCTTCCCTTACCGCGTTGGATTAGGCTCTGTACTGGATAATCTGCAATATATAGAAGTTCAATATATAGGAGTTATCCACAAACAGAGGGCAGCATGTGAAGCAGGAGAGGAGCGCAAGTGGGCAGTTCCAAAAGTTATCCACAAGTGGGCAACTCCAAAATGACACGGCGTCATTTTGGAGCCGCCCATTGGGCTCCTTTGCATGCTGCGTAACACTTTTCCCTCGCAGCAGGGGGCGTCTGCAGACAGAGCCTATTACCAATGTGGTAAGGGAAGATTTTTTATCCCATGGAGGAGGACAAAATAATAGCAGCGGCAAAAGGAGGGGGAAGGAAGGGGGCAAAAGTTTTCTGGAGGCACACCTGGAGCTCTGCAAAGGCACAGGAGTGTGCCTAGGCACACTGGTTGAAAAAGACTGGTGTAACCCAAAGCAGACAAAGATGCCCCAAAGCTTTTATTGTATGTTTTCCCAAGGAAATTATTAGCAGATTATAGGAGATTTCTAGTTTCCAAAAGTACAACGTGTAACCTCAAAGTAGAGAAATGGGGCTCCAAAGTTGTATGGTTTGGTTCCCCAAGGAAATGATTAGATTAGGATATTTCTACTTTCCAAAAGTTTCCTGAGTCCCCCTTCATGGGTAGAGAAGAGACGGGTACAAATACCAGAAATAAATAAATACAACGTGAAACCCAAAGCAGACAAAGAAAGCTACAAAGTGGTATGGTGTGGTTTCCCAAGGAAATTATTACCAGAAAATGGGCTTTCCAAAGTGACTTCCCAAAATCCAAAGTGTAACCCAAAGGGGATTGAGGTCTGTTGAAAGTTAAAATCACTGCTTCAAAAGGAAAATTGGCAGTGGCAGGCAAGAGAAGAACATTTCTACCAGCTGTCCTGGCCTTCTTCCCTCCCCACACACAAGCAAGCCTCACAGGCAA
The DNA here is from genome assembly GCA_030556195.1 of Anolis apletophallus. Lineage (NCBI taxonomy): Eukaryota > Metazoa > Chordata > Lepidosauria > Squamata > Anolidae > Anolis > Anolis apletophallus. The sequence goes on from JARBWK010000008.1 coordinate 78,954,405, forward strand.
GGGGCCTGCTTCCATCCAGTTTCCCCAATTTGTTCCCAACCCTGGTGTTCCCTTGCAAAGCGGTGGAATGGCGCCTTTTCCAGCCAAGCATCCTAGTCCCTTTCCGTTCACGTCCCTGGCTTGCAATGAGCCCACGAGGCATGCACAGGCCTTTTTAAAGGGCATTGGCTGCTGTGCTGAAACCCCACCCCTCCCCACATGGTTTCCCCTCATTGGCTGGAGGCAAGCACCCTAGTATGCAAGTTGCTGCTTGCCTCCAAATGCTGGGTCTTTTCCAATTAACTTCCTGAATCAGAACAAAGATGGTGACAGTGGCTTCGAAATGGCAAGGATACTTCCAGGTTCCCAAATCACTTCGAAATCGTTTCAAAAAAGGAATTTGATCCAAATTTAATCTGAATTATGAAGATTCCAACTGGACCTAACCATGCCTAGTAAGAATTCGTACTCTCACTGAGGCCTCTTCCAGATAGTTATATATAACCCAACATTATCGTCTTTGAACTGGGTTATATGGCAATGTGGACTCAAATAACTCAGTTCAAAGCAGATATTTTGGATTATCTGCCTTGATATTTTGGGATGAAAGTCAAGATTTAGACTCCAGAAGCAAAGCATAAAATGTATAATTCTTTCTGTCACTGTGCTTGCTTCAATTAAATCTTGCTCACAAGTAAATTTGCCAATGTGTTCCACTGCCTTTTGAAAATATGACCCATGGCCTTTCTCCACTGGAACCTAGATGCCACCTGTGTCTCAACTCTGATCTTCTGGAAGTTTTTGAAAGAAATAATTTATTACTTCTCTGTTTAGTAAAAGTGGACTCCAGCACTTCTGCGACATCATGTCAGCTTGTTTCCTTTCTTGCCAGTGACCTGACGATGTAGCGTGCAAAATCTCGTCTGTTACATCAAAAATGTCCAACGGCTGCATAAAATATTGGCTGCTTTTGGTATCTTGCTGTGACCTGTCTGATTAATTAAGCAAGGCATCAAGAGGTGCTTCACTGTGATTCTTTCCCCTTACATGGAAATAATCCTTGTTTAGAGAGGAAAGGTGCATATTATCATTTCTGAACCATAGCAAAGTATTCATTTTGAAAAACTGTCTGCATCTTTAAATGTTTCCTGATAGAAATGCCTCCTCAGAATCCCAGCATTGAAGGGAATCCAAGGATCATCTAGCCCAGGGCTGTCCAACAGACGGCCCACGGGCCGTACACGGCCCGTTAGCCCCTTGGATCTGGCCCCCTACCCTCCTGCAATAAAAATAAAAATAAAAAATCCTGAAAAAAAGTAAAAAAATTCCCCCAAAAGGTGTGTGTGCATGCCCTGACGCTGTGGGAGGGGCCAAGGGAGCCCCCTTCTGCCGCCCTGAGCCAGGGAGGCTGTGGGAGGGGCCGCCCTGGCTGAAGGAGGGAGTCCCCCTTAGCTCCGCCCTCCCTCCTACAACGTCAGCCAGGGAGGCGGAATCAGGAGAAATCACCGCTTCTGCCGCCCTGGCTGATGCTGTGGGAGGGAGGGGCCAAGGGGAGCCCTCCTTAGCTTCGCCCTCCCTCCTACAGCATCAGCCAGGGTGGCAGAACAGGGAGAAATCGCCCGCCGTGATCGCCCCCGCGAGCGACCACGCCCCCGCTGCGGCCCGCCCCGCCACCTGATCAGTCACCGGAATTCCGGCCCTTGGGCTGGTAGAAGTTGGACAGCCCTGATCTGGTCCAACACTCTGCCATTCAGGGAATCACTAGTACAGCACTCCTTTGAGATGACCACTTAATATCTCTTTAAGGACTTCCAGTGAAAGATAATCAACTCCCTCCAAGAAAGAACTGTCAAGCAGTTCTCATCATTAAAAAGCTGCCAAGCCCAATCTTTCACTGGAACCCCTTTTCTTGCCATTCAAATCCATCAATGTAAATGAATTAACTCAATTTTTTTTACAACACATCCCTTTATTTTTTAAAAAAAGTGTTTAAAGGTGACTGGCTATTATGTTGCCTCTCATTTTGTCTTCTGTAGCAAGACATTTCTCTTAGGGCTTGGTTTCCAGACCTTTCACCATCATAGCTGCCTCCTTTCCACACATTCCAGCTTGTCAACTTCTTTCTCAAAATGTGATCCTCAGAACCGGACACATAGAAGTGGGTACTGAACAATTGGCAATAAAGTGGTTCTTTTACTTCCCTAGATCTGGACACTATGTTCCCATTGATGTGGCCCAGAATTGCATTCGTTTATTTTTTACACTTGCTTTTTTATTGCCACATCACAGTATTCAAGTGGTTTTGTTATTTCTGCGACTCTTCTTGCACCATATCTATATAACTCTTAAAAATAGCCCTTGGCATGATCATATAAGAAAAGAGCAAGAGCTTTGCTTTGTGCTGAGGCTTTGGTCTGAATTTTCTTTGTTAGAGCTTCCCAAAACCAAGGAAGGCCTTTTTGGAGGTTCTCTTTGGATTCTTCAAGTGTTCTTTCTATCCCTAGTGGTATCCAGTTTTTATTTCTATATTTCCTTTTTCCTTACTATGTGTAGTACCTTACATTTGCCCAACTGAAATTTATTTTGTTAGTTTTGACTCAGGTTTCCGATCTATTAAGATCATTACAAGGGTTCAAGCCACAAAACAGTCTTTTAATGTAAATCATAACAATGTCCAATAAACTACGAATCTCAACATTGAACACCAGAGGCTTAGGGACAGTAATTAAAAGAAGGAGGATTGAAACTCTACTGAAGAAAAGCATGACGGACATTATCTTCCTACAGGAAACTCACCAGAATAAACCGGGTTGAGCGAACTAAAATCGAGTTGGATAAGAAGCTATGAAAAATCCTTTGGGTCGTCAAAATCAAGAGGTGTAGCCATAATAATTGCTAAGAAATGTAATTTTGTAATAAATAAGGTGTTGAAAGATGATGAAGGTAGATATATAATAATGTATGGGGAAATAGGGGAGGATAAATATGTATTAGTAAACGTATATGCACCAAATGTAAAACAGCAAGAATTTTATGAAAAAGTACTAGGTCAGATAGAGAATTATCACCAACAATATGTAATATTTGGAGGGGATTGTAACTGTTACATGAATAAAAAAAGGATAAAACTACACAAATGACAAAAAAATAGAAATAGTGAAACAACGTTTAAGTAGAGTGATGAATAAGTGGCATTTAAAGGATGTGTGGAGAATGGTAAAGGGAGATGAAAAAAAATATACATACTACTCGGCTGTACATAAAGTTTATACAAGAATAGATTATATTTTTGTTTCTAAAAACATGTTAAGTAAATTGTTAAATGCAGATATTGGAAGCATCAAGATTTCAGATCATGCTCTGGTGTCAATTGAGATTGCTTTGAAATGTGATTATGATAAAATGAGGAGGTGGAGACTGAATACAAGAATTTTGAACCATAGAGAGATTGTGGATAGAGTGAAATCCAGAATGGCAAGAAACTTGGGATTTTAATGGAAGGAAGTATCAAAAGGAGTATTATGGGACACAATGAAAGCGGTGGCGAGAGGGTTATGTATAAAAGAGAATTAATCTCAAAAAGGCAAGAAGAAAGGAAAAAGAATTTAGAAAAAGAAATAGATGAGTTGGAAAAAAAGTATATAATAAAGAGAGAGACACAAATTTATGTAAGGCTGAGAGCTAAAAAAGAGGAATTGGAAAAAATGGAAATAGATGAAGTACAAGAAAATTTAATATATTTAAGGAGAGAATTTTTTTTGAATTTAGTAATAAGAACTCAAAGATGCTAGCCAAATCCACACAAAAAAGAAAATGGAAGGTATAATAAGCACGATAAAAGATAAAGCGGGTAAAACATGTAGATCTATGAAAGAAAAATTGAAGGTTTTTGAAGAGTTTTACAAGGAATTATACCAAACAAAAGCCAGCTCCATAGAAAAAATTAGGAAATATGTGGAGGAAAATTGGGAGAGTAGGTTGGAGGAGAATGACAAAGAAATGTTGGAACAACCTATTAAGAGGATGGAAATAGAGGAAGTTATTAAGAATTTAAAAGTTGGGAAGGCTCAGGTCTGGACGGTTTAGGAACAGAATATTATAAAAGCTTCAGAGATGTATTGATTCCAAAACTATTAGAACTGTACAATGGAATAATGAAAGGAGAAAATATCCCAGAATCATGGAGGAAGTCATTAATAATATTAATACCAAAACCCGATAGAGATTTAACAGACCCAGGGTCATATAGGCCCATATCACTAGTTAACCAAGATGCGAAGATTCTATCTGCTATAATAGCCAATAGAATGAACAAATGTATGTATAAGTATATAAAAAAGACCAATGTGGGTTTGTAAAAGGAAGACAAATGTCAAACTTGATAGGGAAGGTACTAAATAAAATGTGTGTGGTTCAAGAGAGGAATTTAAAAGTAGGGATATTATCATTAGATATATTTAAAGCTTTTGATTGTGTGGAATGGCGGGCTTTAAGCGAGATTATGAACAAATTTGGAATGGGAAGTAGAATAAAGGTTTACTAGAACAATATTATTCAAGAAATTCAGCAGTCGTAAATATAAATGATGGGGTGACAAAAGAAATAAAAGTGACAAGGGAACAAGACAAGGATGCCCTCTATCACCAATTCTGTTTGCGATGGTGATAGAACTATTTGCAAATGCCATTAGGAATGATAAAAACTTAGAAGGGGTAGGAATAAAGGAAAAGCAGAAGGTGAGCCTATTTGCAGATGATACATTGTTATTTATTGAAAATATAGTAGGTAAAATGGATAAAGTAAAGGAACATCTAGAGAAATTTGGGGAATCAACGGGTCTACAAGTTAATTGGAATAAGTCAGAAATGATGCTATTTAATTATACAAAGAAAGAAGAAAAAGATTTTACAGAACAAAGAAAAATGGGAATTAGATTAAAGAACAAATTAAAATACCTTGGAGTAATAATAACAAAAGATTTAAAAGAAATGGAAGAGGTAAATGTAGTAGCATTGAGAAAAGAGGTTCAAAAAAAAATTAACAGAGTACGACAGTATACATCTATCTTGGTTTGGAAAGATAGCATTAGTAAAAATGAAAATACTCCCAAAGATAAACTTCATATTTAGAATGCTGCCACTTCAAATTACAGAGGAAGAACTAAACAGATGGCAACAAATGATAAATAAATATTGCAATGGTAGTAAAGAAATAGACTAAACAAACAGTTATGGTATAAATCGCAAAAAAGAAGGAGGTTTAGCACTCCTAACATTAAAAAATATTATGAAGCGAGTAGATTGAGACTGGTTATAGAAGGAATGATTAAAAGAGATGGGGTAGAATGGCTAAGAAATTACTCAGGAAAAGTGGAAGAAGAAATATGGAATATATTTTTTAAACAATTCACGAGGAAAGAAATTAGGGAAATTAGAAATCCAATGTTGAGTAATATATTAGAAGTGTGGAATAAATACAGGAGAATGTTAATAACGGATGGATCAGTAATAACCCCAATTGTAATGGAAAAAGAAATTTCAAAAGAATTTAAAACAAATAATGGATAAAAAGTTATGGGAAAAAAATTTAGATAAAATGGGGATTGGATAAAAGTAGGACGAAGAAGGAAATGATTATGGAAGAATTTAGAGAAATAAAATTGGCATGGTTCCATTGTATACAATTAGAACAATGGTTTAAAAATTGGCTAAAAAACAATAAAAAGGAAGTAAGGTCAACCAATTTGAACAAATAATACAAAATGGGAGGGATGTAGAAGAGCACGAAAACTTGAAAGGAATAACTAGTAAAATATATAAGATAATAATTGAAATAAAGGAAGGAAAACAAAAAATAACACCCTTAAGGAGATCTGGGAAGAAGACTTAGGGATAAAAATAAAGGAAACAGAGTGGCAACAATTGTGGAGACAAAGACATCTTAAAATTTTATCAATAAGGATTAAAGAAAATTATTATAAATTAATATGGAAATGGTACCTTACACCAGTAAGAATGGCAAATATAAATAAAAACTACTCGAAAAACTGTTGGAGAGGATGCCAAGAAACAGGAACATACATACATATGTGGTGGCAATGTAAATATGTAAGCAAATTTTGGGGCGAAAGTATTTAAAGAAATAGAAGATATAATGAATATTAAAATAGAAAGAAGTCCTAGTATAGCTTTATTATCATTATATAATAGTATACAATTGGAAAAAGGATAAAGATGCGATAACAAACCTATTAACAATAGCAAGACTGCTTATAGCAAGGAATTGGAAAAAAGAAATAAATATACAAATAGAGGAATGGTACAAGGAAGTATGGAAACTGGCAATAAATGACAAGTTAACATGTATATTAAAAGTAAAAGAGGTATATGGAAACAAAGTGATTTTTATGTGGTATGGAGAAAATTTATTGTAAAGGATTAGAAAAGGAAGAAGGAAGGTTACCTCCACAAGAAGAAATGAAATTTTGGACGAATGATATGTAAAAGCAATGGCTTGGGGAGGGGGGGAGGGGAGCACAGCGGTGAGGGATACAAAAATGTATAAGGAAAACATAATGGCAGATGCTAAAGATTGAAGTATTGTACCTAGAAATGAATAACATGAATCTGCTGTAAATAGACATTGTATAATATTGTGTTGATAATGATAAAACAATAGAAATATTTTTTTAAAAAAGATCATTTTGAATTCTCCTCCTTCTTTCTGAGGAATTAGCTACCTTTCCTGTTAAAGACATGAGAGTTTTGTTTGAATGTTTGAAAAGAAATCATGTTGATGATAGAGCAGGCTTGTTTTCTGTTGCGTAGAGCAGTGTTTCCCAACCAGAGTGCCATGGCAAACTAGTGTGCCGTGAGTGATCATCAGGTGTGCCGTGGGAAATTGGCACTCTCCCCGCTCCTAGCAGCGCCCTCACAGGTTTCCAAGAAACAAATTGAGCCTCTCCGCTTCAAAATGTTTGGGTTTTTTTTACTATTTTACTGGATTTTTTGAGAGTTGCCTCCCCCCCCCTCCAAAAAAAAAGAAACTGTTTATAATAGCTTCATGACATCCATAGTTAACTGGAAGCAAGTTTCACTCAGGGTGAAATTTCACAAAGGTCTGGAGAACAAGCTCTATGAGGAGTGACTTGAAGAGCTGGGTATGTTTAGCCTGAAGAAGAGAAGGCTGAGAGAAGACATGATAGCCACGTATAAATATGTGAGAGGAAGTCATATATATGTTGTGTTCATCGAAACAGGCCCAGCAGGCATGTAGCCAGGGGGGCTAAGGGGGCTTCACCCCCCCGAAATTCTCAGGGTGGTCTGCGAAAAGGCCTTACTGGTACATTATTTAAACTGTTATGTTTATTCATATCATGATCTGATCACCATGCTCATTATATCCCACATTAATGGGGTTATTGGGATAACAATACAAAAGGTTTGCTAGGATAGACCCTCTTCCACCCAGTCTCAGCCCCCCCCCCGAACCAAACTCAGCCCCCCCCCCGAATCAAAATCCTGGCTACGGCCCTGAGGTCCAGGTTTCACACTGAGTGTATAAATACATTTTAAAACATACTAACTATATGTATTACTGTGTTAGAGTGTAATTTTGTGTCATTTTGGTTGGTGGTGTGTCCCAGGATTTTGTAAATGTAAAAAATGTGCCGCGGCTCAAAAAAGGTTGAAAAACACTGGTGTAGAGACTAGAACATGGAATAATGGAATTGAACTTCAGAAACAAATTCCACCTTAATATTAGAAGAACTTCCTGACAATAAGACCTGTTCTACCCTTCCGGTGGCTGTTGAACCACCCACCTGCAATTCCTCAAAAGATTCAAGAGTGGGTATCTGCACTGGCCAAATGCAGGAAAAATCCTGGTGCAGAATTTGGACTTTCCTCTGTTTTTTTAAAAAAATCCTGGAGTGCAGGCTCATTAAGTGGCTTTCTTTGGGTTAAATTGGATCAGCCTCCATGGGTTTTCTAGATGCATGCAGGCTGATCTGACCACACACAAACTTAATAGGTCAGTAGAGATGTACCCTAGGTCCATGCAAAGTGATCTTCCTTGTCTTGCTGAGTGGACTGGTATGTCACATTTACATGGTGAAATTGCATTCCAAGGAGCTTGTATCAATGTCATTACACTTAATTTTTTCAAAGAAGAAATTTTTGGATGACTGAGTTAATAACAATTTTTACACAGTTATAAAATGCCTCACAATAATAAATATGTACTAAGAGTAATTAAGCCACTAATAATTCAACTGAGATCTAACAAGTGAAATATCAACACGAGTGCTGTCGCCTCAAGCTTTTATTCTCTAGATACATCAGAATGTTCCAAAGTATTAAACAATGAGGATTAATAAGTGCTAATATATATTGACACTCCTGACATGATTTGAGGAATTTCCTTAATAAATGTTGCTGGGATGGCAGCCATTCATCTTGGTTTCAAATTTGCCAAGGTTTCATTAAGCAATTTCCACCATTCATTTGAAAGTTTAGACTGAAAGTGCAATGCTAAGAGCTAGAGGCTGTTTTTTCCCCCTGTGTCAGGAGCAACTTGAGAAATTGCAAGTCGCTTCTGGTGTGAGGTTGAGTAGACTAGCAATACCTTCTTAAATCAAAACCTGTACTTCATTCAAGCTGCCCCTTCAGCATCAAAGGAAGTTGTCCTGATTTGGCTAAGCTTTAGCCATGGAGTCTGAAGGAAGAGATTTATACCATGTTTTGTACTAGACCCTTCACAGTTAAATATGTCTCGCTGGAGTATTCACAATTCCCAAAGTCATGGCAGATCTTTCTTCATATCCAGTCCCTCTTCTGAAACCAACCAGAATTCTGGAGATAATGTTGATTTTGAAATTTTATTCAAATTCTAGAGTTTTATTAACTGACTATCCTCTTTTTAAATTGTTTGAATTATAGGATTAAGTTGCTGACAAAGACTCCTGATTCTTCTCCTTTTTGCAATAAAATAAGTACATGTAGTGTAGTATGGCCTAGCCACTGCTGGGTCATAAACTTGAATATGTCTGCCTATTGACCTTGATTAATGTGAAATGCTTTCTGAAAATTCATAATGTGTTGCCAAAACTTGGTTCCCATCTGTTTGTTTCTATCCAGAATGTTTAAGTCATTGACCTATCTGCTGCAACAGAGGTATTTCATCAAGTTAGGCAAACCGTTCATAGGAATATGTGCGCTGTCCCAGCTTATATTAAATACCTCTGACAGGTTGCAATCTGGCTCAGCAGGGGTTTTCATCTTGCCTAAAGACTTTTAAAGGCCTTTCTAAACCAATGCTTTTATAAAGCCATTTGACTTGAAAAATCCATTTTAAATTTGCTGACCTCTTTCAACCCAGCAACTAACTTTATAGATAGAGTTGTAGTTACTTGTGAAATCATTTTTTCACACATGGTGGTACCTTGGGGCCCTTCCAGACTAGCTTTAACTTGTGACCTGACACCACAAGTAAACCCAACTTAATCTGGAGTAAACTTGGATTTCCCAGTTTACTCTTGATTAATTAAACATCTGGAAAGTTCTGGACCTTAATGTAATGTACGGATCTTTCCATGTGTGGGCCCTGTGGAAATTGATTCTCAGGACTGCTCCCATGTTCCTGGGGGTCAATCCCCACAGTGTTCCTGGTTCTTTGGGCTCCTGGAACCCGAAAAAACTGGGTGGTGCTCCATCCTCCCAGCCCCTATTTAACCCCATAAACATACCTGAAGGTCCTGGCTGCATGCTCATGCCCCTCCATTGAAAGCTCCTGGTTGGAATGCAGTCAGGTCCCTCATGCAGGTTCAGCAGTAAATGTGGGGCTGGGAATTGGCCTGGACATGTAGCCCCCCCCCCCGGGCTCAGGGTAAGCCAGGGTTTTGGGATGGGCGTGAGGACTAAATCCTGGGAGGAACTGGGATTTAATAACCCAGTTCCTCCCAGGATTTAGTCATGTCTTGAAGAATCCTCAATGCATGGAATGAAAATGCCTTTTTCAATGGGAGTCGATAGCTGTGCAAATTCGGTTTCTTCATATATAATTGTAAATGTATGAATTAACATTTACTCACTTTTTGATTTGCAGTATTTGTGCATTACTTGCTATAAAATTCATAGTGTCAGTCTGGGTTTTCATCACGCGCACGTTTCTCTTAATGTCAAAGTGTTATTACTACATTTGGGAAGGGGGGGCAGACATTCACAATGGGTGTCCAAAATAGAAATAAGGAAGACAGCTACACATTTAAATCCAGAGCAGCATATTTTCCTCTTTTAAGAAAACAGTGTAGATGGAGATTGATCAACATACAGAAAAAGTAACATCATAACTCTTCTTCATAAGTCAGTCCCATTGCTATTCTTTGAGAATCATGACATAATTTGAATAAATTTTCCATTCTGTCAAGCATGTCCTTTAAAATTAAGAGAAATAGTAATTTATACATGTTGGAAGACATACAAAAATGACTTGTTCAGAACAAAATCTGAAAGTTCCTAATTCAAAAGATTCAGCATTAAAAACCTGTCTAATTATCATCTTTCAAGTAATTTACAAACTTGTCCATTGATTATAAATCCTTGTGCATTCAAAATGGCACTATCCATGCACAACACACTGGCATCATCAGAGATGAGAAGAATCTTCAAGCTTTAGAGAAATACAAAATAAATCTGAAGGGAAAACTTCCCAAACCATTTTATGAAAACTGGCATGTGAGAACCTACTGGGGCAATTAATGAAAAATGAGGGGCAGATGGTGAAGTGTAATGGAGTATTCAAGAAGAGGGCATAGTTGATTGCTTAGATCCTAGATTAATAATAATAATAATAATCTGTATTTATACCCCACCACCATCTCTCCAAAGGGGACTCAGAGTGGGTTACAAGCCCAGTAGTGCATTACAACAGAATAAAACAAAAAAAGCACAAAACAAACATCGCAATAAAGTAAATAAAACGTGAAAATACAATAAAACAGTGCAAAAAATACAATCATAATGAATGGGCCACATGAACAAGTTAAAATGATTTTTAAAAACTCAGGATGAGATAGAAATGAGATTGGAAATATTTATGTGGGAGAGAATCATTGGATGGAGACAGGATCTAGAATCCCTACAGCGCAGAGAAATGGAGCCTAGAATGACTACCCGCTCCTCATAGAAGAAGTCGGGGCAGCACAGACATGTTGCGGGATGTGAGCCCACAACCAACCACGGCAAGAAGACGAAGTGGTATACTGCCCCATGCCTATGGATGATCCCTGGCTTTTCGACCTTTGTGATTAGCTCCTAGGAGCAGACCAAGATCAATTTTTCCAAGTATTGGTAACAGAATATCCATGAGCCATTTCACACTACATAGTCACAGTACCATAATTCTCTTCTAACTGCCAAGGTAGCATCATATGAAATTCTGTAATTGACAATCTGCCAGAGAATTCTAAATGCAACTTCTTAAATGGCAAATCCCAGATTCCATAATTTTATCTTTGTGTGGAATGGAAAGTCCTTCTGTCAACAAATGCTGCTATATGTGTGAATAGCAGCCTAATAACCCTTCCTATCCAATTAGAGTGAAACCTACATCCAGGTCATGTCACCTAGGTCTTACAGGCAATGAGTTCAACCCCAGGTTTAAACTAATTGACTGACAGGCTAATTAAAGTCACATAGGCCCCCGAAAAGGAGCCAATGATCTACCATTCAGAAAGGCTTGCGGTTATTAATTAATTATTATTTTATTTACTTTATTTATATTCCACTCTTCTCACCCCGAAGGGGACTCAGAGTGGATTACAATACCCATACTTAGCAGAAAATTCCTGCTGTTTCACAAACATACATATAAACGAACAGAGGCAACCTCTGGCCACCAGGGGGAGCTGACGCACTCCTCATCTCTCAGCGTTTCCAGCGTCCCCTGTTGATGTTCTGCATTCCTTCAGTGTTTCCTGGAGTTCTTTTTGGCCTCATAATTCAGTCAAAATTTGCCTCCCCACTTAATGTGGTACCTTTATCTCCTACTTGACAGATGCAACTGTCTTTCGGGCTGCAAAGGTCGACAGCAGGCTACACTTAAGGTCGAGCACCCACCTTGACCCAGGCAGGCCTCGAACTCATGACCTACTGGTCAGAGAATTCCTATGCAGCTGACACTTAGCCAGCTGCGCCACATTCCCGGTTACTTGTCACTCACCCTGCCCTGCTAATAAGTAATGGTACATATTACAGCTTTCTTTATCTGGGGTTTCAAGCTAAATAACAGGATTATTTAAGTGTAACATATACTTTACTATAAAAGTACATCCCTTTCTTTAGACTGTTCAACAATGAGTCCACTATCAACTATCAACCATCAAACCACTATTTTAAAAAACCTACAGAGAACGACCCATCATCATTTTGCATTACAGCATAACTTCAGCAATAGTCAAAACAAAGCCGTTTTAATTGCATTAAGTGTGGAACAAGGGTAAAACAGAATCCAGTCTAGCCTGACCATGGTTTTATCTGGCTCTTATTCATGATTTCTACATGCCCATTGGCAGCACATGGTTTGTTAACTGCCAAATGTATAGCAAAAGTACAGAAGACAATTCTCAACGTTGGAAGTGCTGGAGTGTGATGAGGTGGCACAGAGCTTTTGAGATTTATCGGATATGTTCCATTTGCTACTATCTGGTGTGTTGCAAGTTTAGTGACAGACATCTTAATGAATAAACAATTTTGGACATGGTCTATGGCACCCAGAGCAATTACTTTAGCCTCTGCCCCAATAGACACAATTTGGCAAGCAATTGCTTTAGCTTTCAGAAAAGTTGGTTCTAGTTCACATAGTAATTGCTTGTTGTAGCCTTGGCTCACTGGGTTCTGATCATCTTGTCAAGCTCATCGCTGACCTGGCTTGAAACAGTTTCATAACATATTTGCTGTCGAGGTCACCTGTCATCTCTATACTTTGGGATAGCTATGAAGTCCCACGCCATAAGCAAGAGAAGAGGGAAGGAAAAGAAAGTGGCAGAGACCAGTTCTGCAAACAAGGCGGTGCTACATTTACATGCAGTTCTGGCTAGGTTGGGTTTTCCTTGCTTACTGGTAACGTTGCTACAGCACATTCCTGGTCCTTGCTTCTTGGATCAAAGGGGAGGCTAAAATTATCTCCCCTTTTAATTTCTGTCATTTCCGTGTATCAAGGGTCGATTTCATAGTGATCCAAGTTCTGTAGCTGAAGTCATTGTGCTTTCTCCTGCTCTCTACTGTCCTAAGACAAGTATCAGATGGAACTACTATATATACTCGAGTATAAGCCGACCCGAATATAAGCTGAGGCACCTAATTTTACCACAAAAAACTGGGAAATCTTATTGACTCGAGTATAAGCTGAGGGTGAGAAATGCAGCCAGTCCTGGTCAATTTCAAAAATAAAAATAGATATCAATAAACTACATTCATTGAGGCATCAGTAGGGGAAATGTTTTTTGAATATTTACCATATTTCAAAGAAAAAAAGGTAAACTAGTTTTGTAAGTGGTAAAGGAAGGTCAGCAAAAAAACCCACAACAATATGGTATCAACTATAGTTTTATAATAGTAATAAAACTTCATTTGTATCCCATCCTATCTCCCCATGGGGACTCAGGGTGGCTTCCAACATAGCAACAGGCAAACATTCAATGCCTATATAAACATAAAATCATAAATATTCTAAACAAAAGCCAATACTAAACATTGTACAATAAGTTAAAATAAACAGTTGCATTAAATAATTATCATTAAAAGAAACTTAAAAACTAGCCTAAGTAAAGTGTCATATCAGTTCTCTTTTGCCTTCTGTTAGGCTTCTCCTATTGACGCAGCCTAGAATGGCATTGGCCTTTTCAGCTATAGCATCACACTGTTGGCTCATGTTCCACTCATGGTTGACTAAGACTCCTTTCATAGAATCCTAGAGTTGGAAGGGACCTCTAAAGGACTTCTAGTTCAACCCCCTTCAGTCCGCCTTCATGCTAGGAAAGCACAATCAAAGGACACTTAACAGATGGCAATTCAGCCTTAATAATATTCATAATCATAATAATATAATCATAATAATAGAGTTGGAAAGGACCTCTAAAGACCTTCTAGTCCAAGGACCTTCTGCCTTCAAGCAGCAAAAGCACAATCAAAGCACCCCAACTGATGGCCACCCATCCTCAATAACCACAACAATAACATTAATAGTAATAAGAGTTGAAAGAGACCTCAAGGGCCATCTAATCCAACCCACTTCTGCCTTCATGCAGCAGAATCACAATCAAAACACCCCTGACAGATGGCCACCCACTCTCAATAATAGTATAATAATAATAATAATAACAATAAAGAGGGGTGGAAGAGACCTCAAGGGCCATCTAATCCAACCCACTTCTGCTTTCATGTAGCAGAAGCAAAATCAAAGCACCCCTGATAGATGGACACCCAGCCTCAATAATATTATAATAACAACAACAACAATAAAGGGGGTTGGAAGAGACCCCAAGGGCCATCTAGTCCAACCCTCTTCTGCCTTCATGCAGCAGAAGCACAATCAAAGCACCCCTGACAGATGGCCACCCAGCCTCAATAATAGTATAATAACAACAACAACAGTAATAAAGAGGGTTGGAAGAGACCCCAAGGGCCGCACCTTAAGAAGGATATAACGGAACTGGAAAAGGTACAGATAAGGGCTACAAGAATGATCCAAGGGATGGAGCGGCTCCCTTATGAAACCAGGTTGCAACGCCTTCTTCTTTTCAGCCTTGAAAGACGGCGTTTAAGAGGTGACTTGATCGAAGTGTATAAAATCATGCATGGGATAGAAAAGGTGAATAAAGAAAAATTATTTTCTTTGTCACAAAACACTAGGACTAGAGGGCACTCCCTGAAGCTCCAAGGTAGGAAAATTAGGACTAATAAAGGGAAATATTTCTTCACCCAGAGGGTCATTGGGTTATGGAACTCACTTCCAGAAGAGGTTGTGACAGCTGTCAGCCTGGACAGCTTCATGGCAGGATTAGACAGATTCATGGATACCAAGTGTATCGGTAGTTACTGAAAAAGACATTCAAGTGCCACCTCGGAGTTGGTTGAGGTAGGCAGGATTTCCCTGGGTACTGGTTGTGGGGGGTCGGGAGCAGGTCAGGGTTTTGCCCTCCCTTCTGCTCGAGATCCCCGTGTACAACTGGTGGGCCACTGTGTGATACAGAATGCTGGACTAGATGGGCTGAGGTCCGATTCAGCATGGCTCTTCTTATGTTCTTATGTTCTTAGTTCAACCTCGTTCTGTCTTTCCCTGCTCTGCCCTTGCACTGCGCGAGCCTTCCTCAGTGCCAGCAGAAGAGGAGGGAGCCCCAGTGGCAGGGATTTCCATGGCCTTGCTCTCCTCCTCCCTCGGCCCTTTCATGGTGGCGGGGGCAGCTGTGAGAGGAAGCAGAAAAGCTGTGCATGGGGCAAGAGAGGGAAAGGCGAGCATCTTTCCCCTACTCTCTCGCCCCGCATTCGTCTTCCTCGGCGGCAGTGGTAAAGGCGCACATGGGGCGAGAGAGGAGGGAAAGGTGTGTGCCTTTCCTGCCTCCGCCACCGAGGAAGGCATGTGCGGGGCGAGGGAGGAGGAGGGAAAGGTGCATACTTTTCCCTTCTCCCTTGCCCCATGCGCGGCTTCTCTGCATCCTCGCAGCACTGTCCCCATGGCTGCGTGGGGGGCTGAGGGAGGAGAGCAAGGCCATGTAAAACCCTGCCACCAGGGCTCCCTCCTCCTCTGTCGTTGCCGTTGCCGCTGAGGAAGGCTTTCCTTTCCTTCCTTCTCCTCATTCCATGTGCACCTTCCTCGGCGGAGGATGAAGCCGCGGCCGTGGGGTTTGTCAACAGCCTTGCTCTCCTCCGGGTTTGGAAGGGCAAGGGAGGAGAAGAGGTGAGGAGCTTGGCGGGAAGGCATGTGGAAAGGGCTCTTCTTTCAGCCCCATATATTCCCACCAGGACCCTCACCCGAATATAAGCCGAGGAGAGGTTTTTCAGCCTAAAAAAGGGACTGAAACCCCCGGCTTATATTCAAGTATATACGGTAAATGCTTTCTAGATGAAAATTAATATGAGTAGTATAGACTCCCAATAATGTATCACACCTCATAGTAAAATTTTATTTTATTTTCAGTTAAACTTCTAACTTAAAATTATGGAAATAAATCCTGCTTTGTTTCAGTCTTTGTCTCCAGTTTTCAGTCTGACAACCCGAAGGCCAGATAGGATTAAAGGAATGGGAATTGTGCCAATTGTTGAAGCTACTGGATGCACTTTGCCACCTGAATGTTTAGTGTCAATGATCCCTCCATTCCAGCTCTATTAAAATTTTTGATTTCCACACTCATCTGGCCAGCAGTCATTCTGTCATCTCTCTTTGGTTCTTTGCCACTTCACCCTTGTGAGATCCAAGGATCCAAACCAGCTCTTAGATTTTGGGTCTGAATCTTATGGAATGGTATTCTGTTGGCCTGGGCATCATAAATAAGTGCAATATAATATAATATAATATAACAAAATATCAATCTTTCTTGGGGAGAAGTCAGCTTATTTGTACCTTCGTGAGATTTATTTATTTATTCGAACTTGTTCGCCGGGACTCCCGGTCAGCTCAGGGCAGCTCACATATCGAACACAATAAAAACAATTAAAAACATCCAAGTTCTTTAATAGAATGGCTAATAAGATATAAACAATGCTAAAGTGAGAATAACTGCACAAAAGAATCCAGCGCCACTGTGTGATTTTTGAAAGCTAATACTCTCACTTCTGCTTCTCCTGCTTCTGTCTTCCTTTTTACCCCTACTTTTATTGCCCTACATAGAGGTACAATAGAATCCTTAAGGCATTTTTAGAAAAAAATTGTGATTTAGAAATGTTGTCCTCAATCTCATATCTATAGTTTCACTAGATTCTACATGCATCTATAAAAAGTGTAGAGAAGAAAGGATGGTGGTTTCTAATTTTGCATGTCGTGATGTTGATGACTGAAATACTGCAAAACCAGATTATTTCCTTTTTGTTTTTTTAGTGCAACTGCTGGAAGAATAATATGAGGGATTCCCCTTCCTTACCACACTTCACAGAAGATAGCTGTTGACTGCACTTTTTAAAGCTTAGCGTCAAGAAGGCATTGCATTCCAACATTTCTCAGGTGGAAACCAGGAGACATGTGACCAAGCAAACTCTGCATGTAGTCAAGATGACAAATATCATTAATGAGGAAGAACAATTTAGGAGATGCTGGAGCAGTTTGCTTTTACTTGAGCCTGTTGAGAAGGGCAAGATTCTGCTCCTCTTCTCCTCTTCTTACTGTTGAGTTAATTGAGTATAAACTATTTCTTTCTTTCAAGTGAGTTTGCACCAATGGAAGTAAGCCAAAGACAAAAATGGAAATTGGAAAGAGAAGAAAGAGATAGGGACATTTTAAAAGCAATTGAAAAAGTGGGAGGACATATAGTGTTCCTGCCAAATTGGGACAGTTGGAGGGTGTTCATTTGTCATGTTGTTTTCATTTGTGTTGTATGGCTAACACCATGCGAGGATTGTAATGTCATTCAACCTTTGCACAGTCCCATTGAGAATCCTCTTTGTGCTTGCTGTTTCTTGCAAGGGAAAAATTAATAGAACTCCCCTTCCAATTACAAAGATTGGGCAAGATACTGATGCTTTTGTTTGTGACCATAATGAGGAAAAAGATCACAGCACCTCCCTCAAATGCCATTGTTCTGATCCAGGTTAACTCTATCAGCATGTCATTGTTAAATGAAATACAGTATATGTGTTACAGGATCACGCCACAGAAAAAGAACAGCACATGATGAAGAAGGAAGACTGAAAGGCCCTATTTGAATGGTCTCTCGTTGCTTCCCTTGGTCCTTAATCATTTTTGTATTTTTGCAGAGGGATCTCCATTGACCTTACATACTAGGCATGGTTTCGAACCCAAAAATGGCGATTCTAAAATCAAATGGGGGGGGATTTTTGATTAGTAAAAGAAAGACTTACAAAAACATTTCCAAAATTTCTAAAATGTAACTTAATTACTAACGAAATTCGTTAGTAGTTCGTATGCCAGCGCATGCGCATTCCAGATGGTTTTGGCCTACAACTCCCAGAAATCCTAACAGCTGGTAAATTGGCTGGGATTTCTGGGAGTTGTAGGCCAAAAACGTGAATAAATCACACTGAATTCTAGATGGGACTCTCCAAATAGGAAGGAGGGAGGGAGGGTATTCTATTCTTGGAAGCAGCAAAAAGGAGGAGGAGACCCCCCCTTGCTCCTCGCTGCCTCTCTCTCACCCTGATCCTGAGGGAGCGAGGGCCCAAGTTTGCCCAGGCTGAGAGGAAAAGGAAGAGGCCTGAGGTTGTGAGGAATGGTGGGAGTTGAAGTCCAAAACACCTGGAGGGCTGAAGTTGGCCCATCATGAAGCCTCTTCAAGGCTTTAGATCCTGGCAGGCAGAAGGGGCAGGGAGAGCCGTCCACTCCTCCTGCCCTGCCAGGATCTAAAGCATCAAAAATGATTGGGGTGAGAAACCAACCTAATGTATAATAGAATGAATGCTACTGTAAGTGCCTAATATTATAAGTAACCAACCGGTCATAAACCTACATTCCATGCACATGCAATAATACAGCATTAATAACAATGGGTATAAGAAGAGGTAAAATTCAAACCGAAGTACTCTGACTGTGGTCCCTCCTCAAGTGGTGCAAACTGCAAAAGGCTCTTCTTTATGAGCCCGGGGACCACAGTCAGAGTACTCAGTTTGAATTTTACCTCTTCTTATACCCATTGTTATTACTGCTGTATTATTGCATGTGCATGGAATGTAGGTATATGACCAGTTGATTACTTATAATATTAGGCACTTACAGTAGCATTCATTCTATTATACATTAGGTTGGTTTCTCACCCCAATACTCTTTGATGCTTTAGATCCTGGCAGGCAGGAGAGGCAGGGAAGCCTGGAAAAATGTAAACAGAGGTTTTCCTCAGAGTAAATCCACAAAGGAGGGCACTTCATCCAAAGTGCCCTCCTTTGCAGATTTACTTCTGAGTAAACCTCTTTGTTTACATTTTCCAAGCTTCCAGCTGAAAGAAGGAGCGAGTTTAGGGCTTGCCTTGCCATAATACTTTTGGCAAGGGAGGCAGGAGGGTGGTGAGAGAGAAGGAGGGTGCCCCCTTACGACCTAATAACGACACTTAAGAAAATCCTGGCCCCGAAGTTCTATAAAGAAAGTCCACTTCCTGGTTGGCGTTCCAGATGCGGAAATACTCAAAAGGAGCATTTCTTACGAATTTCTTACGAATCATTTCATTTTCATAACTTTTTTCTCATGCCTACTACATACATATACATATGCCAAATGCCAACAGGAGAAATCTTAAGACTAAAGTGAAAACACAATTGCATAACCAGATGCGTTCATTAATATTCACTACCAGATGGTACATTTTAGCAAAGAAGTCTTCGCTATACCTAGGGAGATGTTTCAGCTACTTCATCTTACCTTATTTTACCTTAAACTTAAATTTATTATTGCTACTTTTTTACTAGACCTCATAACTCATGAGGACATTTTTAGGAAGCATTATAGGGAGACCCACCCCTTGGAACAATAATTTGGTCAATGCTTTATTTGATTTCATGACAAATTATGACATACTGGTGTCCTAAATGGTTTAGAACATATATTTTCAGAAGAAATGTGTTACGGCCACAGAGGGCCTGTTTGCATTGCTTGATGTAATAGTGTTGCATGCCCTCAACCCTTTCTTTGATGTTTCCTGCAGTTGTGAATATGTGAGTGCTTTGTATGGGAGGAGTTTGAGTTTGGCGCCAAAGTTGCTCTCAGGGTCCTTGGCCCCTCCTCCCTCCAAGTTTGCCTCGAGGAGGGGGCTTCTCTTGGCATTACAGCCTAAGAAAGAAAAGGACATAAACGTGCTGGCTGGAGAACAGGGTTTCACCTTTGACCAGCCATTCTCGCCATCTAAATCCATCTGAGGTCGACTTCAAGGATATTAAAGCATATTGGAAGGCTTTGATGACCCTTGTGTGTCCTCAGCGTCTTCAATCAGTCTACGAACTGTATAGGAAACTTTGTTTCATCAAAGGGTTCACAGATCTGAGGGCCTTAAGATTTTCGTAATCTCTACAGCCATCGATGAAGACAGGGACAGCTTGGCTTCAAAGAACTATAGCTCACTCAACAACTTTGAGGCAAGTAACCAATTCCTCAAGAGACTTTGCTGTAACTTTATTAATTAAGAAAAAAATCAGGCCACCAGGAAACTGGTTGTATTAAATAAACCCTGTTGAACTTTACAATTCAGAGTTCTAGAACCTTATTTAAAGTCTGTCTGAGCCTCCCTCTCTTAGAGGAAGACACCCCGTAATCTGTGAGGCCACCAAAGACCACACGTTCCTTTTTAAAGCTAACACAAAGGGCCTCATCATGATGGCACAAAATGCTTCTTCCCATACTACCCTGTCCATGCATTTGAAGTTTAAGGCGCCTTGAACAGAGGTGTGACATATATGTATTAAAGAGAGGATATTTTTTTATTGTAGCACCCCAACTCCAGAATGCGATCTCCAAAGGGGTGCATTGTATTATATTTCTGGTACAAGATTACGATCTATCTTTTCAGCCCAGTAATTGAAATAATATAGTTGCGTCAGTCCACTCGTAGTATATTTATGTTGCTGCCTTTTGGTCTCTAATTGTTAGATATTGTTGAATGGTCATGCTATGTTATTTAAATAATGTTTATTCCTGTTCTGTATTGTCCCTAAACTCATGGGAGGAAC
Source organism: Anolis apletophallus (assembly GCA_030556195.1). Classification (NCBI taxonomy): domain Eukaryota; kingdom Metazoa; phylum Chordata; class Lepidosauria; order Squamata; family Anolidae; genus Anolis; species Anolis apletophallus. The sequence goes on from JARBWK010000008.1 coordinate 78,975,260, forward strand.
AGTATTAATATTTATTCAGCTCTCAATACAATATATACGATTCCCTTCTATAGTTCTATCTTCATCCAACAATCCTGATTCTTAAAATAAGAAAGTTACTAACCTAAGGTTATCACATCAGCTTCACAAAAAGTAGGGAGTTGTATCTAAGTTTCCCTGCTTAATTTGTTGCTTTGACTACTATACTACGAATAGTTGGTACAAATAAGGAGACAGACAGTCAGATAGATAGATAGCTAGTAGTAGTAATAATAGTTTTATTTCTTGCTCATCTCTTCTCATGGCTCAGGTGGGTTACAACATTGCTAAAATATAAACAAATGCATAATCGTTTTAAAACACTCCATAAAATACATATATTAAAACATATTTCTAAAAAACAAAAATGAGGCATACAGTGTTAAAATTCATCATTCAAATTGTCTGGGTAGGCCTACCAGAAGAGATAGGTCTTCACTTGTATCTTTAATTCCGACAGCTGATCCACCTGTTAGAGCTCTACCTTCAGGTCATTCCACAGTAGTGGAGCAGCCAATGAAAAGGTCACCTGGGTGGTTGTTGCCGGTCGAGTTTTGGCGGGTCGAGTAACTGCCCCCCCCCCCCAAGGATTGGAGCAGATTGTACAGGAGAAGGCAATCCTTTAGGCAACCTGGACCTAAAGCATGTAGGGCTTTAAAGGTAAAAACCAAAACCTTATACTTTGCCCAGACACTAATTGGCAGCCAGTGAAGAGACTTTAGGATAGGTGCTCACTCCTAGATGTTCCCAAAACCAATCTGGCTGCCATATTTTGAACCAGCTGGAGTTTCTGATCTTGGTACAAAGGTAGCCCAATGTAAAGCTCATTGCAGAACTCCAACCTTGAGGTTACCAGTGTGTGAACTACCATCTTCAGGTCCTACAAAATCTAAGAAGGGACACAGTTGGCATATCAGCCAAAGCTGATAGTAAGCACTCCTGACCGCCGCATCTATTTGGGCTGACATTTGGAGAGACAGATCCAGGAGCATTCCCACACTGCAAACACAGTCTTTGAGGGTAGTGCAACCCCATACAGGACTGGTTGAGACACCTCCATCCCCGGATTAGGACCCTTGATGGCAAACACCTCTGTTTTATCTGCATTCAGTTTTGATGTGTTTGTTTTTTCCAACCAGCCCATTACCTCCTTCAGGCATTCATTCAGAGGAGACATGCTATCCTTAGCTGTAGCTGCTTTTGAAGTCATAGAGAAATATATTTGGGTGTCATCAGCATACTGTTCCGAGTAACACCCTACCCCATGCCTACAGATAATTTCTCCCAGAGGTTTCATGTAAATATTTAAAAGCATTGGTAAATAGAAAGATATTATTTCATGCTACTATAATGTTGCTACATTGACACTGTTTTAGGTGGCATATACTTTTGTAGTTTAGTATGTCTAATTGTTAAATACCTTAACTGCAAAGCAATTTATATGTATCTAATTGTTAATTACTATAACTGGAAAGCATTTATAAATTACTTATGTTGTAAAATCTATACAGATTTGCCAGATGGTTTGTAATATAAAATGGCAAACAACAAAATATGGAATGGCAAAGAACAAAAAGATGAGACATACAGCACACAGAAAGCATCCAATCCAGCAGAGAAATCTTCCCTGAGTAAATCTTCCTCTTATAGAACTCTCTCCAAGATGTGGAAAGTCCCCACACATTTCCATTCTCTTATGCAATCCCCCACACATTGAGATCATGAAACTTGTGGGATTAGTCTGTAAAGAGGCATGAAAAGGTGCCCTTGAGTTCTGAGATACTCCTGGAACCCCTTCCAGAAAATGGAGGTGGTGATGGTATGTGGGACGTGTGCATGTGTGCATTTTATTGTCAGATGCAGGCTTTCTCAGTTCCGGAAATAAACAGTGGAACATTGACTGAATGGGAGAGAAACACATGTATGTCCTCTGCTATATTTCTTCAATCCACTTCCTGTGATAGTAAAACTTTACACCAGCCCTGAACCTCATGGAGGAAATTATTATTATTATTATTATTATTATTATTCCTCACTTTATCTCTCCCACAAGAGACTCAAAGCAGATTAACATAAAACATCAGCATACAATTTAAAATATACAAATATTAAAACAACATTAAACATCATTAGTATTTTTAAAAAAAAATCAGATTACATCCATAAAAATATAAAACCACAGCATGATCTGACATGATCTTAAAAACCTTCTTTAAAAGTCTGCCTGAATAAAAAGTTTTTACCCTGCTGCCAGAAGGACAGCAGATAGGGGGGGGGGGGGGCATTACATTCCAGAGTCATGGGGCAGCCATCAAGAAGGCAATGATTCCTAGTCCCATTCCAGCGAGATGGCCCAGAAAGATACAATGGTCAATGATATTGAAAGCCACTGAAATATTCAGGAGAACCAATAGGGACACATTTCCTCTATCTAACTCTCTTTATTGGTCATCCACCAAAGCTGCCTCTGTTCCATAGCCAGTCTTGAAGCCAGATTGAAACAGATCTAGAAATGTTTCCTTTCCCATGACTTTAAGGGGAAAGGATTTTAAAATAGTTGCTCTGACTACATCTCTTCTCCCCCTCCCCCCCCCCAACAGTACCAGAAAGTTGTGGGGAGTGGTAATGGGTAATTTTGAGGTACTGTTAAACAGAACTGGACTCTACATTCCAACACTGTGTTGTACGTCCCACTATCTGCTCTATTTTACAAAGAATCACATCTTTGGACTTCTGCAATGCACTCTACATTGGACTACTTTTGTACCAAGTTTGGAAACTCCAGTTGGTTCAAACAAACTAAGATTGGTTATGGGAATATCTGGGAATGTGAATATTACACCTGTCCTAAAGTCACTTCACTGGCTGCCAATTAGTTTCTGGGCAAAGTATAACTTGTTGGTTTTGACCAAGTCCTACATGGTTTGGGTCCAGTTTACCTACAGGATCATCTTGCCCTGTACAATCCTTCTCAAACACTGAGGTCCTCTGGGGGCATCTGCTCCAGCCTGCCAGAACCCGACTGGCCACTGTCACCCAGAGGACCTTTTCATCGTCTGCCCATGATTGTGAAACGACCTGCCAGTAGAGCTCCGACATCTAAAGCAGCTGTCTGAATTTAAGATAGAAGTGAAGACCTATCTCTTCTGGCAGGCCTACCCAGATAGTTTTAATTATGAATTTTAAACATCTATTCTATGTCTAACTTTTGTTTCATGTATTTTATGGAAATTAAATTTCCATAATAAATTTTAATAGGTGTATTATAAGGAGTGTTTTAAACTGATTATGTGTTTTGATCGTGGGTTACAATTCACCCTCCAACAAGTTGGGGGGTGGATCATTTTTGTCTCCTCCCCTCGGAGAAGAGATTGGTTGATTTCGCAGAAGGTGCTGGAAAGGAGGTGGGGCTGGCATAGCGTGGTGCCAGCCCTTTCTCCCTCATTCTGCTGAAAGCCATCGTGGAAGGAGGCAGCTTGTTCCAGGAGGCCAAATTCCAGCAGACGAAGGTCGGTGTGGGGCCTTCCTGGGGGGCGAGGGAACCATGGAGGGGCCATGCCTGGTTCCCAGGCGCGGGCTTGGCTGCCTCGTGAGCCAGCTGGCTTTATGGGCCACCCCCCCACCCTTTCTTATCATTATTCTGCAATTAATTAATTAATTTTGTGGCTATGAGGAATAATTGGCTTGAGACTGGGTAGGGTGGGCCCTGTATTAATTCCCCCCACCTCACAGCCAGTTACGCCAGTAAATTAATGAATACAAAATTTTAATTCATACCATAAAAGTAATTTCATTACTAAATTGCAGTTAGCATAAAAAAATAAATGCTTGGCTTACAGGGCGGGGGTAGGAGGTGCATGGGGCCCCAGGCAGGCACGCTCGATTTTTAGCTTTGGCTTCCTTTCGGTGGCCATGCATGCGGCTTTCCCCGGGCGTCCTTTTTTGGTCGGGGGAGCCTGGCTACTTGCAGGCTCCCCCTGGGAGGCAGCAGGGGCCGCTGGGTTGGAGGGCCCCGGAGGGGTGGGCCTCTGCCGCGGCCTCCTGTTGGGCCCGGGCCGGCTTGTTATAGGCCGTCTTGCTGGCCGCCGCTTTGCGGCGGCCATTGAAGTTTTGAGTGCGCATGCGCTTTCTGGCGCGCGATGCGCCTATCGCCTCAATGGCGGCCCCCTATGGGGGCCGCCATCTTGCCGCACTGGCTGGCCTGTTGAAGGCGGCCACCATATTGTACGGCAAGCGGAAGTGGGGCGTACGGCGGCCGGAAGCTGTCGGCCGCCATCTTGGCCACATGGCGGCCCTTTATGGGGGCCGCCATTTTGTCGTACGGCTGCCGGGGGATGTAGGCCGCCATTTTGTATGGCGGCAGGAAGTGAAGAGCCGCCATTTTGTTGTACGGCGGCCGGAAGCTTGCGGCCGCCATTTTGAACACATGGCGGCCCGCTATGGGGGCCGCCATCTTGGCCACATGGTGGCTCACTTGTGGGGGCCGCCATTTTTCTCTGGCGGCCATTTTAAAAGTATTAATTAAATAAATAAATAAAATAAAATAAATAAAAATTGAACAGAATGATTATAAATAGACATATAAAATATGAAAATGAAAACAATAAAATTTATAGATTATATATATACAAATATACAAATAATAACTAAAATACAGTTTGCAGAAATAAATAAATAATAATAATAATAAAAAAATAAATAATAATAAAAATAAAATTAATAATAATAATATTTAAAAAAATGGGGGAGATGAAGATATATATAGCGATTGTAAGTATATATTTAAAAAAATAAATGAATAAAATGGAAAATTGACAACAAATTCATATACATAATTAATTATAAGGAAAAGAATACAACTATTGTTATAAGGGAAAGATTATATTTATATATTTTTTATATATATATACAGGAGTTTTGGAGCGAGCTCCTGACATCAAGGTTAGCTTGCTACTGACCCAAAAAAAAATAAAAAAAATGAGAGGAGCTTGGGCGATATGGTGGCTTTTTCATTGACGGTTGGTCTTGATCTTTTACATTACAGATGGCACCTAAGAAGAACGTCGGTGGTCCTAAGGGAAAAGGCCCGGCGAAGAAGACGACGAAGAGGGCATTGTCCCCGCAGGCCCCCCCTGTTAGGGAGAGGGGGTCTCTGCAGCGGACTTGGACGCCCTCGCTCAGAGGGTTCACCAGATCGAGGGAGAGATGGGCTTAAACGTACAGAGGGGGGAGGTGAGGCCCGCTCGCTTAGCTGGTCGAGACCTGATTTATGCTGATCTATTGTCTCGTCTTTCAGTAATAGATGCCGAGCGGGAAGCACGGAGACAGGCGGCAGATCGTCCAGTTGAGCAGCCCCCAAGACGACAGGTGGAGCACCCCGAGGATCAGTCGCAACCTGATGCGATGCCGATCCAGTCATCTGTGACGGCAGTGCGGCCCCAGCTCAAGCAACAACAGTTGCAACACCTGCAGTGTGCGAACAGGCTGAAGCGGTCCAGGAGCTATCCCGGGTTGTTGTGCCAGAGAGACCCTCAACGTCGCAAGGTACAAACACCACACTATCTTGGCCCTGGGATCAGGGCCAGGTTACACTCCCCGCACTGCACAACACTCAGAGTAGTACAGTGCCGGCTCCTTCTGCGCAGACCGGCCAGGAAAAAGGGGGAGACATTCCACGACCTGCCACGTCGTCCTTGGTCACCCTGGAGGAGGCCAGGTCTAGCGATGCAAACAAATACTGGGGGACTGAGAAATGGCCCGCCCACATGACCCCCAGTAAGACGGTGGTTGCATTAGGGGCGCATCTTACGCAGAAAGTAATTGACAAGATTCTGCGTAATGAATACATAGACATCTTCTCCCTGTATTTTAGGGATTTGGATAAAAAAGAAAAAGAGGACCTGGATGATGAGCGAAAAGATGAGTTGAAAAAGAGGAAGGTGGAACAAATTTGGGAAAACTGGCATGCATGTTTCGCGGTTTATGCAGCCATAATTTCAGAAGCCCATCCCGCTAGGGGCCCAGCACTGTTTCGATATCAAACTTTGATAAGTGAGGCACACATTAACGGCCCCGGGGAAGCATGGCTCATTTACGATAGGCGTTTCCGTTTGAAAGCCGCATCGGCCCCTGACATGAGGTGGGACCTGATTAATACTCAATTATGGTCCGAGGCCATGGGTTCTTTAAAAGGGTCAATTAAAGCAAAGGCGGACAGTGGACAGACCATTGTCACCAAAAATACCCAGTCCTTTCGGCGGGGAGGCCCGCAGCAACAGGTCCAGCGACGGGGAAATCTTTGTTGGGATTTTGCGGCCAGAGGGATATGCAGCCGCAACCCATGCCGTTTTCAGCACGCATGTAACATCTGTTCAGGATCACATGCAACACGTAATTGTTCCAGGGGTAGTTTCAACAGGGGCGGACCCAAGGACGGTCAGCATAATAAAAAGAACCCCGGGCAATCATCTCTTCCCAAAGGGCCCCAGCCCAATTAAGCTGGACCAGTTAAGGGAGTGGTTAAAGTTTTATCCTGATAGGGAAGCTGCGCGTTATGTTTGGGAAGGTTTTTCACAGGGCTTCCGGATACCAACAATGGGACCACGCAGGCCACAGTTGGCAAGGAATTTAAAGTCAGTTACCGGTTTGGAACAGTTAGTTCAGGTTAAGATAGATAAGGAGGTTAAAGAGGGGAGGGTTATTGGGCCGTTTAACACGCCACCGGTTCCATGTTTGAGAGTCTCCCCATTGGGAATCGTGCCCAAGAAGACCCAGGGAGAATATCGGCTCATTCACCACCTGTCCTACCCCAAGGGCGGGTCAGTGAATGACTCTATCCCTGAGGAATTGTCTTCAGTTAAATATACTTCGTTTGATGCGGCAGTGCGGGTAGTTCGTCGTTTGGGCTTGGGAGCCGACTTAGCCAAATGCGACATTAAGTCAGCATTCCGTCTGCTCCCGGTTCACCCGGCGGATTTTGATCTCCTCGGATTTCAGTTCCGTGGCCTTTTTTTATATGGACCGGGCTTTGCCCATGGGCTGTTCGGTTTCATGTGCCGCATTCGAGCAATTTAGTACATTTTTAGAATGGGCGGTTAAGACAAAATCCGGCCTTCAGGGAGTGGTCCACTACTTGGATGACTTTCTTTTTATAGGAGGGCTGGGACTGGTGAGTGCAGATTCCTCATGCGCTCATTCCAGCAACTGACCAGTCAGTTAGGGGTCCCGTTAGCAGAGGAAAAGACGGAAGGTCCGAATACGGTTTTGACTTTTCTCGGGATTGAGCTCGATACCATTAATCAGTTTTCGAGGCTTCCCACGGAAAAGGTAACCAATTTAACTATTAGGGTCCGGCAATTCCTGTGTCGCAAGAAAGCGACCCTGAAAGAATTTCAGGAGCTAATTGGACACTTAAATTTTGCATGCAGGGTGGTGGCACCTGGGCGTGCATTCTTACGCAGGTTGTGTGATGCCATTTCTGGCATTGAGTCACCTCATCATCATTTGCGGGTGACACACGCCATTAAGGCTGACCTGCTAATTTGGCTTAAGTTTTTCTCAAATTTCAATGGGATTTCATTCTGGAGACAGGAATTGGCCGTTATGGACGCATTGAAGGTGGCTTCGGACGCTTCAGGTGCCATAGGATTTGGGGTTTATTTTGATGGCCAATGGTGTGCGGAGCAGTGGCCACAAGCATGGCACGACGCTGGCATTACGGCCGATTTGACTTTTCTTGAGTTTTTTCCTATTTTGGTAGCAGTCACAATATGGGCTGAGAGGTTTGCAAACTCTACAGTCCATTTTTGGTGTGACAACTTGGCGACAGTGCAAGTAATTAATTCCTTGACATCAAAATCTCAGAGGGTCATGAATGCACTTAGGCATTTTACACTCCACTGCTTGAAGTTTAATATCTTGTTTCGTGCCTTCCATGTTGCTGGGATTAATAACTCACTTGCCGACGCACTATCTCGTATGCAGATGGAGCGTTTCCGGCAGTTGGAACCCGGCGCCGACGTCCGGCCCCAATGCATGCCAGACCATCTTTGGACGGTTGGGAGCACGAAACGTTAACTGGTATGGCATCAGCTCTGGCCCCTAGTTCCAGGAAGTCTTATTCAAGGGCGGTTAAGGAGTTCGAAGAGTTTAGGAGGGACTACGAGATGCCGCAGGCTATCCCTGTTCCTTATGAACATATAGCGCAGTTTTGTGTGTTTTCTAGGAGAAGAGGTTTGGCCCCGCATTCGATCAGGGCGCGCCTGGCGGCATTGGCTTACTGGCTCAAAGCACAGGGCCTTCCAGATGCCACTAATGACTTCCGGCTTCATAAGATCTTGGCCGGATGGTCACGCAGCCAGGGGCAGCTTCGGGATACTAGGGAACCTATTACCCCGGACATCTTGAAAGGCTTGAAGCTTGTGTGGCCTAAGGTTTGCGCGGATGCCCATGAACAAATCTTGTTTCATGCGGCAGCTTTGACAGCTTTCTTTGCAGCCTTGAGGATTAGTGAGTTAGTCCCAACATCTAAGACTGATACATCCTTGAGGGCCCTGTTACATTCTGACCTAACCATTACTCAAAATGGTGTAGAGTTGAGGGTTCGTTCTTCCAAGACGGACCAAGGGTCCAGGGGCACAGTTATCAAGCTATCGAAGTGTAGTGACCCCGATTTATGCCCAGTTACAGCTTTGGTGCTTTTTAATGGGATTCGGCGACAAGGGCCAGGTTACTTGTTTAGTCACCAGGATGGCACACCGCTATCAAAGTACCAGTTTTGGGCTGTTACTAGCAAAGCATTGAAGATGTTAGGATTGGGTCACTTTAGGTTTGCAACCCATTCTTTCCGCATTGGTGCAGCTTCGGTGGCCAATGTTATGGGTTATGACACGGAGAGGATAAAAACCCTGGGCACTGAAGATGTTAGGATTGGGATCTCACTTTAGGTTTGCAACCCATTTTTCCGGGCAGCAAGGCAGGTGTCACTATGGTTTGCATAGATTGAAATGTTATATGGGTTATGACACGGAGAGGATAAAAACCTGGGCAGATGGAAATCAAATGCCTTCAGGAAATACGTTCTCCGTTGTCATAACTATTTTTGATCGGTCGTTTCAGATCTGGTGTCACTGAACCATAGATGGAGGATCCTCGTGTGCGGGCACAGTTTTGGTCACTGGGCAGCAAGGCAGGCCGTGAGGTCTCACTATGGTCAGCATTTGGGCCTCGGCTCAGTTGCTACTGTTGAGTGGCAGGGGATTAGAGGTATGCGTTGGGACGGTTTGCTCCCACTTTTATTCCAGTCCAGGAGGGGGCCCCCTCCGGACGTATTGGTTATACATTTAGGAGGCAATGATCTGGGCCTTTTGAAGGGTAGGGCCCTGTACTTGCAAGCTTGGGATGACATCTCTAAAATATGGCTAGCATGGCCTCGGGTACACATTGCTTGGTCGGCAATCATCCCTCGCCTCCGGTGGTCAGGTGGCGGGGATGTTAAAAAAATGGAAACAGCAAGAAAGCGGGTGAACCGGGCCATGCGCACGGCGCTTGCAAGGGGAAGGGGCTCCTACATATTTCATGGGCAGATCTCTCACGACAAGCCTCACCTTTACAGGGCAGATGGAGTCCATCTGTCTGATGTAGGAAATTCAATGTTTCTTAATGATTTAATGGTAGGTGTTCAGTTAATTTTAGACGGCTTGGTGGGGGATGGGAGCTAAATAGGACATTTGCTCCCAATCCGTGGCGTAAATAGTTTAGTTTTCCAAAGGTTTGTATACATTTAAGGTACCCCTTAAGGGTGTGGGGCATTCGAAAAACACTCACCTAGAGGTTAATTTTAGGGGTGAGGTGATGGTGAATGTCCCAGGAACGGGGAGAGTCTAGTCTCAAAAGTTGAGAGAGATTTTTCCTGATGTTCCCCTTACGGGTTGCCCGGGTTGAAAGCTACAGGGGACCCAGGTAGTGCGCCTAAAGAGCTGAGGGGTAGACTTTAGAAGACGCTACCTTGGCTTACACACACCAAGTTGAACTGACACCAAAAAGTTAGTTGAGTTACAAGTTAAATAGGTAACTATTTAATAAAAGTTGCCCAAAAATTTGAAACCATATATTTTGTGTCTGTCTCATTATTTCGGGGGGTTGGAAGACAATACAATTCACCCTCCAACAAGTTGGGGGGTGGATCATTTTTGTCTCCTCCCCTCGGAGAAGAGATTGGTTGATTTCGCAGAAGGTGCTGGAAAGGAGGTGGGGCTGGCATAGCGTGGTGCCAGCCCTTTCTCCCTCATTCTGCTGAAAGCCATCGCCCACCACTCCCGCCCATGGATAGTATAATAATGATCGCTCAAATGGTTTCACATTTGGGGGTCGGATAGGAATTCGCCCACAGGGTTTTGCCTATCCTATACTGTCTATTAGGGGCTTATATGGAATGGTCGGCTAATAAAATAGCTAAGCGTAAATAGTTTAGTTTTCCAAAGGTTTGTATACATTTAAGGTACCCCTTAAGGGTGTGGGGCATTCAAAAAACACTCACCTAGAGGTTAATTTTAGGGGTGAGGTGATGGTGAATGTCCCAGGAAAAGTCTAGTCTCAAAAGTTGAGAGAGATTTTTCCTGATGTTCCCCTTACGGGTTGCCCGGGTTGAAAGCTACAGGGGACCCAGGTAGTGCGCCTAAAGAGCTGAGGGGTAGACTTTAGAAGACGCTACCTTGGCTTACACACACCAAGTTGAACTGACACCAAAAAGTTAGTTGAGTTACAAGTTAAATAGGTAACTATTTAATAAAAGTTGCCCAAAATTTGAAACCATATATTTTGTGTCTGTCTCATTATTTCGGGGGGGTTGGAAGACAAAACTTTCTCCTTGTGGTTTATTTTGGTAAAGAAAACAGGAGTTGTTCTATAATAGAATGGTAGTTTTTCCTTCTTTTTTGGTATTTGTTTGAGAGCACTTTTTGTGCTACAGAAGGTGAGCAGGACAAAAGCAGACTTTGAAAATTTGATTTGGAAAATAGAAGAAAAAAGAGAGAGAGAAAATCACTTTTATGGTGTAACACATTTTGTTTTGTGCAACTCCTAAAAAATTTTGAAATCTGATAAACGATTGTGTTTTAACTCAAATAGAATATATAAGAAAACTTAAAAAGCAAGTATGCTATTTCATTTTTATTTTACATCATTTCTATAGGTTTCATTTCTAGCATGTATAGAGACTGTGAATGTGAAAGAGAGAGGTGGGAAGGTATTTATGTGTTTTTGTCATTATGTGTTATTTATGTAATTTATGTCATTTTGTAAAACTTAGTAAAAAATGCAGTTTTAGCTTCACACAGAACTGCTGCTGAATTCCTGGAATTTAAAGCAGTTACTGTGTGGTGCACAATGCCCTAAACCTAACTGTTAATCCAAACTAGAGTAAAGCTTACATAAGTGTTGACTAATCAAGTTCCCATTGATCTACTGTATTTGAGACTAACCACTGAATTTATACCAACCATGGGAATACTACAGTCCTCCAAGTGCTTTTTCAGATGTAAATTTAGCAGCATAGACAGTGGGAATGACTGACGGGAAAATGCTCTACATTAATATCTGAAGAATGGTGTGATTCCCACAGTTCATCTAGGCCATAATACTGGAAGTTTCAGTAAATCATGATTTTGTACAAGCTCACATGAGCATTGGTTTGGTCCTGCTTTTATTTCTGCCTGGTTAAGGAAGTTGATGTATTGTAGATTGTGGTTGATACTAACAAGGCAGTTGGTTTGAAGTTGCTTAAATTGAAATTAATTATAGCTTTCTGATGAGAGAAAATATCTGGTAAACCAAAAGCAAAAATAAATAAGTAATAAAACTGTTTTTCCAAGGCAAAAAACCCCACCAACAACTAAAACTAAAGAGAGAGAGGAGAAAGTATACAATTATTCCATCTAGTATCATGAACCAGTACAGCAGCAAAATATTAATGATGAAGACTTTCTTACTTTTGTCAGCACTTGAACATGCTCCATTTTGACTTCAATTAACAATTTGAACATATTTTTAAAATGAACATACTTGATTGTGTTTAGGAACCTATTTTAAGAACAAACAGAAGAATCTCCAAAAGTAGAAGAATTGATAAAAGTAACAACAAATGATGAACTGTAATTTAAATTCAAAGTTACATAATTGATAAAAGTAACAACAAACGTTTTGATGTGTCTTATTTACAACAACATCTGTTCGTACTATGTTGTAGGATGTGAGTGGAAATCTAGAAGCATAAAATAATACAAATTTTTCACTGTATCTTGCTTAAAGAAGGTAAATTTCTGGGAGAGGTGTGTGTGCTGAGTGGAGTTTTTTGTGTGAAAAATGGGCAGTAAGCCAATAAGTCTGGGAACCTCTACTCTAAACCATTCTATTGTCTCACAATCACCCAGTTTACTTATTTAGCATTGGTCTAAGGAACCAAACAATAATAGTTTTGTGATATGGATTAAGAACACCAGCTTTTGATATAAAATGGATTTATAGCACAATGACTTGTTTGTAATAGAAACAGCAAGTCACATTATAGTAGTACAGCAGCATAAGAGAATGCTAGTGTAACATAATTCATAAAACGTGATTATAGAAAACCAGAAGTCAATTTTCTATGCAGTGTTCCCACAATAGTTTGGTTGTATAGGTCTAAAATCTTTCCTGCTTCTAAATAATGTTGTAATGTATGTTTACCTAGACCTAAACCTGATTGGACAGTTCCCCAGAAAATTTTGGTCTCCGGCTATGACCTAATATTCAGTCCCTAGACTTTCCCTGCCCAGAGATATAGTGTTTCACCTCATATTGCACTTTATCCCCAATGTTGTTATCTGGTACTTGCACTTTATCCATTAGCCCTTTCTTCACAACTATTTGTTTCAGCTCCCACTGCCCAAGCCCAGAATTGTTTTGCTATTTCAGATCACTTGTTGTTTATGATAGTTGTTTTTATATTGTGTTATACTCTTGCCTGATTGTTTTTATTTTATGTTGCTGTTTTATTGTATTTATTTATTTATTTCCACCACTTCTACCCCGCTTCTTCTCAACCCCCAAAGGGGGACTCAGAGCGGTAAAACAGCAACATAAAATATTAAAGCTGCACCGAGTCCCTTTGGGGAGATTGAGGTGGGGTACAAAAGTAAAGTTGTTGTTATTATTATTTTACTGACACAAAACCACAGTATGTTACAGCAAACGAGATCTATATGCTGGATTTCATATAAAAAATCTCACAAGTCGAACACTTCCCAAGTGTCTAGGACTGTGTGATGTAAAAAGTTGTTGTTGTTGTTGTTATATGAATACATAGACCCTCTATTTTGACTATAGTTGGACTGGAAGCATACCATGACATCACACTGGAGGATGCAGAGAGGCACACAAACCCTTCTCGTAGTGGCAGTGGGATATATTTTGGAATATGGGTAAGTGAAACTGTGGATATTGACTATACAGATAAGCATGTTGCACTATATATTAAATTATACAGTACAATATGAGCATCCCTTATACAGAATCCTGAAATGTAAAATACACTTGGGTGGTTGAGACAATGACACAAACTTTGTTTCATGCCCAAAATAATTATAAATACTGTCTATAAAATTACCTTCAGGCTAAGCATATAAGGTGTATATGAAACATGATTTTATTTCATTTTTAGACTTGGGCCCCATCTCCAAGATATTTCATTATGTATAAATACAGGCCCTTCCAAAATGTGCCTTGACTTAAGTAGCAGTGTGGCATATATCTGTGGAGAGATGCCATTTTCTCTTCTGCTTCAGGAAGTAACATGTTTTAGCCTAGTCCAAGGAAGAACAAATACTTTTGTTGAATCATTTGCTAAGTCTGTTATAAAATAGATTAACGAATTTCATAATGTGTCTTATAGACATCGGGCACAGGGCTTGCCCCTTTCTACACACTTTTGAAACAGTTTACAGACAAAGTCCCATGGAGCCCATCATACGATGCAAGACTATTTTTGCTGGTCACCTATGGGACTCCATCTGTAAAGATTTTCAAAAATGTGTAAAAATTGAGAATTATGGAGTAAGGAAGCAATTGTTTTACGAGCACCTGATTCGCATGGAAACAACAGAAAATGCTTAATTTAACATGTGATAGGATCTGTCAGATTTGCCCATGTTTGATCACTTTAGTGACATTTTAGAGTGGGTGTTTCTGTGGGCGGTTTCCAAATGAGCATCGATGCTCCTTTTATCACTAGTAATCCTCCTGCATGATTCTTTTACAGTATTTCTGAAATTAATTAATTCGTCAATAATTGTGCAATTTTGACATAACACCACTTAGCTGTTGCTCTATTTCCCCCCTTTTTAGATCTAAATTTTGGACTTCTGCAATTCCAAGGTTTTTCTTTTTTAAAATTAAAAACAAGAAAGCAGTATTGGTGGAGACTATATCCATTCGATAGCTCAGAACATGGAGGATTACTGTAGAAATGAACAAAAATGCATCATTGTGTGCGATGCGGGCTAATATATTATCCGTTTTCATAAAAATGGAATAGAACACTACAGTAAGAAGATGATCCCCTCCACTTCCCCTCCTCCCCTCATGGATCAAGGTCCTAAGTTAATGTTAAAAAGAAGTTGTAGTTTTCCAAGGCCTTTCCAAGGTCTTCTTCTCAAGAGTGCTTGTGCCTCACCAAACTACAACTCCCCGAATTCCATAGCATTGAACCATGGCAGTGAAAGTGGTGTCATTCTTCCATGACTCCAGAGAACCACAATTTGAATCCCATTCACACATGGAAATCCGCTCATGGAAATCCACTTTCTTCAGCCTAAGACGAAGGCAATGACAAACCTCTGACTAAATCTTGCCAATAAATCCTTCTGATAGGATTGCTATTAGTCAGATTCAATTTGAAGGAACATAGCAACAATGAACACACAAGCTGTTCCTTTCAGGGTTTTTTCTCTCTCTTTACTACCCCTTTCCATTAAACACCATGTTAGCACAGTAGTATCTCTGTTAGCTTTGCCCTTCAATTCCTTTCAGCTCTACTAATGCTTTGGCATTCAGTTTCCATGACCTCAGTCTGCTTATTCAGAAAACAATACTGCTCAATTTGTAGTAAGATTGGCAAACTTTGCAACCACAATACTTTCCAGTGAATAGAGAGTTAACTCACCATTTTGCTAAAAGCTTTCCCCCACTTTATGTCTTTGCACAGCACAAGTAACATGGATTGGCTTCTCGGGCAGTATTTCAGACTTTGCTGTAAAATTTGAACATTAGATTGGTGGATGGATTGGGTCTTATACGGCATGGCATTCCAGAGCTTTGGAATTTCTAGAGTCATTTCTCAGAATTTTCCAATGAAGTAGTGGTTGGTGGATCACAGCAGGGCAGGGCATTTTAAAAGGAGCAATCCAAGTAACTTGGGCCACGCTTGTGCATGGTATGTTTTGCTCAATTCAGTGAGGTAGAAGGAGCAAAATTATATGTTCAGAAAAAAGGAAGCAGAAACACACAAAGGAAGACGAGAACAGATCTGCTACCTCAGTTGAACATCTAAAGACTTCATCAGACAGAACTGGGGAAAATGAAGAAAAACAGAGGGAAATTGTGTGCTTTGGGTGGTGTTTCATGGTGTTCCTTATTTCAAGAAGATGAAGGATTTGCTCACCCACATCACACAACTTCTAACTCAACCATCTACTTAATTTCCATCACACAGGCAGGCAATGTCTCCTCCTATTTCAGGGACACCAGCACACTTTTTAAAACAGGCATCCTTTTTGAGACACTACTTTCCCCAGGGTTGTTTGGCCTCAAGACCTTTCCATTGAAGCTGGTACGAATTTTTTCTGCTTTCACCCTACATTTTGGGTTAGGGGTTTTTTTTGCCTATCCCTTTACTGTTTATGGGCTAGATGGGGTGATGGATCTTTCATAAATAGGCCCTAGCGGAAAATAGCTAGGGAAATCCCATAGTTGGTATGCACCTAAGGTACCCCCTTCAGGGGTGATGGCCATTAAGGTAAACCCTCACCTTAAAGTTCCAGTTGATGGGTGAGGGAAAGTTAAATGGCCCTGGAAGGGGAAGAGGCTGATCTCAATATCTTGAGAATAGACCTCTCACTCATTTCCCTTAAAGGGTTGCCCTGATTGGATAATCAGGCAATCCAGGTGTTTCGCCTGTAAATTACTTATATTAAGCCAGGTAGAGATGCTACCCGGCCTGGATATACCATATTCCTGACACCCCTTGAGTTAAATTAAGGAAAGTTAAATAGGTAACATTTAAGTAAAAGTTGCCCAATTTGAACCCAATGAAATGTTGTGTGGTCTCTTTATTTCGGGGATGGGCAGGCAAACACTGATTTAATTGTGTGTGATGAAGTTGTAAAACTGACTGACCTATCCCAGCACTATCTTCTCTGGCTCCTTCTACACTGCCATATAAAAAACAGATTATCTGTTTTGAACTGAATTATATGGCAGTGTAGACTCAACCCCCTGTACACTGCCATATAATTGAGATTATCAAAGCATATTATCTGCTTTGATCTCAATTATATTATCTACATGGCCGTGTAATCAAATTCAAATAATATAATCTGGATTTTATATAGCAGTGTAGAAGGGACGTCATATAATCTAATTCAAAGCAGATATTGTGGGTTATCCGCTTTGATAATCTCAATTATATGGCAGTGTAGAAGAGGCACAAATCTTCCAATGCCTCTTTAGGATACGAGAATAAGGTGTTTTCAATTGCTAGTTACTTACATCTTTGAACTAGAGAATCAGAGACTTAACTTGCATGCAAAGCACATGGATCTTTCTTGCTGAATTGAATGGAGTATCTTAAAAGGCAAATAAAGATCTGTCATGTTGACTCTCTTGAAGGAATGTGATCCTAAAATGTTATCTGTAACCTTAAACAACTTGGATACAATATGATAACATGTTTCAATACATATGAGCAAATTTTGGCAAAGCTACCTTTTTTGGACTCCTAGACCACACTCCAGATAGCATAGTCATTGGACTTACTGGTTGGATGAGCCTCAGAGAAGGGATACAGTCACTCACAGCTGGAAGAATACATGTTGGGTGAGAGGGATGTACTTTTTAAAGGAAATGTAGTATTCAGAACACTGTTCAATGATTTAAATATATAAGTCATGGACATATATAGTAGAGAAGGGATGTCTAGACAGGTTGTCTGTAGTAGAACTGTCGTGAAGCAGACACCAATTAAAGCCAAGCCCAGATGTAAAAGGGGGTAACAAAAGGTTTATTATACAAGGAATGGGATTGGGACTAACAAAAAACTAGCCTAACCAGCAAAAACCCACAAAAACCCAGGGAAAGCCCAAAAAAAATCACTGCAGGAGAATCTAAAACAAACTCAGGACGTCCTCCGTGATGTCCTTCAAGGGATGATCCAAAAGCATAGTCTGCAACCGGTCCGGAGTCAAGGGCAGGAGAATGACAGAGGAAACGAGGAGACTGTCCAAGGTCCAACAGGAGCTAAATGTATAGGGACAACACACATCGTAATCCCCATAAATCACATTGTCAACCTCCCTCCATTGTAATACAATACCAGTCTTACAGCTTGAAACTCACAGAAGGTCCAGCGGAGTTCAAACCCCGCCATTAGAAACACATGGCTGTAGCTGGACAGAAAACAGAATACTGAAACCTCAAACCCCCCACCTTTCCCAACTGCAGCAGCAGCAGTATCTCAGTCCAAAAAGGTGGCAGAGTAAAAACCTTAACTCATGAGTAAACTGGATCAGGAACACGATGCAAGATAACAGGATACCAAGATAACAGAATATCAGACACAACTCCTTGCCCGCCACAAGGAGTCATTTTCCAAGCCCACAATTTATAGCCCTAAAGATCAGACTCGCCCGAAGAACACTCCCCTGGATCAGGCAATGCAGCTGCTTCCCTCTCTGCAGCTGACACCCTTTGTGAGTCTCTCCAGGTCCCCCAGCATCTCTCAAAACTTAGTGCTTCCCAGTCATTCCTAGAAGTTTCAGAGGGCCAGTCTTTGTCAAATCCCACAAACAGATCACTACTGGAGTCAGCATTACACACATCCCTAACATCCTGTACCAAGGTCCAATCTAGCTCAGTATCACTCTCTTCTGACTCCAGTTCCTCATCTCTGTGAAAGCCCCCAAAGGATTCAGAATCTGTGGGAGATGCAAGTATCTGCCGAATTCTCTTCCTCTGTTCCAACCCCTCATTACTGGAATTGCTTGCATTCCTTTTTCTGCCTGCTCCAGCGTTTGAAGTACTATCAGCCCCTCCTAATTGCATACTACTCTCAAACGCTGATGACTCAGCATCTTCTGCAGCCCTACTATCAGGCAACACCGAGGGCTGAATTACATCAAGAACCAAGATTTTTTAAAAACAACAACCGGGATACATCTATTTTATTTATTTATTTATTTATTTATTTACTTATTTACTTATTTATTTATTTATTTATGGTATTTGTAACCCGTAGCTTCTCACCCCCACAGGGGGACTCAGCACAGCTTACATTTGCAGCACTACAGGCCGCACCACCACAATACAATATAAAAATATACCATATAATCAACATCATTAAAAAGCATTAAAACATTTTTAAGAAACAACATTACAAACCACTACGTACCACAATAATTAATTAAAGCCATCAAGCGGAACACATTGTTAGTCTAGTCAAGTCCAAAGTGTCAATCCAGTCAAATCCAAAGGTACAATTTACACCTGCTGCCCAAAGGCCTGGTCCCAGAACCACGACTTCAGCTTTTTTCTAAAAGCGAGGAGAGATGGAGTCGATCTTATTTCGTTTCGGAGTGCGTTCCATAGGTGAGGAGCCACCGCTGAGAAGGCCCTGTCTCTCGTCCCCACCAGCCGCATTTGCGATGCTGGCGGGAAAGAGAACAGGGCCTCCCCAGATGATCTTAGACTGCGAGATGGGACATAGAGGCAGATGCGTTTAGACAAGTAAGCTGGGCCAGAACCGTGAGGAGCTTTATAGGTCTGTAGAATCACCCTGAGGCCTCCACTCTTACACATAGTTTATATTTTTTTCTGTGTGTAATCTAGACAGGAATATTTACTCCAATTTTTAATTTTTACAAGTACACATCCTAATAATGTTTTCCCTGGACAAAAACAAGGAGTGTTTGGGAAGAAATAGATGTTTTTCAGCATTTCTGTAATATGCTAAGAAATTCTGTCACTTCTTTTTGATTATTTAGAGATAACAATGTATGTTTCCAATTTAAAAAATAACTTTCTTGCCTTAGTCACAGCTGCTGAAAACATGGGTGGTGTTGATTGCTGTGGTATTTAAATGACTGCCTAAATGCAGCATTCATGCCCAAGTGTCTAACTGATGTCTCCTTTAATTGGAACCTAGTCTCTGATGGTTTCATAAATCAAACCTGAATATTAAAATATAATTGTTATAATTACAGCCTAATTATAACAATATTGTAATTATAGTAACTGTAACTCATACAACTCAATTATAGCTTTGTATTTCATTACACTATAAAACTTTCACTTATCATAATAGGAATAATACAGAAGTACAAAGATAATAAATATAGTAATAAAAATAAGCATGTGGAATGATGCTACATTATTCTATTTCACTTTAGTCTTTTCAACTTTACTACCCCTTATCCATGACTACAATGCATAGTCTGGGGTAGCCAAACTGTTTTCAGCCTTGCTGGAGGGTCTGGACTCTGCTCCACCAGATTTTAATATAGGTCTAGTTGAGCCCTTAGGGCACTTCTTCACAGTAACTATAATCCAGTTTGGAAATGGACAAAAACCGGTTTCACTGCACAGTGCCTACATGAACACCCCAGGAACTAGTTCAAGGCTGGGATGGGACTGATTCCAGAGGGGTATCAAATCCAGCAATCATAATATCTGTGACTAGACAGCTACCAGAAACTGCAGTTTTTCCTTCACCAGTCCACTGGGATGCGCTGATGCGCATATTCATGTTCATTTGGGATCGGTACTGGACCACGGGAGAGCACAGGAAATGAGAATGCAGGGGTGGAAAGTGAGAGTTCTCATGGGATTTATGTGGTTTTTGCTCCTAGGGAGTAATTGTTTACTTGTGTTTCTGCATTTTTAAAGTGCTTCACTCTAAGGGGGTCCTTACAACTGCTCTGCATTTTCGGGTCCTGGGTTTGAACCCTGTGTGATATATGAACTTATTGGCTGCAGCTGTGAAACACAGGTTGGTATCAATTAGGCAAAGTATGATAACATAGACACTAAGTCTTGTGTATACAACATGCAAAAATTAATAGCATGTATTATCAGTCACATATATGGGGTAATAGGGTGCTTGATGCTCTAGTGCAAAGGTCAGTTCATATACAATATAATGTTGAATCAATGAAGATACATATCCTTTACAGAGCACAGGCAAAACACACTGCTATACAGGCAGTAGAAAGTAATATACATGTATAATAATGACGCCTTAACAGCACAAAATACACTCTACAGATAGAAGGTGCAAGGCAGATACATCTATAAGGGTTTGAACGACTATTCCAGGGGTAAATCTAAGCAGTCTAAGTGGGAATTTCCATCAATGGCCCCAAAGCGCTAAAGTCCTCCCTCAAGGCTTGCTATGAGGCAATGTATCAAGCAAGCTGCAGCTGAATAAAGCATTCCATGTAATCAGTAAACAAAGTTCTCAGGAGTAATCTCGTCACTTACAGGGTAAGGGATGTAGCCAAGAATGTCCTCCGTAGTGAGATGGTGGAGCTGAGTCCCCTGTAGTGACGGAGAGCTGTAAAGGTCGTGAATCGTCGTAAATGAACGCGGAAGCGAAAAAAGCTGCGGATTGCGGTGTCCTTTTTTTAGAAATGGGCTGCAAGGAAGAATAAGCGGGGAAAAGAGTCATCCTGGGTGTTTGAGGAAAGAAAGTAGGAACTGCACAGGTCCTCCTGGATCTGGAGAGGGGCAGCCCAACGGCGCTACCAATGCAAGGCCGGCTTCATCACCATTTCGCCCCCTAGGGGCTTCATCAGGGTAACTTTCAGCAGTATTGAACAGCATCCATACATCAGAATCAGTAGGTCAATCAATTCTTCATGGAAGTAGAGGACGCCATAGCATTCAGATGACGTCCTCTACTTCCATGAAGAATTGATTGACCTACTGATTCTGATGCTTGGACGCTGTTCAATACTGCTGAAAGTTACCCTGATGAAGCCCCTAGGGGGCGAAACGGTGACAAAGCCGGCCTTGCATTGGTAGTGCCGTTGGGCTGCCCTCTCCAGATCCAGGAGGACCTGTGCAGCTCCTACTTTCTTTCCTCAAACACCCAGGACGACTCTTTTCCCCACTTATTCTTCCCTCGCAGCCCATTTCTAAAAGGACACCGCAATCCGCGGCTTTTTTCGCTTCCGCGTTCATTTACGGCGATTCACGACCTTTACGGCTCTCCGTCACTACAGGGGACTCAGCTCCACCATCTCACTACGGAGGACATTCTTGGCTACATCCCTTACCCTGTAAGTGACGAGATTACTCCTGAGAACTTTGTTTACTGATTACATGGAACGCTTTATTCAGCTGCAGCTTGCTTGATACATTGCCTCATAGCGAGCCTTGAGGGAGGACTTTAGCGCTTTGGGGCCATTGATGGAAATTCCCACTTAGACTGCTTAGATTTACCCCTGGAATAGTCGTTCAAACCCTTATATATGTATCTGCCTTGCACCTTCTATCTGTAGAGTGTATTTTGTGCTGTTAAGGCGTCATTATTATACATGTGTATTACTTTCTACTGCCTGTATAGCAGTGTGTTTTGCCTGTGCTCTGTAAAGGATATGTATCTTCATTGATTCAACATTATATTGTATATGAACTGACCTTTGCACTAGAGCATCAAGCACCCTATTACCCCATATATGTGACTGATAATACATGCTATTAATTTTTGCATTTTGTATACACAAGACTTAGTGTCTATGTTATCATACTTTGCCTAATTGATACCAACCTGTGTTTCACAGCTGTACCTTAGGTACCTGCCCTTGTTTAGTTTGATTTATACGCCTTATTGGCTACAGCACATTATCTTTCTAACTTTCTAATTAGTTTTTTAAATACAAAAACAACACAATGATTCTGCAGTGCACATTGGGGGCATGCATTTTGTGAACACTGTGCACTTGATCTGCCTTTGAAATATATTATAATGCCTGTGTAGAATGGTGCTTAGTTTGCAATATAGTTCTGATCTGCCTGTGGTGTAATTCTATAATATGTGAGATGGATACATACATTATAACTCATGTACACCTCACAAATATTGTGGACAGCAAGAACCAAGCACATCTTTTAAAAGAACATACAGGGACATGCTGTGAGAACAATCTGAATATTTGTCATGTGTCTCATGGGAGAAAGAGCTAATACATGGGAGCCAGATGTTCAAAAATGGTCTTTGCCTGGTCACTAGAATTTGAGATTATTTAATTATCAGAACTTGTACTAGGTTCAAGGAAAAGAAAGGAAATACTGGTCTTAAAAAAGGAAGTTTGTTATGAAAGTAGTAGATTAAACCTATGTTTAATTTTTCTATAAGATAGTATGGATGTGACAGAAAGAAAAGTTACTTTTGGGATATAATTCCAGCATTTGTAATCAGCACAGCCATTGGACATGCTGGTTTTTGGGCTCTAACAAATATAGCTCAAACTTAATTTTTCTACTCTACTGAAAACTCTTAAACATAGAATATGAATAATTAGATTACTGAGAAAAGTTCCTTGTTCTGGAATTTTAGTAATCAGTTGCAAGAAACAGGCTGCTATTGACAATACATGACTCATGATATGATATCCCCCCAAAAAGAACCCCACACTATTTTGATTTAAGATATTTAGTGATGGTTTGTTTAGACTTAACGTTCCTTGAGGATTCATATTTCCTGCATTTGTGATATCCTATGGTGTAATCGTTTTTTCCAAATTTATTCATCTCTAAAGTGCTAGATTATTTCTTGTCATTTTTACTAACACACAACTGCACCTCTGGGAATTGTTGAAAGACAGCATTCATTTTTTCCTTCAATACTAATATTTTATAATTTTAACAACTACTTGTGTAAGTCTTTAACCCCGTTAAGATTGTTGTGTAAGATATATGTGATAACACGACTTTCCATGTGTATGCATGTCTGAACAGACATTTTTAAACTCCCTGAGTCCCCGATCAAGTAGTTGTGATTAATTATACCCTTCCCATATTTACATATTGGGATTACATCAGATGGCAGGAATGGCAAATGAATTGATAATAGTCTAGACATCTTTGGGTTGGAACTGAGCCTTGGCAGAGATAGCATAGAAGGTTGGCCTGTTCTCCAAAATACCATTATGTACCTTAGAGCAAAATGTGATTATCCTTAAAAAGGCATACAAATGTTGTCTTTATTCATGCTTAAATAAAAGTTCAAATCATTCATGACTATGATTTGATCTCCCTTGTTAAACATAAAATGCAAATGGATTTTTTAATTGTGGTTATTGCTAACCATTGAGAAAGGAAAGGGAATTTCAAGGACAGTGATGGCTAGACTTTTCTGCAGATTGTCCTCCTAATACAACTTGCCCTGTGCTCTTATCTTTGAATTTTAAAAAACCCACAACAACACAGGGAGATTGATATAACATATTGACAGTATGTATCAAGCATAAGAATTAAAGTCTGGGGGGTCGGTTATGCCAGGGAATCCTCAAAAGTATGCACCTATATAGGAAAAGAGTCTTACATACACTTTAGCTGCCCATAAAGAAAATAACTCTGACCAATGATTTACTTTCATATCTGTGGAATCAGGGGATGTCTACATTGATGAGAAAAGCCATAACTCATGCCTGCTGCAATCCAGACATGCAACTTTCTTGACTATTTGCTTGCAATGCAATTCCTTGAGCTTTAATCTATTTATTTAAAAACCTTACCTTTTACCCTGTGGTTTTCCAGAAAAATCTGAAAATGTATGGCATGTGGCCAGTCCTCTGAGATGAAATCACCTCACAGTGGTGTTTTGGGAGAGGAATTAGTCATGGGCAGGTTGGTGGAAGTTGATCATTCTGTCAGGAACTGGCTCTTTTGTACTGTGAAGTTTAATTTTTTTTTGCTTGTTTCAGAGGGTACATGCATGTAGATCCAGTACTTGCATAACAATCTATCAGTCTTAACATACCCCAGCTTAACATCTAATACATATATCTGCATACATGATGGGAGTAGATATGTAGTAACCACAATCACGTGGATGGAAATAATGCAAAGGACTGGAAGTGCGGAGCCCCCCATCCCACCGCCTGGCTCTTACATGGAGGTGTTATTTTAGATTTTCAAAGATGCATATTAAATCCAATGAATTACAAACCAAAACACAGACACTAAATAGAAAACAAATTAATATAATACAAAAATAACCCTATAATATCCCCACTCCATTACACCCCTAAAAACCTTCTGAAGTGTGAACCATCATTAATAAATCCCTAATGTGCAAATCCTTATATTATTCTATAAATGTTGAAATTATTGATTTTTATATTTGAGATCTTTTTTGTTTAAACAACTCTTTGGGAACCAACTCTCATGTTAATAAGGTGTTGTTTTGCTTCTATTTTTGAAATATTTTCCTCTATTTTAAAAGAGTACATGCCTTTAAATTCCTTTAAATTGTATTTATAGTTTAGTAGCATATTCATTTTCATTTATTTTAATGGTGTGAGATTTTCTATGTACATTTTCCAAGCTCTAGTGCTGATGAAAAGGCGAGAGATCACCACCACCATCGCCAGCAGCAGCAGCAACACTACCCTCTTGAAGCAAACTGGAAGGCACCGCCCTGTTTTTTCCAATAATATGCTTTATTTCCTTATACATAGGGAGACCACATAATTCTTGACCAGTTTATCTCTGGATTATGACTTTGAATTTTGTGTTGTTTTAACAGTTTGTTTTAATGTACTGATATGTTATGATTTTATGGTTTTTTAAAACCATAAAATCATAACATATCAGTATGTTTTGGTATTTTTGTGTTTGTTGTGGCATTGAATTATTGGCAGTCTGGAAGCTGCCCTGAGTCCCCTTCAGGGTGAGATAGAGCCGAGTAAAAACACAGTAAATAAAATAAATAAGTCTCTAAACCAGTAATTCTCAACCTCTTATTATCCAGGTCTTTAGGGTGTCACATCCCTAAATTCCTGGCAAGTTACCATGCTAGCTGAAACTGCTTGAAGTTGAAGTCTAAAACATCTAAAACTACTGCTCTAGACTGTCTTCAGGGGATTTGGTAATAATCATCACAGAAGACAACCAAGTGCAAGAGATAAAGTGCTGAAGTTTTTGGTTTACCAGTTACACTCCGAAATGTAAATAACATATCAGAATCCAGATATAAGAAAGAAGGGTTACAACTGATTCACTCAAATTTTGAATTGGTATAAACTGATTCAAGTCAAATCTTGAACTGAATTGGGATGACTTGAACCAATTTCTACCAGGTCAGACCAGACTTGATACCAATCACATAATATTCCAAAGTGAAATGACAGTTCATTCCAGAGATTTGGACATTGGAAATAGTCAAGGAAAAGCCAGATAGTGTGCCTTGAACATGACCATATAAGGAAAATCCCAAGGTGATATGATATGGACAGGAAAGAGATGAGCTGGACTTTGCTCAATGACAGCTCTGATTTGTAATCAGGATAAGACTCACAGTAGGTCTCTCCAACCACAGTGGTTACAGAGAAAATGTATGTGAGGTCAATGAAGTAAGTCAGTCATAGCTGTCATGTCTTTATTCATTTGCCAGATTTAGCAGTTAGCAGATCATTGAAGGAACGGTGGTAAGAACTTGGTTAGCTGGAAACCGTAATCAAAATTTGGTCTCCTTTTCTCTTTCCCAACTATAATGTCAATTATATCCTCTCATTGAAAACTCTGATTTCAAACCCAGGCAGATGGTGCTCGTTTAACCCTGTAAGGTCAACCATTTAAGAGAAGGAAACTCAATCCAAACCTACAACCTGAGGACCTCGCTTCCACAATCCTAAGCTTGCTAGGTCCCGGCAGACGAACCTTTGGTTTAAAGGTGAGGCCAGTTCTGTGCATGCTGCGCTCCACCAGAAAGGTCCGTTGCACAGACTCGAAGGACACATCCAACCTCCGAATCATCAATGCGTCTGTAGAAAGTGTGGGATGAGTCCTTCCTGAATCTTCGTTCGTGAAGAAAAGCCAAGAAGAATTAAACATTTATATCATTTGCAGTTTTAATAATTATCAATACTATCAAACATGTCATTATCATCCATCAATACTACATTTGATGTTAGCCAAAAGTCTGAGAAGCGATGCATCAATCAATAATGACACATCTTTGTGGCTGTAATTCCAATACCCATGCTGCTCCTAAGGTAAGGAGTAGGCCCAGTGGTTCACGTTTACTTCCAGTCAGACTTACAATGGTCAGCAATTTTGTTGGTAATGGTAAAAAAAACTCTAGTAGGGCATGAAAGGGCTTGAAATGGTGGTCATGGGAACAAGCCTACTTCCATTATGAAAATTAGAGATAGGCAGAAAGCTGTAACAACAATGGCATCATGATAAAAGTGGCCCTGAGATGGAACGCAGGAGCAGAGAGGGCAAAATAGTTTCTAGAACTTTTTGAGAGCAGGTTTGTATGCAGTGAGGGAGCAAAGGCAAATTTCTCAAGGCATTACAGCATTAAACCATCTCCTCTGATATCTTTACAAGCAGAACCAAGCAGTTTTGTTCAGGATAGAAACAAATCTAGATTGCCAAATGCTTGGCCAAGAATTTGGCACTGGGAGATTACATAGTCCTTGCAATACAATACTTCAAATGACAATAAGTAGAGGTGCTCTTTGTAGACCTAACATGATGCCTTCCAAACATAGGTTGTACCATCCTAGAAGCGTTTCTTGGGCCACCAATCATCATTTTCCTGGCCATTCACTTTCATGCCTGTGTGGGGATGTGACTCCTGGTCATCAAAATATATAAATAAAAATTCACAAAGTTAATACAGCAAGTTTTTTTTAAAAAAAATGCAACGTACTTCTGTATGCATACAAAGGAATACTTATGGAAAATCTCAGAAGGCAAAAAAAGAAAAGGTAACTTGCACTGAAATAACGGTGCTGACTACTGTACTACTTCTGTCTAAAGTAAACAGGAAGCTGTTTCTGATAACATTCCTAGTGACTTAAATTGAATGATTCTTGTTTCCTGTCTGTGACATAAGAATGAATCACTGCATGAAGCTAGCATGGTGCATGAACACATTATCTGCAATTTAGTTATACAGAAATCATTTAACTTCCTCGTCACTCTTTTTTTATATATAGATTTGTCTCCTCCACCCCACCTTGCCATACAACCCTCTGGGCAGGTATTTTTTGTTATGAGAAGAAATGACTGGGAAACTAGAGCAAACAAAGAAATGGCCTGAATCAGGGATGAGGACACACACCCCATTTTTTAAAAAAACTTTTGTTGGGAGATGGCTAACCATTTTTATGCTGCAATAGCAAATAATTTCCTAGATTACCAGGCAAGAAGAACTAGCTAAACAACTGATCTATGTGATAGGATGTTTAAAGTTAGTTGGGCCCAATTATCTTGGCGTGAAGTGGAGCAACTGCCCAGGGTCATGTCAATCTAAGCAGGTAAAGGAGGCTAGAGGGGAATTTTGTGATACACAATTATTTTGTAATTAATATGAAGCTCATTTAAACATGTCTAGGTTTGAGAGGTGAGTCAGTCAGCTCACTGTCCCATAGTAAGGCATTTGGTAGGTCTAGCTATTTGTCTGGTTTGCATCTGAGCTTATCAGTGTCTGGATTAAAGTCCACTAAAATCTCTGTGTCACCCACTCTGATCTTTCATAAGGAAGAACATGATGTAATAATGATGCATTCATCACTTGGGGACATGAATTCAATTTCTGAAAGCCCCTTGGAGAAGTCTAACAACAACGAAACTGGATTTTTTAAAGAACGAGCGTCAAACCAAACAGCCTACATTCTATCTGAATCTAGAGGCTCTTTCAGTCAGGGTTATTTGGGGGCATCCATAAAGGCAAAAACAGAAATATAAAAGATATGAGAAGAGCTGTCAAATCATCACAGGCATTAAATATATTAGCTAGAAGAGTAGGTGTCTTTCTTGGGACCTAACAATAAGGGAGAAAGAAGGTGTAGGTTGCAATTCACAGTATCAAAAATGATAAAATGAATCATTTGTGAGTCTATGTGATGCCATTGCATTTGAACTTCCTTTTGCTTGGACTAGGCTAGATACAGAAGACCAGATTAAAACAACCAGTATATTGGAATCTGTTTAAGGAATGATGCCAGTGTCAAGCCCTTAGAATAGCCTCAGACCAATGGCACTTGTAATAAACCATGGGCAGATTTTATCCCCAGCACTCACTGGCTATTACTTGTGTTTTGTTTAAAATTAAAGCATTTTGAATAATAAAGAAATGTGGCACTTCACTCAAACAAGGCATCTGTTCCAGCAAAATGTTATGTTTTGATCCTTTTAAATGAGATATTTTTAATGAAGCCATGCGGACGTGAGGATGAGTCAACAGTAGGAATGAGTACTGTGAGCAAAGATATTTCAAATTGTGCCAAAATTAGAAATACACTGAAAGATAGTCATGTACCTGAAAGATTAGTTACTTGTTTTTTTACTACTTGCCTCAGCTTTATTTTTTACTCTTTGATTGGCATTTGGTTGGAAGGAAAAATAGAAAACTTTTATTGTTCAAATAATCTGCCAATTAAATATGTTAGTGTATATTTAAAGAATTTTTGAATGAGTTTAGACAGGGCTCTCTCTCTCTCTCTCTCTCTCTCTCTCTCTCTCTCTCTCTCTCTCTCTCTCTCTATATATATATATATATATATATATAAAACCGGTTGATGCCAAAAGTGGATAGAGACTATGGACATTGGTGCATAAAACTCTAAAAATGGTTTCTGGCTTTGCTAACATGTCTTGCTTGAGATTGTAGCATGCCTGGATAGCCACTGTTCTTATTACATCAATCAAAAAGTGCTTTAGAAAGCTGAAAGCCCCTTTAGCTTACTGCAGTAGCTGGGACGCAACTCCATCCAACCCATGCATCGTCCCTCAATAGGACCTCAGCCCATTGGGGTGGGGGAGCAGGGAAAAATGGAGGGAACCATTTTGTTTCATTCCCCACCTTTGATATCCTGTTCCTTTCCATATTCAGAGATGGCAGCCATCCCATGTCCTTTCCCTGCCTTTCCACACTCCCATGTGTCTTCCCTGGTTCGGAGTGTGGTAAGACTTGACTCCAGAACACTAAGTCTTTGCTCTGTTTCCCTGTGCTGCTACAATGGAGTCCCATGGGCAACCACCAGAAGTGGCCTTACGTCATGTGATGACCTCCATGGGACTTCATTTTGCAGTGCAGAGATACAGAGTGAAGACTGCATGGGATGAAGTCCTTTGTCCATGCCCCCCATTTAAAAATGTTTTCCCTTCAAGAAGAATCGCAAAACTTTGCAGTTAATTACTTCTGCATTTTCCAAGTTCACAAGCACTGTCCTTCCAAATACATAAAATATTAATAAAAAATAATTATGCATTTTGCAATTACAGCCCTTATTCTATGTTGTGTATTCTCCAATGGGGAAGGGTGTACTTTTTATTGGTAAGACCTATTTGGCGATGTACAAGCATGGACAAGTTGAACGTTTTGCAAAATGGACTTTCAAACAGAAAATAATTACTTAATTAAGAAGGGAAAACCCTATCATTTCTTGGAATTACCTGTGAAGCTGTGCAGTTACATAATAATAATTATCAAGTGGAGGCAAATGAGGAAAAAAGGGGAAGTTATAGTTTTGTTGTCAATGGTCCTCCTGGATTGCTCATCAGAAGTGGAATGGCAAGCAATTAAGGGATGGGAAAAGCAGTTCCAAGTGACCCCCCCCCCACACATCTTATAACCACATGTCACTGCCCTCAAATTCATTGCAGAAGTGATTTTATCTTATTGCACTACCTGAACACACCAATTCAAAGCACATTCAGTTGCCTGGAAATGTATTTCCCCCATTTACTGAAAAGTACTGCTTTGAAATAAGTAACAACTAGAGTACGTTTAGAATGATGTTGTGTAATGGTAAGTGCTTCCAGTCATGTCTAGGGAGCTTCAAATGCATGCCATGAAAATGATGCATATACCAACATACCAGTCTTATCCTACTTATTAGCAGATAAACTGCACTTGTTTGATTGGTTCTACTCTAAATAATGTGGACGTAAAAGTTTGCAGTGTAACCAAACACATGTTTATTGAGAAATATGTTCCATGGTGTTCAACGACATTTACTTATAGCCACTTTGAGTTCCCATGGGGAGAAAGTTGGGGTATAAATAAAGTAAATAACAACAACACCTTGTACGTTTCATGATCTCCAGCTCAGGCCATTCAACTATCACCCACTCGGACACAGAGCACATGGCCATGGGCCAAAAGGGAAGACAAGACATATGAATCAGTCATAAAACTCAACAGCCATTAAACCCAATTGCCCGAAAGTTAGGCAGCAAGGGACGATGACGGGGGATTGGGCTCTGGAATGTGGAAAGGGCCAGCTGTCAGGCACCAGGTTTCTTGAGTGATTTATGATATTGTAGCTAGGGCTATATAGAAGGCCAGTAGCACAAGACTCTTGTATTCCGAACAATAAAGATGTATGGTACCTTCACCCCTTATGCAGCTCTTCTATGATCCTTCATAGAAGACTGCTCCAGAGCGACACAAGTTAGAACTGAGTAACCTTACAGTAAGTGTGTTTAGGATTACAGCCTGAGATTTCAAAGCAATCCACTGATGCATTGAATTTTCAATCCATTTTAGAGACTTACCAAGATGTAGAGTTGAAATGATTTATTCGACATGCACACCCAAACACACATGCAAGCAAATAAACCATACATGTGCAATCACATACATTCTCTTCATGATAATTCCAGCCCTCCTTTTCTCTAGAAAACATGGAATTCACACTAAGAATGAATCCCTACAGAATTCTCTTTCCTGGTAGTAGTGTCAAGAATGTAATTATGAACACTTAAAGCAGAGGTCATCAAACGTTTTAAGCAGAGGGCTGATTCACAGTCCCTCAGACTGTTTGGGGGCTGGACAATAGTGTGAGTGAATTCCTATGCATACTACACATATCTTATTTTTAGTGCAATAAACCATGAAAAAACACTACAATATTTAAATTAAAAAACAACTTCAACCAACAATATTCTACTGAGAAGTGTCAGCCTGCTTTTGGTTGATGGTTGCACACAGCAATTGTTGTTGCTGTGTGCCTTCAAGTTGTTTCAGACTTAGGGCAACCCTAAGCCTATAGGGCGGGTTTGGGTAAATGCCCTTGGAGGGCCGCTCTAGGGGCCCTTGACTTAAAATGTCCTGGTTATAGTTAATTCATGAAACACTTTTAACTCATAGGATTTTTCTAAAAATCGAGAGTCAACATATTGTCTTATTGTAGGAGATGTCTGTGCAATAAGCACGAAAGAAATTAATGAAGCAGTGATGGAACTGAACCAGACTGTACTAGACCAGTCTGGGCTTTACCTGCCTGAGATAGACAATGAAATGAAGTGGTATAATTCTGGTATGATCAGAATGGAGTGCTGACATAATTGAATGTTTCCTTGCATTTTTGGTAGAGACAAAAAATATTT
Organism: Anolis apletophallus; assembly: GCA_030556195.1. Classification (NCBI taxonomy): domain Eukaryota; kingdom Metazoa; phylum Chordata; class Lepidosauria; order Squamata; family Anolidae; genus Anolis; species Anolis apletophallus. The sequence goes on from JARBWK010000008.1 coordinate 79,007,156, forward strand.
CAATATTGAAAGCTTGTTTCTACAGGTAGTAGCTCTCAGTATTTAAATATTTTTTCAGGAATGAAATATTTGATAATTCCTCATCTACCATTTATGTGCTGATGGGCCCCTAACTATGTAATTTGGAAGTTACTGTTACACATCAAAGGAGAGAAGTTACTGAGATATTGCGTGTGCATAGGTGATACACCTCCCTCCAGTTAACTAAGAAGACACGTACACAGATTGATTAGAGTAGAAAATGGCCACAACTCGTTTATTGATAAGAGGAACAAGGGTTGGCAGCCAGGCATAGGTCCTGGATCAGCCCGCTGCTGTCCAATGTTGCTTACATGCCTGGGTGCCACCGGCACAATACCGGTCAATGGAAACTCGGCACCCCAGGGACCACAGATGTTATTCCCCCCTCCACCAAGGGGCAATAAACCCGCCAGATCCAGGGTCCATGCCACATGCCACATGCCACAAAAGGGGGCGCCCCCGCACTCCTTTTGCTGTTAATCCTGAATTCCTGCCCCCAACAAACCGTTACCACTGGCCAATACACCACAATCCCTAATCCAAAAAGGCATACAGATCTAGCCAGTTCACAAACGCAATGGGAGCCAGTGCTGCATGAGGCCAAGCATGTCTCAGTCCTTGAGGCTCCATCCGTCCATTGTCCAGTGCTTCCGATGGCTTGGCCCTGCCTTCAGCTAAAGTTCTGGCAGCTTGACTCCTTGTTGAAGCTGTGCTATGCCTGCTCCAAACGCTCGGATTTCCATTCCTGCTGCATCTTTCTGTTCCGCTCATAGCCATCTCCCACATGCTGTCAGAAATACCACCAGTCATCATTGCAGCTCCCCAGTGGGCTACCCCCCACAAACACATATGAAAAGATTCTGTTTTTCTTTATTCCATGTGTTGGGTAAATGCTTTATTTGCATGCATTGTCTTTTCCCATTTGAGTCAGAAAGTAGATATTGAAGGAATGATTGTGATTTGACTTGTGGTACTAGTTTTGAGGTTTTTCTAATTCTCTGGCATTCAGGAATGTCTGCATCTTGCAGAAGATTGTCTTGCAGGGACATGATTAGAATAATTGGGGGGTGGGGTGGCAAAGATTGCCAGCAATTGCATGTGGAATCGATAATATTCCCTTATCTATCACACATATAGGTCTATTTATGGATGTCTAATAATTACAGATATTTCTTGTTAGAACAGATGCCTTGATTTCTGCTAGAGGGGAACTTTGCAAACAGGAAAAAAACCCTGAGAAAATGTACACAAAATCTTTCCTTTATTTGTGGAAATATGTGGCTCACCATGTGGTAAAATTATTCCTTTAAACTTGATATTTCCAAATAGGATCAAATACCATCCAAAAATAATGTAGTAGTGGCATTTTTTCTATAGTGAGACCTAACAGATTTAATCACAAGACTGTACACTCCAACACAGAAACTGTATTTTTAAAAATAGATTCAAGCAAAGGAATTCCTCTAGGGGGAAAAATCACAATATTCTGTTCTAATTTTGAAACATACACTACAAGACTACATATGGGAAGGAGGGCTAGAAAGGGAGTAGATGGATACAGTGACTTGCTATAGCCTGGAAAAAATCTTTTTTTAGACGATGGTTCCTAACAACAGCCATTGGCCATGTTGATTTGGGATTCTGAGATCTATAGTCCAAAGTTCTGGACATATCATGTGGAAACATCTAAAAACATGAGGAAAGACTCTAGTCTTGCACTTTCAGTTCTTGGCCTCCCCATGCTGATGGAGATGATCTGTAAAGGAGTATGTTGCTATCCAACTATGATTACAAATGTCCATGAAACCAGGAAACCATAATTTGATGAATCAAGTTTTCCAGTTCTCTAATTTGAAGTGGTGACACCTTTGCAATTCTTCCTTAGAGGTTTGGAATGGAGGAACCAAAGCTAGAGATGGTACTCTTAGCCCTTCTGCATACTTATATGATGTAATGCATTAATATGTTTTTAAGGATTTTAACTGTTATTTTATACCATTAATATTTAATTCTATTTTAATGCTTGTATATTGGAATGTGGCGCAGCTGGCTGGGTGTCAGCTGCATAAGATCTCTACTGGCCAGAAGGTCATGAGTTCAAGGCCTGCCCGGGTCAGGGTGAGCTCTCGACCAATTGTGTAGCTCGTTGTCTGTCTATACTGTATATGTTGTATGTCAATGGCATTGAATGTTTGCCTGTATATGTGCATTGTGATCCTCCCTGAGTCCCCTGCGGGGTGAGAAGAGTGGAATATAAATGACGTAAATAAATAAATAAATATATTTTCAGGTTTAAAATTGTATTGGATTTGGTTTTGTTTTAAGTCACTTTGAGTCTCTTTTGCAAAGAGAGAAAGTAGGGTATAAATATATAATAAAACATAGGACTAATCAGAAACAATAATGTTGACTTAATTGGAATAATATAGCAACTATATAGGTGCAGTTGGACACACAGTTGGCAAGGCGTTCCCCTCCAAATATTGTGGGGCTGTAAATCTCATCAAACCAAGACAACATACTTTACCTAGTTTAGGGACGATGAGATTTGCAGTTAACATCTGGAGGACCACATGTTTCCCATGTACAACAGGGCCAATGCGCTACAGTGCTTTGCTCTGTAAAGACAGAATCCTTTTACAAACAACTTGAATTTCTCCCCTCTTTTTTTATAGAAACAACTGTTTAGTCTATATTCTTATCATACACATTATTCATTGTCTTCAGCCCTGCTGAAATTGATTGTAGGATGGTCAACATTGATGTTCAACATGGTACAGTAATGTGACTGTAGTGAAATAGATGGTTTGTGTGCTGAAGTCCTGAGGCAAAATAACGAATATTGTCATAAGTTGGTAGTCAGCCATTTTGCTAGTTATACCCTTGGTGTGGTTTTCAGCTCAGAGCACAAGGTTCTGTGGAGGTGATCAATGCCATCAGGTTGTCATGGACAAATTATTTTCTGGTCAGAACAAATAACACAGAAGTCAGATTCAACACCAATGAAAGATGAATGGTTAGACAAGATACTCGAGATAAGGGATATGGACAAATTAACTTTTTTGCTAAAGAGAAATACCGGCAGACATATGATGCAAACAGACTGGTCAAGTTTAACAAACTATTTAAAAGAAGAGAACAGATTGGATTAATTTTCTTTTCTTTTTAAAACTTTTTTCTCCTTATTTATGGGACTTAACATTAAGGTGGAAAAGACTTTTCAATATGAATTTTGTAGCAATTATTTGGAAGGATATAACAAAAGGATGAAGATTGGAAGGCGACTTTTTAATTTTAACTTTTTATTTTTTATTTTCTCTCTCTTTCTCTCTCTGGTCCACTGCCCTTTTGTATCTACACATTTTCCTACTTTACTATAATAAAATTGCTCCCCCACTTTCACTGTATTTTTCTATTCTTGTATTTTAGATAATAGGCAATAAAAATAGTTCAAAAAACAAAAAAAATCCCAAATAACACAGATACAATGTACCCCTACAGGGGTGGAGGATCTATTAAAATTGTTTGCCCTCAAAGGGTAATGGATATTCTGAGATTTCAGGAGGTCTTAGAAGGTTCTATGACTGCTATCACTGATGAGTTTAATGAAGTCTTGATTAATAAATGAAAAATCTGGACAAAAATCTAGCCAAGACTATTGACACAATTGTCTTCCCAACTAATCAGGTTCCCTGGCATGCAAGGACTCCTCAAGGTACTGAAATGGGAAGGATGACAACTAGAGCATAGAGATGACAGAAAACCTGGCTTGTTTTGCAACAAGACATGATATAAAGAACATCTTCATTCCTATGAGGGTAATGCGTGCAGCAAACAAGCTTTATTCTCTGCATGTATTGCATCTGCAAACTCATGTCCACCTAAGCTGCTCAGGGCAGTGAGAGATTTAACCCAGGACGGTACTCTCCCCTCTGAACCTGCTGCTAAAACCTTCAGTAGCTCACCGTGATATTTCACAGATAATATTTCTGACATAAGAGCAGACTTAGATGCCATCATTGAGACAGAAGTCAATAACAGGGTGTTCAGTGGGATTACTCTAGATCAGTTTCAGTTGGTGCTGATGTGGGCAAGCTGCTGGAGCAAGTAAGCAGGACAACCTGTTTTCCTGATCCCTGCACCTCATGGTTCACTGTCCAGGGAAGAGATGCAATTTGATCTCCATTGCAACAAATTATTAATGCGTTTCTCAGGGAAGGGAATTATCCATCTTGCTTAAAAGAAGCAGTAGTTAGACCGTTGCTGAAAAGCCCTCCCCGGATCCTCTAGTCCACTGATTCTCAAAGTGGGTGGTACCACCCCCTGGTGGGCGGTGAGGCGTTCCAAGGGGGCGGTGGGAGGCTCAGGGGAATTTGGGAGGCAGTGAACCCCTTTAAGGGGGCAATGAACGATTGGCCATTTAGGAGGGGTCACGTGGCCCTCTTCTTTGGCCCTGCCCCCTTCACTTTGACCCCTACATGCAGTGCAGTGTGAAGGCTGCAGTGCAAAGGCCTCCGCGTCCTCCGGCGGAGCCTCCCCACCACCGCGGAAGAAAACACAGCCTTCCCCAGCGGAGGAAATTCATTCCAAACCCCTCCAGTATTTTCTGTTGATCATGGGGGTTCTGTGTGCCAAGTTTGGCTCAATTCCATTGTTGGTGGGATTCAAAATGCTCTTTGATTGTAGGTAAACCATAAATCCCAGTAACTACAACTCCCAAATGAGAAGGGCTATTCTCTCAAAACTCCACCAGTGTTCAAATTTGGGCATATTGAGTATTCGTGCCAAGTTTGGTTCAGATCCATAGTTGTTTGGGTTCTCAATTCTCTCCGGATGTAGGTGAACTACATCTCCCCGAAATCACTGCCAGTTTCTCCCTCCAGTATGTTCTGTTGGTCATGTGGGTTCTCTGTGCCAAATTTGGTCCAGTTCTGTAATTTATGGGGTTCTCAGTGGTCTGTGGAAGTCAGAGCTGAATCGATTGAAGGTACTGCAAATCCCATCATCCGTTGTCCATACTCCCCCAAACATATTGTTTTTGTCATTAATCACTATACTTTAATTATGTTCAATTTGTAACAATGAAAATACATCCTGCATATTAGATATTTGCATTAGAATTCGTAAGAGTGGCAAAATTATTTATGAAGTAGCAACGAAAATATGGTTGGTGGTCACCACAACATGAGGAACCTTATTTAGGGGTTACGGCATTAGAAAGGTTGAGAACCACTGCATTAATACATATATCTTTCTGTTTAATTGCTATTTTAAAAAATTAAAATTAATTTCTAGGGGGCGGTGAATAAATTTTTTTCTAGAAAGGGGGCGGTAGGCCACAATAGTTTGGAAACCACTGCTCTCGTCCAAAATAGTTACAGATCAGTGCCTCATCTTCTGTTCTTGGGAAAGGTAATTGAGATGGCAGTTGCCCTCCAACTTCAGATAATCTTGGATAAAACACACTTCCTTAACCCATTTCAAATAGGCTTTAGAGCATGATATCGAATTGAGATTGCTATGGTCACTTTAGTGAATGATCAGTATTCAGATGAATAAATGTCTTGATGCCTTAAAAAAACAACTTTAGCTAAGGGTAGTGTGTCTCTTCTGAATGAATGCCTGGAGAAGGCAATAGGCTGGATGAAGATAAACAAATTGAAAATGAATCCAAACACAATTGCTTGCCATTACATGTCCTAACCTAGGGTTAGAGGTGTATCAACCAGTTCTGAATGGGGTTACATTCCCCCTGAAAGACAGATGGGCCCTTCCAGACAGGCCCTATATGCCAGGATCTGATCCCAGATTTTCTGATTTCAACTGGATTATATGAGTCCGCATTGCTAGATAGTCTGGAATAAGCAGAAAACATGGGATCAGATTCTGGGATATAGGGCCTGTCTGGAAGGGCCCTGTGTATGCAGCTTGAGAGTGCTCCTGGATCAAATTCTCAAAATGTCAGCTCAGATACATGTGACAATGAGGAGTACTTATTACCAGCTTTGGCTGATGCTCTAGCTGTGCCTCTTTCTACATAAATGTGGTGGTGCATCTGCTGGCGACCTAAAAGTTGGACATCTGCAATGTGCTCTATAGGATTGCCTCCTTCCATATAATCTGCCTCATACACTTAGGTCCTCTGGGGTATGCTTCTTCCAACCAGTCAGCGCCCAACTGGCAACTGCATTTTCATTGGCCACCCCTAGGCTTTGAATTCTTGTATGATATATGTATTTCATTGCATAGTAGCTGTCATAGCATAGTAGTTGTACCCTCCTTTTTGTGGTCCCAGTTTCAGGATTTTTGTCTGGGGCCTCTTTTGGCTGCCAGCTGGGGGGAAGCCCCATAGGCCTTCAAAATTTTCCCTCATAATAGTCACACACCCCTTTTTTTGAAGGGGAAAAGGGGGGAAAGTGTAACTATCATGCGATGAAATACGATATTTTAATATACAGTATGTATTCTATAGTATGCATTTTATGGTAATCTGTTTTAACGGTATTGTACCCATCTTTGAGTTGTCAGGAAAGGCAGTAACAAATAAAATTTAATATTATTGGTAGTGTTACTATTGTGCGTTTTTAAAGAAAATCATATATAAGGACTTATGATAAGTGATAACATAATGATAACTCCATTGGAAAGCATGTCATTTTGTCAAAGAGGAAATACATATTTAGTGCTTCACTGACTACTCTGTGTATCTATCCAGATATTAGATACACAGCATTTGGGCTGGAAATGTCATGAAAACAGACTTTCTCTTTAGAAATTCCTGTTACTGGCCAAGGCATAAATACCATAAATACCAAGCCATAAATATATCTATTCTATCACTCTGAATTTAGCACCCATGCTATGTTTGAATCAGAAAACCCAAGGGCATTTAAATCACAAAACAGACTATAGGGAAATTTGTGTTTTTGTGCATGTGGGTAATTTTTAAGTTCTAGAAATATGGCACAGGGTTTAGAGTGAAAGAATGATAGGTGTTATGTATGTTATTGTCAGGAGATTGAAATTAATATTATTATATTATTTGACTTTAAAACAAAGTAATGATTCAGAGTAAATTATTCTACTTTTACATTATTTGACTGTCAGCATACCACTTCTCAAATCTCAGCAGGGAAGTGGGTGTTCATTGGCATGTAGAAAGGGAAGGGTATATGTTCATTATGTGTGTATGTATGTGTGTGATATAGGAATATGTATGGTCTCTGCCCTGCAAGTTATGCAGGCTGTTGTTTTTCATTAGCACCTCAAAGGACTAATTGCCATCAGGCATGTAGGTGGCACTTTTGGCAGTGATCAAGAAATGGAATAAGTTTGATGACAATCAATGATCTGCCAAAGGCTTGTCAGAATAAGCACTCGATCTTACTGTCACTCCCCCCATCCATTTAAATTCAGACACAGATGCTCCCAGGGTGTGTTCATCATCCACCCCAGTTGGCATTTGGAATACAACACACACTATGCTGCAAAGGCAAAGTGCTACTGCTGTGGCAGGGGTGACAGCTGCAAAATATCTGGACCAAAATGAATGTCTGCAGCCACAGATGGTGTCTGGGAGGACACCATCTCCTGCAGCCCTTGAGGGGACACTGCAAACTTTGGACTGCTGTTTGATCTATTGAGCAGATGGTATCCTCCACGAAATTCTTCAACGGTGGTTCTGCAGTTTACAACATTTTAATTGGCTGGATACTACATTCAAAGACATAGATTCTTGCCCTTCCTGGCCTAATAAAAATAAGAGGGAGGCTGGCTCAGTGGGCAGAGATGATGGTTAAAACTCACAAAGAGAAGGTAGGGATTCATCTAGTCTGAAGGAGGCTGTTATAAAACCATTATTTAAAAATACCTCACTGGATCCCACTACTTTGGGTAAATATTGGCCAGTCTCTGATATTCCATTTTTAGGCAACGTTCTGGAGTATATGGTGGCCAGGGATTTCTTTAAACGAATCATCTGGATTTATTTCATTCTGGTTTCTGGCCCAGTTATAAGACAGAGATTGCTTGGTTTGCCGTAGGACTTCATCACAGCAGAGTATGGATCCACTTTAAATCCAGCTTCCGCCTCCTGCAGAATTCTGGGGCTTGTAGTTTAGGGAGGGGCCTTTAAACCTCTCAGCCAGGCAGTCCTGGGCCTTACTAAACTACAATCCCCACAATTTTACAGGAAGCAGAAACTGGATTTAAAGTGAATCGTTGCTCTAGTGTGATGAGGCTATGACCTAAGCTAGGAGTTAGATGGGGGGGGGGGGTGTCCCTGTTGATTCTTCTGGACCCCTCAGCTGTTTTAATATTTATTTATTTATTTAAAACTTTTATATCCCGATCTTCTCTACCTCTGTAGAGGGACTCAGACCGGCTCACAGCAAGGATTCAATGCAATCATACAATCTAAAAAAAATCATACAACAAAAGATTAAAATACATATAGAATAAAATTACAAATAAGCCAAATCGCCAAGATAAAATCATGTCCAACTCAGTCCATATGTGTGGTCAATAACTATTCTGTTGCTGGCCTCAGCCATTATTCTGAGAATGCTTCATTCCATAGCCAAGATTTCACTAGCCTTCTAAAGGACTATCAATCATGCTACCTTTCTGGATCACCTTGCTGAAATGGGACTTGGAGCATTGTTTTATAGTGGCTCAGTTACTTCTTGGAGGGATAAACCCAGGAGGTTGTGCTTGGGGTTTCCTGTTCAACCCCTTATGCCCCCAAGGTTTGGTTCTGAAATCAATGCTATTTAATATACAGTATACATAGAGTTTTGGGATTTAGTGTCATCAGTATGCAAAGGATACCCAACTCTATTACTCATGTTCACTATAAGTCAAGAAAGCTGTGGTGGTTCTGAACTGGTGCCTGTCATCCATAATGCACTGCATGAGGGTGAACAAATTAAAACTTAATCAGACAAGAATAAAGTGCTCTTGATCAGGGAATAAGGATTCAATCTGTGTTGCATGGGGTTACATTCCTCCTGAAGATGAAGGTTTCCAACATAAACGTGCTTTTTGATTCAACTATGGAGCCCAAGTTTCAGTGTTGTCAAGGAATATGTGTATGCACCGAACACACCCATTCCTTGAGATGTTAGATCTGGCTAGGGCGATTCCATGCCTTACTTATGTTCCAGTCTAATTATTATAATATACTCTACATGGAACTGGCTTTATACAGTGTTCAGAAACTCCATCTGGCCCAAAGTGCTTCAGCCAGATTATAATTGGGCTACAAAGAATACAGAATAGCTTCACTGTCCATTTTCAGGCACTTTAAAGTGCTAGTTATAACCTTTAAAGCCCTACATAGCTAAGGTCCAGGTTATTTCAAGGCCTGTATTTCCTCTTATAAAGTAGCCCATGCTTTCAGAACTGCTGGTGAGGCCCTTCTGTCTGTCCCACCATCCTCATAGGTAAAAGGGAAACAGGGGAGAGGTCCTTCTAAGTGACTGCCCCTAGGCTCTGGCCCTTCCTTCCCAGAGAAGATTGATTGGCAGTCTCCCTACTTTTAAAAATATGTAAAGACTTTTTAAAAATATTCTGACAGGCATTTCATGAGTGATTATACAAGACCCACCTTCCATATTATGCACGTATGTATATCTTTGTGTGTTGTTATGTATTTTGCAGATTTAAAAATGTATCTTTTTAATTGTTGAAAGATATTTTGAATCTTAATTTGGAGAACAGATGGAATAGATTTTTTAACAACAACAACAACAACAAGGTTCAAATGTTTGTCCTCTGTGTAGCAAGAATTAGAATGCTGATTGTCATGCCTATAGACAGGGAAATGTGAATAAACCCTCAATATTGTTATTTTCTGTCGTTTGTGCTATTCATGATCAAATCAAAGTGCTGGTTATGACCTATGCAAACATATGCAACTTGGGTGTGGATTATTTGAAATACCTTATCTCCTCATATGAAGTTGAATATTTAGATCACTGGGGGAGGACTTTCTTGCATAGGGTTCCCATATGTCCCTTATTCTAAGGGACGTCCCTTATTTTGGCCCTAAAATTTGTATCCCTTATTTTCAGGCCCTGTCCCTTATTTTTGACTAGCAGGACAGGACTGGGCGGGGTTGACCAGAGGAAGGTGCGCACTGTGGTTTCCACAGCAATGCCTGCCCGGGGATTCCAACTCGCAGGGCAGCCTGCGTCCCCATTGGAAGGAAGAGGCAATACAGGACTTTTTCAAAGTACAGTAGACTAATTAACCGTTACCCAAGGGGAATGTTGAATCATGTTGGATAACGATAGTTTCTGGTTGCTTGAGAGTTACTCTTAAAATAGGCCTAGCTGTGCATCCCAATACTATACAATGCTGTGTATCCCATACTATACTATACCATTAACTATTGACATAATAATCATGAAGATGTACTGTCTTATAAAATTTATTTTATTTTAATGTTTAGACAGTGCACTTTTAAAGTCAGCAAAGTCAAGTACTAAATACAGATGGAGAAAATTAAGTAGTTCTAATAATGTTTTTTCTGCATGACAAAGCATACAGAAGCATGCCATGTACTGTTAAGAGTAAGCTTCTTTTGTGAGTTTCAATCATTATCTTATTCTGTTAATAAAACTATTTCTACCTAATGTTTGAGTTTCAAGTTTTTAATGAAGTGTCCCTTATTTTTGTGAAAAATCCTGTAAATGTCCCTTATTTTTTATATCAAAAAATGGCAACCCTATTCTTGCATTCCCACTATTTTCACAGATCTGCCTATTAAGAATACAGAAAGAGGCTGCTCACAGGCTATAGACATATCTTCCAGAGGAGACTAAGTTGTCCCCTCTCTGCCTTTTTTTGTAGGTAAAAGATCGTTTGTTTAATTAAATGAAATTGAAAACCTGGGGGTGGAATATTACTATGAACCACATCTCTCCATGGCTGTGCAACAGCGATGATTTGCTGATCCATGTTCCTGTGACTCTACTTCCTCTTTGGGATGTAACTCTGTCCTCTTGCCATCCTGCTGTTCCATGAGGATTTTCTAAAAATTATCTTTCTAAAAACAACTTTGCAATTTCAATGAAGTGTAGTAAAAAAAGAAAATGTATTTTTTTAAATTTACTGAGAGGAAGAGTGGGAGAGCAGGATGATCCCATCCCCTTGATGTCCTTTTTGTGCAGGAAGGTCAGCACAAAAGCAGATTCTGACTCATTGCACAAGGTAAGTATTCAGACCATGGTGCAATCTCGGACTATTTTCCCATCAATAGTAGGAGGTGAGTTTGTCACATGGATGGTATCATACAAGAGGAAACAAAGATGACAGTTCTACTTCAATGCCGGTTTGATACCTTTCTGTAATAAAGTTCTATATCTACCTTTTGACTAGAAGCAAGTAGATTAGGTTAAATGTTCATTATTCCATTTCCCATAAATAAATGAAAAACTACTACTACTACTACTACTACTACTTTATTTTTATACCCAGCCACCCTCTCCTTTTAAAGCTAAAATTTATATCTTAATTTCCACACAGGAAAATATTATGTAAGTTTGAATGACAAGCTATTAACATAGTGACTGGTACTTAATGCATAACACTTAATGATGTTTTTGATATATTTTTTCTGATTTGTTGTTCGGGCACAGCCCCATGTAATCCACTCCAAGTCCCCTTTGGGGAGATGGATGCGGGTTATAAATAAAGTTATTTACTATTTATTATTATTATTATTGACAGAAACGGGGACCATCACTATCAAACCCATCATACTTACCTCTGGAAGTGTCTTATGACACTTTCACTCCAGCTGGAAGATGGATGGACACACTTCCATCATAAGACACAGAGGAACTCCCTGTGGAGGCCCTTCCTCCAACTGGAGTAGAAGCATCATTTGACATTTCACTCTCAACATGGGAGGCTTCCCTCCATTGGTGTCAGCACACTTCTGTGCTGCCCAGGTGATGCTCCCCCCATGTGATGGGGGTAGCATTGCTGCGATGAAGTGGTGTGAGGGGCAAAGGATTTACCTGACTAATATGAGTCCTAAGTCTCAGGTTTTGACCCAGAAACCTCAGGGCCAGAAACAATAGTTATCTGCAGTTGGTTGGCCAACTCTATGTGATAGTTTGCCCTTTCCATGCCTGTCCTTGGAAACAGAAACAGAATTGTCTGCCCTTTTACTCAATCAGTTGCTATGGGGATGGTACACATCAGAAATGAAAGTTAAGGAGAAATTAATGGTAGAGGAGATGGCTTGTGATAACTCATTTCTGTTTAGATGTGGCATGTGCTATTAAAAACAGTTGTAGACTTTTGATTTATAGGATTGGTATACGATAACAACATCTGCATTTACATTAAGAAGGATTAAGTTACAATTTCTATTATTTTCATGCCCCTTAGCATAAGCTGATGACCAGCTGGGGTTAGGAAGAATTTTCTCCCTATGACACAATATATCGCAATTAGGTATATTATGAAAGTTTTGTATCTTCCTCTGAAGAATGCAAGTCTTGCTTTCTTTGAAATATTCAGTGAAACCTCTGAAGAAGAGACGCTGAATGACACATCTTACTCAGCATTATTTTTCCTTTAATCTGTATTTCTTGATTATTTCTGAGTGCTGGAAAGTTCCAGGCAGCCTGGTTACTGTTCCGTCTCAAATAATGGTATTACTTAGAAATTTGACATGTTTCCAAAGACTGTTGAGTCACATAAGGGATTCTTGCTCAAGGAAAGGTTCTGAGCAATCCTGACGGATGGAAGAGCAAGTTTCAAGAAGATCTACAACATTTATTGAGAATAGCCTTCATACTCCTGTTTGAGTAAGCAACTCCATTTATTGCTAAGAGGTTATAGGATGCTGTTCTCCAGGACTTATTTGGATCATGATACTCTTGATCCCTTAGTCAAATTCTGAGATTTATTTATTCTCCCATTTATATTAAGAATATGCCAAATATTGATGTCAATGATCGAATACTGGAGGAGTTTTGCATCCTATTGACAATTTTGATTAATAAATCTATAGAGTGTGGGCAAATTATCATTTACAGATACTTGCAGCACTTTGTTAGCAAGCACAC